>CM076583.1:71893413-73093413 GCA_034641835.2 Pinus albicaulis
TAAGTGTTCTTCTTGCCATCATGCACTGCTGCCCTGTCAAACTTCCAAGGTCTACCCAGCAGTATATGACACACATCCATGGGAATCACATCACACAGGACCTTATCTTTGTATTTTCCCATTTGCAGCTCTATCTCACACTATTCTTTCACAACCAGCTGGTGCCCTTTGTGCAGCCAGGACACCCTGTAGGGAGTTGGATGCTCCCTTTTCTTCAACTTCAATTTTTCTCTTACCTCAGTGGAAACCAGATTGTCTATGCTACCACTATCAATGAATAGCTGGCAGCATTTCCCTTGGACTTTACATATGCTCCTAAACAAATTCTTCCATTTTGCAGGCTCAGTGACCTTTTTGGCTTGCTTCAACAGGACCTTATTTACCACCAAGGATTCTCCCCTCTCTGGAAGAATTTCTTCTTCAATTTCTGCCTCTCCTCTAGCCTAGGCAACAACAGCATTCCTTGGACCAGCACCCACATTCTTTGGGCATTCATAGTGCTTGTGTCCCACTTGCTGACATCTATAACACCTCAACTCTCTACCTCTACCTCTGTCTCTGCCTCCTCTTCCTTTTCCTATGTAAGAATCCCTTCTGCCCCTTGCATCATCCTCTGTAGATTCATTCCGAGGTGAGCTACTATTAGCTCCATCCCTGGGTGTAGCAGGCTTTCCTCTACCACCCTGACTTCCCTTCCGACGGAAAGTACCTCTCTTCTTGGCAGACTGTTTTCTCAGGAGTTTCTCCTCTGCTTTCAAGGCCATCTGATAGGCCTCTTCCACTGTCTTAGGAGACAGGATACCAATCTCATCCTGGATCTCTAGCTTGAGACCATTCACATATCTGGCAGTCTTCTCAGGTGTGTCTTGGAATTGCTCAGCCCTTATGCTCACTCTGTAGAATTCCTCTGTGTATTCTTTTACTGTCAGCGACCTCTGTCTCAGGTTTTGCATTTGTTTATACAATGTCAGCTGGTAATCACTAGGCAAGAATTTACCTTTTAATTTGGCCATCATTCTGGTCCAGCTTTTGATAGGTTGCTTGCCAACTCTCCTCCTTTCTGCCTGCACTCCATCCCACCAAAGTGCAGCATTTCCTTTCATCTTTGTTACTGCAAACTTGACCTTCTTATATTCACTTATTTCTTCATAATCGAAGCATTTATTCATTTCATTTATCCAATCCACTAGCTCCTCTGGATTCATTCCCCCTGCATAACTTGACACTTCAATTCCAGGCTTAAATGCAGACCCCAGAATAGTTCTAAGGAGCCTCATGTCAGGAGGAATCTCAACATTCTCTTCAGCTTCTTCTTTCTCAGGTTCGCTGATGTCTTTAGGATCTCTAGGCTGTCTTCACTCCATGGCATCTATTCTGGCCTCGACCCTCTGCAACATCCCCAACACCTCACCGTTGGCAACAGGTCTTCTTCTACCAGCACCTCTACCAAATCACATTTCCATGTCAGCAAAACAACTCAGAACACACTCTGATATGACAAATGACGGAACAAACGCTGAAATCCGACCCCAAGGAGAGCTGGTCAATCATTGTCGTGGCTCTGTCAAACTTTTCCCTTGCTCCTCTGGTCTATTTCTTTTTATTAATTATCAAATTCGTAGAATTTGATAAATAATACTTTCCACAATGTTTGAAATTTATATTATATCCCCGGCATATATCTATTATCTCTGCGCCTTATAACCAACGCTTAAACCTTCACAATCAATATAAACCAATGCATTGTTTGAATAAATAACTGTGTAATAAACCTTTAGTCCTGGACCCCACCTCTAGGGTCAATGGACCAATCAATGCATGCACCGTTCTTTGTTTAACCCTCGCGCATCTCCGTCAGATGACCACCATCCGATGACTCTGCGCCAGATCGATGGCACTCGAAGATATCACTCGAACTCTCAGTATGAACGTTAACGTGCGATAAGAATACGGAAAGGCGGTTTTGTACTCCCGTCCGGTGCCACATGTCAATGGCTCTATGGAATCGCTCCGTGACCGGGGAAACTGCTTGCACACCAAAAGCGGTGCGATATGGGCAATCCGTCTTTGCAAATCCGCTTGTGGTTTTTGTACAGTATTTAACCACGGCTCACAACGGTTTCACGATCTTCCTCTTCCATTAACTCGCGTCTAGACCACGGTTCCGGGTTCAAAAGAAACAACTCTATTTCTTTATAAAGTGGGAAATCTTCCAATTAAACGGTGTTCACGACCAAAATTCCTCTGCACAGACCTCGCAGGCATTCAATTAGACATGCAAAGCGTTCATCGCTTCGCAATTAAACAATCTCTTCACAATTAAGGATTCGAACCGTCTTTATGGAAAATGAACATAGAAATTATTTAATTGGAAGCAATCGACAACACACAGAGTCTTATTGCAGAAATCTCTTGCTCTCTCCTCTCTCTCTCTCTCTCTCTTATACATATGAGGGATTACATTTATATACATCAACATATGTCCTTTCGGTTCCTCTGTGATGCTCGTTATGGTAACTCAAGAGCCTAATTACAATTATTCGAACTAAAACATGACAGATGGTCTAACCATTCAACTTCTACAATTCTAACTGATCTAATAATATAATTAGCTAAGGTATTGACACCTAGCTGTAACCATTCATTTGTTTTCAAACCCTCCTAGCCACAACATGTGGAAAAAACTCTTACATTGCTGGCTAGTGTCTAATGCCCCTGCATCATATGTCCAAGATTCTCCTAATCTCACACTATTTTAACTTCATGCAAAATATAGAATCTATTCCACCATTGATCATTTGCAGAAATTAAATCAAGATTGAAATGCTCACATGAAACAATAAAAATTCACACACATTAACACAGTTTTTTAACAGGAAAGCCTAAAGCTGAAAATGCCAACTATCTGTATAAAATATATGTCATAGAGATAATGTAACAATCCTCATACAAAGCTAATCATATCAAGCTCTCAGTACAATACAATCGCTACACACTAAGCAAGCCCAATCTTTCAAATCCATGCACCAATCTTTGCCACCTCCTAGCCTGCCTCTACTACACAATCCCTGCTAAATAATGGCTCTGAATGAACTCGAATCCACCAAGATTGCACTGCGCAATCCTCATTGGCATCTCCAATAAGTGTTGTACGCAATCAATGCATCACTATAGTCACAACTGATAGTCACACTTGCTCTTTCACCTACCTCTCCACTGGTCTCCACTAAAACTGCCATGCACTGTAGTTAACTAATGTATTCTTCAGTTGATTAATGATTTATTATTTAGTGAGTTAATTAACTAATTAATTCACACCACTCTCACTAGTGGATCAATCAGTTAGATTAGATACAACTAGCTCAACTGAGTCTAACAGAGTTAAACCGAACACAACTCCACCAACTACTTCTACAACTCCACCAAACTCTGTCACATTAGTTATAACTGAAGTCCTCATGCATTAGCTCTAGTAAACCCTCAGGAATAGCGTAATTCCTTCTGTCAGCTATTGTGCCACATTTGTGCACTTAACTGAAGTGCTCCAAGAGAATAAGATAATGTTTAGAGTCCAAATATTATTAAGAGCTAATAATATTCGACATATCTATTTTTAGACTGGCAATCTAAAAATAGATTCTGCCCAATATGTCTAAAAATAGAAGTCCATCTATTTTTCCAACTTGACCAACCATCCACAAATAAGATCCTGCAACTTATAGAATATTATTGACATGTCTAAAAATAGACTTTGCGCCAAAAATAGCCAGCGGGCCCACTTAGTGAAGGCGACTCTTTAAACTAAGCTCATCATCTTGTTGAATCTCAACACTCTCTCTCAACAATATAGGGATTATCTGCCACCCCGATCCTAACTCTATGGTATTCAAATTTTCTCCTGGTGAGCGCCTTCGTCAGAATATCTACATCCTGATCCTCCGTAGGAATGTAAGAAAGCAACATGATCTTCCACTGCACACAATCTCTGATATGATGGTACCGGATGTCAATATGTTTAGATCTATCATGAAATACTGGATTAATCGAGAGTTTAATGCAACACTGATTATCACAATATATCATAGTAGGATCTAAGTGAGAACCGAAAAAACCAACGAGGATCTTCCTCATCCATATAGCCTCCCATGCAGCCAATCTTGCTGCCATGTACTCAACCTCTGCTAAACTGAGTGCCACAGCTGTTTGTTTCCTGCTATACCAAGAAACTGTTGTAGATCCGATACTGAAAATCCCTCCAGATGTGCTCTTTGTTTCCGTTGGGCTTGCTATCCAATCTGCATCTATGAAGCCATGCAGCTTCAACTCATCCGAATATCTATACCACAATCCATATCCAGATGTGCCCCTGAGATACCTCAAGACATGGTTGCCTGCCTTCTAAAAGAGCTTGGTAGGCTTAACCATCACTTGTGAAAGATGGTTCACAGCATAGCATATGTCCAATGTTGTGTAACCAGCTCCAAAAATAGAAGAAAAAAGATATCAACGCCTTAGAAATAAGCCACTTCGAGGGGGCAAGCTCCAATACATTACATAAATGAACAATTCTTGGATGATACAAATGAACAAAACCTCCTTCTATATATAGGAGTCCATGGGGCCAAAATATAATCCTAGTGGGGCCATAATGTAATCCTAGCCGACCTAACAATAATAATGTAAGGGCACAATAATAACAATATGGGGGTTACAGGGGTACAAAAATAACAATAAGTGGGGCTACACTAACATAATAAGGGACTACACTATTAATATAGGGACTTAACATGCCCCTCTCCTTCAAACAAGTGTTGTCCTCAATGCTTGATTATTTCTTGATGCTTCTGTATAAAATTATCATCCTCCCATGTGGAATCTTTTACAGGAAAGTTATTCCACTTGCTGAGATACTCTGAAATTGATCGTACTTGTCGAGTTCTTATTTTTGTGACCTCTTCAGAACTTCTTTCGATGTGATGTTGATATTCCTGTTGTTTCATTAGATTCTGCACCAAAGTTAGGTTATCCTTTGAGAGTTGGAGAACTTGTTGTTGATGCTCGATGTCATCTTCCACTAATTTATCATCCATATTAGCTATTATTTTATCCTTCAAACCAGCCAAATTAGCCTCCATTTCTTCTTTTAAACCATCTATTTCATCTTCGGTTGCTCTTCGTAAGATCGAAATTTGTTGCACTTGGTACCGTAATTTTGATATCTCATATTGCAATTCTTCCTCCTCATGCGTCATAGTATAGCTTTCTGAGGGCTTAATGGGTATGGAATTATTTTTAGGGGCCATTTTAAAATCCAATATTGATATCTATTCTACAAGTTTCCCTTGGAATCAATTCAACTTGATTCTTCAAACAAGACTTATGCAATTCGGAAAAAAAATACACACCTTTTACTAGCTTTTAGGAGATCGATATTGAAATTGAATTATCTCTGTAATTGAAAATATTCGATATCTGAAATTCAGCCCTGTAGTAGCCCTCTGAAGCTTCTTTCAAATGCCACAGGTCTGACCTGATTTTGATTCTCCAAGACAAATTTGTGTCCAATCTCCCACAATAACCTAATTCTGGACTAGTTCAGTAGAGCGAACTTGTACGACTTTCCACGTGTCAGTGTTTTGTCCTTTCTCTCCCGAAATTGATAGAAAGAAACTACGATTACGTATTGCTTGCAACTACTTTTACGGCACTCAAATCCCGCGCGAAGAGAGTTGTCGAACTTTTCCCACGATCACCTCTTTGAGATGAAATTCGGGGGGCACAGCACTACCTTCACGGATCCTTATCTCCAAAAAATATTGTGAACCAAGCTCTGAAATTTTTTGAAGAATTTCCTCAGGATTTCAGCTTCACACCATACAAATTTCAGATTCTGAACCTTCGTATAAAAATATTTATAGCGAATATGCCATGATTACCTGTTTGGAGCAGCGAAACCCTAGAATCCAAAGCTGCGAGGGTAATGTTGTGTAACCCATTCCTAAAATAGAAGAAAAAAGATATCAACGCCTTAGAAATAATACACTTTGGGGGCAACCTCCAATACATTACATAAATGAACAATTCTTGGATGATACAAATGAACAAAACCTCCTTCTATATATAGGAGTCCATGGGGCCACAATATAATCCTAGTGGGGCCATAATGTAATCCTAGCCGACCTAAAAATAATAATGTAAGGGCACAACAATAACAATATGGGGGTTACAGGGGTACAAAAATAAAAATAAGTGGGGCTACACTAACATAATAAGGGACTACACTATTAATATAGGGACTTAACATCCAGTCATTTATTGACTAAATACATGAGCGAACCAACCAACTGTCGATAAACAGTGGCATCCACTACCTCTGTCGACATAGCATCCTCTTTCCTCCAACCACCAGGAAGAGGAGAGTCGATAGGTTTGCAGCCTTGCACATCAAACTTCTCCAGTATCTCCCGGGCATACTTTCCTTGAGACACAAATAGTCCACCCTTCCGCTACCAAATTTCCAATCCCAGGAAATAATGAAGGAGGCCCAAGTCCTTCATCTCAAATTCCTTTGCAAGATCTGCCTTGCATGAGTGTATCAACAGTTCATCACCTGTTAGTATTAAATCATCTACATAAAGTAAAATGATCAAAATCTTACCCTCCACCATAATCTGGTATAGGTTCGGATCTGCCTCACTCTTGGCGAAACCAAGTCTAGTGAAATAACTGTCTATCCATGTGTACCAAGCACGAGGTGCTTGTTTCAGCCCATACATCGCTCTTTTGAGCCTGCACACATGCAACTTGCTACTGAAGATTTTGAATCCTTTAGGCTACTCAATGTACACCTCCTCCTCAATGACTCCATTGAGGAATGCAGTCTTCACATCCATCTAATGAATGTGCCAACCCATCTGCGCTGAGAGAGCAAGGATGGTCTGTATGGAATAATACCTTTTGACAGGTGCAAAGTTTTCTTCATAGTCAATCCCCTCAATCTATGAGAAGCCACGGGAAAAAAATCTTGCCTTATACTTCTCGACGCTCCCGTCAGCAGCTTGCTTCACTTTTTCAATCCATCTCGAACCTACCACTAATTTCCCTTCCGGCCTTGGGACAATCTCCCATGCACTGTTTCTGACAATCGAATCATACTCTTCCACCATGGAATCTACCCATGCGGGATCTTCCACATCTTCCTCGAAAGAGGATGGATCCGTCATGATACACTTGCTCATCAGAGCCATGTATCCAGTAAATCGGTCAGGTGACTATCTCTGTCTGCTCTGTGATGTAGGGGCTCCTACATTCTGTGCTACATCAAGATTCGGTCGCTAAGCTTTTGTAGTGCGCTTCCACCCTCTATTGTTTGGTGCTGCATGAGTGGTTTCTTCCACTCCATGAACCTCCTCTTGTGGCTTATCCACATCCTGAGGCTCATATTTAGGAAAAAATATCTCCTCATCTGCATGCAAGTGTAGCTCCCTCTCAAGCGACAACTTCATGGCTTTCTCCTCATGCAATTTGATATCTCGTCGCACAACAGTCATCTAACTGTCTGGAAAATACACATGATAATTGCGGGGTGTTTCTGTGTACCCCACAAATATCCCAACCTTTGTGGTTGGCTCCAAATTCTTCTTGGCATCCTTCATCACATGAATGTAAACAGGTGAGCCAAAAATATTCAAATGAGAAATATCAGGCTTCTTACCAGAAAACGCCTCTTGGGGTGTACTCATGCAAAGTACTCTATGAGGACAACGGTTTTGCACATAAACCGCAGTGTTGCATGCCTCAACCCACAAGTGTATGGGAAGGCCTTGATCATGAAACATCACCCGTGCAGTGCCCACGATCATTCTATTCTTTCTCTCCGTGACCCCATTCTATTGTGGGTTATGAGGTGCTATGAGTTCTCTTCGAATTCCTTCTTTGGTGTAGAAGTCTTTGAATTCGCCAGAGATGTATTCACCACCATTATCGCTCCTTAGAGATTTCACCTGCTTCCCCAACTCTTTCTCAACCAGCGCCTTGAACTCATAGAAATTTGAGTATGGCTCGCTCTTCTTTTGCATGAATAATATCCATCACTTACGAGAAAATTCATCAAAAAATATCACATAATACCTATGCTTTGTTTTTGAAGCAACCGAGAAAGGTCCACACACGTCTGTGTGAATTTTCTCAAGGATCTTCGAAGCACGACTATCCTTCTCATGAAAAGTGGTCTTCATGAATTTTACCAAAGTACATCCCTTGCACTGATCTGACTGTGCAAGCATACCTTTGGGAAGCCCAGTAGAAATCTGTTGCAAAATTTTCAAAGCGCCATGGTGAAGATGGCCCAATCTCCTGTGCCACAATTCGCCCTCATCCCGGATCACCACTCCTTCTTCTTTGCCTACCATTGCTACGCAGCCATCTACCTACAACTGATAAAGGTTCTTAACTCGAATCCTTATCCTCCTGGTTTGACCAGTTGTTTTACTATGCAGGAAGGCTTTTCGCTCGCTAAAAAAACATCATAATCCTTGTCTTCCAACATCGCCACAGAGATCAGATTCTTCTTCAATCCTGGAACATGCATGACATCCTTCAAGATGAAAGGTTTTCCAGACTCCCTCTCAAAGGAAATGGTCCCGATACCAATCGCAGTGTATCTACCATCATCACTCATCTCGATGTGCACTCCAAGATCCTTTTCATCTAGATCACTAAGCAAATCTTTGTCTCTGGTCATATGGAAAGATGCACCACCGTCAAGAAACCACACTAATCCTATCACACTTGAAACCAAGCATGCGATCAAATAAAAATATAGCTGAAACTGCGAGGCTAAGGCCTCTCCAGCTGCAGATCCAACATCCTTCTTATTTTTCTTCTTTTGTGGACAGTTAGTGGCGTAATTTTCATGCTGGTGATAGTGAAAGCACTTCACCTTGGACAATTCCTTCTTCTTGCCTTTCGCACCAGATTCAGAAGGATTTTTCTTCCCCTTCCATTTCCTTTCTTTCGCAGCCAAAGAAAAATTTTCTTCATCTTCATTCTTTGATGAAGATCCATCCCTAGTACCTCGCCTTATCTGCTCCTGCACAAGATCCGACCAAAGTTGCTCCCATCCTGGCAGTTTCTCCCTTCCATTGACAAAGTCTTCGTAACTATGCCAACTCTTCGGAAGCCCAAGGAGAGCCAAGCTCACCAAGTCTTATTCATCAACAGTAACCCCCACACTTCCCATCTCATCCCTACACTGGACAAACTTCGTGAGGTATTTTGGTATACTGTCGCCTTTCTCCATTTTTATTTTTCTGAGCTTGTCTTTAAGCGCCAACTTCCTCTGGTCACTTCTGCTTTGAAACAAGTCTGTCAAAGCCTTCCACATTAAGAATGGAGTGGCTTTACCATGAAGGCTGGAGACAATGTGGTCCTTCACACCTTCCAACAGAATCCTTCGACACTTCGCTACCTTCTTTTGCCATGCGTCAAGCACGGCAGCATCGCTGGAACCAGGCTTTTGAATATCAGCATCTATGAACTCCTTTAGCCCATTATCCTCCAGCATCGCCTCCATCCTATCCTTCCATGCAATTTAATTTGAGTTTCCATCAAGGGCATACTCCAATTGCAATCTATTGAAAGACATTTCAATGAGTGCTCAACTTTGACACCAAGAAAACACTGCAACAAATTCGAATTCCACTAGCACAAAACTCAACCGCTTCAATAATTGCAATTTGCTCCAATGGTCAAATACTCTGATACCATGTAGAAATTATATAATTTATGTGTTATATGTCCAATATTCTCCTGATCTCACACTATTTAACTTCATGCAAAATACAGAATCTATTCCACCATTGATCATTTGCGGAAATTAAATCAAGATTGCAATGCACACATGAAACAATAAAAATTCACACACATTAACACAGTTGTTTAATGGGAAAGCCTGAAGCTGAAAACTAAAAATATCTTTATATAATATATTTCATAGAGATCATGTAACAATCCTCATACAAATTTGAACATATCAAGCTCTCAGTACAATACAATCACTACACACTAATCAGGCTCGATCTTGCAAATCCATGCACCAATCTTTGCCACTTGCTAGCCTACCTCTATTGCGAAATCCATGCTGAAGAACGGATCTGAATGAATACGAATCCACCAAGCTTGCACTGCAAAATATTCATTGGCATCTCCACTAAGTGTGGATGCAATCAATGCATCACTATAGTCACACTTGCTCTTTCACCTACCTCTCCACTGGTCTCCATTTAAACTGACATGCACTGTAGTTAACTGATGTATTATTCAGCTTATTAATGAGTTATTATTTAGTGAATTAATTAACTAATTAATTCACACCACTCTCAATAGTGTATCAATCAGTTAGACTAGATACAACTATCTCAACTGAGTCTAACTGAGTTAAATTGAACACAACTCCACCAACTACTTCTACAACTCCACCAAACTCTGTCACATGAGTTCTAACTAAAATCCTCATGCATGAGCTCCAGTAAACCCTCAGGAATAGTGTAATTCCTTTTTTCAGCTGCTGTGCCACATTTTTGCACTTAACTAAAGTGCTCAAAGAGAACAAGATAATGTTTAGACTCCAAATATTATTAAGAGCTAATAATATTCGACATATCTATTTTTAGACTGGCAATCTAAAAATAGATTCCGCCTAATATGTCTAAAAATAGAAGTCCATATATTTTTTTAACTTGACCAACCATCCACAAATAGCATCCTGCAACTCATAGAATATGATCGACATGTCTAAAAATAGACATAGTCTAAAAATAGACTTTGCGCCAAAATAGCTTGCGGGCCCACTTAGTGAAGGCGACTCTTTTCACTAAGCTCATCATATTGTTGAATCTCAAGACAAAGGATCTCCCTCCAAAACTACGTTTTCCCTCATTGAATTTCCACTACTTCCATACCAGCATTGTTGATTTGGTCAAAGTTGACTCAGTCCACATGCTTCTTCCCTTGTTCACACATAAGGGAGATTTATCCATCTCTTTTGAAAACCTCCATTCACATTTAGAGTGGTTTTATTCCTACTAAGGAGATTTATGGGTCTCCCTACCCTCTTATTCTTCTAAATAAGAAGCAAAATTAGATTTTAAAATTCCAATTAAATGCACGCTAATTTAGGAATATTACAGTTTATGCATGAATTGGGTAAGAAGTAGGAGATGGGCAGGTTATATAGTGGCAACCAGAGTGCCATTCATCTTGCAAAGAACTCAACATTTCATTCCAGGACTAAAAACATATAGCTCAAGTACCACTTGATACTGTTAGTGTTAGAAGATGGACAGTTGAAGCTGGAAAAGATACACACTATCCAAAATCCTGCAGATTTCTAAGAAAATTTGTAACCAAGGAGAAACTAATATTCTGCTCAGTTTCAATTGGTCTTCAAGTATGATGATGAAGATGAGAAACAACCAGGTCTAAAGTGGAGTAATTGTCTAGCAAATGAAGCAGCAATGGAGTTGCTACAATCAGTATCCAACTGGGAGATTGTTAGGTGTGGAGCCTGATTATCTTCCTTATTGAGATGTATTTCCGTGTTGGACCCCTGTTCTTAACGGGGAATATGATCTGGTGATAGAAGTTATGTTTAATTTAGGGTTTTTTCCCTAGAAGGCAATGCCTCTGTTGTATGAGGGTATTATATTGCTTTTGTACATCTGGTGTATATTCTAAGCAAGAAATATAAAGGGGGACTCTGTGAAAGAGAAGAGGATATTATAGCATATCTGTTGTAGGTTGTGTCTCTTCATTTTGCTGGATAATGTAAAGGAAGGACTATTTGCTTTTGTGGACGTAGCCCAAGTTGGGTGAACCACATATATCTGTGTCTCTCTTGTTTTATAGGTTTTCTGTGTTTCTGTTTCCACATATTTTATGTGTTCCATTTCTCTATAATATATAATTTTATAACACATTGTTCATTAAGAATCCAACATACACCAAGGTAACCAATTTAATAATGGCTTACAAAAAAATGCTACAGTTCTGTATTTTTGATTTAAACTTATGGAAGAAATGAAATATTTTGACCACACCAAGGATAATTCAAATGGTGGAGCACATAGTATCATCAAGCAAGCTTGAAGTTGCACTAGAGTCCCAAGTAATCGAAAGATCATGTTTATGTATTTTAAATTTCGGAAAATATCTTACTTTTGTAATTTGAAAATTAGAAATAATTAGGTCCTTTAATTTCATGAGGAAAAAAATAGTTTAAAAGTAGTTTTGATGTTTGACAGTTTTGTAATTATTTTCAATGTACTCATTTATTTAAAATGGCATTAAGGGAATAGTTTTTGGGTTTCGAATTTTGGCCTTAAAGAGAAGTTTTTTGGTTGTGTAATGTAGAAGATTTCTTGGAGAAGTCATGAAAGTTTAGGATGATTCCAAAAATCTTTCTTTATGACATGTTTTCATTTATCTTTATGTAAGTCATATATGTGTAATTATTATTTGGAGAAAGTGTAATGAAGTTGTTGGCTCTTTTAAATTCAATAGATTTACTTTTTCTTTAAATAGTTGACAATACCTGTGAATCTTTTCTGAAAGTAACCTTAAAATGTGCTCCAATTTTTCTATCATTTCATTTTTGCAATCTGTCATGATTTCTACTAATATTTGGTGGAAAATAATTTTTTTGCAGCCTTGTACATTGAATCTTTTCCTTTACTTTCTATATAGCCATACTACAACTTCAGTAACTCATTTCATATATAGTTTGGCCACCTTGGAAGGGATTTTTTCTTTTCTCTAAGAGCTATAAATTACATTATATTCCTAATAAAAATATTTAGGAAATCATGTCTAAAATGATTAAACAAAGACGTTTTACCCATCTTGCATAGATGTCCTAGGCAACGGCCTCCTTTCACTAGCTATAGGTTTTCCCTATTGTAACAACACTCTTCTCAAATTTTGTAGGTTGGATCAAGCTCTCCCTCTAACAAAATTATTCACATTGGTTTCTCCTCCTCACTTGGCTGGATTTCCATAACGGTATCCCCTAAACTTTGACATAAATGAAAACACATTACAACAAGAATAGGAGAGGTTTGAACTGACAAATATTCAAACAAGCACCGTGTACCATGACAGAAATCACCAAACAAGAAATGGAATAGTATGTGTTGACTCATGACCAGTGCATGAGTCTCTTTCACCAAAATGTGCAAGTCATTGCCTCACACCATGATTCCTACTCTCAAAAGTTTAATATAACACTATAAAATGAAAATTTTAATAAATCATGGTAGGTGGGGTCCCCCCACTTTTGGAGAGAGAAGAGAATGAAATCTGAAATCCTTTCATAGCCTCATATTTTATTATGAGCATATGGTTTCACAAGGAGAATTAAACACTTATATGTGGTTTCATTTACATAAGTATTGGAGATCTTTTTATTCTTTCAGTACTCTTTGATATGCATAATCATCATGTGAGAATGAAAGCTATAGTTTGGCATAGTATCATTACAAGATTATTTTTATCATATAATTTTTGAAAAGAAATATATTTCATGATCGATACTATGAATCCCATATACTCATGCAGTAACAATGATGAGAAAAAATTCAAAAAAGTGAAAGTACTAAACCTTAGCAGATATATTTGGTAACATCAAAGTTGTAGTACACAAAGGTTCTCATAATTTGATGGGTGAGCCATACATGTCTTATGCAATGTTTATATTAAATTTTGTGGTACACAACATATTATGTAGTCCAACATATGCTATGTGATATAATATTATGCCCAACTTATTAAAAATCACTATGGTAGTTGCGTAACAAATGTGGTGGTAATGTATGGTTTCCATAGCGATTAGTGTTTGGTTGTATTTGTTGCAAAGGATGATATATGAAAAACATTTGAAAGTAATGTAATATATGTGGTATATGATATGTGATATGTAATATGATGTATAATTGTAAACAATGTAAGGTGATGGGTTAGTGGATTTATGATATGTAACATCCACCACATCTTTAGGCGATTCTTGGTGCTTCCAACTATGTGTGGGTAGTTGGCAAGGAGGTTGGAAACCATCCTTAGTATTGTTTCCAAATTTGGATCTTTGTTATGTATTGTATCTCAGAGTCTTTGTTGAAACCCTATCTCCATGCATTAAGGGGATGGATAAAATGCCTATAACTATTACTAAACCTCCCCATCACCATTTAATCGATTTGGTTCAAGTATGTGGAAGTTCTAGCTTATAATATGATGAATTGGTAGTTATTTTTAGCAATTTTATTTGATGTATTTGTGAATATTTGACTCCATTTTCATCATTTCATTCCCTATTGTCGCTACCCCATGTTATTTTTTCTATGGATGCATAAGAAAAGGTAGAAGCATGTGAAATTGACTCATTTTCTATCTATTAGTTGATATGGATAAATGGAAGAAATCATGAATTCACTCTCATTTTTTTAATGGCCTTAATGGATTTTTCATGTAAACCATTTCTTGTTTTTGTTATTTTCCTTCCTTAGTGTCCCAGTGTTACTACCATAAACTAGGTATATATTATTTATTCCAATTTATCTACAATTTCTAAGTAGAATATTTATGTAAAATTACATTCCCCCCTGTGTCGCTACTACAAGATAAAAATAACACCTCGTGGTCCCAAAGGGAATCTAATTCATATTTTACTTTGCATGGGAAAAAGGGGAAATTTTGTTTGGTTTTTTCTCAACATTTGTTTCTCCTTCCAATACTTGATCAAGTGGTGTATCTTCTTATCTAGTTTTCAAATTTGTATGGCACATCCTCTATGATCTATAGTTTAATTTCACCATGCCATGCACTTGTGAGTATATATTTTGATGGAACATCCCACTATGGTAAAAAAATACTCTTTAAATTCATGCAATATGAAAAATTTCTCCCTCGTCGACGATATTTTGAAAATTCTTTTATTATTTCTCTTGTGGAGAAACCATTATAGGAAATTTTTCTATGTTTACAACTAAAGACAGTAGTAGATATATTAACTCTCTCTCATCATTGAAAGCAAGTAATAACTAAAGGAAAAAAATATTTGAATCTTTCACCCATTTTATATGAGGCCCATGATGTAGTCTAGAATTGGCTCTTTTATCATCATTTCATCCCCTTTTCCACCTTGTTTATCATTTTTAATCTCTTCAATGTGATTTAGGAATCCCTCAACTCACACTAATGACTTGATTTGCTTGACCAACATAGGATTATCACATATTTTAATTTTATGAATGAAAATTGTATATGGTCCTTAAATGGAACTCAACATTGAAACATTTGGTACCCATTTCCATTGATGTAGAGGCTCATGCAAATTATTCCATTTCTCATATTTGTAAAAGTTATAACACCCCCTGCTACATTAAAAGGAATGAATATCCATTACATATATGACTACTTGTTGACTTCCAATTGTTATTTATACAAGCCTAAAAAGACATTAACCCTTGTTTACATGTTGTTACATCATGATATAATGAGTTGCTATATCATGCATGTATATATTATTTTATCTCTCATTATATCTCTATTTATTAAAGGTTTGATGTTTGGTTTCATCCACACTCTACTAAAACGGTATATAAACCATTTTCTCAGTCATACTTCTTACATATTAATAAATTCCAAGGATTTTGAAAGTAAAGAGGAATCATTAAATTTTGTGATAGTCAGTTTGTCTTATTACAACAATGTTTAAATTGAGTTAGAATGAGTTACATGTCTCATATTTTCCTTGCAAAATGTTAAAATAAATAGTTTCCTTGAATATTAAAATGGGTGCATGTTCTCCAGTCATGTGTTTCAATTTACCATGACACATGATATTTTTCATTTGACATCATACTCCTTTTGCATGCATGAGTAGTTTTCTTCCCTTAATTTTTTTTCCTGTGTGTTTATCAAATTCTCCAACATTTGCATATAACAAGATGTTAGACAAGATTTCACTTTGTTGATTGCATTCTAATATTATGATAGTAATTATTTTATAATAGACTTGTTTGGATAAAGTTCATAATGATTTTCTTAAATAAAGGCTCTCAAGGTGACCAAATATTTTGTTGCAAAAAAAAAAACATGTCGCGGAGGGAGAATACAAATAAGAGGATCAAATTTTTGATACATTTCGATGAATACTCTGAGAAATTCAACCAACTTAATAAAACTGGAAATACTTATATTTTAGGCCCTCCACCTCATCCTCCTATCCTACATGTCTCTCAAAACATTCCTTTACCTCATCCCAACATTGTAGAGATCTCAGAGCTTCAACCACCTCAACAACATCCTATGTAGCATGATGGCTAGTATCCCAATCATGTCAAACCAGCATCTAGTTATGCTAATTGGCCCACCATCTCCCATCACTCAGTTCTTCCTCTACTTTTTACTCATTTTGTACCTTTAGCATTATCATAGGCTATTTCCTCTTGCACCAATTAGCCTTTCCATTGACCTAATCATTTCGTAGTAGGAAAAATCCATCTATCTATAGTTCCTGCACTCTCCCCATCTGAACTCGTATCCACACATTCCCATACTAGTGCATCAAAAATAGGTGGAAAAAGGAAAATTGTAGAAACTATATAACTTATGTGTTATATGTCCAAGATTATCCTGATCTCACACTATTTTAACTTCATGCAAAATACAGAATATATTCGACCATTGATCATTTGCAGAAATTAAATCAATATTGCAATGCACACATGAAACAATAAAAATTCACACACATTAACACAATTGTTTAACATGAAAGCCTGAAGCTGAAAACCCCAAATATTTGTATATAATATATGTCATAGATATCATGTAAAAATCCTCATACAAAGCTGATCATATCAAGCTATCAGTACAATACAATCGCTACACACTAATCAGGCCTGATCTTGCAAATCCATGCATCGATCTTTGCCACCTACTAGCCTACCTCTACTGCGCAATCCCTGCTAAAGAATAGCTCTGAATGAATTCGAATCCACCAAGATTGCACTGCGAAATCCTCATTGGCATCTCCACTGAGTGTTGGATGCAATCAATGCAACACTATAGTCACAAACGATAGTCACACTTGCTCTTTCACCTACCTCTCCACTGGTCTCCACTGAAACTGCCATGCACTATAGTTAACTGATGTATTCTTCAGTTGATTAATGAGTTATTATTTAGTGAAATAATTAATAATTAATTCACACCACTCTCACTAGTGTATCAATCAGTTACACTAGATACAACTAGATCAACTGAGTCTAACTGAGTTAAATTGAACACAACTCCACCAAACTCAGTCACATGAGTTCTAACTGAAGTCCTCCATGCATTAGCTCCAGTAAGCCCTCAGGAATAGCGTAATTCCTTCTGTCAACTTCTGTGCCACATCTTTGCACTTAACTGAAGTGCTCCAAGAGAATAAGATAATGTTTAGAGTCCAAATATTATTAAGAGCTAATAATATTTGACATATATATTTTTAGACTGGCAATCTAAAAATAGATTCAGCCCAATATGTCTAAAAATATAAGTCTATCTATTTTTCCAACTTGACCAACCATCAACAAATAGCATCCTGCAACTCATAGAATATGATCGACATGTCTAAAAATAGACATAGTCTAAAAATAGACTTGCGCCAAAAATAGCCTGCGGGCCCACTTAGTGAAGGCGACTCTTTTCACTAAGCTCATCATCTTGTTCAATCTTAACACTCCCTCTCAACAAGATAGGGATTATCCTTCACCCCGATCCTGCCTCTATGGTATTCGAATTTGCTCCTGGCGAGCGCCCTCATCGAATATCTACATCTTATCATGATCTCCATAGGAATGTAAGAAAGCAACATGATCTTCCACTGCACACAATCTTTGATATGATGGTACCAGATGTCAATATGTTTAGATCTATCATGAAATACTAGATTAACCAAGATTTTAATGCAACTCTGATTATCACAATATATCACTATGGGATCCAAGTGAGAACCGAACAAACCAACCAGGATCTTCCTCATCCATATAGCCTTGCATGCAGCCAAACTTGCTGCCATGTACTTGGCCTCTGCTGAAATGAGTGCCACGGATCTTTGTTTCCTGCTGTACCAAGAAACTGATGTAGATTCGATACTGAAAGTCCCTCTAGATGTGCTCTTTTTTTCTGTTGGGCTTCCTATCCAATCTGCATCCATGAAGCCATGTAGCTTCACCTCATCCGACTGTCTGTACCACAATCCATATCTAGGTGTGCCCCTTAGATACCTCAGGACATGCTTGCCTACCTTCCAAAAGAGCTTGGTAGGCTTAACCATCGCTTGTGAAAGCTGGTTCACAGCATAGCATATGTCCGATCATGTATTGACTAAATACATGAACGAACCAACCAACTGTTGATAAACAGTGGCATCCACTACCTCTGTCGATGTAGCATCCTCTTTCCTCCAACCACCAGGAAGAGGATTTTCGATAGGCTTGCAGCCTTGCATGTGAAACTTCTCCAGTATCTCCTGGGCATACTTGCCTTGAGACAAAAATAGTCCACCCTTCCGCTGCCAAATTTCCAATCCCAGGAAATAATGAAGGAGGCCCAATTCCTTCATCTCAAACTCCTTTGCAAGATCTGCCCTACATGAGTGTATCAACATTTCATCACCTATTAGTATTAAATCATCTACATAAAGTATAATGATCAAAAGCTCACCCTCCACCACAATCTATTATAGGTTCGGATCTGCCTCACTCTTGGCGAAACCAAGTCTAGTGAAATAACTATCTATCCATGTGTACCAAACACGAGGTGCTTGTTTCAGCCCATACAACGCTCTTTTGAGCCTGCACACATGTGACTCGCTGCTGAAGATTTCAAATCCTTAAGGCTTCTCAATGTACACCTCCTCCTCAATGACTCTGTTGAGGAACACAGTATTCACATCCATCTGATGAATGTGCCAACCCATCTGCACTGAGAGAGCAAGGATGGTCCATATGGAAGAATACCTTGCGACAGGTGCAAAGGTCTCTTCATATTTGATCCCCTCGATCTGTGAGAAGCCCCGGGCAACAAATCTTGCCTTATACTTCTCGATGCTCCCATCAGCAGCTTGCTTCACTTTGTAGATCCATCTAGAACCTACCATTTATTTCCCTTCCGGCCTTGGGACAATCTCCTATGCACTATTTCTGACAATCGAATCATATTCTTCCACCATGGCATCTACCCATGCGGGATCTTCCATAGCTTCCTCGAAAGAGGATGGTTTTGTCACGATATACTTTCTCATCAGAGCCATGTATCTAGTAAAATGGTCAGGTGATTGTCTCTGTCTGCGCTGTGATGTAGGGGCTCCTACATTCTGTGCTGCATCAAGATTCAGTCGCTCAACTTCTGTAGTGCACTTCCACCCTCTGATGTTTGGCGCTGCATGAGTGGTTTCTTCCACTCCATAAACCTCCTCTTGTGGTTGATCCAAATATTGAGGCTCATCTTTAGGAACAAGTAACTCCTCATTTTCATGCAAGTGTAGCTCCCTCTGAAGTGACAAATTCATGGCTTTCTCCTCATGAAATTTTATATCCCGTCGCACAACAGTCATCCAACTATCTGGAAATTACACACAATAATTGTGGGGTGTTTTTGTGTATCCCACAAATATCCCAACCTCTACAGTCAGCTCCAGCTTCTTCTTGGCATCCTTCGTCACATGAATGTAAATAGGTGAGCCAAAAATCTTCAAATGAGAAATATCAGGCTTCTTACTAGAAAACGCCTCTTCGGGTGTACTCATGCCAAGTACTCTATGAGGAAAATGGTTTTGCACATAAACCGCAGTGCTGCATGCCTCAGCCCACAAGTGTATGGGAAGGCCTTGATCATGCAACATCGCCCATGCAGCACCCACGATCGTTCTGTTCTTTCTCTCAGCGACCCCATTCTGCTGTGGGTTATGAGGCGCTATGAGTTCTCTTCGAATTCCTTCTTTGTTGTAGAAGTATTTCAATTCGCCAGAGATTTATTCACCACCATTATCGCTTCTTAGAGTTTTCACCTGCTTCCCCGAATCCTTCTCAACCAGTGCCTTGAACTCATAGAACTTTGAGTATGTCTCGCTCTTCTTCTGAATGAATAATATCCAGCACTTACGAGAAACGTCATCAACAAATATCACATAATACCTGTGCTTTTCCATTGAAGCAACTGAGAAAGGTCCACACACGTCTATGTGAATCCTCTCAAGGATCGTCGTGGCGCGACTATCCTTCTCATGAAAATTGGTCTTCACAAATTTTCCCAAATTACATCCCTTGCACTGATCTGACTGCGCAAGTGTACCCTTGGGAAGCCCGGTAGAAATCTGCTGCAAAATTTTCAAAGCGCCATGGTGAAGATGGCCCAATCTCCTGTGCCACAATTCACCCTCATCCCGGCTCACCACTCCTTCTGCTTTTCCTGCCATTGTTGCGTAGCCATCTACTTGCAATTGATAAAGATTCTTAACTTGAATCTCTATCCTCCTGGTTTGACCAGTTCTTTTACTACGTGGGAAAGATTTTCCCTCGCTAAAAACAACATCATAACCCTTGTCTTCCAACATCGCCATAGAAATCAGATTCTTCTTTAATCCTGGAACATCTATGACATCCTTCAAGATGAAAGGTTTTCCAAACTCCCTCTCAAAGGAAATGGTCTTGATACCATTCGCACTGTATCTACCATCATCGCCCATCTCGATGTGCACTCCAAGATCCTTTTCATCCAGATCACTAAACAAATATTTGTCTCCGGTCATATGGAAGGATGCACCACTGTCAAGAAACCACACTGATCCCATCACACTTGAAACCAAGCATGCGATCAAAGAAAAATATAGCTCAAACTGCGAGGCTAAGGCCTCTCTAGCTACAAATCCAGTAACCTGCTTATTCTTCTTCTTTTGTGTACATTTAGTGGCGTAATGTTCATGCTGGTGATAGTGAAAGCACTTCACCTTGGACAAGTCTTGCTTCTTGCCTTTCGCCCCAGATTGAGAAGGATTTTTCTTCCCCTTCCCTTTCCTTGCTTTGGAACCCAAAGAGAAATTTTCTTCATCTTCATTCTTTGCTGAAGATCCATCCCTGGTACCCCGCCTCATCTCCTCCTGCACAAGATCCGACCAAAGTCACTCCCATCCTGGCAGTTTCTCCCGTCCATTGACAGAGTCTTCGTAACTATGCCAACTCTTCAAAGCCCAAGGAGAGCCAAGCTCACCAAGTCTTCTTCATCAACAGTAACCCCCACACTTCCCAGCTCATCCCTGCAATGGATAAACTTCGTGAGGTACTTGGGTATGATGTCGCCCTTCTCCATTTTTATTTTCCTGAGTTTGTCTTTAAGCGCCAACTTCCTCTGGTCACTTTTGCTTTGGAAAAAGTTTGTCAAATCCTTCCACATTAAGAATGGAGTGGCTTTACCATGAAGGTTGGACACCATGTGGTCCTTCACACCTTCCAACAGAATCCTTTGACACTTTACTACCTTATTTTTCCATGCGTCAAGCGCGCCAGCATCACAGGAACCAGGCTTTGGAATATCAACATATATGAACTCCTTCAGCCCATTATCCTCCAGCATTTCCTCCATCCTATCCTTCCATGAAATATAATTCTAGTTGCCATCAAGGGCATACTCCAATCTCAATCCATTGAAAGACATTTCAATGAATGCTCAACTTCGACACCAAGAAAACACTGCAGCAAATTCGAATTCCACCAGCATAAAACTCAACTGCTTCAATAATTGCAATCTCCTCCGATCAATACTATTCTGATACCATGTAGAAATTATATAACTTATGTGTTATATGTCCAATATTCTCCTGATATCACACTATTTTAACTTCATGCAAAATACAGAATCTATTCCACCATTGATCATTTGTGGAAATTAAATCAAGATTGCAATGCACACATGAAACAATAAAAATTCGCACACATTAACACAGTTGTTTAACAAGAAAGCCTGAAGCTGAAAACCCCAACTATCTGTATATAATATATGTCATAGAGATCATGTAACAATCCTCATACAAAGCTGATCATATCAAGCTCTCAGTACAATACAATCGCTACACACTAATCAGGCCCGATCTTGCAAATCCATGCATCGATCTTTGCCACCTGCTAGCCTGCCTCTACTATGCAATCCCTGCTGAAGAATGGATCTGAATGAACTCAAATTTCTCCAAGATTGACTGCACAATCCTCATTGGCATCTCCACTGAGTGTTGGATGCAATCAATGCATCACTATAGTCACAACTGATAGTCACACTTGCTCTTTCACCTACCTCTCCACTGGTCTCCACTGAAACTGCCATGCACTGTAGTTAACTGATGTATTCTTTAGTTGATTAATGATTTATTATTTAGTGAATTAATTAACTAATTAATTCACACCACTCTCACTAGTGTATCAATCAGTTAGACTAGATACAACTAGCTCAACTGAGTCTAATTGAGTTAAACTAAATACAACTCCACCAACTACTTCTATAACTCCACCAAACTCTGTCACATGAGTTCTAACTGAAGTCCTCCATGCAATAGCTCCAGTAAACCCTCAAGAATAGCATAATTCCTTCTGTCAGCTGTTGTGCCACATCTGTGCACTTAACTGAAGTGCTCCAAGAGAATAAGATAATGTTTAGAGTCCAAATATTATTAAGAGCTAATAATATTCGATATATCTATTTTTAGACTGGCAATCTAAAAATAGATTCCGCCCAATATGTGTAAAAATAGAAGTCCATCTATTTTTCCAACTTGACCAACCATCCACAAATAGCATCCTGCAACTCATAGAATATGATCGACATGTCTAAAAATAGACATAGTCTAAAAATAGACTTTGTGCCAAAAATAGCCTGCGGGCCCACTTAGTGAGGCGACTCTTTTCACTAAGCTCATCCTCTTATTGAATCTCAGTAGAAGCGTCCTTCCAATACATGCACCCAGAGGTGAAAGGAGAATAAATGAGTGGAGGAGAAGAGTACGAGGCTAGTTCTAGAAAACACCCTGAGTTGTGTTGATATTGTAGTTTTATTTTAAATTTAAGTTTGAATTAATGTAGACATATTTTATTTTATGGTATACATTATATTTTTATATAACTTGTTATTTTTTTTTCATGGAACATATTTCAATGATATTACCTTTTATGGGAAGCACAAAGTGCCTTCATATGGAAATTTATGTGATAATGAATGATATAGTATTTTATATGCATATTTTTTAATGTTACTTGATGTTGTCATATTTAGATATTTTTTATCCCATGGGAGTCACAAGGTTTGATGACAATACATTATTAAAATAGATAGGGGGGCAACTACCAACATTAATTAAAATTAATTAAAAAAAAACTTCTCAAATTCCCTCTCCTAAATTCAAAAGAAAATTTAACTTAATTAATAAACTAATTACAAGAGAGTTACATCCTATAATTACTCAAGGAGAATAAAAAACTGCCAGACGACATAAAAAGGGGGGGCGGGGGGGTGGAAAAAATAATGAAGAGAGGTATGCATAAGTTCTAAAAGTTGTCATTTTCCCTTGATATATTTTACTTCTAAGTACAAGGGTTTACCTATTTGGTGGCAGCAAAATATTTCAAGGAGTGACACGGAGGAAGAAAGCACATATTTTGTAAATTGATTTGATCGAGGTTATCTTTATTTTATTGCATATTTAATACTTCTAGAAGGTATGATATATCTTATATCAGTGATAACTAATTCAAATTTTTCATAATATTTTTTTGATTCAAACATATTAGAGATGTCCAAGTTAGGCTAGCCGTATTTTTTTAATTGATTTTTGTCATTCAAATGTCTATGTATGAACCCGTGACATATTATAAATTTTAGAATATATTTCTAGTCTAAATTCTCACAATAATTGGCTAATACAATAAGCTATACTGTTTCATTTTTTTAATAAAATCAACATTTGGCAACCTTATTTTTTGGAATATTTCTCTGAATTTTTTACTCACACCTCGTGCAATTTATGAGTATATTTTATTATGTTTACTGCTATAATTTGTGTTGTTTTTTGTTGGCCTCATGGTGTTGTCATTCGTGTCAACCTAAGAAGTTTACCTAAGGAGACGACCATGGATTTTTTTTTTGTTGGTATTGATTTCAACACGCTCGGAGGATTTTTCATCATTATCAAAGCCTTGCTTATATGTTACTGTGGTGTTACTAATATTGATATAGGCTCTACAGGTGTTAGAGAATGATTGAAGACCAATGGCAAAGTTATGGGTGGAGAGGAGTTTATTTTTCATGTGTTAAGGAAACCATTCTTTGGGAGAAAGTTGTGCACAAAGTGAATATATCATCATATTTATTGGGATTTTGATGTTACCCAAGTGAAAATATTCTCTAGGAAGCATTTTCTTCCCAGCAGCAATGATTGCAGAGTGGAAATTCTGATTTGTGCAGCACATAGTTTACCATGAGAATTTCTCAAGGTATTTGCCCAATTTTTTTATGGTTTAGAGTCGATTTGAGTCTTTCTTCATTCTATAAGGTGATTATGTCAAATATAAGTCTCTCATATAATGAATAAGATGGAGGATCAATTTAAGGTGAAACAAGCCATAGTATGAACATGAGTGTTTGGCTCTCCATATCTATCTGAAATTATTGTTTGATCACTCTAGATATTTTATTTATAGGAGGAAGCTTTATGTTGGAGAGTTTGGTTCCTTTGAGAGAGAGATATATTGTGGAGTATTGATAGCTAATGGTTGAGAAGTGATATAGTTGTAGCAGTTTGTGAGCACTGGATTAAATTCTATAAAAGTTTGTTTGATTTAGTTGTTACATGAAGAGCATGTGTTAGATGATGGTGGAGATATTGTTTATTATATGTCTAACATGCTTGTGTTGCATGGGTGAACTATTTCATTTTCCTAGTATATTGTTTTACTACTTGTTTTTGATGTTGAAAATATGTATATATACTACCATGGACAGATTTTTGTGCTACTATTATCATGTGTAAATGACGTTGGGCTGATGTATTTACTGAGTTTGTATTGGAGAGATAGTTCTCCCTTGTATTTAGAGCATCTATCGTTGAGTTTGTGAGAGATTTTGATGCTTGGTTCAATAACGTGTATGTATGATGCTATGTGATTATTGAGATAGTAAGGGAAGATTTATTGAGAGAGATTGATTGTATTGCAAATTTTATGTTCAGTTTTGTTGATGTATTTTATGTTGTGTAATCGTAGAGGATGTTGTGCATCTAGTATTAAATTGGATGAAATGTGGCTCACAAATCTTGAATGGCCAATTATTTTGACAAAAGAACACACATGTTTCGTTGGAGGACTCTATGCAAGACAGACCATGACACAAAATATCCTATGCATAGGAATGTAGTTTACTACTATAGATACTAACGCCAAGGAGTCTTACATGACCTGTGATGTATGTCAGTGAGTGGGGAATCACTCCCAAAGAGACGAAATTACTTTGGCTTGCTAGCTCACTTTGCATCCGTTCAACAAATGGGAAATTTATTTTGCAGGCCCAATCATCCCACCCACAAGGAGAACTTGAGTGTGGTACATAATTAACATCACTGATTACCTGACCAGATGGGTGGAAGTCACACCAATCAGAGAATGTAATGCAGAGACAAATATGTTTTTTATTTAAAAATGTAGTGACTAGATTTAGATGTCCGAGAATTATAATTACCAAGGAACTCAATTTTTTGCTCAATACTATTGTGGTGTTGACCAAAAGGTTCCATATATGTCATCAAAAGAGCACTTCATACCATACAAAAGCTAATGGTATAGTGGAGGCATTCAATAAAGTATTCAACGTAATTCTTACTAAGGTTTGTAAGCAATGAATGGGATTGGAGGATACCAGTAGTTTTTTGGGCCTATAGAACCAAATGTAAGTATTTAACTAGAAAGACACCTGTTCGGTTAGCGTATGTGCATGAAGTAGTAATTCCAATGGAGTTTTTGGTGTCAAGCTTGTGTAATTCAGTAGCCACGTATTTAACAGAGTCTGGCACAGTGGAGCATAGATTACAGGAATTTCTATAGCTGGAGGAACATCACGCAGTAGCCAAATTTCACTAGGAGGAGCATAAAGATAAAGAGAATTCCAAACATGATAGAAGGATTATGAAAAATAATTTTCAGCTGGGGCATTTGGTTCTAATGTATGGCAACAATTTTTTACAACACGTGGGAAAATTTAAGATGCATTGGATGGTACCATACGTTATCGAGCATGTGACGAATGCAAGAGTAGTACAATTGAAGAATTTATATGGTACCTTGCAAAAGGGTTTCTTCAATAAGATCCCGTTGAAGCTATATAGAGGTAGCCGATCTCCTGTGCACTATATGTGAAAAGACAAATTGCATTCTATCCTTTTGTATATAAATAAAGTAGCTTGATTGTGGTTTGTAATAGATTCATGTAGTTTATGTCTAAAGTTAGTATTTAATCTGTTTGAAGTTAGTATTTAATGGTTTATTTTGGTCTCTAGGGTAAAAATTATTAGTTCACTATGTACAAATTGTTGGCAATATGATTTTTATGTCTTAATATGTTGTCCTTGATGGCAACCCTTTGGTAAAAGATGGAGTATATGTCTTATAGAGAATCTCAGTAGTTTGTAGAGGTCTATTAGAAGAAATGTGTAATATCTAGTAGAAGATTGGTTAATATTCATATTGCAAGTTCTATAAGTGGGTTTGTACAGGCCAAGTCGCGTGTACACGTAGATCAAAACGATCCAAGTCGGGTATGCCTTTTATGCTCTAAAAATATGATACCAAGGAGCAATACCATGGTATTAGCCCACAGTATTGAGCGATGTGTCAACTATTTGATTCCGTCCAAGAATACCATCGATAGTTTTGTGGTTTTGACTCATGGTATTGGTAAAGGCTAAATCTATATAAGGATAAGAAAATCATAGGGCAAAAGTGTGCATGTGGAAGGGTTGTCACTGAATACTTCTCTCTGAAGTATATCTGCATGGGATGAACTTTGTTTTAATGGTAGATCTGAATCTATGATGCACCCTTGGATACAATGATGGATCAGGATCTCTAGACCTGAAATGACTATATTATTGCATGATCTATTGAAGAGATGATTATATTTTTGACCTGGCGCATGCTTTATGAAGTGAAGTGAAGAAATATGGGTAAGTTCTATAGATCTGAAAAATTGTACAAAATTAATATTTACAGATCTATACGTTATTTCATCTCAGGAAAAGCACGTATATACGCGGCTTTGTCTCAGAAAAAGTGCGAATGGAAGTGAGGGTTTTCTGAAGCTTGTTGCAGAGGTTATTTGTTTATTGCTGCTGTATTTCTACTCTCTATCAATGAATTCTTCATGTAGATATGGGTTGCTTGAGTGTTGTATATGCTGCTAAGTTGAATACATACAAATATGATCAATGAGTGAATAAATATGCTTAAAGACGACTGACTGATTAAGGGTTCTGAAATACTGAAAAGATATCAGAATTTAAGCCTTAGATTTGGTCATGATACTAACTATATTATGGGAGATCAATATTCACAGATCTATACGCAGGTTGGTGTGAAGGAAAGTGTATTTTTATGAAGTGTTGTGTTGAAGTTGTGTGATCCAGTGTGAAAATTGATAAAACGTAGTCTGCAATGATTATGAGGGTTGAAGCGTCATTGTGGAAGTAGAAGCTTCCTTCCAGTAGAAGCTGGTGTTCTGATCAGGGGGTTGAAGGTCCCTTCCACTAGTGGCTAGTAAACGAGATCAGGGGGTTGTAACTCCCTTCCAGTAGCAGTTGGAGAATGAGAGAAGGTTACAGCCTTCTGCAGGTAGATTCCTACGTATTGATATGAGTATGCATCAGTACAATATTGTAATCAGTTTTCCATATAATAAATATTGAGGACAAAGACAACAACAGTGATAGATTTCTCCCTAATTGGGTTTCCACCTTAAATCTTGGTGTTCATGTGTCATGCTATTTTGTGATGATTTATTATGCTGTTACTACTTAACTAATTGTTGCATAAATGATAAGCTAAGTTAAATATTATTTCTGAAATTTTATCTATCATTAAATTTATCTTAGTATACGCAATTCCCTGTTGGTATATCCATGTTGATACGCGAGTTGGGTTCATTAAAGTCATGTATGGAATTTAGTAAAGAAAAAATTAAATTTATCAGTGAGCTCTAAATATTGATTCACCCCCCCCCCCCCCAGTATTTTTCCCAACAATTGGTATCAGAGCGAGACCTTCTGTATAATCTTAATCGCTAGAAGGAAGATCAGCTAAGATGAGAAATCAAGATGGGACAACATCTATCAGGCCTCCTCTCTTCAACGAAAATAATTTAATCTTATGGAAGACAAGGAAAAGATGCTACCTTCAGTCTCTTGGAGAAGATGTATGGGCTATAGTTGAAGGAGGTTATCAATATCTAGTGCTAGTTCCAATAAATCCAGTCGTAAGAAAGAACTATGAAACCAATGCAAAGATGGTCAATGCATTACTGGGAAGTTTGACTGAATCAGAATTTGTCAAAGTCATGCAGTTGAATACAAAAAAGGAGATATGGGACAAAATAATTCTGATCTATGAAGGTGATGCCAAGGTAAAAAGTTCTAAACTCCAAACTCTCATAATTCAATATGAAAAACTCAGAATGCATAATGAGGAAATCATTGCTAGTTTCTTTTTACGTCTAGATGATATTGTAAATTTTATGAGAAATATGGGTGAAACCATAATTGACACTACTCTGGTAGAAAAGGTTTTAAGATCTTTAACTCCCAAATTCGAGTCAAAAGTTTTTGCTATTGAAGAGAAGCAAGATCTACAAACTGTTACTGTTGTTCAATTTCATGGGATTCTGACTACTTGTGAAATGAGAAAAGGAGGTCCATATGAATTCAAAGAAGTTTTCTTAAGAGCTACTGCAAAAGGAAAGGAAGTAGAAGAACAAGAAGGATTGGGGTGTTTTTCAGAAGAAGATGAGATAAATTTTGTAAAAAACCTACAACTTGGCACTGGAAGGTTCAGAGGTAAGCTTCCTTCTAAATGTTTTTCTTCTGAAATAGTTGGTCATAATGCTACTAAATGTCCCCATAAAGATATTCATGAAAAGGGAAAGGAAGTGGTGAAAGGAAATAAGAAACAGTTTATCAAGAGAAAAAGCTATTATACTCATGAAGATAGTGATGGTCTATCAAATAGTGAAGAAGGAGAATCTGATCAAGATATTAGACTACTCATGGCTTTTGAAAAAGACTCTAGTGAGACTAAAGATACTTTTATGGATGCATTAGAATAAAATGATTTTCTTGAATAAATAAATCATCTCAAAATATGCTTGGAAGAAAACAAAATTTCCATAGATACTCTAAAGAATCAACTTATAGAAAAGGAGAAGCACAATGAGAAATTAGAATGTGAAATAGTAAGTCTAAGAAAGGAAATTGAGAAATTGAAAACTTTAAATCTTAGATTTGATAAAGGATTTGAAACCTTAGATGAAATTATCAAGGTACAATGCTCTCCTCTTATAAAGACGGGTCTTGGATATATCGGAGAATCCTCTCAGTCTTCAACACCGAGCTATATAAATGGAACTAAAGCCAACCTGCCACATTCTGTCACTTAGCAAAAGAGCAAAGAAACTACTTATGTAAAGCATGACCACTTCAATACAAGGAAGAACAATAACAAAAATATAAATCAATAGGTAAACATAAATATAAGGTTTCATGATCGCAAACATTTCCTCTTTAATGGACAATGTTTCTCATGTCACAATTTTGGTCATAAAGCTTCTCAATGTGTTGCATACAAAACTATCATGACCAGAGAAGCAAGAAAGCAAAGAAATGAGACTGGAATAAAGAATAATACTTATAACAACTTTTTTCCTCTTCAAAATGAAATTGAATTTTCTTATTGCAATAACTTTGGTGATGAAGAATCTAAATGCAAGAGCAAACTTCAGCCAAAAGATCTTGTACCTTCATTCCAAGGTATGGATAAAGAAGGACTTATATATTTAAAGCTGTGGCATAACTTTATTTGCAGAAGGGGAAGAAAATCAATGGTGCATTGATAGTGGATGCTCAAAACACATTACAGGTGATAAAAATAAACTCTTTTCATACACTGCTCTAGAGAAAGAAAAAAATGTTACCTTTGGAAATGACTCTGCTACTGTCATTAAAGGAAAAGGTTACGTTTTTCTAAAATAGAAGGTGAAAGCTAACAATTTTATGTATGTGGATGGATTAAAGCATAACATTTTAAGTGTGAGTCAAATGTGTGATCAAGGAAATGAAGTTGTCTTTAGTTGAAATGAATGTGTAGTAAGGAAACTTGACATAGGAAAAACAGTAATAAAATTGACTAGAACACCAAGCAATCTATATGTATTGAAAGGTGGCCAAGAACAATGCTACTTGGGTAAATATTCAGAAAATTGGTTATGGCACGGAAGGTTGGGACCTTTGAGCTTCTCTCAAATAAGCAAATCCAGCAAACTCAAATTTGTTCGTGATCTTCCCATCATCACTCTACCTGAAAGTACCATATGCAAATCATGCCAATTTGGTAAGCAAATCGGGGTGCACTTCAATGCTAAAGAAGGATCAGCAAGTAAGGCTCTTGAACTTATACATACTTATCTATGTGGTCTTGTAAGGAAAAATTCACCCCGTGGAGAACAATACTATATTTTTTTTATTGATGACTTCTCTAGAATGTGTTGGATCAGTTTACTGAAACATAAAGATGAAGCATTTGAAAAATTTAAGATCTTCAAATCTTTGGTTGAAAATGAATTAAATCTAAAAATCAAATGTCTTAGATCTGACCGAGGAGGAGAATATATGTTAGGTCCTTATATTACTAGTATAGTCCCTTATTTTTGTTAGTGTAACCCCCTTATTGTTATTGTTGTACCCCTGTAACCCCCATATTGTTATTATTGTGCCCTTACATTATTATTGTTAGGTAGGCTACGATTACATTGTGGCCCCATGAACTCCTATATATAGAGAGGAGGTTTTTTCATTTGTATCATCCAAACATTGTTCATTTATGTAATGTATTGGAGGTTTCCCCCTCGAAGTAGCTATTTATAAGGCGTTGAACTCTCTTTTCTTCTATTTTTGGAGTTGGTTTCATAACATTTGGTATCATAGGTTTGGATTCTAGGGTTTCGCTGCTCCGAACAGGTCATCGTGGAATTTTCGCTGTACCTTTTTTTCTACGAAGTTTCAGAAGATGAAATTTTTAGTGTGTGAAGATGAAATCTTGAGGAAAATCATCGCAAAATTTCAGATCTTGGTTCACAACATTTTCGGAGATATTATCTGTGGAAGTTAATGCTTTTTGCAGGCTCCTGAATTTCAGCTAAACAGGTCATCGTGGCATTTGCGCTATAATTTTTTTTCTAAGAGGGTTTTGTTTAGTCAATTTAGTGTTCCTAAATTTCTTTCATTAATTATCAACTAGGGCTAGTAAACTGATGAAGTGTGGTGCACTATATGTGCCTAAGTGACCTTTCCCTTACTTTGTTGTATGTGGATTTTTTATTGTTTTTGGCAGTCTGTATTTTTTATCCTTAGTGTGCTACCCTAGGCTAGTCTAGAAAAGTGAAAATGAATCTAAGTAAAAAGGAAGAAAAGGAAGTATTATGAAACTAAGTTAATTTTCTATAAGAGAAACCAAAGTTTATGGATTAGTTCTAAGACATAGTTCTAAACAAGAAGGTAAATCAAGTACTTCATTTAGTGATTAAACCTAATCCATGGATCTATGAACTCAATTGATATTTGAAGAAAAAATGAAAGTAGGGAAATGTGCCATCTATTGTACTTTAAGTTGTTTCAACATTCAATTATTAGGTCAAAACCCTATGAGATGAAATCAATTGTTTGTACCTTAGTTTCTAAAGTCTAAAACAGAAAACAGAGAATGCTATTGAAATTATCTAAGATGCTTTAGTTACTCCATCTACCCAATATGTAGAGAGTGACCCCTTTGCGGTAATGTTTCTAAGCAACCATTACATCAGTCTAAAGAATTACAATAACTGAAACATTGCGCTAAATCTAGTCATCTAATCATCCTTGCAAAGTATATTCAAATTAATCTCTTTCAGGATGACCTTTAAAAAGATTGTTTTTTTGCAATGAAATAAGGATCTTCTAACTAAATCCAACTAAGTGAATAATTATCTTATCAGTATCATCCAATTCTGAAGCTTGTGACCTCTTCGTATGGCTTTGGATAAATCAATTACACCCTTAATTCTTAACAAGAAAATGACAAGAAATGAAATGGATTCAACCACTTCACTTATAAGGCATTTAACCATTCAATGTAAGATTTAGTAAAATAGAAGAAATGGATTTCATAAATGATTAATTAGACACAAAAATTGACAAAATATGAAAGCAGTAAACTAAGCAATCATGTTTCTCAACACTTCAATATTTATTCCAATCCTGAACACAGAGTTACCTATCTCGAAATGTTTCTAAAGGAAAATCTCCACAGTTGAATCTAAACTATTGAAAACTCGAAATTAAGCAGGAATAGAAAGTTCTAAACATAATTGAAACAAATCTAACTAGAACGCATTAAAAACCTCCTTTAGCAGCAGGGGCCCTCTTCTACCAAGTTGGTCAACTCCTTAGCTCCTTAAAAATGTAATCTAAACAACATCTGGGAATTGATCTTCTTTATTGAAATAGAGTTTTAGAAAAAAGAGTATCCCACTTTAATTCTGAACTTGTGCTACAAAAAATTAACTTGTTCTTGGTTATGTAGAATCTCTATTTATAAATAATTTGCATAACTAATTATGAATAAAGATAGCTACAGGTGTATGTTTGAATTATGATCAAACTGGGACACTTAGGACTCATGATTTTCTATGCAGAAAATCAAGGGTCCTAATTTCTATGTGAAACGGTCTTTGACTTTGAGCTTTGACCATCAGTTTAGGCCTCTTTATTTGTCGATCTGGTCCTTATGAATAGGATGAAATCAATGTAGGAGGGATTCTGAGACTACCCATATGGACCATTCCTTCATCTGACACCTGTAACATGTTCAACCACAAGAGTAGCTATGGAACATCCGGTCAGCTGCAAAACAGGATGCATTCTGTAGCTAATATGAAAAAACTTATTAAAATAGCAAAAATCATGAAAACAAAATATGTCAATCATTTTAATGTAACCTTAAGACAAACCTTATCATTCTTCCTTGATTAGGGCTTATGAATTGATGGAACAAAAGTGAGATGAGATGAGAAATATGTAAAGGAAAGGGTAATTCTGGGGTTTAACATACCCCCACTACAAAATCATTGCATGTCCTCATGCAATTTCCTAAAATTTTAAGTTCTTATCCCTTACTGCATGTGCTCTGATACTTTAGCCAAAATATCCATCCTTATTCTTCTATTCCTTTTGGAAGTCAGTGCCATCCTTGGATTTTTTATGAGCAGTTTGAATCTGAGGTTTATGAGTGCGATGTTTAACCTCTTGTTCTTCTTCTTCAGTTTCCTATTTTCCTTATGTAATATCTCTAGCTGTAAAGTAGAGTTATCATTCATCGTATTTTTCAACTTGAATTTCTCTTTCAAAATCTTATTTTCATTCTTAATGTGCATGTTAAATATCTCTAATTCATAGTTACCTTGCTTAAGAGTTTTAATCAGAGGTTCTTTTGGATTGATAGGTATTTCTTGACTCATTGAGGTACTTATTTCCAATGATTCCACATAATCATATATTTTTTGTTGGACTGGGTATATACCAAGAGATCTCCTACTAGGGCCTTCTTCAAAATGATATAGAGGAGAGTTTTGAGGACTGAATGTAGGAGAATTGTTAACAGGTGTTTGAACTGAGGTTTCTTCATCTTCTATATTTATGAATTATGTCTCTTTTTTCAATGTATTTTTCATAATACCTCAGAGTCTAGAGCTCCTTCTCAACTTTGGTGGATTCTCATCCTCTTTATCAATACCCTCACTTGCTTTATTTTCTTTTCCTCTGGCCCTTAATTTGTTTTCTAATTTCTGTTAACTTCTTAGAAATTAGTTCTTCACCTTCTTCCTATGGTGGAGTGTCAAGTTTTTTTTCAATAACCATATCAGTTTTCTTTCTTCTACTTCTCCTAACATTTCTTTCCTTAGGTGGTGATTCTTCCTGTTCTTGAAAATGATTACTCACAAGAAAATCTTCCCAATTGTCCCCTATGCTCTTTAAGTGAAATTCAATCAATATTTTTACTAAACCATGATGATGAAGAGTGGTTTCTAAAATTTGGACTCTCTTTTGGACATTGGAAGCCATTATCTTTAGACTATTGAGTAAAAAGAAAGGTAAGTTTATCTCACCATCTTATAGAAAATTCATTAATAGCCTGATATGGTAAACATACATAGTTCCAAACCTCCCTTCACATGTTATATTTTTTTGCAAAATTAGCAGTGTGTTTCTCCACTTACTTTTCAGAGCGGTACTTGGAATTCCTTTTCTAAAGATTGAAACATCCATACCTAGATTTTTAAGCATCTCCTTCCATGACTCATTATGAAATTCTTTATTTTTGAACCACCGTTCTCCTTGCCTTGGGAGTTCTGTTTCTTCAGCCAAAAAATATTCTGTTATTGTGAATTTGATGTCTCCAATCTCTACCTCGGCCCCATCAAAAGATATGGAAAATGATTTGGTAATCTCCTTATGGAAGCCATCAAACTTTTCTATAAAATGCAACCTTCCTGCTAGTTGTAGTAGCTCCCTAACTTGTGGATATCCCTCCATATATTTTACTCCTATCGGCTCTGTTCTAACAATTAGATCCATTCTTCTCCTGTGCAGAGTATCTTCTACTTCATAATTACCCTTTTATGTTTGAAAATGTATTGAATGCAGAGTGTGATGAAGGTGAATGAACAATGGAGGTAATCAAGCTTGTGGAAGAGAATGAAATGGCTATGGATCTAATGGAGAGTTTATGGTGAACTCGTGGGGAAATAAGTGAATGATATGATCTTAGAGAGACGTGGCCTAATAGGTCACATTTACGATTATGACCGTTAGTCATTAATCAAGGGTTTAATGATGGATCGTTATGGAACATTAGATAAGGGATATGGTCAAGATATTTCATGACAAGGATTAATAAATTCGAATGATAGGTTGTTTAGGAAACATATGATTATACACATTGTACATATTTCATGTTTTGACTTTTCGCTATTAAAATAAATTTTCACAATTTACTTGAGAATTTAACCTTGTTGTATGTTGTACTTGATATTGTTCCTTAGGTCCTCCTTTTTGTGTCATGGTGGTCTTTAGAACATAGTCCTATAGTCCCTTATTACAATCATATTGTCCTTATTTTTTGGAGTAGTCTGCAGAATCAAATTGGCTACAGAATAGAATCAGCTACAGAATGTGGAATAGCTGCAGAAAGTGCCTAGTTGCAGAATATACCTGTCAAAAGAATATGAAGTATGGATATGGCATGTGGATGTGGAGTGAGATGGAACATGAATATGGAGTGAAAAATGTTATAATGGAATGAAAGTGAAATAGAATAGAACTGGAATGAGATGAAATATGAATATGGAGTGAAATGAAATGAATTTTCAATTTGTGTTTTTGCAAATATGAATACTTAGTTACAGAAAAATAAAAATGAAAGTATAGGATGTCAGAGAGTTCTAATTTTCACCCTGTACTTTCTGCATAAGTATGCCAATCATTTATTGGTTTTCATACTTATACTTTATTTTTATTTTTTTATTATATATATATATTTATTTATTTTATCATCATTTTTTATATATATAAAAAAATAAAAGCTAAGTTTGTGAAGAAGAAGAATTCTTCTTCACTAAATCCATATCAATGTTATCCTGAATTTTTTTGATAAACTCTTCTTTTGAAAGTGGTTTATGATATACTTTCAGCCTATGACCATTTACAAGAAGAGATACCTTTTCTTAATCTATTGTTATGTTCTTTACTGCTCCATTTTCAAATACTTTCTCAATCTCATATGGCCCAAGCCAATGAGTTTGAAATTTCCCTTGAAAATCCTTGAATTTTTAGTCAAACAAGAGTGCCCAGTCCCCTTCTTGAAAATTTTTCTCTTTGATATACGTGTCATTCCATTTGATCCTTTGCTGCTGGACTATGATGGTTCTTTAGACTGCATCTTGTCTGATCTCATCTAGTTCATTAATTTGCTCCAGTCTATGCTTCTGTCAAATCAAGTCCCAGTTATACTGCCATCTTGAAGGTTTTGATCCGAAATTCTATACGGAACAGGACTTGTTTCCCATAAACAATTTCATAAGGAATATGTATTGTTGTGTTTCTCCATGTAGTTCTATAGGCCCATAAGGCTTTAGGAATCCTTTCTTCCCAATCTCTCCTGTGTAGATGAACAGTCTTAGTGAGAATTCCTTCAATCACCTTGTTGGTAGATTCAACCTGGCCATTTGCTTGTGGATGGTAAGGGGTAGACTTATTGTGCTTGATTTTGTAATTTTCTACCATATTTTGCACCATCTTTGATGTAAACTGAGCTCCTTGATATGTTACAATTTCTCTTGGAACACCAAAACGAGTAAAGATATCCTCAAAAATAAAATTGACTACAGACAATTCATTAGCAAAAGGTAATGCTTTAGCCTCTACCCATTTAGTGACATAATCAGTGCATACCAAGATATACTTCTTTTGTTTAGATGGAGGATTGATAGGTCCAACAAAATCCAAAGCCCATTTTTCAAAAGGTTCAATATGTACCTAAGTTTTTAATGGAATTTCAATCGAAGGAGCAGGTTTCCCTACCCTTTGAAAACTGTCACAACTTTTGACATATTCTTTAGCATGTTTGAAGATGGATGGCCAATAATATCCTAAATGAAGGATTTTATAGGCTGTCCTCTTGTCAGAAAAATGTCCACCACAGGGTTCATCATGACATGCCTTGAGAATTTCAGGCATTTCATCTTCTCGAACACATCTTCTGATAATAAGATCTGGACTTGTATTATACAATTCATTAGTAATCCATGAATATTTTTCACTTGCTTGAATTATTCTTCTTTTTTCTCTAGCATGCATATTTGAAGCTAATTTTCCTATTACTAAGTAATTGGAAATATCTGCAAACCAAGGAGTTTAAGTAGTTATTGCAAAGAGGTATTCATCAGAAAATTTATCCTCAACTAGAGTATTGTCTTTGATATTTTGGATTCTAGACAGGAAATCAACAACTGTGTTTTGTTTTCCAAGCCTATCTAGAATAGTAATGTTAAATTCTTGTAGGAACAATAACCATCTTGTAACTATGATATTAGCAACAAATTTATTCATTAAATACCTAATTGCAGAGTGATCTGTGTGAATAAAGGTTTCATAGCCTATTATGTAATGTCTGAATTTATTGATAGCATGAACAACAACTAAGAATTCTTTTTCAGTTACAGTATAATTCAACTCTGGGGGAGTCAAATTTTTACTTGTATAGTAGATGGTCTTTTTGTCCTAACACAACTCATAGAGTTTTGTTTGAAGCATCTGTTGATATATGAAAAGGTAGTTTCCAGTTAGGCCCTCTTAAAATGGGTGATTAAGAAATTTTTGCTTTTAGGGTTTCAAATGCTAACTGGCAGTCAGAATTTCATTTGAATTCACAATCCTTGTTTGAGTAATTTGAAGAGAAGGGATGCTATCTTTGTGAATTTTTCTATGAATATTCTATAATACCCTATGAATCCTAGAAAACTTCTAACATATTTCTGGAAACTTGGAACTAATAGTCTGGAGATGACTTCAACCTTTGATTCATCAACTCTAATTCCATCTCTTGAAATGCGATGCCCTAAAACAATCCCTTTAGTAAACATCATGAAACATTTTTCATGACTTAGTGAAAGGTATTATTCTTTACACCTTTTTAGAACTTTTTCCAAGTTTTCTAAAGCTTCTTCAAATGAATTACCATAGACTATAAAGTCATCCATGTATACTTCTACACAATCATGTATTAGATCAGAAACGATTCCTAGTACTTTCCTTTGGAATGTTGCAGGTGCATTGCACAATCCAAAAGGTAGTACTCGGTAGGCATAAGTTCCCCAAGGACAAGTGAATGTGGTTTTATCTTGATCTTTAGGTGCAACTTGAATTTGATTATAACCACTGAAACCATCCAAGAATGAGAAATAATTTTTGCCTGCTAATGTATCTAACACTTGATCTATAAAAGGTAAAGGAAATTTATCTTTAAGAGTAGCTTTATTCAATTCTTGATAATCAATGCATACCCTCCATTTACCATTTTTCTTAGGTACAATATCCAAAGGAGAAACCCACTAACTATCTGAAATGGGATAGATAAATTTGACATTCAACCATTTTTGCAACTCTTCTTTCACAATCTCCCTAAGATTCAGATTCATCCTTCTCTAAGGTTGTCTGATAGGTTTACAATTTTCCTCTATGTATATGTGATGAGTGCAAGTCTTAGGAATAATCCCTTTCATGTCAGTGTATTCCCATGCATATGCAGATGAATGCTTTTGTAATCTTTTGACTAGATCTTATTGTTGTAATTTTTCTAGGTTTTAGTTTATGTTCAAGGTTTTTCCTAGAAATATTTCAATTGTAGAGCTGCCAAATTCTTCCATAGAGTAAAGAAACATCTGCCTAGATGAAAAAAATTCAATATTATATTTTTCTTGGAATTGATCATGTCCATATTTTGGAGATGATTCAAAATTTTCTAAAGTATTCAAGATCTGGCTATCTTCACTAATGTTTGAAATATTGAAGAGAGGATATATATCTTCTTCATCATCAATGCATTGTTTATCATCTATCTCTGTGATTGTTCTTGCTAGAGGATATAAAGTGAATTTATTAGCTGAATTTCCATCAGAGATGTACATATCACCAGATCTACAGCTGATGAAAGCATCAGCTATAGCCAACCAAGGTCTTCCTAGTATAAGAGGATGTCCTATATTATTTTTAGGAGTTAAAATCATAAAATCAACGAGATACTCCCAAGAATCTAAGGACACTGAAATATCTTCTAACACACCATCTAGTCTAATTACAGACATATCTGCTAACTATATTAATGTGGGTGTATAAATAAGATTAGGAAGCTTAAGTTGTTCCATGGATTGCTTACTCATGATTTTTATTGTTACTCCTAAATCAATTAATGTGTTTGGGATTTCAATTCCATTGATGTGAGTTTTTACAACTGGACTTCTAGGATCTAGATATTTTTGAATGGTAATATTTCCCATCATTATGTATGCTATCTTTCCTACCAGTTGAATTTTCTTTATTTCTTTTATCTTTCTTATAGGTTTCTTCATACTCAAATCCTTTATTGTTTTAGCTAATATTGGAATTTCCTTGATGGATTGTAATAATGGAATTTTGATACAAACATTTCTCGATTCATCTAGTAAATCATAATTAGGAAACATAATCTATTTTTCTATACCTCTATCAATTTGTAATCTTTCAGGAAAAGGAGGTGTAGAAGTAGATGTTGATGGTTGCTCTAACATAGGAGTTGAATTCATTGGTTTTTTCTATTTTTATTTTTCAATGCTTTGGTTTTGAAGAGATTTTCTTTCCTCAAAACTTTTGTTAACTCATAGATAATATTCCTCAGAATTTTCTTGTTCTAAGTATTACTACAGAAGGCTTCTTTTTTTCAAGTATCCTTCCAGATCTAAGTTGCACATCATTAAGATCTAGAGGAGTAATCAAATAAGTTGGAAATTGTTGACTTTCTATCATATAGGTATTCTGAGGGTTTTTATTGTTGGGTTTTGGTACTGGATGGGCAGGTAACTGATTTGGTCTCTGAGGGAATGGTAGTGAGAGTTGTGGATTTTGATTTTGAGTTTGAGGTTGTGGATTTTCTGGAGGATTTTTTTGGGGAGGATAATTTGGATAAGATGGATAGGATGGATAAGATGGTGGATAGTGATAATACTGAGAGAATCTTCCATAGGAATTTTTCATCCCTTGAGCCCAAGGTTGAGATTGAGGCCAAGGTTGCTGCCAAGAATTCCAATTTTGTGGGGGCTGATTATACATTTGGTTATTAAACCCTTAGGTTTGAAGCCCTTGTCATGGTCTTCTAGAGACAAAACAAAGAGATTCTGTAGGATTTGTAGTTGTTTCTTCTTGAAAGACAACCTTAAGACCAGGAATTGAGGGACAACCCTTGGTCTCATGGTTCTTTGAACAAATCGCACAAGTTTCTATTACTTTTGCATCAAGAGGACATTCTCTTAAAGCATGCTTCTTTCTACATTTGGGACAGAAGATTGCTAAGGCATCAGTCTTAACTTTTTTCTTGTTTTGTAGCTTAAGGTTGTCTATTTGCTCACTAAGACTCCCAAGAATGTCATTTTTGAACTAATCAAGAATGTTTCCAATTTCTGCCCTACGTACTATTCCAGTTGTGGACGTTTTTACCCTAGCTAAAGCAGGATCTCTTAGTCCTTTCAAAATTTTCGATTTTCCCCTTGAGAGATTAATACATAGTTCTCCAATATCAGCTAATGGAAGTTGAGATATGTCTCCCTTCCCCATCATGTCAAGGATATCTATCCATTTATCTCTAATTGTCTTCAATAAAAGAGGTTTTAGAGTATCTTGGTCTAGATTCTCCATCTTTTCTCTCTTGATGTTATAGTTGAATCTTTCAATTAAATCTTCCAAATTTTCATCCTCCTTTTGCATCATTTTAAACACTTCCTCCTTATGTTTATCAGGTATACAATAATCCAAATACCTTTCTAGAAATTCTCTTCTCATATCATTCCATGACTCAATATACCTAGTGATTAGACTCATGAACCATTTTAGGGTTGTTGGGCCAGAATTGTGAATTACGGATAAAACACGCTTCCCTAGACATATGAAAATCTAGGAAAACAAATTAAAGACTATACGACTACCTTTCCTAACTCAGAACAAACACATAGAAAGGACTAGAGGCTTACTTGTAATCCAAGCACTTCTAAATGCCTCCTTCTGTCGCTTCCGTTGTAGCTTCAAATTCAAGTGGTTTGTAGGAAAAATGCTTCCTGCAAGAAAGAACACTAAAATAGTAGAAGATAGCAATAATACAGATGTCTTTTCAAGTTATTTAGCTAAATCAATAAAGCATAAACCATATACATCTACTTATATCTTGCAATATGGAAAATCAAAGCCAATATAGATGCATATAAGGAAAAGTAAGTTGTATTCTTTTTTATGATAGAAGGGAGGTTACAACCAAATGACTGATTTGAAGTGACCCTTCCAGAAACGATCCTCAGCCCCATCATAGTATAAATATCTCTAGCAGGTGTTACACAAATATAACTCTCAATTGAAAATCCTCCAGCATTTCGCTACTCCAATTCTTCCTTTTCAAACACTCAGATCTGTGTTCAATTTATATATGAACTGAAGGTAGTTTTGCAATGAATGAATTTCCAATAATAGGCAAGACATGTTCCCAGTCATGTAGATGTAAAATGGACACTTGGATTCGAATCTTGACACATGTGAACTCTTTTAGAAGGCACTGGCCAAGTGGAGATTCCGGAACAATGAGAATTTTGCTTCCAATGTGACCAACACACCCATAGATGTCGAGAAGTGCTTTGAAAAGTAGCCTTGCATGGGGCTACCTACATATGCAATGCACTTAGTCCCCTTAGAGGCAGTTTTGGTGATCTACCACATGCTATATAATAAACTTCAAACCTTAGAAACCTTTGCTTGATGAAAGTCATGTTTGATTTGTCTTGTTCTTTCCTTAGGGCATGTAGCAACTTGAAATGATAGGGAATGATAGACCCTTAGTCATTGGTCCTGGAGATGATTCCTAGTTAACCAAGTCATTGGGAATGATGCCAAAATTGACCTATAACAATTTCCCCCTAAAGCATCAGGTCAAAATAATAAAAACATTTGATTGAGATGCTTTACACTGTGATGGGTTGGAGATGAAGCAGAGTGGTCACCTGCATCAATATTACAATACATTACATCATGATATATCCTCTTTGATCATAATTTCTTAGGGTAGGCATTTCCATGCTCAGCACATAAACAGTCTAATAACATGTACATAATTTAGAAAGTCATCGACACTGGAATGTTGCCCAATACAGACATGCCTACAAATATAGGCCCATGTTCGGATGAAAATCTGTATGTAAGTTCACCGTACAGATGATGTGTACAACAATCCTAAAATCATATCCCTGATGGATGAAACTAGATCTGGGGTCTTCTTATATCATTCACTCGATCATTCAGGTACAATTCTAGCCATGCGAATATATGATTTGTCGTTGAACATGGAAAGACATCATTTGATTACCAGCCAATGATGTGAGATGTTAACAAAAGCAAGAGAAACACCATTAATGAAAATGGCCCTCAAGGTACTGCAGTACATTTCGTAAGGCATGAATAGATGATTTGATCTTGAACGCCAAACAAAATCTTTTGGTCAAAGGTCTGGAAGCGAGGATCTTGTCGATGTTTTAACAAGCCTCATGGTACTAGAATCTGATGTTTCTAAGTGAACTTCTTGGATATTGATTTGTTGTCGACAGGAAGTCACCTTATTGCGAAATGGGAGTTATTGATTTCAGAGACAAGGATATGACTTGATATAGCAATTTTCAGGGATGATGGTCATGAGAATAAAGGTTTACGAGTATTGCAGAAGGATGATTTTATTCATTGGATGATTTCTCTTGAACATATCGGTGACACTGTGATGAGTTGGAAGCATTGATGCAAAACTGAAGTGAAGGTATCATGACCCATAGGTGTGAATGAACCGTCAAGATGATTACCCAACCCAAACAGTCATGGACATGGAGTGAAGGAAGTTCCATGTTCAAGAGCGACTTGCTACAATAAAGAAATTTTGCTCACTTTTCCCAAATTTTCCTCAGTCATTTGTCGACCAGTACCTCTTTATTTTTTAACAAGCTTGAGGAGGATAGCATTTTATTGATCTGTAATTCAACCCTTTGGGTGAACAAAGTATCGCTATTTAATAATTTAACAATTCTAGCGATGAATGAAAGTTGATTCTTGCCATGATCGATAAGCACGTTGTTATTTTATGTTTTAACAACCTTAAATACAGTGATAGCATGGTCCTTTTTCATATTTAGAGAGTTTGAAAAAGTGGACAAAAGAAAACTCCATAAGTACTATTGGTGTCTCGTGTTTTGATAGTTTGGAAAATCCAAAGTCAAGGCAAAATCATAACCAATCTTTAGAGTTCCAGGATCTAGTCCTCTTGTTCTCAGAGAGGGATCTCTCAAATATTTGTTTGCAAAGGTTTATCTTGTGTGCTTTGAGTATTGGTTTTAGACTAGTTATTAAGTGCAGGTGTTTGATTGTTTGTTTGGTTGAATTGATACAGTGACATGAAAGGTCTGGAAAGAATATATGAATGGAAAACATCTGGTTATTGGTAGTGAATAAGAAAAAGTCATACTTCACTATCAATGGATATGAATATGGAAAATCACTTAACTGGGATCCTTTAGTTTTTGGAATGAGATGGAAATCAATGATTTGGAAAGAGAATTTTAATTCTCAAAGAAAGGGAATTTGAAAGCACAACTTGAACAATAAAGAGTTATTTGGTAGATAGGGCTAACCATAAATTCTACAAATCACACCTTTAAGAAAATAATGATTTCAAAACAACTTTTAAAATGAAATCTAAGATTCAGGGAACAACCTATTTCCTCAAAGATTTTATTTCAAATGACTTAGAAAACATAAAAGATTCACTAATAATTGTAGTCATAGAAGAGGGAACACCTAACACATCAATGATTACAGCTATAAAAACCTTTAAGACAAATTTTTAAGTAAGGACAAAGGGAAAGATCAGAACAGACCTCCTTGGCTTACTGTAAACAGAAATACTACAAAGGGAGACTTCAATAACAACCTTTCAAGTAGCAGCAGACAAGTAGGGAGAACCATAAATCATGTTGAAACCATCTTATTAAAACTATCATAGAAATAAACAAGCATGAGGACTAAAGAGAGAGATTAAAGACTCTAAAATACCTCAGCAGAAGAAAACATGAAACAATGAAGGATGAACAAGTCTAAGGTGCTTCCAGGAGTCATTTCTTAGCCTAAAACTTTCAACCTACTGTAGTAAGAAATTATGGAATAGAATGAAAATAGGAGAAAAAATTAAACAGTTCAGAATACTTCACCAACAGCCAGTCTCATGGATCCAATGATAGAGCCTTCTCAGGAACAAGCATGCAACAACATCATCAAGGTTTCCAAGACTTCAATTTCTCCTTCAACTTCAACAGACTATGTATTATTTCAAAGAGTTTTAGTATTACAACTAGTGATCAACCAACCAACACTTTCTCATCTTCTCCAACAGTATTTATAGAGAAAATGAGGAGGTGGAATGGGATAAAATATCTTCTAAGTTCAATTAATACAATGCACTGTCTCTCGGCCTTTAAAGGGCTTAATAGAGAAGATTTTTGGTATTTCCCCTGTATTAATTGGTTTACATTAACTATTAGGATTGCTGGAAAGAGTTTTTTGACTTCAAGGCTCCTTGTTATCCTTGCAATAACTTCTGTTGATAGTTTACAATAAGTTCCTTTGGTTGAATTAACTATTCAGTTGTATTGATGAAAAATATCTCCTAGTCTGGTAATAACTTCCGCCTTCTTTTGATTGATTTGAGGCTATAGGTGGCTCTGTGGTAGCTAGGGGATTCAATTAGCCCATGATGTGGCAGCGTAAGCTCTCTATCTGAGAAAACATTCATGATTTTCTTCAAACTGTGTTTAGTTGAGAGGATTAGGATTTTAATAATCCATTGTTGGCCGTAATCCTTATAAAATTGTCTTCAATCTTCCATGCTGGTGTGTTTTGTCCTTGACACTGATATTATTTGATTTTTGATTGACTTGTTGTGTTTATTGGTGTGCAGGGCTGCGTAGGGGTGATATGGCATCAATGCCTCATGAACCATTGATGAAACGTGGAGCTTCTTCCTGTGAATGGTTTCCTCGGGTGAATTGAAGGTGGGAGAATTGTCACCCTCTGCCTTTGAATTTTCTTCAGACGTAGCAGAAAAGCCTTTAAACCCTGCAAAATACAAAAAACATTATGAAATCCTACATGTATAGGTTTACTGCTTCAGAAGGCATGTGGAGAGAGCGTGGTCGTTGGATGGCATCATCCAGTGGTCGAGATTGATCAGAATGAGTCAAAAGGAAATGGGGGAAGGAATTAAATCGGAGCCGTCGATCGCGTAGAGATCGACGGTCGGGAGCGGAGGTGAAAATTCAAAGCAAAAATGGGGAAATGGTTAAAAACCTTTGTTTTGGAAAAAAATGGTCACAAATTCTGGTTTGGGGATCAGGACAAATGTGGGCCATCGGATGAGATCAGCCCACGCGATCAACGATGGAGGACGGGCACCAATAAGCCTTAGAAAATGTGCCTAGACATCAAACCCTTAATAAAATTCGGATGAATAAAACCCTCAGGTTCGGAAATGCTAATTGGACGAGGAATCAAGGCGATGAAATGTGGGCCGTAGATCTACAGATCAGATCGACGGCGGAAATGCTTTTAATACCACGCCGTACCCTGAGTTATCTCCCGGTCATCTTTAGAGAGCGACTATTGTCTGATGAGTGGCCCTAGATCGGATGGTGGATGTAAATATCACGCCGGGTCCAGGTCCAAACTTTAACGTGCGATGAGCGGTAGTTTTTGAACAGTGCTTAAGGTCATGCATTAGGCGGTGAATGGAATCACTGCCGGTCAGGAAAAAACAGCCCTCCACTTGAAATCGGTGCGATGGATTCCGCCCAGTTTTTGCAATAGTAAGTGGTTGGCGGGGACCACCGGGGCGATGGATTGCGCGTTGTCGATCTGCGGGTCAGATCGACGATGGAGAGCGATTAGGATTTTAAACCGGCAGAAAACCTTCGGATATAATAAAAATCAAAAAAATTATATAAAACTAAGGTTTAATACGTCGGGGGCAAAATATTAAATTTGAATACGGCTTGGCGCCTGTCTGCGGGGCTGTGGACTATATGGAAAGCCATATGACCCGGTGTTTTATGGAGGAAGGGCTAATTGCGATCAGGCGATGTGATAAGTGCTTGGAAGGCTGGCACTCGGTTCTAGCACCAAGATTCATGGAGGGGGAGGGTTAAAGACTTAGCCCAAGGGGGATTAAGTCTATAATCTATAAAACATGTAATTTCTGTAGATTTTTAATGATTTTCAAAGGAATTTGAGGGTTTCGATAAGGCAAGAAGGAGTCTTAAACCTTGTCAAAGGGGTTTTGATGAAGGGAAAGGGGAAAAACATGAAAATGAGTGATTTTCATGGGAAATGGAGGGATAAAAATGAGGTTAGTTTTGGAGGTTGAAGGAAGGGGGAAAATGGTGCTTGCAGCAGTATCCACTTTTGGAAATCAGCAAAATTTCTGGGGTATAATAGGCATAGTAAGGAAGATTTAGGACAGAGGCATGAGGCCTTCAAAAGTCTTCAAGAGCCAACACTTTTTGTAATAAAATTTTTTCCTTGAAGGCTTCAGAAAATGATTTAGCCACCTTTTGGTATAAAATTTTTTATAGGTGGCTAACAGTGGCTCCACTTGGGGATGGTGCCTTCTTGAAGGCATCAAGAACTTCAGACTTGCCTTCTCTGGGAGGCTGATCAGTTGCCTCATCCATTATTCTACCTTTATTTCTGTGGATGATATCCTTTTGCTCTGAAACATATTAGCAGCCATAAAAACAATGGATCTCTTATCAACAAGCTTTCTACCTACCCAATCCTACTGATCTAACATTTTTTCTTCATTGGAGTGCAATTGGATTGGCAAACTCTTTTACAACATTTTATTCTTTTGAAAGCAAGAAAACTAATCTATTTCTACTCCTTATTTCTCCATGGACCCATATTAAACAGTTGAGCCCATATGATTCTCCACCTAATCTACTATTTGTTGGGATTAAAATGTCCAACAGACTTTATTCTCTAAATTCTACTACAAAAATTTAAAAATCATTCAAGTTAAGATTGAATAGTCTAACTTGATGCTGGTCTATGGCATAAAAACAAGCTGCATATAGACATTATTTTGCACAAAATTTAAAACAAAAAAGGAAGGTTTAGGATCTGAAATTTCAAAGAATTTCCTTCACCCTTTTTTATAGCTCTATTTTTGAATTTGTTTGAGCTATTTTTCTTCTATCCACTAGCTCAGATTTTGAGCTTATTAGAACCAGTTTTACATCTTTAGTGACTCAGGACTTTAAAATAGATTTGAGTCATTCTCTTTGCTTGGAAATTTTGGTTCGGATTTTGAGCATATTTGAACCTTTAATTTCTATCCTAATCTATCTGTTAGTTCCAAAATCCACCTCAGGCTGAAATAAGGCAGAAAAAGGACAACACCAAACCACGCTCAGCCTCGTAGCTAGCCCTACGAGGACAGGAGAGGGCTCTCTCTGGGTCAATCTCAATCAAAATATTCAAACGGGCTTGAGATGACTAAAAAAACAACTGATCTTAAGCTAGATAAACAAATAGAAGGGTTTGATTTTGATTTTTTGAGGGTTTTTGTTGGAAAAAGGGAAAAACAATTTTCGGGCTTGGGGATGAGGCCAAATTCTTGCAGAGTTCAAGTTGGGGCAGGGTAGGCAATGACTTTGATTTCTTAGATCAAATGAATGGATTGAAAATACTGCTGAGGAGCTGAAGAGGGAAATAGAGTGCAAGGATCCTCTTCAAACTGACGAAAAACATGCAAAACTAAAAAAAAAATTAAGGCAGAGCACCAACAAACTAATGAATTCTACCTCAGTTAAGGATCTTCTTCAAACTGACGAAAAACATGCAAAACTAAAAAAAAAATTAAGGCAGAGCACCAACAAACTAATGAATTCTACCTCAGTTACTCATTTGTTTAATTCAGAAGCAAAGAGAAGGGAAATGGCATACATATAACATTAATGAAACTTACAATAACATGGAGAGAAACATCATCAAAACTCAGAAGCCATAAGGATCCCAACAAGTGCTGCAAAACTCTGGTCTTTCCTTTGCCAAAAACTGAAAATGGATATACAATGGAGTGCCAAACTTTTCCCAAGTATCCAACCCTGAAAATGTCTCAGAAAATACAATATATAGACCATCCTAACCCCATCCCATGCCTCTAGGGGTCAAGCTCATCCTTTTAGGAGCTGTTTCAACCAATTCTAAACATGGAGCTGAAATCTAGGTAGCCAAACAACTTGCCTCTATATGCTAGGAAACTGATCCATTCACTTAATTTTCATTTTTTAGTGAATGAATCCTCTAGAACAAGTAAAAACATGCCAAATTTACATCATAGCTACAAAATTACATCAAGATAGATTAAAAATTACATCCAAAAGTGAAACTAGTCAAACTAGCCGAATTTCTGAGCTGAAAAGTGAAAATTGGGCAAAATTCCTCTATGCGCCGCGCTCAAAAACTCAATGCATCGTGCCACTTTGAGCCTATTTTTGAGGCACTTCTCGAAGTCCAAATTGAGCTCATCATAGCTCGTTGGAAATCCCGGGATGTCTGCTATTCAACCCAAGTGCAATGTTTCAATTTGGATGTCATTTTCCCCTCCAAAACGGCAATCTCCCAAGACTGGTTCCTGCTGGTGCAAAAAGTGGCAGAAAGGCTATTTTTGGAGTGTTTTTGACCTTTAAGACCACCCAGAACTTCATGAAATTTCTCAGAAATTCCTAAGCATGCATAATTTACCATAAAAAAACCCAAAAATATCAATTTTTCCTCCAGAAGATGTCCCAATCATAAGCGTGCATCGGGTGGCGCGACGCGTCGGGCGGAAAAACCTGTTTTGCAACCAAAATTTTCAAAATGACAAAATCTTCTCCAAATTTTCTGAAATTTGGAGTGAATGTCTCCCATCATGTCTCATGCTTAGCCAAGGAAGCTTCAGCCAAGATTCGGAGTGAATCCGGCCTTTTCCGACTTTTCAGTGCTTTTCTCAACCTCGCCTTCAGGATCTTCATTTTTGCTCTGCAAACGTGTGTGCAGGCCCAATAGTGATTCTTCATGTGTATGAGCATGTCTTTGTCCCTATTTGCCTTCACCAACAACTTCTCTAGATGAATTTTGACACTCGTAAGGCAATTCTCTCGCTCAAAAGGTGTCATGTCACCTGGTCTCTTTCGGGCCAATTCCCGATCTTCACGGATTTGCCACAACTATATGAGTGTCTGCTGATCCTCCAGTTGTTTATTCCACTGCTCCAAGTAATATATAACCCAATGAGCTCTCTGCAATTTCTCGATCAGCGTGCCGATCTCAGCTTTTTTCTCCTGGATGATTTCTTTCAGCTTTGAGCTGGGAGAGCTCGAATCAACATCGATGAGTATAAAATCAGTGTCTTGGCCTCCTGAAGGGCCTTCATCGTGCATAGGCCTCTTGCCTCGGTCCTGTACCTGTGCTGATGTAGAAGGCAAGACCCCTTCCATGCCATGTGGAGATAGTACTCGTGCTACTGTCGAAGGTAACAAGACCCCTTCCACCCCTGGTGGAGATAATACTCACTGTGCTGCTGCAAATAAAGCTCTGGTACCTCTCTGATAGGTAACACACACTAGAACACTGATATGCTCTATCTCAGGAACCTCAAACTAATGCGAAGGCTCACCTCCATCGTGTACAATCTCTGGAGGAGGCTGAGGGGCTGTAAAGAAGTCACGAGAAATGAACTCATCCCATGCAATGCCCTGCAATCCAAGCTGTTGTACTACAATGATTTTAATGAGCACATAATGATAAATGCTATTATGTTGCTGCTCTGGAGTCTTCTTCTGCACAAGGGTAGTCATCCGCTCTATTTTTTGGCACATGAAGTATGGAATATTCATCAGTCGCACTCTAGTGAAATGCATCAAAAGTTTGATATGGTATGCATAAAGGCGTGAGAATCTACCCTCACAGTTGAAGTATCTAATGATGAGTTTCATTAATGGCGCATAGGACTCCTTCAGAAACTGGAAAGGGAATACTCTGCTCAACTGCCTCAAATAACCAGGCCTGATGTAAGGTTCATAATATGCTCTATCCAGCTGTTGTCTCTTCTTCCACTCCTCACCTATGTTTGGTATCCCGGTTGCCTCATAAATGGTCTCTGGTGTCAAGGTGAAGTTCACTCCAGCAAGGTTTACATGACCATCATGCAAATGTAGGAAAAACAAGCGAACCAACTCCTGATGGTGTTGAATCTGAGATATCAACTCACAATATCGAAAACATGAATGTTGCTGAAAGCATGCCATTGCAAGCGGGCAGGCCTACAATTGAGCCAAAGAAGTGGGCTCCTCTCTGACGTGCCTGCCACTCTTATGAGAACTCCTCGGTACATTTAGCTCTGCGGTTGAATCACTGTCCTGCTCATATCCCTTCTCATATGATGAATTTGTTTCTAACATGATGCTGAAATGTGTTTGTCAACTGTATGTTTGGTTGGTTAGAAAATGAGCAATTGGTGTCTTTGTTTCAATGCCAAATGTATACTCAAGGGATAATGAGGGACTGTGGTAAGTATAAATAGTGGGAAAGAGGACTGTCAAATGAAATTTATCATGTGAGAATAATCACTTGAGTGTATGGGGATTAAGGATTTGGAAACTCTTTGCAAATAATATGGGAAAGGGAAAGAGATAGGAGTGGTAGGGTTTAGTAAATGGGAACAAGGGATATGAGTAGTTTGGGAGTTTAGGGCATGAGGGATTAACTATAATGGTAGAATTATAAAAGGGAAAGGATCATAAGTGGGAAAGGACATTTGGCATCCAAATTGCAATTTCAAAACACCAATTTCCAAAACCCAAAGGAGAATATTTTGATATAAATATAGGGTTTATATTTTCAAACTTTAAACTTTCAAATATTCCCTCCAAACATCATCAAATAAGATCTAACAGCAGGGGCAAGCATCACACACTTACTTGGAGCAAACAAGTTTGAAATCGTTTTGAATTTGGAGCAATGATGATGATTTTTAAACCTATCGACCCTGTGCGTCGCGCGCAAGCCCAATGCGTCGTGCTCAGTGGGTGTGCCACGCCCTTAGGAAAATACATGGTGTGTTTTGGCTCTACGCGCCGTGATCTGTGGATGCGCTGCGGCCTATCCCAATGCGCCGCGCTCAAATTAAACACACAGTCAACCCTTTCATAAAATCACAGTTTTTCTCTTTGAACTCCAACTCGACTTTCTCTCTTATATTTTCCCAATAACTCTTGATGCAAATGAATGAATGGCTTTGAGAAATATCTCACATAGACATGGTTTTAATTTTTGCTTCTTCAAAACCTATTTTGTAATGTTTTTGACTTTGACACTTTTTCATTTAATACAACTTTGTCTTTTTGTTTCCTCACTGACTTTCTGAGCTTTGAATGATGAAATTGGTTGATTTTTGCAGGGATGGTGGCATTGAAACTTGGCAAAGGATGACCAGAGTTTGCATGTAAAGAACTTCATGGCAGAAAAATACATATTTATTACAAAAACAAATTTGACAATTTCTTCTTCAAAACAGAGTTTTGAAGAAGAAACATCCTCGATCATATTTGACGATGAAAATATTGAAATGAAAACTAATTGAAAACATCCTCATGGCCTGCGGGAATTATTTAACATTACTGAAGACCAGACCCTAGACCTAGAAACTGAAAGACTCTTTTTGACCAAAATAACCATCTATGACTATAAATGACATGAACTAACCTTGATGAATTTTGACAAATTTTGACCAACCCAGCAGGTACAAGCATGAGGGAAAATGAGAGAACAAAGCCCTTCCGTCAGTCAATGGCATGCCCCTAACGAAATGCAAATGAAAGAGCAGAATGAGACACCTAAAAAATGAAATTCAATAAGAGGAATGATCTCTGACGGAGGGATGTAAAGACCGACTCTAACATTGGCTCCAATGGGGATGGTAGCTCCTTGGAGGTGCCAAGAACGACAGATCTTTGGGAGAACAGACCAGTGCCTTCGTCCATTGGGCTATGGAGTCCATTATTTTGACAAAACAACTCAAGACCTTTGACTAAATTTATTTGACTGAAACTTTAACTTAAACTGACTCAACTTTTAAAACAGAAACGACTGAACCAAACCGACTGAACAGATTCAAACCAAAACTGAAATCCTTCTTCAGAATTATAGCCTTCACTTCGGGCCCCAAACTGAAGAAAATACTACAGTGCACACTTACAATGAAATTGAAATACACGATATGTACAATGACAATGTGATCAGTAGAAAACATCTTAGAAATGGTACCGCTTGAGAAGCCGACCATTGATTGGCCCTCCTAGACAGTCTTCACCGCTCATCTCCTTCAAAAGAAAGGCGTTCTGACCTCGATATGCTGCAATCTTGAATGGACCTTTCTAGATATTTTCAAACTTACCGTGTTTACCTTTGTCCTCATTCCTAGCATCCCACTTCAGTACCACTTCCTCCAACTGGAATTTATCTGCCTTCGCTTTCCTGTCATAGATCTTTTTGATTCTCTCTTTCAACTTGAATGTGTTCTGGAAGACCTCTTCTCTTGTTTGCTGCAAATGAATCATTTGATTTATCCTTCTCTGCATATGGCTTTCCTCACTACCAGCTTCCTGAAGAAGCTTGACTACCGGAATAGCAAGTGAGGTAGGAAAGACTGTATCTACTTCATAAACTAACTCGAAGGGGGACATACCAATGGACTTCTTTTGACTCACCTGATCAGCCCATAGCGCATTTACCAACTTCTTATTCCAACTCTTCTTAATTACGTCCAGCAACTTTTTAATGATATTGACTAGAGACTTATTGGAAGATTCCGCCAAACCATTGCCTTGCGGATGATAGGCGGTTGAATTTCCCAAAATAATTTTATACTTAGCACAAAACTCAATCATATTTTTTGATTTAAAAGCCGCTACATTATCAGTGATCAATTTACTCGGGAAACCAAAACGAGACAAAATGTTGTTCTCAAGGAAAGAAATAATTACCGAATCGGTGGCTTGCCTTGTAGGAACTGCTTAGATCCATTTCATAAAGTAATCGGTGGCTGTTAGAATCTATCTATGATGTCCTGAGGAAGGAGGATGGATTTCCCCAATGAAATCCAAACCCCACTGCTGAAAAGGGGCGCTTACCTCAATAGGCTTGAGTGGCAATGGTTGTAATTTTTGTCTTCCTTCAAAAATCTGGCACTCATGGCAGCCTTTGACTGTTTTATATACATCAGTGAAAAATGTCGGCCAATAGTACCCTACTCTCAAAATCCTATTGGCTGTTGTTTTCCAAAAATGATGACCCCCGCAGTCTCCTCTATGGAAATCCTCCATTACCTTCTTCGCTTCTTCCTCCACCAAAAAATTCAACAAAACACCACCAGGATCTTTCCAATAAAGTGCAGAATTCAAAATACAAAATTTTTCAGCCTTCAGTTTCAAAGTTCTACCTTTGTTTCTAGTCATGTTGGGCGGTGATGACAAATTTTGAAGAACATAGATGATATCTGAATACCATGGGGAAGCAACAAAAACTTCTGATACCTGAAGTGGCGAATTCTCCTCATCCTCATCAGACATAGCAGTAATCAGATTTATGTCTAGCGCATGCAAATTCAATTCAGAAATAAGCTTCGCCAGCCCCTGTACCTTGATAAGTTTCATGGGCTTTATTTCCACATCATATTCCATCAAAGCTACAATCCACTTGCCACGTCTTCCTTCTGGATCAGTCTGTGCTAAAACATCTTTCACGGCAGCATTAGGAACATAAGCTAAAATATGGGAATGCAAAATGTATACCCAGAAATCCTTCAATGCCTTTACCAGTGCCAGAGCTTGTTTCTCAATGATGTTGTATTTCAAGGTTGCGTCTCTAATAGTTCGACTGAAAAACGCTATGGGCTTCTCATGTCCATCTCTTTTCTGCATTAACACAGCTGCCATGGTATGCTCCGAAGCAAAGGAAAACAAAATAAAATCTTGGGTGTAATCCGGGCTGATTAACACTGGAGCTGAAGATAGTGCCAACTTCACCAAATTAAAGGATTTTACCACCTCTTCAGTCCACTTCATTTGGATGTCCTTTTTCAGCATATCTATTATTTCTCTTAAATGTTCAGCAAGGTTAGGGACAAAACGACGCAAAAAGTTCATCTTACCATTAAAAGAAGGAATCTCCTTCTTGTTCCTGGGAGGGTCAATTTACTGAATTGCTTCAACACGTGCTGGATCAATACAAATGCCATCTTTGGAAATAATGTGACCAAGTAATTTTCCTTCATCCATGGAAAACAAGCTCTTTTTAGGATTAAGCGAGACACCATATTTTCTACACTTTTGAAAAACAACTTTCAAGTGATACATATGCTCTTCATCTGAATTGGAAAAAACCGTCAAATCATCAAGGTATATAACAAGGAAAACGTCTTTTTCATTCGCAAAAGCCATGTCCATTGCCCGCTGGAAAGTCGCACCAGCATTCTTCAAACCGAATGGCATCTTGGCATAGTGGAATGTCCCCCATGGAGTGGTGAATGTTGTTTTGTCACGGTCGTCCTCATGAACCAAAATTTGGTTATATCCAGAATAACCGTCAAGTAGTGACATGCAAGATGCACCCACTACTCACTGCAATATATGATCCATCTTAGGCAATGGATAATTGTCCTTTAGTGACACCTTTTTCAAATTTTGGAAATCAATACACAACCGAATCTCACCTGTCTTTTTCCGCACTGGCACTAAATTGGAAATCCAATCAAAAAATCTGATGGGAACAATGATTCCTGCTTTGTACAACCTGTTTACCTCCTTCTCAATCGATGGCAACAACTTCAGATTGATTCTTCTTAGATTTTGTCTGAAAGGCTTCTGATTAGGCTTAATTGGGATAGTGTGCTGAATTATATTGGTGTCATACGTCTTTAAATCTGAGTAATCCCAAGCGAAAGCATCAACAAATGAAGACAAAAAACTCACATATTTGGCTTTTACCTTCGGTGGCAATGATTTGGATAACTTCACCATCTTGGGGTCTTCAGCTGTCCCAATATTTACATCTTCAACTCCTTTTTCAGTCGGTCGCAAGGTCGGTTTCTTGGCCACATCATCCTGATCGAAGAGCTCTTCTAAAGGTATCAAACTTTTAGGAATAATGTTATCTTTCAGCTGCAACACTTCCATTTTCTTTACTTGAACATCATCACCATTATCATATTTTACATCAATTGAGGTATCTTTGAACTTACCTTTACTTTGCAGAAAATCATTAATCTCATCATCATCTTGGAAAACTTGCCAACATCTTTGATTATCCGGGACGGTAGGACGGTGCTTCACATGGATTTCGAGCTTATTACTTGAATTCATTGGGATCTTCAAGTTACTTGCTTCCTTAGCAAGTGCATCTGCAATTCCATTTTGAATGCGAGGAATACAAGTCAAGGTATAATCTAAAAATTGTTTCAAAATATCAAGGACAGCGTTCTGGTAAGCCCGCATCCGGGGATGTTTCGTTTGATATTCACCCTTTACCTACTTAATCACCAATTCAGAGTTGCCATAGACTGCAATTCTCTTAGCATTCAGCTTTCTAAGAATCTTTAGGCCAGCAATCAGAGCTTCATACTTAGCCTCATTGTTCGAACAATCAAATGCTAATTTGTAAGAACATACTCGTACATTGCTTGGTACCTTGTTTGTAGCGGAAAAAGGACTGCGTACCCAAATACCAATCCTAGCACCATCATCTCCCACTGCACCATCGAAATCCATGGTCCATAGACCCTCTTCATCATCCTCTAAGTGTTGAAATTGTGCTAGCTCTGTTTTTTCTGCTTGCTATCCATCTTTAACTGATTGCTCAACCACGCTTTCCGGTTGTTGCCTTTCTTTCTGCAAAACTTCTCTGAAATTATCGGTAATCTCTGGAATATCTTCTGCTTGAACTAACTAACTATCTACATCATTGAAACTATCGGCAAACAAAACAAAAGACTCTAAATCTGTATGTACATAATTAATCAAATGATTAACAGGTTTCTCCTTGGTTGTAATCATATACTTCATTTTTTGTTCCCGGTACAACTTTCTCATTTGGCCAAACACGAGAATTGTCGCATAGGAGAAATCTAATTGTAATGTCCCTTTCAATTTTTCTCCCCAAGATCTGGAAAGCAACATACCAAATCTGGGAGGAATGTCTGCTACAACAACGTCCATCAAAACATTCTTTGTAGAAATCTGATCCAAACTTACAACCAAGTCTTTAATGAGCCCAATACATCTCACTCTGCTAGGATCAAATGAATAAATATCATGGTACTTCCTGGTGATGTCTAAGCCCAACTTCTCCATGATTGCTTTCGGCATAAGATTATGGGAAGCATCGGAATCGAACATGGAATTATACAATACAAACTCATGCAATCGAAGACTGATATAAAAAGGAGGCACTTCGCTGTCCGGAGACTCACCATCTAAAGCTGGTCCAAATATCAATTTCGGTTCATCATCTTCAATATTCACCATATCATACATGGGATCGAAATTCAAAATTCAGGAAACTTGACCTTTATAACTGTTGTTCCTCATTAATTCAGTCAAGGGAATGGATACCTTTAATTTAGAAATCTCATTCTCCAAACTAAAGGCTGAAGTCTTTTCGATCTCTTTGGCTGGAACATCTTTCTTTTCAGCCTTCTCCCTCGATGTGATTGGCTGATTTGATTTTTCTGCTGATGATGACTTGGTGGTAGTGGAATAAATTATCTCTTTTGATTTCTTTTGTGCAATAGGTGAATCGTTTTTAGGTGTTGAAACTTCCTTTCTCTTTTGGATTGGATTGACTGGTACATCTCTGTTTCTGAGAGAATATTTCTTCTGCTGGGCTGAAAATGCATTCATGTAACCTCTCTGATACTCATCTAACTCTTCCTCAAGAGCTGCATCATTAGCCAAGATAAAATCCTCATCTCTTTGTACCGCTGAACCTTCTGCATACTTCTCATCTTCGGTGATATAAATGGGCAGATCATCAGGAGTAAAGAAATGATTTTCCTCCCCTACTACATCGTCTTCATCATCTGAATCCTGACCAACAAAATTCTGCTGAAGAGGTGTCTTTACTTGCTGCTGGACTGTTGGTTCTTGTGCTCGCTGTTCTCGTTGCTTAATCCTGAATTATGGTTGTTGCTGACCACGGAAGTTGGGATTTCGAATCTGCGGTTCGGGCTTATCAAGAGTGATCCTTTCAAACATTTTTTCCACCTTGCGAAGTATCTGATTTGTAGATGTAGAAGCTTCTTCCTTTATCACAAATTTCTTCTCTGCTTTCAATCTATCTCTCTTGTCATTCAAATTCGCCTCAACACTCACGGAAATATTCTGCATGTCCTCTAAAGTGGGTGGATCTCTATCTCGTAATGAATAGGCCATCTCCGGATCAAAGCCATCCAGAAATTTTAACGAAGCTGATTTCTTAGAAGGCCTCAAGTCATCAGGAATTGCATTATAAACCGCATTAAATCTGATAATATAATCTTGGACGGACTCACCAGGATTGCGCTTGATCTTAGTATACTCAGAAGTGATTTGAAGTGGATCTTTCTTCATTTCCCACCGATCTAGAAACTGTCTCTGAAGCTCTTCTAATGTATTAATACTTCTGGGCTGCAAAGCTCTGAACCACTTGCGTACCTCACCTCCAAAATTTTGCACAAACAATCTCATGGAGACATTCTCTTCATCAATTTCATGGAGGTCAAAAAAGTCTGTCATTCTATCAATATGCTGCTGAGCGGAAAAAATTTGAGGAGTACCATCGAACAAAGGAATTTTACTCTGATAATCAGCGGGCATGGGATCCAGGTTCTGGGGCAAAACAAGAGGTGCAAATCTAGCAGCCATTACTCTTGGTGGATTTATGATCTGTCTTGGAGAAACGGGTGGAGTAGGAGCAGTAGGTGTACGAGGTGTATGTGGTGGAGATGGAGGAGGAACTACTGCTGATTGCTGATCAGATATCGATGGTTGCACGGGAATGGTAGGAATAAAAGAAGGCTCAGCGTGAACTTGTGAATCAGAAGTAACTGCTGATGGACCAAGAGTTTCAGAAGCGGACTCGATAAACTCAGGAATATTCTTTGCCACAATGGAGTTTTGAAGGTTCAGGATGTAATTATCAATGGATCTATTAACTTGTTCAACCCCAAGATACTTGATAAACTCAGGATTTATGAAGGTAGAACTAGTAGCACTTTCAGATTTGGTTTCGAATAACGACAACTCGAATTGATCATCAAACTCAATATCTTCAAGAAACTCAAATACAGTCGGGCATGAATGAGATTTAAACAAAGGGATCACGGGACTTTATTGATGGAAGATTCTTGAAATCAGATTGGGATTCTCATACACTGGAGGCAGATCAAGATTGAGATTTGATCTAGTATGTCTTCTGGAAGCCAATGTGTTGATCTATTCAAAAATCAAAGGACAAAACCGATCTATTCAGCCTATCAAATTCTAGACTCAATCACCCAAAAGTCCAGAAAGATGTAATATACTAGGGTAATTCACAAGTCAAATGTCATGTTCACAAGCTAAACCGGAGATTTACTGAAGCAACGTTTATCTACTTCCGCTAATGCAAGGCAAAAGCGTTTCGAAAGCTACCTGGCGTGACTTCAGGCTCCGTCTGTAACTTATGCAACAAATAACACCAACAAGCAAACCATTTTTCCCCAGTATGGTCACCACTATGTTAGTTACCAAATCCACCTCAGGCTGAAATAAGGCAGAAAAAGGACAACACCAAACCATGCTCAACCTCGTAGCTAGCCCTACGAGGACAGGAGAGGGCTCTCTCCGGGTCAATATCAATAAAAATATTCAAAGGGGCTTGAGATGACTAAAAAAACAACTGATCTTAGGCTAGATAAACAAATAGGAGGGTTTGATTTTGATTTTTAGGGGTTTTTTGTTAGAAAAAGGGAAAAACAATTTTGGGCTTGGGGATGAGGCCAAATTCTTGCAGAGTTCAAGTTGGGGCAGGGTAGGAAATGAATTTGATGTCTTAGATCAAATGAAATTGATTGAAAATACTATTGAGGAGCTGAAGAGGGCAAGAGAGTGCAAGGATCCTCTTCAAACTGACGAAAAACATGTAAAACTAAACAAAAGTTTAAGGCAGAGCACCAGCAAACTAATGAATTCTACCTCAATTACTCATTTGTTTAATTCAGAAGCAAAGAGAAGGGAAATAGCATACATATAACATTAATGAAACTTACAATAACATGGAGAGAAACATCATCAAAACTTAGAAGCCACAAGGATCCCAACAAGTGCTGCAAAACTCTGGTCTTTCCTTTGCCAAAAACTGAAAATGGATATACAATGGAGTGCCAAACTTTTCCCAAGTATCCAACCCTGAAAATGTCTCAGAAAATACAATATATAGACCATCCTAACCCCATCCCATGCCTCTAGGGGTCAAGCTCATCCTTTTAGGAGTTGTTTCAACCAATTCTAAACATGGAGCTGAAATCTAGGCAGCCAAACAACTTGCCTCTATATGCTAGGAAACTGGTCCATTCACTTAATTTTTACTTTTTAGTGAATGAATCCTCTAGAAAAAGTAAAAACATGCCAAATTTACATCATAGCTACAAAATTACATCAAGATAGATCAAAAATTACATCCAAAAGTGAAACTAGTCAAACTGGCCGAATTTCTGAGCTAAAAAGTGAAAATTGGGCAAAATTCGTCTATGCGTCGCGCTCAAAAACTCAATGCGTCGCGCCACTTTGAGCCTGTTTTTGAGGCACTTCCCGAAGTCCAAATTGAGCTCATGATAGCTCATTGGAAAGCCCTAGATGTCTGATATCCAACCCAAGTGGAATTTTTCAATGTTGATGTCATTTTCCCCTCCAAAACTGCAATCTCCAAAGACTGGTTCCTGCTGGTGCAAAAAGTGGCAGAAAGGCCATTTTTGGAGTGTTTTTGACCTTTAAGACCACCCAAAACTTCATGAAATTTCTCAGCCATTCTTGAGCATGCATAATTTACCATAAAAAACCCAAAAATATCAAATTTTCCTCCAGAAGATGTCCCAATCATAAGCGCGCGTCGGGTGGCGCGACGCGTCGGGCGAAAAAACCTATTTTGCAACCAAAATTTTCAAAATGACAAAATCTTCTCCAAATTTGCTGAAATTTGGAGTGAAGGTCTCCCATCATGTCTCATGCTTAGCCAAGGAAGCTTCGGCCAAGATTCGGAGTGGATCCGGCCTTTTCTGATGTTTCAGTGCTTTTCTCAACCTCGCCTTCAGGATCTTCATTTTTGCTCTGCAAACGTGTGTGTGTGCCCAATAGCGATTCTTCATGTGTCTGAGCATGTATTTTTCCCTATTAGCCTTCGCTAACAACTTATCCAGATGAATTTTGATGCTCGTAAGGTAAGTCTCTCGCTCAAAAGGTGTCATGTCACCTGGTCTCTTTCAGGCCAATTCCCGGTCTTCACGGATTTGCCGCAACTCTATGAGTGTCTGCTGATCCTCCAGTTGTTTATTCCGCTGCTCCAAGTAATATATAACCCACTGATCTCTCTGCAATTTCTCAGTCAGCGTTCCGATCTCAGCTTTTTTCTCCTGGATGATTTCTTTCAGCTTTGAGCTGGGAGAGCTTGAATCAACATCGATGAGTATAAAATCAGTGTCTTGGCCTCCTGAAGGGCCCTCATCATGCATAGGCCTATTGCCTCGGTCCTGTACCTATGCTGATGTAGAAAGTGAGACCCCTTCCACACCATGTGGAGATAGTACTTGCGCTGTTGTCGAAGGTAATGAGACCCCTTCCACCCCTGGTGGAGATAGTACTCGTCGCGCTACTGCAAATAAAGCTCTGGTACCTCTCTGATAGGTAACACACACTAGAACACTGATATGCTCTATCTCAGGAACCTCAAACTGATGCGAAGGCTCACCTGCATCGTGTACAATCTCTGGAGGAGGTTGAGAGGCTGTAAAGAAGTCACGAGAAATGAACTCATCCCATGCGATGCCCTGCAATCCAAGCTGATGTACTACAATGATTTTAATGAGCACATAATGATAAATGCTGTTATGTTACTGCTATGGAGTCTTCTTCTGCACAAGGGTAGTCATCCGCTCTATTTTTCGGCACATGAAGTATGGAATATTCATCAGTCGCACTCTAGTGAAATGCATCAAAAGTCTGATATGGTATGCATAAAGGCGTGAGAATCTACCCTCACAGCTGAAGTATCTAATGATGAGTTTCATTAATGTCGCATAGGACTCCTTTAGAAACCGGAAAGGGAATACTTTGCTCAACTGCCTCAAATAACTAGGCCTGATGTAAGGTTCATAATATGCTCTATCCAGTTGCTATCTCTTATTCCACTCCTCACCTATGTTTGGTATCTTGGTTGCCTCAGAAATGGTCTCTGGTGTCAAGGTGAAGTTCACTCCAGCAAGGTTTACATGACCATCACACAAATGTAGGACAAATAAGCGAACCAACTCCTGATGGTGTTGAATCTGAGATATCAGCTCACAATACTGAAAACATGAATGTTGTTGAAATCATGTCATTGCAAGCGGGTAGGCCTGCAATTGAGCCAAAGAAGTGGGCTCCTCCCTGACGTGCCTACCACTCTTATGAGACCTCCTCGGTACATTTAGCTCTGCGGTTGAATCACTGGCCTGCTCATATCCCTGCTCATATGATGAATTTGTTTCTGACATGATGCTGAAATGTGTTTGTCAACTGTATGTTTGGTTGGCTTGAAAATGAGAAATTGGTGTCTTTGTTTCAATGCCAAATGTATACTCAAGGGACAATGAGGGACTGTGGTAAGTATAAACAGTGGGAAAGAGGACTGTCAAATGAAATTTATCATGTGAGAATAATCACTTGAGTGTATGGGGATTAAGGATTTGGAAACTCTTTCCAAATAATATGGGAAAGGGAAAGAGATAGGAGTGGTAGGGTTTAGTAAATGGGAACAAGGGGTATGAGTAGTTTGGGAGTTTAGGGCATGAGGGATTAACTATAATGGTAGAATTATAAAAGGGAAAAGATCATAAGTGGGAAAGGACATTTGGCATCCAAATTGCAATTTCAAAACACCAATTTCCAAAACCCAAAGGAGAAGATTTTGATATAAATATAGGGTTTATATTTTCAAACTTTAAACTTTCAAATCTTCCCTCCAAACATCATCAAATAAGATCTAACAGCAGGGGCAAGAATCACACACTTACTTGGAGCAAACAAGTTTGAAATCATTTTGAATTTGGAGCAATGATGATGATTTTTAAACCTATCGACCCTGTGTGCCGCGCACAAGCCCAATGCGCCGCGCTCAGTGGGTGCGCCGCGCCCTTAGGAAAATACACGGTGTGTTTTGGCTCTACGCGTCGTGCTCTGTGGATGCGCCGCGGCCTATCCCAATGTGCCACGATAAAATTAAACACACAGTCGGCCCTTTCATAAAATCACAGTTTTTCTCTTTGAACTCCAACTCGACTTTCTCTCTTAGATTTTCCTTTAACTCTTGATGCAAATGAATGAATGGCTTTGAGAAATATCTCACATAGACATGCTTTTAATTTTTGCTTCTTCAAAACCCATTTTGTAATGTTTTTGACTTTGGCACTTTTTCATTTAATACAACTTTGTCTTTTTGTTTCCTCACTGACTTTCTGAGCTTTGAATGATGAAATTGGTTGATTTTTGCAGGGATGGTGGCATTGAAACTTGGAAAAGGATGACCAGAGTTTGCATGTAAAGAACTTCATGGTGGAAAAATACATATTTATTACAAAAACAAATTTGAAAATTTCTTCTTCAAAACAGAGTTTTGAAGAAGAAACATCCTCGAGCATATTTGACGATGAAAATCTTGAAATGAAAACTAATTGAAAACATCCTCATGGCCTGTGGGCGTTATTTAACATTACTGAAGACTAGACCCTAGACCTAGAAACTAAAAGACTCTTTTTGACCAAAATAACCATCTGTGACTATAAATTACATGAACTAAACCTTGATGAATTTTGAGAAATTTTGACCAACCCAGCAGGTACAAGCATGAGGGAAAATGAGAGAACAAAGCCCTTCCGTCAGTCAATGGCATGCCCCTAACGGAATGCGAATGAATGAGCAGAATGAGACACCTAAAAAATGAAATGAAATAAGAGGAATGATCTCTGACGGAGGGATGCAAAGACCGACTCTAACACTATCTACTGATAAGCCAAGATTAAACAGTTTGGCAAATCGAATTTACTATCCTATCAGCAGAAATTTTAAAGCTAATTAGCCAAGATTAGGCTATTTGACTAACTAGAAGTATGTTCTTCAGGAGTGGAATTTAAGCTTGCACACTTTCATATTTGTTTCTCTTTTTTGGTATGGGGCTATACCTTTATCTTTTTCATAGTTTGCCCTCTTTTCTTTCTTTCTCTGTTTTTGTATTTTTTATTTTCATAACTTTGAATGCAATGTTCAAACTATGATATTTACAATGACAAAATAGAATTCTTTGAAACTTATGATTCTTGGCAGAATTAATGCTTGAGAATTCTGCCATTGACAGGACGTCCATATATATCTTCTCTATTCAATTCTTTCAGGAAAAATGCATTGTGACCCCTCTCAGCATGAATAATATATGGACCTTTCCACAAGTTCTCAAAATTGCCATGCTTTCCCTTCTCTTCTCTTCTTGAATCTCATTTAACAAACAAAATTTCCAACTTGGAAATTGTCTGCCTTAGTCCTCTTATCAAACAACTTCTTCATATTTTCTTGGACCAACTGTGTTCTTTCATAAACTTCTTCTTTGGTCTGTTGTAAATTGATTGTTTGGTTGATTCTTCTCTGCATATCATTCTCTTCAATCTGCACTTCTTGAAGGAGTTTCATGACTGGAACTCCCAATGAGGTGGGAAAAACTGCATCCATGCCATAGACTAGCTAATGGGGGGACATGTTTATTGATTTCTTTGTAGTTAACCTATCAGCCCATAAGGCATGAACCAGTTTATTGTGCCATGATTTCTGATTTTTCTCCAACAGTTTTTTAATGACATTGATGAGGCTCTTGTTGGAAGATTCAACTAATCCATTTCCTTGGGGATAGTAAGCAGTGGAATGACCCAAGGTTATGTGGTATTTGTAACAGAAATCAACCATCTTTTTAGACTTAAAATAAGCAGCATTTTCTGTTATGATTTTTCTGGGACAACCAAATCTGGATAGGATATTTGTTTCAAGGAACATGATAATGACAGAGTCATTAGAATTTTTGGAGGGTATAGCTTCTATCCACTTGGTAAATAAGTCAGTGGCTGTGAGGATCCACTTATGTTGAGCTGAGGAGGATGGGTGAATTTCCCCAATGAAGTCTAAACCCCATTGTTGAAAAGGTGCCTCAAATCTGATGGGATGTAAGGGTAAGGGAAGGATTTTTCTTTTGCCATCAAAGATTTGACACTTATGGCAAGACATGACCAACTTCTGAGTGTCTAGGAAAAGGGTACGCCAATAGTAACCAGATCTAAGAATTTTGTTTGTTGTGGCCTTCCAGTAGATGTGTCCTCCACATTCTCCGCCATGAAACTCATGCATGATTTTTCCTGCATCATCTTCAAGTAAACATTTAAGAAAAATTCCAATAGCATTTTTCCAATATAATATCCCATCTATAATGCAAAAACTCAAAGATTTTTGTTTCAAAAATCTAGCTTTAGTTTTAGACAGAGAAGGAGGGGCATTTAAATATAAAAGCACATAAATAATGTCAGCATACCAAGGAGAATTAAGAAATGTTTCTTCAATAAAAGGAGCAGTATATTCTTCTATTTCTTCCAACACATCTACCATATTCATGTCTAGTGCTTGGAATTTAGACTCAGCCATAAGTTTTGCTAATCCTTGCCCTTTAACTAGTTTGGTGGGCTTGATTTCTAAGTCATATTCAAGAATAGTTGCAATCCATTTTCCCCTTTTACCATCAGGGTCTTGACTTAGAATGTCCTTGACAACAGTATGTGGAACAAAAGCAATTATGTGAGAGTGTAAAATATAGACCCTAAAGTCTTTTAATTCTTTCACTAATGCTAAGGCTTGCTTTTCCATGATGTTATATTTGAGAGGAGAATCTCTTAAGGCCCTACTACAAAAGGATATTGGTTTTTCTTGCCCTGAATCATTCTTTTGAAGTAATACTGCAGCTACTGTATGTTCAGACGCAAAAGAAAAGATGTAAAAGTCTTTGGTAAAATCCATACTAATCAGGACTGGTGTTTGAGTAAGAGCTTGTTTGACCAGTTCGAATGATTGTTTAGCTGGTAAAGTCCATTTTATACCGACATCTTTCTTAAGCATGTTTGTAATGTTTTTTAATAGCTCAGCAAGGTTGGGGATGAACCTCCTCAGAAAATTAATCTTTCCAATGAAATATTGTAATTCTTTGAGGCTTCTTGGATGGATGATCTACAATATGCCATCTATCCTTGTAGGGTCTATTTTTATTCCCTCTTCCGAAAGTATATGGCCAAGAATTTTACCTTCTTGGAGACCAAAGAGTGTTTTTTTAGGATTCAATGACAAGCCAAATTTCCTACACTTCTCAAAAACTTTTCTTAGGTGAATCAAATGTTCTTCATCAGTTGTTGAGAAAATAGTTATGTCATCAAGGTAAATGATTATGAAATAGCCAATATCTTCAGAAAAGGCTATGTATATGGCCCTTTGGAAGGTGGCCCCTGCATTCATTAATCTGAAAGGAATTTTGACATACATAAAGGTGCCCCAAGGTGTGGTAAAAGAAGTTTTGATTTGATCATGTGGGAGCACTAACACCTGGTTGTAACCTGAGAACCCATATAAGAGGGATATCCTTCTTGACCCAACTACCCTTTGAAGTATATGGTCCGTCTTGGGTAAGGGGTAGTTGTCTTTTAAAGAGGCTCTGTTTAAATTTTTGAATTCAATATAGAGCCTGATTTTTCCTGTTTTCTTTCTAACAGAGACTAAGTTTGATACCCACTCTGAATATCTAATTGGTACAATGATCCTAGCAGCATGCATCTTTTCAATTTCTGCCTTAAATAAAGGGAGTAAAAGATGGTTTGTTATCCTTAGTTTTTGTTTGAAAGGCTTTTGATTTTCATTGGGAGGGATTTTGTGCTGAATGATGCTAGTATCATAGGATTTTAGGTCTTTGTATCCCTAAGAAAAAACATCTTTGAACTCTTTGAACGACTCTATATATTGCATTTTTATGTGAGTTGGGAGAGTGCTAGACAGTTTGATCATCTTGGGTTCTACTAGAATGCCTTTGTTATGCTCTTCTGTATTTGTTTCCACAGGCTCCATTCTCAGTTCTTTGGCTACATCGTTAAAATCAAAAAGGTGTTCTAAAGGTGCTAGACCTCTTGGAATTTTATCATTTTTGCATTGTAAAACTTCCAAGTCTTCTTGATCTGTGTTGTCAATTGTCTCTGTTTCAAAAGGATTTTCATAATTATTTATATCAGAATTATATGTTATTTCAACTTCTGGGATTTGTTCAATATACAAAAAAAATTCTTTATGGTTGGTTTTTGATATTGGTATGTTGAAATCATTTTCTGATTTCAATAAATCATCTATGTGTTTGTCAGAATCAAACACTTGCTAGTGATCCTCGTTATCAGGCACAACAGGCCTGTGTTTTACCTTCACACTAAGTTGTTCATTAATCTTAGGTATTTGGTATTTGCTGGCATTGAAAGCGAGTTCATTTGCTAGATGATTCAGTGCTCTTGGAATGAAAATAAGTTCATACTTTTCAAAGGTTTTCAATAGATCAAGGGCAGCATTCCGATATTCCCTAAGCCTTGGATTTCTAGCTGAGTATTCTCCTTTGATTTGTCTTATGATAATTTCAAAATCTCCTAATATTGATACCCTCTGGGCTTCTAATTGTTTAAGCAATAGTAAGCCTAGGAGAAGTGCTTCATACTCAGCAATATTGTTAGTGCATGGGAAATCCAATTTATATGAAAAAATCTTATTTGTATTTTGAATCCACACACTTTCTCTTTCACTTGTTTTATTACAAGATCCATCAAATTTTATTGTCCAAAGTATGTCATCCTTAATTTTATTCTCTTGTTGCTGTTGATTGTCAATGTTTTGAATTTGATTTGAGGAAAGATTTGATTGTTCTTTTGAATCGATTTGGTCTATGTTTTCCTTATCTTGTTGAGTAATTTCACCTTCGTTACATAAGATAAAGGAATCTAAAATTGATTGAATAGAATATATTGGAGAGTTGTTTGGTTTATCTATGTTGCTCACCATGTACTTCATGTGAGATTCCCTGTATAGTCTTCTGTTTTGGTTAAAAACGGGAATGGTGGCATAGGACATGTCCATTTGAAGGCTTCCCTGAAGTTTTTCTCCCCAAGATCTTGATAAGAGCATGCCATACTTAGGGGGAATGTCAGCTACAACTATGTCCATGACTAAACTCTTAGCAGGAATTTGGGATAAGTTAACACACAAATCTTTGATTAAACCCAAACATTTGACTCTGCTTGAGTCAAAGGAATACAAATCTTTGTATGGTTTAGTAATTTCTAAGCCTAAGCTTTCCATCACTACTTTGGGCATTAGATTGTGTGAAGCTCCTGAGTCTAACATAGCATTGTGTAAAATTTTCTCATGTATGTTCAAGCTAACATAGAAGGGAGGGACAACCCCTTCTTGGTATTTTCCTTCAACTTCTGGACCAAACAACAACTCAGGTTTGTCATCTGTCAAGTTTAAGGTGTCAGTATCACTTCCTAAGTTAAAAGCTTTCAAAACATGTTTTTTGTACACTTTTTGGGTTACTAGTTCAGCTACGGGAATGGTAATTTTTATCTTGGCGATCTTTCCCTCAAGACTGAAAGGAAAAATTGACTTGTTCATATTTACATCTGTCTTTTCAATTGAATTCCTTTCAGCAATTTTGATTTGTTGAACTTTGTTTGGACTGGTAATTAGGATATTTTTATTAGGACCACTGGCTAAAGTGCTAGGGGTACTCTGTTCAACATCTTGCTGGACACTTTTGTCTTTGTTTATGTCTGGTTTCTTGGTCAAAATGTTGGTTTTTTCTGCTGTCTTTTTGGGCTGAGTTTCTGTGTTTTTCTTGACAGCAGAATTAGTGTTTTTGTCCTTTGAATTATCTGTGTTCCCCTTGCTCCTAAGATCATTCTGTTTGTGTACCTCCATGATTGCATTTTCAAACCCCAATCTATAGTCATCAGAATCTTCATAGGTGTTTGTACTATGATCAGAGAAGAAACCTTGTTCTTCTTCAATGAGGAAAACATCATCCCCACTATCTGATCCAATCAAGTTTACATGAGATTTTCCCAATCTTTCCAACTCCCTATCTTCCTCATATTGATCTACATAGTTCTGTTGGAAGGGAGGTCTAATCTGTTGGTCACTTTCCTTTTTCTTATCTTGATTGTTTTCTCTTCTATAATTCTGATTTCTATTTCTGTTTTGGTTATTTTGAGGTTCTCTTGGTGGCACTCTCTCATTTAAATTGATCTTTTCAAGCATCCTCTCCATAACCTTCACTAGGTTGTCAATTTTTGTGTTAGAAGTTGAGGTTGAGGGTAGTAGGTCATATTTATAAGTTACCCTCTTCTCTAATCTCAACCTATTTCTTTTCTCAATTATGTTTGCTTCTACGCTCACAGCTCCTTTCTGCATGTCTTCTAAGGTTATGTAGTCTCTCTCCCTTAACTGATAAGTCATTTTAGCATCAAGGCCTTCCAGATATCTTACTAAGGCCATGCCTTGAGGAGGTTTCATGTGAGGTGGAAGAGCATTGTAAATGCTATTGAACCTAGTGGAGTAATCATGAACACTCTCCCCTTGATTCCTCTTGAGGCTGCTATATTCTGCTAGTATTTGGAGAGGGTTCCTTTTGAGTTCCCATTTGTTGATGAATGTTTGATGCAAGGCAGGGAGATCATTTACGCTACTAGGAGGTAGGTTCTTAAACCATTTCTTTACATATCCTCCTAAAATTTGGGCAAAGATCCTCGTCTTCACAGTTTCCTCTTCTATCTCCATGTAATCAAATGCATCTTCCATCAGATCTACATGATGTTGAGCTGTTGTAGACTCTTTTCCAGTTAAATGAGGAATTTTAGATTGGTAATCATTTGGTAAGCAAAGTAGAGGTTGTGGTAACACTAATGGGGCATACCATGTTGCCATGGCTGGAAATAAGGGTGGATTTACAAAAGTGAAAGTGGGCTGAAATGGAGTGTTTTGAACAGTGGTAGTATGAATTGGAGTGGAAGAAATACTTGAGCCAGCAAACTGATTTTGAGCAGACTTGTTGTGAAAAAGACTAAAGTGATGAAGAAGCTGGGAATCAGGAGCAGTGGAAGGTGAGGCTTCTCTACTGAAGCTTTGTTGCAAATCTGCAATGTCAAGATCAGTTTGGTTTAAAGAACCTTGAGATCTAGTTCCAAATATGTTCTTTGTATGATGTAAATCAAAGTTTGAATCCTCTAATACAACAAGGTTTTCAGGGATAGAATTTGTTCTTAAGAGGCTCCTATTAGCAGCTAATTTTCCAAAGTTATAAGTCTGCCATGGAATTCTCTCAGGATTGTCAACAATTAAAGGAGGATTTGGGTCTGGATGGGATCTAGTGTTGATCTTATGTGAAGTGAAACTTCTTTTCAAAAATGAGAGAGGTTGAGGTTTTTAGGGACTGTTTTTGGGAATTTTACCTCTCACGATGTCTTATCTAGTATGGGACTAGGCTTCTAAACTTCTACAAGGTTGGTTAACATAGTCCTAAAGATATCTAGGAACCTAGATGAGTAATAGGCCTACTGGGGCTAGTGGAATCACCAAGTGGAAACTTTTTATCTTTTTATGAAGATAAAATATTGTATGGTCCCACCACCATGTTTATTATGAAGCCAAACTGAAATGTTTTGGGTTTTTTTTTAGTTATTTTAGTCTTACAGGTTAAGAGAGTGTCCTAAATCTGATTTAACACTTAGCTAAGGTGTTTAATCATATAGATTTCACTCTTATGGCTTGGTAACTGATTCCTTCAAGGTTTGATAAGGTTTTAATGAGAATCCTAAGGGTTACTTAGTTTGTCACTGATTCAATTAAGTCCTATCATGATTACCATTTGTTAAGTAGTGCTTGAAGAAGGTTACTTATGTTATACTGGGCCTAAAAAGTTTGAAGAAGGGTTTTAAAACAACTATATTCTCAGTAGGTCCCACCGTGATCACCATTATGTTGGTGGCGATGAGGTAGATGATAATCACTGTATAGCCTTTGAAATAAGGGATTTCTGGAGTCCTAAGGGGTACTTAGATTGTCACTAACTCATAAGGGTCCCACCGTGATCACCATTATGTTGGTGTCTCGTGTTTTGATAGTTTGGAAAATCAAAAGACAAGGCAACATCAGAACCAATCTTTAGAGTTATAGGATCTAGGCCTCCTGTTCTCAGATTGGGATACCTCAAATATTTGTTTGCAAAGGTTTATCTTGTGTTCTTTGAGTATTGGTTTTAGACTAGTTATTAAGTGCAGGTGTTTGATTGTTTGTTTGGTTGAATTGATACAGTAGAACATGAAAGGTCTAGGAAAGATATATAGAATGGAGAAACATCTGGTTCATTTGGCAATGGAGTCAAGAAAAGGTCATAACATACTCATCAATGGATATGGGATATCAGAGGGCAAATATAACTTGGTCACAGGATCCTTTGGTTTTTGGAATGAGATGGACATCAATGATTTGGAAAGAGAAGTTTAATTCTCAAACAAAGGGAATTTGAAAGCACAACTTGAACAATAAAGAGCTATTTGGTAGACAGGGCTAACCATAAATTCTACAAATCACACCTTTAAGAAAATAATGATTTCAAAACAACTTTTAAAATGAAATCTAAGATTCGGGGAGCACCCTATTTCCTCAAAGATTTTATTTCAAATGACTTAGAAAACATAAAAGATTCACTGATAATTGCAGTCATAGAAGAGGGAACAACTAACACATCTATTATTACAACTATAAATACCTTTAAGACAACTGTTTAAGTAAGGACAAAGGGCAAGATCAGAATAGACCTCCTTGGCTTACTGTAAACAGAAATACTACAAAGGGAGACTTCAATAACAGCCTTTCAAGTGGTAGCGGACAAGCAGGGAGAACCATAAATCATGCTGAAACCATCTTATTAAAACTATCATAGAAATAAACAAGCATGAGGACTAAAGAGAGAGATTAAAGACTCTAAAATACCTCATCAGAATAAAACATGAAACAGTGAAGGATGAACAGGTCTAAGGTGCTTCCAGGAGTCATTTATTAGCCTAAAACTTTCAACCTAATGTAGTAAGAAATTATGGAACAGAATGAAAACAGGAGAAAACATTAAACAGTTCAGAATACTTCACCAATAGCCAAGCTCATGGATCCAATGATAGAGCCTTCTCAGGAACAAGCATGCAACAACATCATCAAGGTTTCCAAGACTTCAATTTCTCCTTCAACTTCAACAGACTATGTATTATTTCAAAGAGTTTCAGTATTACAACTAGTGATCAACCAACCAACACTTTCTCATCTTCTCCAGCAGTATTTATAAAGAAAATGAGGAGGTGTAATGGGATAAAATATCTTCTAAGTTCAATTAATACAGTGCACTGTCTCTCGGCCTTTGAGGGGCTTGATAGAGAATATTTTTGGTATTTCCCCTATATTAATTGGCTTACATTAACTATTAGGCTTGCTGGAAAGAATTTTTCGACTTCAAGGCTCCTTGTTATCCTTGCAATAACTTATGTTGATAGTTTATAATAAGTTCCTTTGGTTGAATTAACTTTTTAGCTGTATTGATGCAAAATATCTCCTGGTCTGGTAATAACTTCTGCCTTCTTTTGATTGATTTGAGGCTGTAGGTGGCTCTGTGGTAGCTAGGGGATTCAATTAGCCCCTGTTGTGGTAGTGTAGGCTCTCTTTCTGAGAAAACATTCATGATTTTATTAAAACTGTGTTTATTTGGGAGGATTAAGCTTTTAATAATCCATTTTTGGCCGTAATCCTTATAAAATTGTCTTCAATCTTCCATGCTGGTGCATTTTGTCCTTGACACTGATATTCTTTGATTTGTGATTGACTTGCTATGTTTATTGGTGTGTAGGGATGCGCAGGGGTGATATGGCATCAATGCCTCATGAACCATTGATGAAACGTGGAGCTTCTTCTTGTGAATGGTTTCCTCTGGTGAATTGAAGGCAGGAGGATCGTCACCCTCTACCTTTCAATTTTCTTCACACGTAGCGGAAAAACCTTTAAACCCTCCAAAATACAAAAAACATTATGAAATCTTGCATTTATAGGTTTACTGCTTCAGAAGGCGTGTGGAGAGAGCGTGGTCGTTGGATGGAATCATCTAATGGTCGAGATTGATAAGAATGAGTCAAAAGGAAATGGGGGAAGCAATTAAATCAGAGCCGTCGATTGCACAGAGATTGACGGTCGGGAGCGAAGGTGAAAAGTCAAAGAAAAAATGGGTAAATTGTCAAAAACTTTTGTTTTGGACAAAAATGGTCACAAATCTAGTTTGGGGATCTAGAAAAATGTGGGCCGTCAGATGACATCGGCCCACGCAATCAACGGTGGAGGACGGGCACCAATAAGCCTTAGAAAATGCGCCTGGACATCAAACCCTTAATAAAATCTGGATAAATAAAACCCCCGGGTCTAGAAATGCTGACTAAATGAGGAATCAGGGCGATAAAATGTGGGTCGTCAATCTATATATAAAATCGACGATGGAAATGCTTTTAATACTGTGTCGTACCCTGAGTTATCTGCCCGTCATCTTCGGAGAGCGACTACTGTCCGATGAGCGGCCCTAGATCGGATGGTGGACATCAATATCGCGCCGGGCCCAGGTCCAAACTTTAACGTGCGATGAGCGGCAGTTTTTGAACAGTCCTCAAGGCCACACATCGGATGGTGAATGGAATCGCTGCTGATCGGGAAAAACCGCCCTCCGCTTGAAAGCAGTGCGATGGATTCCGCCTGGTTTTTGCAATAGTAAGTGGTTGGCAGGGACCACCAGGGCGATGGATTACGCGTCGTCAATCTGCAGGTCAGATCGACGGTGGAGAGAGATTAGGATTTTAAACTGGCAGAAAAACTTCAGATATAATAAAAATTAAAAAATTTATATAACACTAAGGTTTAATACGTCGGGGGTGAAATATTAAATTTGAATACAACTTGGCGCCCGTCTGCGGGGCCGTGGACTATATGGAAAGCCATATGACCTGGTGTTTTATGGAGGAAGGGCTAATTGTGATCAGGCGATGTGATAAGCGCTTGGAAGGCTGGCGCTCGGTTCTAGCACCAAGACGCGTGGAGGGGGAGGGTTAAAGACTTAGCCCAAGGGGGCTTAAGTCTATAATCTATAAAACATGTAATTTTTATATATTTTTAATTATTTTCAAAGGAATTTGAGGGTTTCGATAAGGCAAGAAGGATTCTTAACCCTTATCAAAGGGGTTTTGATGAAGGGAAAGGGAAAAAACATGAAAATGAGGGATTTTCATGGGCAATGGAGGGATAAAAATGAGGTTAGTTTTGGAGGTGGAAGGAAGGGGTAAAATGGTGCTTGCAACAGTATCCACTTTTGGAAATCAACAAAATTTCTGGGGTATAATAGGCATAGTAAGGAAGATTTAGGAGAGAGACATGAGGACTTCAAAAGTCTTCAAGAGCCAACACTTTTTGTAATAAATTTTTTTCCTTGAAGGCTTCAGAAAATGATTTAGCCACCTTTTGATATAACAAATTTTATAGCTAGCTACCAAGTACTTTTTTGTAGATTTGGCACTTAGACCTGAAAAAGTGTAAAATAATATCTGAGAGAACCTCTTTGGTCATGTTTAACCAAGTTATTCCTTTTTCATAAATAATCTATCTCAGTCCAGAAAAGGTTAAAATTTTACTGAGTAGGTATCAATTCATTTATTTTTACGAGCTCAAAAAGTCAAGTTCTCGATAATCTTTTCACATTATCAATGTCTAAAAAGAGCTGAAAGAAGACACTAGGGGTTCCTTTTTTGTTGTTATCAAAGCTCAGAAAAGAGATAAAAGTGCGCTTCAAATCCTTTTTCTTTTTTAACAAAGATCGAAAAATAAGGAGAAAATGTATGCTTTGTGGTCAAGTCATTCTTTGAAATAAATCTGCACGACTAATATGTTCATCAGTTGTATTTCCTATTCAGAACAACATCAAATGGATTAAAAATACATGTTTCATGATAAAAAGATAATAAATTTATAGTCATAGAAATAAATTTAACTTGCAAATAAGTAAATGACTATTAAAAAGTGTTTTACTATTCATTTTTACCATTTGAAAGTTACCATTTGGATTTTGGAGCTCTGAACCTGTTTTTCCATCAAACTTCAGTGGTCGATTGCATGCAATTAGCAAGAATGTTTTGAATGCCCCCTGCAAGACCACATGTCGAATGCACCCTGCAAGAGCACATGTTGAATGCCCACTGCAAGAGAAAATGCCCCTCAAGCTTCATTTCATTCACCTAAGTATATTACTAATAGTTGGATGGAATGAAGGTTTATTTACAAGATCAAATGGAATACTTGTCTTAATTAGGAGAGGATTTTTTTCTTTTTTAAATGAGCTTGACACAAGAAAAGAACTATGCTCATGGAACCTTGTTTCATTTTTTAACAAGGTTGACATAGTAAAAATAAATTTCCTCATAGGCACTTGTTTCATTTTTTAACGAGGTTGACACAAGAAAAAAGAACTATCCTCATGACCTGTTTCATTTTTTAACGAGGTTGACACAATAAAATAAATTTCCTCAAAGGCACTTGTTTCATTTTTTAACGAGGTTGACACAAGAAAAAATAACTATCCTCATATATGTTTCATTTTTTAACGAGGTTGACACAGTAAAAAGAACCATCCTCATGACTCTGTTTCATTTTTTAACGAGGTCAACACAGAATAAGAACCATCCTCATCGTGCAGTTAGACTAGTGAGTGTGTGATGGGAAAGACGTAGTCTAACGGAGTCATCATTTAAGGAGTTCAATGAACACCACACATGATAAGTTATAACATGCGTTGATGGGTCTTCTCTAGGGTTTCCATTGAATTTTGGAATTTCTGAGGGTAATTTATTGTAATGTCCCTTTTTCAGAAATATCACAAGTCTATTCTAGAGATAGACCGTGGGGGAATTTTCTGGATATATCACCTCTAAAGAGAGGGTGAGATCCATAGGCTACTTGGCCCTTCATAGAATCTGTCTATAGCTATGTGATATTTCCTATTAGGAAAAGCTACTCTATTGAGAATACCTCAAGATAGAGGTACAACAATAAGAAAATACACCATTTGACAAATAACAGTGACACATACTCATAAAAATGTAAGAGGAATCCATAGCTATCTCATTATAATAATAGCAGCAACATATGTATACAAAATCTTGAGGGAATTGATACTCAAGATGCACAATGCCAAGCCTCAAGAGAAGAGTGCATAAATCATGAAGAAACTCTGCTGCACATATAAGCCCTAGCTATGACAACGCAGTTTCAAAGAGCAACTGCATGCTACAGATTCCAAATGCATATATACACACTAATATGGTACAAAATAACATTATGAGTGAATACATCAACTCCCAAAGGCTACCTCCTATCAATCCTGGAAGGATTGATCATAGAACACAAAATCTACAAAAGGCCGGAGTAGCTGGGTAGCTGCAGCAACTCAGAAATAGAACTGGATGGAGATGGTTGAATCTGATGATCAAACTAAATGTGCCTCCTCCCATGGATCTTTCAAGTGAAAGGCTTATCCCCTCACAAAATATCTCCCCCTCCAATACTCTGCAAGAGCCCTACTACAAATGCTCTCAAGAAAATAGCATAGTCACTGGGTGAATTGTGTTGTAGGGGCAAGAGAATGAGATGGCCTTGATGCCAAATCTACAATGATTCTATGAAATCTTCCTCACTAAGTCCTCAAAGGGATAGGGACTCCCTTCCTCTGAAAATCAGCTCCGGAAGTGGTGTAGATGTCCTCCACTGCAACTCTCTACAATGCAGCAACACTCTTGAACAAGAATAACATTGCCACTGGAGATGGTAGCTTAGGCCTTGAGCCATGGAATGTATAGAATGAAGAACAACCTTCAAGAGGCCTCTCAAGAAGTGGAAGGAATCTTAAACAAGAATTCCTCCAGCAATTCTTGTTGAACAGCAAAGAATGCTCTCTTGTCTGAATAGACAATGAGATGAATAATACTCAACATATTTTGCAATGGCAACCTTGCCCTCCTTTTAAGTAATGTGAGACCTGACCTCTCTCAATGGACCCCACTCATTAGGGTTTCCTTCCTCTAGAAATTTCCCTCCATATCCCACTGTGCTGGCCCACAATGTGCTCTCCACCTCATGCTACTGCGCAGTTTGACTTGGTCAAACCTGGCCTAGCCTTCTTGCATAAGCCCCCTTTCACACATGGAGGTGTGAAATAAAGCTCCAAAAGTGATCCTCCTTCATACCAAGAGGATTTTTATTACATATTCATCAAATTAATGGGTCTCCTGCCCATTTTATTTATCTTCTATATGAAACTAGAAAAAACTAATGTTCCATAAAGATTGGGAACATTACAGTCCTCCCTTCTCAAAGATTGCTTGTCCTCAAGCAAGTACAAGGAGAGACTGATTTATTTCCCCTTACTCTACTTGTAGCATCCATGCATGGTAAAATCCTCCAAGAAAAGGATTCCATATCATCAATCAAGTGTTCAGGTGGTCCCTCCAACATATGCAATCTAGCCTTTGGTGAACATCCCCAAGTAGTTGTCATGTAGAAGAAAATATCCATGAAGGAAACAATGGGCTGTCTAAGGGCCTCCTTGAGGCATGAGATCTGATACAAAGTGGGACTTATCATCCCCATATGAATCTCCTATCCCCAAGAAATCTTCAATACAACATGAGCTGCTTCCAAACATAGCAACTCATAGAAAACTCTCTCCACCTTGAGCTCCGGAAAAGAAGGTGGGTTTAAAATCTGAATATGGAAAGCTCCATAGATCACCCCATGCTATCCTCTCCTCCACTTATGATTAGTGTGGAGTGTGTGTTGATCAAGGGCTGAAAATGTATTGCCTCCAAGTGGCAACATGAAGAGAAATCCTCCAAGGATCTCTCCTCCATTAATGAAAATCCAGTTGGCCCAAAGTATTTCATCCATGATGAGTAGGAAATGATCATCATAGAATACCCCAATGACGTGTTTGCTGTAGGTTATATTATGTGCAGCAAAGTACAAACATTGTCTCATAGGGCTACAACGCAATCTCATCCACTGCAGCTGCAGAAAATAACATGGCAAGTACTGTACAGAAAATTTCACCTCTACTACTGAATAGTGAATAGATGAGTGAATCATTAATACAAAATAAAATACATGCCCATATACATAAAATGGATGGATATCATCATCAGAATCCCGGTCCACCTCCAAGGGAAGAAAATAAGTGGTTGTGGTGACCACGTCTCTCCTCATGTTCCCATTAGAACATGCCATGCATAAGCTGTGGGAATCATCTCCCCTCAAAGACACATTCAACTCATGTGTCAATTTACCCATCATGCTCCCAATAATAATATGGAAAATATCAGAAAATGGAAACATGCTCATCATCAAAATAGAGGAAGTACTGATGGTTTTACATGATGCTTTATGGCACCAACAGTCTCCCAAGCAGCAACAACGCAGTTTTTCAAACTGTTGCTTCAGAATTTTACATGGAAAGATGTTTCTTAATACATGTTCAAGTATATGAGTTGGTTGAACATGCATGTAGTGAGAAAACCTTTGTCCAAGGCCACATAAAATATGGCTATCTCCATCATATGGTTTGGCCCAACCTTGCTCATGGAGCAACATGAAAAATCTGCCCCCTTGAGGAGCCATGCACTGAATCATAATGACAAGAGTATGTAAATCAGAAAATGTAAGCAAAATGCTCTTAGCATAGGCTGGAAGTAAGATGATGGATGGATCCATGTATATGATCCTGCTCCCAAATGTCAACACTGTGATCTCATGCAAAAAGGCTCTAACCCAAGCCAGTCTTTATTTCTTGACATGCTCCTTGTCAATAACACCTCTGGTGATGTTGCTACAAATGTGAAGCTTTTCCCAAGATGGGAATGCCTCCTGATCAGTCCAAACCAAAGATTAATCCCTTTGCACTATGATAGTGTCCTCCTCTACTCTTGCAACACCATAAATCATATGGGAGCAAATATGCTTGTGCTCTCTCCAAGATAACCCAAGCAACCTAAGTGCTTGCTGCCTTCTCATGCTCACATCATGTAACTCATGTCATGAAGATACCATGACTGATATATGTGCTATATCAGCTCCATGTGTCCCTGCTCTCTGCTACTTAATGATGCAAACATCCTGCCACCTCTCCTCTACTCCCATCTTCCTAGAAAAAGAGTGCTCCAAGTGATGGCCAAACTCCTTCAAGAGGAGCTAGCATGGCCAAGCCTCTTGTTGCCCGGTATCATATATTTTCAAGTGGAAAATCAGCCCCTATCTCTCATCCACACCCACTCATCTCCTTGTGGATGTCTTCTCCTTTTTCCTCCTTTGGTATTCCTCCCATGAGGGCTACCATTCTCCCAAGCCATATCTTCTTCTTTGCATTTCATGGAAGGCTGAAATGCAAATCCTTGGAGACCTCTTAGAAAATATCTCTCACCCATGGCTATGGTTGATCCACGGGGACCCAATTGTGATGGAGGTAATATCTCCTCTCCACCAATGTTTGACAGCGCTTCTAGTCCCTCCAATAGTGTAGTATGAATATTTGTTTCATCCTCTGGTTCAAGATTTGTTCCCTGATTTATCATGAAGGTGCCATGGTTTATTTCATCCTCCAATGGTTCACATCCCAACCTTAAGGGCTGAATGAAACTCATCAAAATTGCTTGAGGATGAGGTTTTATCTCTTCCTTAAACCCTTTTCATAGTGCAGTGCAATCATGGTGCTCTGGAATAGAAAAATATGTAGATCCTGGGACCTTTAAAGATGAATTTCCACAATTCTTTAAGTTGTTTGCTGAGATTAAAAGTGGAACTTCACTCATACCATGATGGATATTTGGGTCTTCTTGTGTGGCTACATCAGTTGCCTCCTATAATGCCATAGCTGCCTCCTCCATAGATGAAAAATGTTGCTCTTCCTTTGTCCTCTCTCCATCAAAGGTTTGAATCAACCTTTGAGAAAAGTCTTCAAAATATCTTACCCTTGAATGGACCAAGGGTTTGACCCACCAAACAAAGGCTTCACCCTCCATGTGCAGCGCTGCAATCTCCACTGCTTCTTCCTCTACCACTAGATGTAGCAAGAAAAAGGCTTCTAAATTTTTCACCCAAGCTCTAGCTGAAGTGTCCCCATCAAATGTAGACAATAGAAACCTATTGCCTCTGATTTCTCTTCCACTGCAGGGCCTTCTCTCTTCCTTCTACTAAATAAACTGTGGGAACGTTGTAGCTTCCCTGAATTCTGTAGAATGGAATTTATATTCATCCAGGTATTGATTTAGAACCAGATGATCCAAGCATATCTCATGCTTGCTTCCTTTTTTAGAATAGGAAGTGCATGGACCTTCCTCTTCTTCTCTTTGCTTCTCCTCCTTGGGGAAGTTCTTATTTGTTCTGAAAATAGATGAGATCAAGCTCATCTTCTGTATCATCATCTTCTTCCTCTTTCTTGGGTTTGAAGGCCACAGGCTGAGCCAAGAAAGGTGCTCTGATACCATTGCAATGTCCCTTTTTCAGAAGTATAAAAAGTCTATTCCAGAGATAGACTGTGGGGGAATTTTCCAGATATATCACCTCTAAAGAGAGGGTGAGATCCAGAGGCTACCTGGCCCTTCACAGACTCTGTCTATATCTATGTGATATTTCCTATTAGGAAAAGCTACTCTATTGAGAATACCTCAAGATAGATCTACATCAATAAGAAAATACACCATTTGACAAATAACAGTGACACATACTCATAAACATGTAAGAGGAATCCATAGCTATCTCATTTTAATAATAACATCAACATATGTATGCAAAATCTTGAGGGAAATGATACTCAAGATGCACAATGCCAAGCCTCAAGAGAAGAGTACATAAATCATGAAGAAACTCTGCTGCACATATAAGCCCTAGCTATGATAGCACAGTTTTAAAGAGAAATTGCATGCTACAAATGCCAAATGCATAGATATACACTGATATGGTACAAAATAACATTAGGAGTGAAGACATCAACTCCCAAGGGCTACCTCCTATCAAAGGCTACCTTCTATATGAAACTAGAAAAAATTAATGTTCCATAAAAATTGGGAACATTACATTTATGTGGTATCACCGACCACCAAGGAGAATAACTTATGGGATCAGCTTGATATTGCACTAAAGATGTGAATAAAGGATCAAGTTGTTCAGTACTCATAAATGAAGAACCAAATAGGATTCCAGATGATGACATGGGTGATGTCAATGGACAAAACATCGAAGATGAAGCAACAACAGATGTTTTCACAGCTGAAATAGATGGTTCAGTCTCAGATGTTATCTCAGCCATGGTAAAATGACCCAATGTATACCCTATAGAATCTATGGGAACTCGAAGTGAAATAGGATCAACAAAAGCATAGGAAGGTGATTGAGGAAAAGACTCGTATAGGTAAAGCTCCTATCGAAAATAAGTTGGATTTAAAGGTGTCTCGTCTTGTGATATTTTCAATCAAAATAAAACCAAGTGGAAGAACTTCATTTTCTAGCCCAAAGTATGTTTCAGGTGGTTTACTGCATGATATGGAAGACTCAATGGCTACAATAGATTGTCCAGTGACCAATACAGAAACAACTTCCGGTTGTTTGACTTCGGGATCAAGATTTTCTCCACTTATGGAATATAGCAATTGAAATATAAGGGGATGATAGACCCTATTTCATTGGTCATGGGGATGATGTCCATTTTTACCAATAACAGCTGCCCCTTAAAGCACAATGGGATCTGGACCAGCTTCTAGTTAAACATCATCGGGTTCGGGAGGTATGGTCTCACAGATTGGATGGATTGTGACCACGGGTAGCTATGAGGACTCTGTCTCGACAATAGTAGACAAACCTAGATTTGTAGAAACAACTTGTGCCAACTCTATTATATGGGAAGATGATGCTTCACCAGAGGTACTGATAGTACTAGTTTCAGTAAAGTGATATCGCCTTCGCCGACCAAGAGTAACTTTTGGCGGTAAATGTGGTTTCAATGCTAGTCTACGTGAATGACAAGGGAAATTATTTTGTTCTTCCACGATGACTGATTTATTTTAATAAAAAATAAATAAACAAAATAAAAGGGTAATGCTAGGCAAAAGGGTTTACCAAGAAAATTTGAACTGCAGAATACCTCCTGGCAAGCCAAGAAGTACAGGCAAGTAATCTCCTCGAATGTTGTGTTCGGTGTATCAAAATTTACAAGGCGAATGACTCGGTTCACTATGGATGGATAGCACCTAAAATTTTTCCTCCCAAATATACCCGAAGGTACATGGAGGCTCAAGTCTGTATTAGAGTTGTCTGATGCGAAACCACACAGTGAGAGCACCTCTTTATACTTATCATGTTGTAACACCGCCTGATATACCCGAAAGTATGTGGAAGAGCTATGATATAATTACGTACGTGGAGTGAGATATCACACTCGGAATGTATCGCAGAAAAGTTAACAATAGCTGCTATGTTTTACGAAGTCAGAACATGTCTCTTGCCTAGACCTTCTAAATGTTATTGTTATGGTTCCAATGCTTTGTTAGGTAAATTGAGATTAATTTTATGTTGATCTTGGTTACAATTTGCCTTTCAAAGGTTCACCGCGATGATGTATTGGAAAATTCCTAAAATGCAACTAAAATTTATAAGCAATCTTTCACTTTCAATTTCTTCAATGAAAAACCTAGCTACTAAGGGAATAGAGAAAACAATTTGTGAGCAAGCAAATCAATGATCACAAACTAAATGCAAATTTCCTAATGTTCCTTTTTGCAAAACACACAAAAATCCTACATGAAAATGCAAGTTTTTCTTTTCAGTTTCCTTAATGTTATGAATGCAGAAAAGAAACTAGGTGCACTAAATCAACAATTAAAAAGCCTTTTACTTTCGAGAAATGAATAATACAAACAACAATTTCTCTTTTGAAGGAAAAATGAGGATTTCAAAAACAATTTCTCCTATCAAGGAAATGAAGATTTTACGACAATTTCCTATTTCGAAAGAAAATGATTCTTAATGCCACCATAAAAAATACTTTGAAATCAAATTGTCAATGATAAAGAAAAAAAATTTTAAACAAACATTGAACAAATTTTCAGTCAAAGGAGGAAGAAGTATATAGAGTTACTAGTCAATATGAGGACCAAACTTTTCAAAACACAGCAGAAAACAAACTGAAGAAAATTTCAAAGGCAAATTCAAATGAATCTGGGTGGTTTCAAGAGTCAACGCAGTCTCCAAGGGGAGACAATGCTCTGCAACACAGGCCTGAAAAGGAGACAGTGCTATGAAAAGCATTGTGTCCTGTTAGACTCGGTCTTTTCAGTCCTCCGCTAGAGTCAAATTCACCACAGTTCATTTCTCGTCATTTGTAGTCATTGATGTTACTGTGGTCCAGAAAAGAGTCAATTCACTTTTTAGGTCTAGGGTTTGTCTTCAGAATGTTGAATAATGCCCGCAGGCCATGAGGATGTCTTCAGTGAGTTTTTATTTCAAGATTATTATCGTCAATAATGCGAGATTGATTCTTCTTCAAAACCATGTTTTGAAGAAGAAATCGTCAAAATGTGTTTTTAAATATGTAATTATTCAAAGTTTCTCATCTGAAAATGTTCACATGCAGCCTCTCCTGATCCTTTGCTGAAGTCCCACGCCACCATCCCTGCAAAAATTCAATCAAGAAAACATCATTCAAGTCAAAAATTCAAGTGCAAAAAACAGAGTTCATTTCAAAATGAGAAAGTGCCAAAAGTTCAGCAACATTGACAAGACAGTTTCTGTTGAAGTGCCTACTGACTATGTTGTGGAAATTAAGGATAAAAAGTTCTTGTTGCACAAGTTTTCACTTAATTTCAAAGTCTGGTCGACTGCAGAAGCTAGCTGTTGAAGCTCATGAATCCATGAATGACAAAGTGTCCTTTAATGATATTCTAGGAGGAGCGGAGGCATTTGAGTTTTGTACCAGGTTTTTCTATGGGATCATAGCCACTGTAAGGAGTAAATGAGACCTTTCTTGTCCGTAGAATCAATGCATCAGTTTCATATCTTCATATTTGTGCTGGCTATTTTCCATGTGCTATTTTCTGTCCTGACCATGCTTCTGGGAAGTGCAAAGATCCGCACATGGAAGCCCCGGGAAAAAGATATTCAAGAAAAGAGATACAATCCAGAAGATGCTTTGAAGAAAATCACCCATGTTGCAAATGATGATTTTGTCAAGACCCATGCTATAGGGACATGGGGAAGTTTGGCTTTACTAAGTTGGATAGTTTCCTTTTTCAGGCAATCTTATGGCTCAGTAAAGAAATCTGACTATAGCACTCTACGATTGAGTTTCATTGAGAAACATTTGCAAGTCAAATCCAGCTTTTAATTTCCACAATTACATGATGAAAACACTTGAAGCCAACTTCAAGAAGGTTGTTGGTATAAGTGCATCCCTTTGGGGTTTCGTGGTGATTTTCTTGCTCCTCAATATTGAAGGTTGGCATACATATTTTTGGATAGCTTTCATCCCTTTGATTCTTTTACTAGCCGTGGGTGCAAAACTGGAGCATATTCATGATGGAATCTCAGTATGGCAGAGGAAGGCCAAGGTGAAGGCCGAGGAAAGATCAAGTAACAAGCCTGAAGATGATGATAAAGGGAGCGTACAGCTACTCAAAATCAATGGCACATTAATTCATGGTTCTGAAACAACAAAATTTTCAGAGTCCAAAATAGACGTACCAAGATCACCGTAAAAATAAAATCGGAAATCTTCTTACTGAATCAGCTCTAAAATGTGAATTACCTTATCAAAAGAGATACAAATGGTGCAAATTTACTTGTATCAGAGATCTTTGTATGTGAAAAAAGGTCTACAATGAAACCTCAGATGTGGTGTCTGCTTTATATGAAATATAGAATGCGGCAAGAAGTCTTGAATTTCTTAGAAAACTGGAGAAAGTCAAAGTTGGAAGTTGAGAGATAAAACTGTCATTTGAGGAAGGTCGACTATGTGTTAAGTTGCACGCGGCGCATTGGGCCGGAAGACGCAGTGTTAAATGCCACAGGCGCGGCGCACAGGCCTAGAACATTAATTTTTTCTGTCATTTCTTTCCAATCTCCAAATTTAATCGGTTATTTCGTGTTGAGAAATATTGAAAAATTTGGGCAATTGAAATGCCGGTAATTGCAGATTATTCCATTAGATTTTGTTTGTTTTGAAATCAAGACTTCCTAAGGTGGCAGTCGATACATTGGTGCCATTTAAAGGCATTCAGTTTGTGTTTCTATGAGTAGGAGGACTGCAATGTTTGCCTCTGCATTTATTGTGTGTTCTATATATATATGGCCTTCAATTGTCATAGCAAGATGGTGATCAATCCCATATTGATTCAAAGGCAGACAGTGTTCCATTGGTCTCCTAATTCCTTCTCGGCCTTGTTATCATTCATTTTCAACAACTCTGGTTTATCTCCATTCTTTGATAAATTCACCCATGATGCTAACCATGTGAAGAAAATTCGTGTTTCGGAAAAATCCAAGGCTAACATGATTGATCAGAGGGCATCCCCATCTACAAATAGGAAGAATGGACCAACAAATGCTCTAGAACATTTCTGAAACACTACAGTTTCCACTGTTCCCATGAAGAGAAATGACGCAGAGTGTACTAGGCATGATCACAAATCCATGAATTATGTTCATATAAGTGCCAACAGAATCGATGGACATAATGGTATAGAAGTTGATAAGCCTCTACAATTGATATCATTTGTGCAAAACGTAATGGCACAGATGCAACTTCTTTGGCGCTGAATGAAACGGTTTTAAGGACATAGCAGAGTGGCGTTGTATCAGTATCAAAGCAAGAGATGAATATTCCCATTTTTCTCCATAAGATCGATACGCAGAAGACAAATGGTGATTGCAATGCAAGTATTGATGATGCTGATAGCATTCATCCAGTAAAAGCGCAGACCCTTTCAGAGCTTCATAAGTTGCGGCAGAAAAAGTCTGCTCCTTCCACTCCCAAATCATCATCATCTGCCTTTTCATCTCAGCAAGCTATCATCCAACTTCATTCAGCATTGCATACAACCAATATTACGCCTATTAAAGACTACAAGCATACGAACCGTGTAATTTTTGGGATTGATATGCGTGGCTATAATATTGCCATAATTGTGCCGATCAGTGATAATTATGGGCATTATTGTGCATATATTTACAAAGAATTTGCCACTTAGACAGTCAAGGTCATCAGAACGGAGCTCGAGGAGGTTGAAGGAATGGTGGGATAGTGTTCCTGGGATTCCTGTTCGCCTGGTGGAATGAAAAAGATGTATATGTTGAAAACTTGTAGCCTTTTCTTTATATATTCTATTTTATACGTATATCTACTCTGCCTTCATATGAAAAAATGGTTTTTATTCCAACGGTAAAAGGATAAAAATCAAAAGCCTAAATTTGAACGAAGATATCAACCATAGCAGAAATAGGATTCGAGTTCCTATTTTGGTCTTCAGTTGCAATTCCAAAGCTCTACATTACAGTTTCCGCTTTCTTATTGGTCATCAGAGAATTTCAAGGGGAACACTCTTCTCTTTTCTATATTTATCAGTCCATTTGAAACAGCTCCCTATTTTGGATCAATCTATTTTCAAACATTAGAGCTTACTTATTGTATTGTAAAACATTTTGTAAGGGGAGAGTTCTGGGGAAATTGTGAGAAGAAAAACACTGAGCTTCATTGTACAGTTCTAGCTGAGGATTAATGAAATGATACAGCTCTGTTTCATGAGATTCATGTGGTAATGACTTTAGCAGGTGTTTCTTCTTTTTGTTTTCATATGTATCTTGTTATTTACAGTTCATCCATAATCATTTCCAATTGAATGCTTTTAAGTGAGAAGGGCGTAATCCAACATCGTTCTACCTTGGGAAAGCTTTTCATATTTCCGTGTTTTTTCTTCCGTTTTGATGAGGTGTCATCTATTATGCCTCAACCTCTCGACAGTTTTCCGCCTCCATGTAATTTCAATTTGAACCCTAAACCCTCTGCCTACCTTGCTTCATGGAATAATTGCGTCTTGATTTAATTTTCTCGTATCATGCTAATATTTGTCCCATACAACCCAAAACCTTCCAAATTTCAAAAATCAAAATACTTTTTTCTTATTTATTTACTAGCCTAAAATCGCATCCCCTATAAGTCATCTCGGTGCCCTTTTCAACATCTTTTCGTCGAGAGATAGACCCGAGAGCATCTCTCCCCCGTCCCTCGAGGCCGCTTGGGCGAGGCTAAGCTTGGTTTGATGTTGCCTTGAGTTTTACCTTATTTCAGCCTAAGGTAGATTCGAGCGCTAACATAGTGGCGACCATACTGGGGAAGATGGTTTGCTTGTGAACGTGACACTTGACTTGTAGATTGTCTTGCCCTAGTACATGAAATCAAGTTGCAGATCTGATTGCTGATGGTGGACAGCAGTCGGACACATATGAAGGCTGAAACATTCACCTGGCGACTCCAACTCGATCCAGAGATTCCAGTGCTCGCTGATCCACTCATGTAATGGTAGGGTATGTGGAAAACCCTGCGCTGTGTGAAGCTGTAAAAGAAGTTAGAAATCAGTTAGTGGATTTTGAAATTGATGAAGAATTTTTCAGTGTCTTGCTTCAATGTTTGAAATCTCTGAAGTTTCCTCTAGAAACTAAAACTAGTTTCTGTGAGTTAGTTGTTGAAAGAATTGAGAATGAGATTCAATATTTAAATGATCAGATCCAATCATACGATTTCCGAGATCCCAAAAATTTCTTGGAAACTCTCCCTCCTTCAAAACAAGAAACAATAGAGCTGCCTACGGATGTTTGCATTGACAGTGTGCAGCTGGAAGTATGTATTGCAGAGTTGGGGCAGCAAATAGAGTCTGGATTTTGCGATCCTATTGCGATGTACATGGAAATGTTTGTCAATTTGAAAGATAGATCAGATTGTCTTTTACATAACCAGAATCATTATGTGCATGTATGGCTACCAGCAATTACATCTGTGTCCTGGTGGAACACTCTCAAGCAGCATCCTTGTCACAGTTACTTGAATGGTTGATCTGGCATTACAGTATTACTTGATCTATTGGCTCTGCAGCAAATTAGGGTAGATTTTGTAAATAAATAAGTAGCCAGAGGCAGCATTTTGTTCTAGTTTCATTGCATTTTTGGTTTGCAGTTTGTCGAGTCAGTTTTTCAGTCATTTCAGTCTTAAAAATTCAGTCAAGTTTGAGTCAAGTTTGGTTTTATGTTGTTGTCATAATAATGGACTCCATAGCCCAATGGATGGAGGCACTGTCTGCTCTCCCAAAGATCTACAGTTCTTGGCACCTCCAAGAAGCGGCAGTTTCCATCCCCATTGGAGCCAATGTTAGACTCGGTCTTGTCAGTCCTCCGCCAGAGTCAAATTCACCACAGTTCATTTCTCGTCACTTGCAGTCATTGATGTTACTGTGGTCCAGAAAAGAGTCATTTCACTTTTTAGGTCTAGGGTTTGTCTTCAGAACGTTGAATAATGCCCGTAGGCCATGAGGATGTCTTTAGTGAGGTTTTATTTCAAGATTGTTATCGTCAATAATGCGAGATTGATTCTTCTTCAAAACCATGTTTTGAAGAAGAAATCGTCAAAATGTGTTTTTAAATATGTAATTATTCAAAGTTTCTCAACTGAAAATGTTCACATGCAGCCTCTCCTGATCCTTTACTGAAGTCCCACGCCACCATCCCTACAAAAATTCAATCAAGAAAACATCATTCAAGCCAAAAATTCAAGTGCAAAAAACAAAGTTCATTTCAAAATCAGAAAGTGCCAAAAGTTCTGCAACATTGACAGGACAGTTTCTGTTGAAGTGCCTACTGACTATGTTGTGGAAATTAAGGATACAAAGTTCTTGTTGCATAATTTTCCACTTACTTTCAAAGTCTGGTCGACTGCAGAAGCTAGCTGCTGAAGCTCATGAATCCATGAATGAAAAAGTGTCCTTTAATGATATTCCAGGAGGAGCAGAGGCATTTGAGTTTTGTGCCAGGTTTTGCTATGGGATCATAGCCACTGTAAGGAGGAAATGAGACCTTTCTTGTCCGTAGAAGCAATGCATCAGTTGCATATCTTCATATTTGTGATGGCTATTGTCCATGTGCTATTTTTTGTCCTGACCATGCTTCTGGGAAGTGCAAAGATCCGCACATGGAAGCCCCGGGAAAAAGATATTCAAGAAAAGAGATACAATCCAGAAGATGCTTTGAAGAAAATCACCCATGTTGCAAATGATGATTTTGTCAAGACCCATGCTATAGGGACATGGGGAAGTTTGGCTTTACTAAGTTGGATAGTTTCCTTTTTCAGGCAATCTTATGGCTCAGTAAAGAAATCTAACTATAGCACTCTATGATTGAGTTTCATTGAGAAACATTTACAAGTCAAATCCAGCTTTTAATTTCCACAATTACATGATCAAAACACTTGAAGCCGACTTCAAGAAGGTTGTTGGTATAAGTGCATCCCTTTGGGGTTTCGTGGTGATTTTCTTGCTCCTCAATATTGAAGGTTGGCATACATATTTTTGGATAGCTTTCATCCCTTTGATTCTTTTACTAGCCATGGGTGCAAAACTGGAGCATATTCATGATGGAATCTCAGTATGGCAGAGGAAGGCCAAGGTGAAGGCCGAGGAAAGATCAAGTAACAAGCCTGAAGATGATGATAAAGGGAGCGTACAACTACTCAAAATCAATGGCACATCAATTCATGGTTCTGAAACAACAAAATTTTCAGAGTCCAAAATAGACGTACCAAGATCACCGTAAAAATAAAATCGGAAATCTTCTTACTGAATCAGCTCTAAAATGTGAATTACCTTATCAAAAGAGATACAAATGGTGCAAATTTACTTGTATCAGAGATCTTTGTATGTGAAAAAAGGTCTACAATGAAACCTCAGATTTGGTGTCTGCTTTATATGAAATATAGAATGCGGCAAGAAGTCCTGAATTTCTTAGAAAACAGGAGAAAGTCGAAGTTGGAAGTTGAGAGATAAAACTGTCATTTGAGGAAGGTCGACTATGTGTTAAGTTGCATGCGGCGCATTGGGCCAAAAGACGCAGTGTTAAATGCCACAGGCGCGGCGCACAGGCCTAGAACATTAATTTTTTCTGTCATTTCTTTCCAATCTCCAAATTTAATCGGTTATTTCGTGTTGAGAAATATTGCAAAATTTGGGCAATTGAAATTCCGGTAATTGCAGATTATTCCATTAGATTTTGTTTGTTTTGAAATCAAGACTTCCTAAGGTGGCAATCGATACATTGGTGCCATTTAAAGGCATTCAGTTTGTGTTTCTATGAGTAGGAGGACTGCAATGTTTGCCTCTGCATTTATTGTGTGTTCTATATATATATGGCCTTCAATTGTCATAGCAAGATGGTGATCAATCCCATATTGATTCAAAGGCAGACAGTGTTCCATTGGTCTCCTAATTCCTTCTTGGCCTTGTTATCATTCATTTTCAACAACTCTGGTTTATCTCCATTCTTTGATAAATTCACTCATGATGCTAACCATGTGAAGAAAATTCGTGTTCCGGGAAAATCCAAGGCTAACATGATTGATCATAAGGCTTCCCCATATACAAATAGGAAGAATGGACCAAAAAATGCTCTAGAACATTTCTGAAACACTACAGTTTCCACTGTTCCCATGAAGAGAAATGACGCAGAGTGTACTAGGCATGATCACAAATCCATGAATTATGTTCATATAAGTGCCAACAGAATCGATGGACATAATGGTATAGAAGCTGATAAGCCTCTACAATTGATATCATTTGTGCAAAACGTAATGGCATAGATGCAACTTCTTTGGCGCTGAATGAAACAGTTTTAAGGACATAGCAGAGTGGCGCTGTATCAGTATCAAAGCAAGAGATGAATATTCCCATTTTTCTCCATAAGATCGATACGCAGAAGACAAATGGTGATTGCAATGCGAGTATTGATGATGCTGATAGCGTTCATCCAGTAAAATCGCAGACCCTTTCAGAGCTTCATAAGTTGCGGCAGAAAAAGTCTGCTCCTTCCACTCCCAAATCATCATCATCTGCCTTTTCATCTCAGCAAGCTATCATCCAACTTCATTCAGCATTGCATACAACCAATATCACGCCTTGTCAAAGACCATGAAGCACACGAATCAGGTAATTTTGGGATTGATATGCGTGGCTATAATATTGCTAATTGTGCCGATCAAAGTGATAATTATGGGCATTATTGTGTATATATTTACAAAGAATTTGCCACTTAGACAGTCAAGGTCATCAGAACGGAGCTCAAGGAGGTTGAAGGAATGGTGGGATAGTGTTCCTGCGATTCTTGTTCGCTTAGTGGAATGAAAAAGATGTATATGTTCAAAACTTGTAGCCTTTTCTTTATATATTCTATTTTATACGTATATCTACTCTGCCTTCATATGAAAAATTGGTTTTTATTCCAATGGTAAAAGGATAAAAATCAAAAGCCTAAATTTGAACGAAGATATCAACCATAGCAGAAATAGGATTCGAGTTCCTATTTTGGTCTTCAGTTGCAATTCCAAAGCTCTACATTACAGTTTCCGCTTTCTTATTGGTCATCAGAGAATTTCAAGGGGAACGCTCTTCTCTTTTCTATATTTATCAATCCATTTGAAACAGCTCCCTATTTTGGATCGATCTATTTTCAAACATTAGAGCTTACTTATTGTATTGTAAAACATTTTGTAAGGGGAGAGTTCTGGGGAAATTGTGAGAAGAAAAACACTGAGCTTCATTGTACAGTTCTAGCTGAGGATTAATGAAATGATACAGCTCCGTTTCATGAGATTCATGTGGTAATGACTTTAGCAGGTGTTTCTTCTTTTTGTTTTCATATGTATCTTGTTATGTTTACAGTTCATCCATAATCATTTACAATTGAATGCTTTTAAGTGAGAAGGGCAGAATCCAGTTTACTGTTCTGCCTTGGGAAAGCTTTTCATATTTCTGTGTAATTTCTTCTGTTTGATGAGGATTCATCTATTATGCCCTTTTCAACCTCTCAGCAATCTTTTCGCTCCATGTAATTTCAATTTGAATGCTAAACCTCTTGCCTACCTTGCTTCATGGAATAATCTGCGTCTTTGATTTAATTTCTCAAATCATGCTATTCTTTGTCCCATACAACCCAGAAAACTCAGCCTAAAAATCAAAATAATTTTTTCTTATTTATTTACTAGCCTAAAATCAGTATCCCCTATAAGTCATCTCAGGCCCTTTTGAACATCTTTTGCCGAGATAGACCTGGAGAGAGCCCTCTCCTGTCCTCGTAGGGCTAGCTACGAGGCTAAGCTTGGTTTGATGTTGCCTTGAGTTTTACCTTATTTCAGCATAAGGTAGATTCGAGCGCTAACATAGTGGCGAACATACTGGGGAAGATTGTTTGCTTGTGAACGTGACACTTGACTTGTAGATTGTCTTGCCCCAGTACATGAAATCAAGTTGCAGATCTGATTGCTGATGGTGGACAGCAGTCGGACACATATGAAGGCTGAAACATTCACCTGGAGACTCCAACTCGATCCAGAGATTCCAGTGCTCGCTGATCCACTCATGCAATGGTAGGGTATGTGGCAAACCCTGCACTGTGTGAAGCTGTAAAAGAAGTTAGAAATCAGTTAGTGGATTTTGAAATTGATGAAGAATTTTTTAGTGTCTTGCTTCAATGTTTGAAATCTCCGAAGTTTCCTCTAGAAACTAAAACTAGTTTCTGTGAGTTAGTTGTTGAAAGAATTGAGAATGAGATTCAATATTTAAATGATCAGATCCAATCATACGATTTCCGAGATCCCAAAAATTTCTTGGAAACTCTCCCTCCTTCAAAACAAGAAACAATAGAGATGCCTACGGATGTTTGCATTGACAATGTGCAGCTGGAAGTATGTATTGCAGAGTTGGGGCAACAAACAGAGTCTGGATTTTGCGATCCTATTGCGATGTACATGGAAATGTTTGTCAGTTTGAAAGATAGATCAGATTGGCTTTTACATAACCAGACTCATTATGTGCATGTATGGCTGCCAGCAATTACATCTGTGTCCTGGTGGAAACACTCTCAAGCAGCATCCTTGTCACATTTACTTGAATGGTTGATCTGGCATTACAGTATTACTTGATCTATTGGCTCTACAGCAAATTAGGGTAGATTTTGTAAATAAATAAGTAGCCAGAGGCAGCATTTTGTTCTAGTTTCATTGCATTTTTGGTTTGCAGTTTGTCGAGTCAGTTTTTCAGTCATTTCAGTCTTAAAAATTCAGTCAAGTTTGAGTCAAGTTTGGTTTTATGTTGTTGTCATAATAATGGACTCCATAGCCCAATGGATGGAGGCACTGTCTGCTCTCCCAAAGATCTGCAGTTCTTGGCACCTCCAAGAAGCGGCAGTTTCCATCCCCATTGGAGCCAATGTTAGACTCGGTCTTGTCAGTCCTCTGCCAGAGTCAAATTCACCATAGTTCATTTATCATCACTTGCAGTCATTGATGTTACTGTGGTCCAGAAAAGAGTCATTAACTTTTTAGGTCTAGGGTTTGTCTTCAGAACGTTGAATAATGCCCGTAGGCCATGAGGATGTCTTCAGTGAGTTTTTATTTCAAGATTGTTATCGTCAATAATGCGAGATTGATTCTTCTTCAAAACCATGTTTTGAAGAAGAAATCGTCAAAATGTGTTTTTAAATATGTAATTATTCAAAGTTTCTGAGCTGAAAATGTTCACATGCAGCCCCTCCTGATCCTTTACTGAAGTCCCACACCACCATCCCTACAAAAATTCAATCAAGAAAACATCATTCAAGCCAAAAAGTCAAGTGCAAAAAACAAAGTTCATTTCAAAATGAGAAAGTGCCAAAAGTTCTGCAGCATTGACAGGACAGTTTCTGTTGAAGTGCCTACTGACTATGTTGTGGAAATTAAGGATACAAAGTTCTTGTTGCATAAGTTTCCACTTACTTTCAAAGTCTGGTCGACTGCAGAAGATAGCTACTGAAGCTCATGAATCCATGAATGACAAAGTGTCCTTTAATGATATTCCAGGGGGAGCAGAGGCATTTGAGTTTTGTGCCAGGTTTTGCTATGGGATCATAGCCACTGTAAGGAGGAAATGAGACCTTTCTTGTCCGTAGAAGCAATGCATCAGTTGCATATCTTCATATTTGTGATGGCTATTGTCCATGTGCTATTTTTTGTACTGACCATGCTTCTGGGAAGTGCAAAGATCCGCACATGGAAGCCCCGGGAAAAAGATATTCAAGAAAAGAGATACAATCCAGAAGATGCTTTGAAGAAAATCACCCATGTTGCAAATGATGATTTTGTCAAGACCCATGCTATAGGGACATGGGAAAGTTTGGCTTTACTAAGTTGGATAGTTTCCTTTTTCAGGCAATCTTATGGCTCAGTAAAGAAATCTAACTATAGCACTCTATGATTGAGTTTCATTGAGAAACATTTACAAGTCAAATCTAGCTTTTAATTTCCACAATTACATGATGAAAACACTTGAAGCCGACTTCAAGAAGGTTGTTGGTATAAGTGCATCCCTTTGGGGTTTTGTGGTGATTTTCTTGCTCCTCAGTATTGCAGGTTGGCATACATATTTTTGGATAGCTTTCATCCCTTTCATTCTTTTACTAGCTGTGGGTGCAAAACTAGAGCATATTCATGATGGAATCTCAGTATGGCAGAGGAAGGCCAAGGTGAAGGCCGAGGAAAGATCAAGTAACAAGCCCGAAGATGATGATAAAGGGAGTGTACAGCTACTCAAAATCAATGGCACATCAACTCATGGTTCTGAAACAACAGAATTTTCAGAGTCCAAAATAGACGTACCAAGATCACCGTAAAAATAAAATCGGAAATCTTCTTACTGAATCAGCTCTAAAATGTGAATTACCTTATCAAAAGAGATACAAATGGTGCAAATTTACTTGTATCAGAGATATTTGTATGTGAAAAAAGGTCTACAATGAAACCTCAGATGTGGTGTCTGCTTTATATGAAATATAGAATGCGGCAAGAAGTCCTGAATTTCTTAGAAAACAGGAGAAAGTCGAAGTTGGAAGTTGAGTAATAAAACTGTCATTTGAGGAAGGTCGACTATGTGTTAAGTTGCGCACGGCGCATAGAATGCGCGCGGCGCATTGGGCCGGAAGACGCAGTGTTAAATGCCACAGGCGCGGTGCACAGGCCTAGAACATTAATTTTTTCTGTCATTTCTTTCCAATCTCCAAATTTAATCGGTTATTTCGTGTTGAGAAAGATTGCAAAATTTGGGAAATTGAAATGCTGGTAATTGCAGATTATTCCATTATATTTTGTTTGTTTTGAAATCAAGACTTCCTAAGGTGGCAGTCGATACATTGGCGCCATTTAAAGGCATTTAGTTCATGTTTATATGAGTAGGAGGACTGCAATGTTTGCCTCTGCATTTATTGTGTGTTCTATATATATATGGCCTTCAATTGTAATAGCAATATGGTGATCAATCCCATATTGATTCAAAGGCAGACAGTGTTCCATTGGTCTCCTAATTCCTTCTCGGCCCTGTTATCATTCATTTTCAGCAACTCTATTTTATCTCCATTCTTTGATAAATTCACTCATGATGCTAACCATGTGAAGCAAATTCCTGTTTCGGGCAAATCCAAGGCTAACATGATTGATCAGAAGGCATCCCCGTCTACAAATAGGAAGAATGGACCAACAAATGCTCTAGAACATTTTTGAAACACTACAGTTTCCACTGTTCCCATGAAGAGAAATGACGCAGAGTGTACTGGGTATGATCACAAATCCATGAATTATGTTCATATAAGTGCCAATAGAATCGATGGCCATAATGGTCTAGAAGCTGATAAGCCTCTACAATTGATATCATTTGTGCAAAACGTAATGGCACAGATGCAGCTTCTTTGGCGCTGAATGAAACAGTTTTAAGGACATAGCAGAGTGGCGTTGTATCAGTATCAAAGCAAGAGATGAATATTCACATTTTTCTCCATAAGATCGATACGCAGAAGACAAATGGTGACTGCAATGCGAGTATTGATGATGTTGATAGCGTTCATCCAGTAAAAGCGTAGACCCTTTCAGAGCTTCATAAGTTGCGGCAGAAAAAGTCTGCTCCTTCCACTCCCAAATCATCATCATCTGCCTTTTCATCTCAGCAAGCTATCATCCAACTTCATTCAGCATTGCATACAACCAATATTACGCCTTGTCAAAGACCATGAAGCACACGAATCAGGTAATTTTGGGATTGATATGCGTGGCTATAATATTGCTAATTGTGCCGATCAAAGTGATAATTATGGGCATTATTGTGTATATATTTACAAAGAATTTTCCACTTAGACTGTCAAATTCATCAGAATGGAGCTCGAGGAGGTTGAAGGAATGGTGGGATAGTGTTCTTGCGATTCCTGTTCGCTTAGTGGAATGAAAAAGATTTATATGTTCAAAACTTGTAGCCTTTTCTTTATATATTCTATTTTATACGTATATCTACTCCGCCTTCATATGAAAAATTAGTTTTTATTCCAACGGTAAAAGGATAAAAATCAAAAGCGTAAATTTGAACGAAGATATCAACCATAGCAGAAATAGGATTCGAGTTCCTATTTTGGTCTTCAGTTGCAATTCCAAAGCTCTACATTACATTTTCCGCTTTCTTATTGGTCATCAGAGAATTTCAAGGGGAACGATGTTCTCTTTTCTATCTTTATCAGTCTAGTTGAAACAACTCCCTATTTTGGATCGATCTATTTTCAAACATTAGAGCTTACTTATTGTATTGTAAAACATTTTGTAAGGGGAGAGTTCTGGGGAAATTATGAGAAGAAAAACACTGAGCTTCATTGTACAGTTCTGGCTGAGGATTAATGAAATGATACAACTCTGTTTCATGAGATTCATGTGGTAATGACTTTAGTAGGTGTTTCTTCTTTTTGTTTTCATATGTATCTTGTTATGTTTACAGTTCATCCATAATCATTTACAATTGAATGCTTTTAAGTGAGAAGGGAAGAATCCAGTTTACTGCTCTGCCTTGGGAAAGCTTTTCATATTTCTGTGTAATTTCTTCTGTTTGATGAGGATTCATCTATTATGCCCTTTTCATCCTCTCAGCAGTCTTTCCGCTCCATTTAATTTCAATTTGAATGCTAAACCTTTTGCCTACCTTGCCTCATGGAATAATCTACGTCTTTGATTTAATTTCTCAGAGCATGCTGTTCTTTGTCCCATACAGCCCAGAAAACTCAGCCTAAAAATCGAAATACTTTTTTCTTATTTATTTACTAGCCTAAAATCAGTATCCCCTATAAGTCATCTCAGGCCCTTTTGAACATCTTTTGCTGAGATAGACCCGGAGAGAGCCCTCTCCTGTCCTCGTAGAGCTAGCTACGAGGCTAAGCTTGGTTTGATGTTGCCTTGAGTTTTACCTTATTTCAGCCTAAGGTAGATTCGAGCGCTAACATGTCCTATCTAAGGGTGCATTGGGTGCAGTGTATAAGGAAAAACACTACTGTTTAACTCACTATATTTGTAAATTTGGCTTTGAAAAAGTTTAATATTTGTGTGTAACAACTACTGGGTGGATAAAAAAAGAAAATCAGAGGCTAAGTCACCTAGATCTAAGAGAAATTCTCCCCAGTGGAGTCGCCAATTTATTGGGCCAGAATTGTGAATTACGGATAAAACACGCTTCCCTAGACAGATGAAAATCTATAACAATAGATTAAAGACTATATGACTACCTTTCCTAACTCAAAACGGACACAAAGAAAGGACTAGAGGCTTACTTGTAATCCAAGCGCTTCTAAATGGCTCCTTCTATCGCTTCCGTTGTAGCTTCAAATTCAAGCAGTTTGTAGGAAAAATTCTTCTTGCAAGAAAGAACACTAAAAAAGTAGAAGATAGAAATAATACAGACGTTTGTTCAAGTTAGTTAGCTAAATCAGTAAAGCATAAGCCATATACATCAACTAAGATCTCGTAATATGGAAAATCAAATCCAATACAGATGCATATAGGGAAAAGTAAGTTGTATTTTTTATTGATAATAGAAGGAGAGGTTACAACCAAATGACTGATTTGAAGTGACCCTTCTAGAAACAATCCTCAACCCCATCACAGCATAAATATCTCTACCAGCTATTACACAAATCTAACTCTCAATTGAAAATCCTCCAGCATTTCTCTACTCCAATTCTTCCTTTTCAAACACTTAGATCTGTGTTCAATTTATAGATGAACTGAAGGAAGTTCTGCAATGAATGACTTTCCAATAATAAGCAAGACATGTTCCCAGTCATGTAGATGTCAAATGGATACTTGGATTCAAAGCTTAACACATGTGAACTTTTCTAGAAGGCACTAGCCAAGTGGAGATTCCAGAACAATGAGAATTTCGCTCCCAATGTTACCAATGAACCCATAGATGTGGGGAATCGCTTTGCGGAGCAGCCTTGCATGGGGCTACCTGCATATGCAATGCACTTAGTTCCCTTAGAGGTAGCTTTGGTGAGCTCCCACATGCTATATAATACACTTAAAACCTTGGAAACCTTTTCTTGATGAAAGTCATGTTTGAATTGTCTTGTTCTTGCCTTAGGGCATGTAGCAACTTGAAATGATAGGGAATTATATATCCTTAGTCATTGGTCCTAGAGATGATGCCCAGTTAACCAGGTCATTGGGAATGATGCCCAAATTGACCTATAACAAGGGCAACTCCTTTCAATGTCGAAGGAAATAATTTGAGCTTTTGAGCATCTTGTAGATAGTCATAAGTTCTTCACAAAAATTAAAATTCAAGTAAAAATGTCTCAAGGTCTTCACTTTTCAATCCATGAAAGTTTGGAAGAACAGAAGGTGAGATATTTTTCATGGCAGCATTTGTCTCTTCATCTACTATAGGGAATCCAAAGGAACTTTCAACTCCCCTTCTACCTCTACCTCCTTCTGCATTTCCCCTACCTTTTCCTGTATCTCCTCCTCTACCTCTATCTCCTCCAAATAGAAATTTTTCTCCATTGAAAATATCTCCTTCTCCTTCCCCTCCTCCTCTTCCTTTCATGATAGATTCTTCAAAAATGATATAAGGTTCAGCCTGGAGGGATAATTTTTCTTCTAGTTTTTCTATCAATGGTATGTTGAAGAAAGGTTCTTCCTCTTCCTCTTCACTAGGGATTTCTAATTCTTTAGCTGGAATATATTTCCCTGTAGAAGTGAAAAAGGTTACTCCCTCTGTTGGAGTTCTAGGATCTTCTTCTTCCAATATTTCCTCATTGGATGAAGTGGGAGATCCTCCTAACTAAATATTTGATCTTAAAACTTAGGAAGCCTATGACCAGTATAGTATGGGATATGAGTTTGAGAGAGAGGTGTACTACTTCTTGGCCTAGGTGGAGTGAGTGGTGTTGTAGGGATTAAGCTTCTGCCTCCTATAAATCTGCCCCTAGAATCTCTTTCTCTATGCATGTCATTGTTTTTAGGATGTGAGAAATAAGGCTACCTAGTTACACTTCCCCGGCAACGGCACCAAAATGTTTATTCAATTTAGTGTTCCTAAATTGCTTCCATTAATTATCAACCAGGGCCAGTAAACTGATGAAGTATGGTGCACTATATATGCCTAAGTGACCTTTCCCTTACTTTGTTGTGTGTGGTTTTTTTATTGTATTTGGGGGTTTGTCTTTTTTATTCTTAGTGTGCTACCCTAGGCGAGTCTAGAAAAGTGAAAATGAATCTAATTAAAAAGGAAGAAAAGGAAGTATTATGAAATGAAGTTAATTTTCTCTAAGAGAAACCAAAGTTTATGGATTAGTTCTAAGACCTAGTTCTGAACAAGAAGGTAAAGCAAGTACTTCATTTAGTGATTAAACCTAATCCATGGATCTATGAATCAATTGAGATTTGAAGACAAAACGAAAGTATGGAAATGTGTCAACTATTGTACTTTAAGTTGTTTCAACATTCAATTATTAGGTCAAAACCCTATGACATGAAATCAACTGTTTGTACCTTAGTTGCTAAAGTCTAAAACAGAAAACAGAGAATGCTATTGAAATTTATCTAAGATGCTTTAGTTACTCTATCTACCCAATATGTAGAGAGTGACCCTTTTGCATTAATGTTTCTAAGTAACCACTACATCTGTCTAAATAATTACAATAACTCAAACATTGCATTAAATCTATTCATCTAATCATCCTTGCAAAGTATATTCAAATTAGTCTCTTTCGGGATTACCTTTAAAAAAAAAATTTTGTTGCAATGAAATAAGGATCTTCTAAGCAAAACCAACTAAGTGAATAATTAACTTATCAGTCTCATCCAATTCTAAAGCTTGTGACCCCTTGGTATGGCTTCGGATAAATCAATTACACCCTTAATTATTAGCAAGCAAATGACAAGAAATGAAATGCATTCAATCACTGCACTTATAAGGCATTTAACCATTCAATGTAAGATTTAGTAAAATAGAAAAAATGTATTTCATAAATGCTTAATTAGACACAACAATTTACAAAATATGAAAGCACTAAACTAAGAAACCATGTTTCTCAACACTTCAATCTTTATTCCAATCCTGAAGACAGAGTTACCTATCTCCTTGAAACATTTTGGAAGGAAAATCTCCATAGTTGCATATAAACTATTGAAAACTAGAAATTAAGCAGGAACATAAAGTAATAAATAGGTTGAAACAAATATAACTAGAAAGCATTAAAAATCTCCTTTAGTAGTAGGGGCCCTCTGCTACCAAGTTGGTTAACTCCTTAACTCCTTAAAAATGTAATCAAAACAGCATCTGGGAACTGATATTCTTTATTGAAACAGATTTTTAGAAAATAGAGTATCCCACTGTAATTTTGAACTTTTGCTACAAAAACTTAACTTGTTCTCAGTTCTGTAGAACCTCTATTTATAAATAATTTGCATAACTAAATATGAATAAAGATAGCTACATGTGTATCTTTGAATTATGATCAAACTAGTACTCTTAGGTCTCATGATTTTCTACCGAACAAATCAAGAGTCATAATTTCTTTTTGAAATGGTCTTTGACTTTGAGCTTTGACCATCAGTTTAGGCCTCTTTATTTGTCGATCTGGTCCTTATGAATAGGATGAAATCCATGTAGGATGGATTCTGAGACTACCCATATGGACCATTCCTTCATCTGACACCTATAACATGTTCAACCACAAGAGTAACTACGGAACGTCTGGTCAGCTGTGGAACAACCTACATTCTGTAGCTAATCTATAAAAACTTATTAAAACAGCAAAATCAGGAAAACACAATATGTCAATCATTTGAATGTAACCTTAAGACAAACCTTATCATTCTTCCTTGATTAGGGCTTATGAATTGATGGAACATAAGTGAGATGAGATGAAAAATATGTAAAGGAAAGGGTATTTATGGGGTTCAACAGGTTCAAAAACTGAAATTTTCACGGAGTGAAGCTGAAATCCTGAGGAACCTCCTGTATATATTTATGATCTTGGTTTGCAATAGTTTTGGAGATATGGTATGTGGAAGTTAGGATTGTTTCAATCTCTCGAAGTTCATCTCAAAGAGGTGACCGTGGGAAAAACATCATAACTCTCTCTTTGGTCATCGGATTGAGATTCTGTAAAACATGGCCACAATTACACGGAATGTTATTTTCGCTATATCAATTTTAGAGCCTAAGGAGGAAACAGTGACACGTGGCAAGTCATACAATTTCGCTCTACTAAACGTGTCCATAATTAGGTCATCGTAGGAGATTGGGCATATCTTTATCTTCAAGAATCCACATCAGGTCAGACCTGTGGCATTCAAAAGAAGATTTATAGGGCTACTGCAGGGCAAAATTTCAGATATTGAAGATATAAAATAACATATATAACTCAGTTTCAATATTGATGTAATATCTGAAAATAGGGAAAATCTACAACAATGGGAATATCTTAAGGTATTCCAAAATTGGAGATACAGAAATGCATGAACACAAGTTGGAGTAGTAGTGAAAAATCAACTCATAGAATGTAAGAAGAACATCTAGCCATATTATTAGTCTTATAGCAGAAAATAGATATAATATCTTGAGGAAAGGGTTACTCAAGATAGGCAAAATCATCCTTAAGAAACATATGCATAAATTACAAGCCCACTGCTACATAGAAAAGTATACAAGGCTAGGAAAACGCAGTTTTATTAAGAATAACTGCTGCTGGAGTATGTCAATACATGGATAGGGAATGATATAGCTCATACAATGTTGGGAGTGAAGATATAAGCTCCCAAATACTAGTTCAAGACAATCCTAGAGGGATTAGCTCAAATATGCAAAATTGTAGAAATGCCGGAGTTGCAGTAGCAGCTGCAACTCAAGAAATGGAACTGGATGGAGATGGATAAATATGTTTCATCAGGTAAATAGACCTCCTCCAATGGATCTTCCAAGTGAAAGGCTGATCCTATCACTGAAGATCTCACCCTCAATAATTCTGCAGACCCTCACTACAATTGCACACTGAAAATAACGCAGTCTAGATAAGGGACTGCACTGTAGGAGAAAGGATGTATGTTGGCCAAGTGCCAAGATCTGCAATAAGATCCAGAATCTTCCTCACTGGTGTCCCAAAGGAAAGAAAGCTTCCTGCTTTGAAAAACAAGCCCCGAGAGTGGTGTTGTCAACCCTCCACTGCAACACCCTACAACACAACCCAGCTCTCAACAGAAACAGTGTTGTAGCTGAAGGAGGTAGCTTGGCCTCAAGCCTAGATGTGGAGAAATGAAGTGCAAGCTCCTTCAAGAGGCCTCTCTTGAAAGGATAAGGAATTCCTAAACAAGAATGCCTTGTGCTAAGCAGCACTGCAACTCTGCTAAACAACAAGAGAATGCACAAAGTCTAAACAGACCAAGAAATCAGTAATACATATCATGAATAAAAATGGCTATATTTCCCTCCTTTTAAAAAAATGGAAGCCCTCTCATCATGGGTCCCACTCATTAGGGTTTCCTTCACCAAGGAATCTTCCTCCCATTCATACTGCGATGTCTCTCTAAGTGTTCTCCACCTCCTATCTCGATGTTGTTGACTTGGTCAAACTTGACCTTGTCCACATGCAAATGACCCTATTCACACATGAGGGTGTGAAATCCAACTCCTATGATGATCCCTTTTCACACTATGAGGGATTTTATTCTCATTTCTAAAATGTATGGGCTTCCTTACTCATTTATTTATCTCCTAAGTGACATGAGAAAAATAATAATATTCCAAGTATCTTGCATGCTAATTTTGGAATATTACTGTCCTCCCCTCCCAAATGTTGTTTGTCCTCAAGAAACTACAAGGATAGAATTGAGAATTTTCCTCTTCTTCCCCTGTAGCATCCTCATATGATAAAATCCTCCAAGGATCAAGATATTTTCTCTTCAATATATCTCCAAGTTGTCCCTCCCAAATATGCAAGCTATCTTTTGGTGTGCATCATAAATAGATATCATCATGTAAAACATCCATGGAGGCAAAAAAGGGATGTCTAAAGGCCTTCTTGAGGCATGAGGTCTGATATACATTGGGATCTACGATCCCCACATGAATCTCCCATCCCCAAGCTATCAACCATACAAAATGAGCCACCCTCCAAAATGGTAACTCATGCAAATCATCCTCCACCTTGAGCTCCAACAATGTAGGTGGGATGAAAATTTGAACATGGTACACAAAATAGCCTACCCCACACTATCCTACTCTCCACTTATGATAAGTGTAGAGTGTTTGCTGATCCTGGGCTGCAATAATGTTGCCCATAAGAGGCAAGATAAATACTAGATCTTCAAAGATCTCTCCTCCAACGCTATGAACCAAGCTGGCCCAAATCATCCCATATGTGAGGGATAGGAAGTCATCACCCTATGGAATCCCATCAATCACATGGCCCACCTCATGTTAGGTCCATATATTACTAGTATATTCCCTTATTGTTGTTAGTGTAACCCCCTTATTTTTATTATTGTACCCCTGTAACCCCCATACTGTTATTATTGTGCCCTTAGATTATTATTGTTAGGTTGGCTAGGATTACATTGTGGCCCCATGGACTCCTATATATAGAAAGGAAGTTTTGTAATTTGTATCATCCAAAAATTGTTCATTCATGTAATGTATTGGACGTTTCCCCCTCGAAGTGGCTTATTTCTAAGGCATTGATATCTATTTTCTTCTATTTTTGGAGCTGGTTTCACAACATTTGATATCAAAGCTTTGGGATTCTAGAGTTTCATTGCTCCAAACAGGTCATCTTGGAATTTTCACTATAAATTTTTTTTTATGAATGTTAAGGAGATAAATTGTTTAGAGTGCGAAGCCAAAACCCTAAGGAACATCTTCACAAAATTTCAGATCTTGGTTCGCAATAGTTTCATAGATATGATCTGTGTAATTTAGGTCTTTTTGTAGGCTCCTGAATTTAACCTAAATAGGTCGTCGTGGAATTTTTTCTATAACTTGTTTTCTACGAAGGTTCAAAAGCTAAAAAATTTAGAGTGCGAATTCGAAATCCTGAGGAACCACGTCACAAAATTTCTGATTTTGGTTTGCTACATTTTCAGAGATAGGATCTGTGGAATTTAGGGCTTTTTTAGGCTTCTGAATTTCATCTCAAAGAGGTGATCATGGGAAAATATTCATAGCTCTCTCTCTGTGCATCAGATTGGAATGCTGTAAAAATTGGCCGTAAGTACGCAGACTGTAGTGTGCTGTCTATAAATTTTAGGGTGAAAGGAGGAAATAATGACACGTGGCAAACTGAACCAATCCATAATTGGTTCATTGTGAGAGATTGGACATAAATTTTCCTTGAAGAATCCAAATCAAATCGGACCCATGTCATTTGAAAGAAGCTTCAGAGGGCTACTACAGAGCCAAATTTTAGATATTGAGGATCTGCAATTATAGATATAATTCAATTTCAATATCGATCTCCTTAAAAGCAAGTAAAAGGTGTGTATTTTTTTTATTTTATTTTTCTGAATTGCGTAAGTCTTGTTTGGAGAATCAAGTTGAATTGATTCCAAGGGCATATTGTAGAATAGATATTAGTATTGGATTCTAAAATACCCCCTAAATAGAATTCAACACCCATTAAGCCTTTAGAAGGCTCTACTATGACTCATGAAGACGAAGAATGGCAACATGACATATCAAAATTACAAGGGAAAGTGCAACAAATTTCGCTCTCGCAAAGAGAAACAAAAAATGAAATGGAAGATTTGAAGAAAGTTGTGGAAACTAAGATGGATGGTTTGAAGAAAGACGTGGAAGCTAAGATGAATGGTTTGGAATCTAAGATGGATGGCATGGAAGTGGGCATCGAAGCTAAGATGGATGACATGGAAGCTAAGATCGACGAAAAAATGAAAGACAACATGGAAAACATGAAGAATGATCTAAAAGTAGACATAGAAGGTTTAGCAAAGTTGATACAAGAAATTTTTCCTAATGGTGAAAAGATAGTAGAGAAAACTCATGATGAGAGCAAAATAAATGTTAATCGTGATTTCATAAACTCTAATGTTGGAGGGAAGAACCACCATATTCCAAAAATGGATATGAGGAAGTTTGACGGAAAGGATCCTATAACATGGATACTACAGATGGAGCAATAATGTGCAAAAAAATACAAAAGGTACGCAATGCAACTTTAAATTTAGAACAAAATACATTTGTATGGTATCGATGGCTTTGCTCCCGTAAAAAAATGTCAGTTGGCCAATTTTTATGGAGGAAATGATAGCACATTATGAGGATACAAAGAGCAACACCTTCTTTAGCCAACTGATAAATCTCAAACAAAAGGGTTCAGTGGGGGAGCACATTGAGGAATTCCAAAAATTGAATATAAGGGTAACTGATATTTCAGAGGAACACAGGATTGATCTCTTCATAAGTACTTTAAAGGATAACATCCAACATGAAGTTCGCATTTTGGAACCTGATTCATTGGAGAAGGCATTTAGGTTGGCCAGAAAAATTGAATGTAAAATTATGGCGACAAGGAAGCCTACCACTCACTTCTATAAAGAGGGAAGTGTTGCTACTCCTAGATTTGCACAACCTACAAGGTTGACACCACAACAATTGGAAGAAAAAAGAGAAAAAGGGCTCTGCTACAATTGTGATAGAAAACACACTAAAGGTCATAAGTGTGTTGAGAAGAAATTATTTTACATTGATTGTGAAGAGGAAGAAGAAAATGAACAATAAGCTTCAAAAGAAAAGGGTATACACCATGAACCAACCCTAGAAGAGGAAGAAATGAGTCCGACCATATCGTGTAATGCATTGGCAGGAATTACCACTCCTAAAACTCTCAAGATAGAAGGACATATCAAGAATTAAAAGGTAATAGTGTTGATTGATTTAGGTAGTACCCATAATTTTATTCATTGTAAGGTAGCCAAGGAATTGAATTGTTTCCTATACCCAGCACCAGAATGTCAAGTGATGGTTACAAATGGAGGAACTATAAATTTCCCTAGAAAATGCCACAATATCAAGCTAACCATGGGGGAATATGTATTTAATAGTCCAATGCTTTCCATTAATATGGGAGGTGATGATGTTGTCCTAGGAGTACAATGGTTACAATCTTTGGGGACGGTAGCTTTTAATTTTCAAGAAATTTTCTTGAAAATATTTTCAGAAGGAAAGGAAGTCGAATTATGGGGTATTGCAGGGAAGCAAGGAAATATAATAAGCTCTAATTTCATGACAAAGCTTCTAAAGAAAGAACAACGAGGTGTAATTGCACAATTATGCTCACTAGAAGTTCCAACATCAAAATCATCTATTTCTTCAGATCTCCAAAAAGTCTTGGACAATCATTCCAAGGTGTTTGCAACTCCCAAAGGACTCCCACCTATTCGTGATCATGATCATGCTATTCATTTGATTCCAAGAAGTGTTCCTCCAAACATCAGGCCTTATAGATATCCTTATGTCCAAAAGAGTGAAATTGAACGTATGATTGCAGAAATGTTAGAGGCTGGTATAATTCAACCTAGTCAAAGTTTTTTCTCTGCTCCTGTAGTATTGGTACATAAGAAGGATGGATTATGGCGCATGTTTTCTGGATTATAGGGAGCTCAATAAACCTACCATTAAAGATAAATTTCCCATTCCTATGATTTATGAGTTATTGGATGAATTATATGGAGCAATTTATTTTACCAAGTTGGATCTTCATTCAGGATATCATAAAATTAGAATGAAGACTGAAGATATTCCTAAAACATCATTTCAAAATCATGAGGGTCATTATGAATTTTTGGTCATGCCTTTTGGCCTTACCAATGCACCTTCTACATTTCAAGGGTTGATGAATTCCATTTTCAAACCCTTCCTTAGAAAATTTGTGCTAGTATTTTTTGATGATATACTAATCTACAACAGGTCTTGGAAGGACCATGTTCAACATGTTGATAAGGTGCTCAAACTATTGCAGGAGAAAAAATTATATGCAAAAACATCCAAATTTTTCTTTGGAGTACAAGAGGTGGAATATATAGGTCATATTATATCTCATGAGGGTGTTAAGTGATCTGATAATGGAAGGTACTTGAAAAGGGTGCAAGGTATCCATTTTCAATTATGTAAATGAGTGCAAAAATACTTAAAGTCTAAATCTGAAAATGTGAGAACTTCATATTTCTAATACAGAGATTGATTGTAAGGGGCATTTACCAGATATTTCACCTTTCAAAGAAAGGATGAATCCAGAGGCTACATAGCCCTCTTACAGACTCTGCCTAAAGAAATAATAGAAGTAAACACTCAGATTTGATTAAAATGATCTTGCTTTAAACTTAATGTTATGCGGAAATTTAACTTGCAAATGGTGTATGTATTTTCACTGTTTATGTATCTTAAGCGTAATTGTTTTTGCTGAAACTTAACATGGGTATCAGCAACAATATTCAGCAATATAATATCAAAACACAACAGCAATATGATATAGGATTTCACCCCAACTCTTGGGCTACATATCCTGGATCAAGCCTCCCAAAATGGGCTTATCCTCTTGTATTAAAAGCTCTCAAATGAAATACAAGATTATAAGTCTCTCAACAAAAAAAATTGAACATATAAACTGATTCAGAAGTCAGGAAAAAGCTAAGAATGCCTTTTCAAATTCACTAAACAGTGAAAGATTACCATAAACAGTGATTTCTTTATCAATGTCCTGCTAGTGCTTTGAACTTATCTGCAACTCTTCGGGCTGTAGAAGTACTCAAATGCCTCTGAAACCTCTTCCAATGGCTTCATAAGGTCGAAATTATCTGAAATAGGGCTTTGGTTCACCTCAAACTGATAACCACAACTCAAAATAGCTTAAACCCAAAATGGCCCTCGTGGCCTTGAAAAATCTCCTAAAGGTTTTCGGCCTCTGAAAATCTTCAAACAGAGCTAAGACCTATTTCAATGGCTCTGGAATGTAGAAAATAGTCGAAAATGACTTTTGGGTTCACCAAAAAAGGTTAACCACAGCTCATCCAAACTCAAAACCCAAAATGGCCCTGGTGGCTCAAAAAGCTTCTCTGAAGCTAAACAAGTTGAACATGAGCTCCAATGGCTTTGAAACCTGTCCAAAATGATGATTACATATGAAAAAAAAAAATTTTCGTTCCAAAAGGTTGAGTAATGATAAATTTATGACCAAAACAACTTTGCCCGAATTTCCTCCACTAAATGTGGGGCAACTGCCAGTTAACTCCACTAAAAGTGGAAGTCCACCTAAATTTAGGAGCGCCTCCAGAATCTCTGCCATATTAAACTCCACTTAACTGAAGTTTAATTAAATATTAAACTTGATATTAGGCTCCTTAAGCGCTCTTAACATTAAGCTCCCACACTGGTCATATGATGAGGTTCCATGGGAGGAGGGCTGGCCCCTCCGTGCTCCGTCGGACCCACTCCACTAAAAGTGCAATAACTTCTTCATACGGTGTCCGTTTTTCGAACCGTTTGCGGTGCCAGAATAAGGAAGACAAGAAATATGCAACCATATTGGTTTAAATCAATTTTTATAACTTTCATTTTTGAGCTTTTTCCCAAACTCAAATTTGAGCTCCTGATCACACCTCCCAAATGAGAGGCTTTTGGTCCCCAAAAGCTTACTGAAATGAAGAACTGAACTGTAGTACATCAAATGAGAGAATACAAATACTCTTCTCTTCAGCCCTTCAAACACTTTTTCCTTACAAAGCAAGTAAATTTGAACCACAAATGAAAAGAAATCGACATTTCCCTTTCTGAATGCGCTTGTCCACAACTGTCCACAACTGTCTTCTTCAACCCACACAGAAATTTCTGGCAAGAAATTTACAGAGTGAAACTATACAATGCAGCCTTGATCAATGATCTAAGGTGGCTCAAAACAAAAAATATATTACAACAAAATACATGCATACATCCGAAATTTGCATATGTACAAAAGGAGTACGTCTTACTGTGTCAAGAAGTCCATCCACTTCTCACCAAGCCACTTCCATGGCGACTTTTGCTGCTGCAACTTCTCCTCATGTGAAACTTCCCTTTCCACATCAATAATGGAATCCATGATTCCACCTTCGCCAATATTTTTGTCCTCTTGCTGCATGTGCGTGGGACAACGAGTTGGATGCAAAGTCCAACAATGAGAGACAACATGTCCCTTCTTTTGGCAAAAAGTGCAAATAATATGCACATTCTTTGAAGGTAGTCTTTTCTTCATCTGCTTCTTGTGTGCCTTCTTCCTCATCCATCATCTCGAAACATGATGGTTAAATCGACCACAAAATGTACAAGAAATCCTCTTATGTTGCTTTGCATGCTTGCCATAAGCTGCATGTCTACCATCTTCTTGCTGCAATGATGGCTTAAAACAATGGTAAGGAAGATTGTCATCATGACATTGATGTAATTGAGAACTTGGGAGAAATGTTCTCTTCAAATTTGCATCACATTCTTGAATGCATATGCTCAAAGCTTCGCCATTAAGTTGCTCATAGCCAAGACCAATATTCTTGGGACGCTCCATAACACAAATAGGCTCAACAATGCCTTGTGCATGCTTTCCCAAACCTTTTCCTTCTTGATAGCCCATTTTCAACATCAATTTGGACCCAATACCTCTTGTATTTCGTTCAAAAGAACCAACACAGTTCTCAATAGAGGAAACTGAAGACAAATCAGAATGATTTACCTCATGATTTACATCCTGAAGATGAGGTATTTTCTTGGACAAAGCTTCTTGAGCTTGAAGAAGCTGCAACTCCATATCATGCAGTCTTTGAAGAATGGCTTATTTCTCTTCCTGCATAGCTAGAAATTGTGCATGAAGCTTAACGCTTTCTCTTTGATCCTCAATGAGAATCTGCACCATGTCCTTCACCTTAAAAAACTCATTCTTCATGTCATCATTGAAGAATCTTGTGAAGGAGGAAACTTCACGTGTATAGGAAGATGACATTATGTAAATGTTCAAACAACTAAAAAGAACTTCTAAAGAAAAGTCCTCAAAGCTTTCAATCAAACGACAAGCTTTTAGCCAAATGTCAGTAAAGACACCTTCTCATTCAAGCAACCATTTTTCAACCAATAAACAGTAAATCTCTTACACTGTTTTAAAAAATTTTGCACCATAAGGAATGCTCAACTCAAGCTCTGATACCATCTGATCTGATAATGGAAGGTACTTGAAAAGGGTGCAAGGTATCCATTTTCAATTATGTAAATGAGTGAAAAAATACTTAAAGTCTAAATCTGAAAATGTGAGAACTTCATATTTCTAATACAGAGATTGACTGTAAGGGGCATTTACCGGATATTTCACCTTTCAAAGAAAGGATGAATCCAGAGGCTACCTGGCCCTCTTATAGACTCTGCCTAAAGAAATAATAGAAGTAAACACTCAAATTTGATTAAAATGATCTTGCTTTAAACTTGATGTTATGAGGAAATTTAACTTGCAAATGGTGTATGTCTTTTCACTGTTTATGTATCTTAAGTGTAATTTTTTTTGCTGAAACTTAACATGGGTATCAGCAAAAATATTCAGCAATATAATATCAAAACACAACAGCAATATGATATAGGATTTCACCCCAACTCTTGGGCTACATATCCTGGATCAAGCCTCCCAAAATGGGCTTATCCTCTTGTATTAAAAGCTCTCAAATGAAATACAAGATTATAAGTCTCTCAATAGAAAAATATGAACATATAAACTGATTCGGAAGGCAGGAAAAAGCTAATAATTCATTTTCAAATTCACTAAACAGTGAAAGATTACCATAAACAGTGATTTCTTTATCAATGTCCTGCTAGTTCTTTGAACTTCTCTGCAACTCTTCGGGCTGTAGAAGTCCTCAAATGCCTCTAAAACCTCTTCCAATGGCTTCATAAGGTCTAAATTATCTGAAATAGAGCTTTTTTTCACCTCAAACTGATAACCACAACTCAAAATAGCTTAAACCCAAAATGGCCCTCGTGGCCCTGAAAACTCTCCTAAAGGTTTTCAGCCTCTAAAAATCTTCAAACAGAGCTAATACCTATTTAAATGGCTCTGGAATTTAGGAAATAGTCAAAATGACTTTTGGTTCACCAAAAAAGGTTAACCACAGCTCATCCAAACTCAAAACCCAAAATGGCCCTAGTGGCTCAAAAAGCTTCTCCGAAGCTAAACACGCTGAAAATGAGCTCCAATGGCTCTGAAACTTGCGCCATTGAGTCCAAACTGCTGATTAAATATGAAATCAAAAACAATTTCATTCCAAAAGGTTGAGTAATGAGAAATTTATGACCAAAACAACTTTGCCCCAATTTCCTCCACTAAATGTGGGGCAACTGCCAGTTAACTCCACTAAAAGTGGAAGTCCACCTAAATTTGGGAGCGCCTCCAGAATCTCTGCCATATTAAACTCCACTTAACTGAAGTTCAATTAAATATTAAACTTGAGATTAGGCTCCTTAAGCGCTCTTAACATTAAGCTCCCACACTGGTCATATGATGAGGTTCCATGGGAGGAGGGCTGGCCCCTCCATGCTCCGCCAGACCCACTCCACTAAAAGTGCAATAACTTCTTCATACGGTGTCCGTTTTTCGAACCGTTTGCGGCGACGGAATCAGGAAGACGAGACCTAAGAAAATTCTTGGTTTTAATCAATTTTTAGAACTTTCATTTTTGAGCTTTTTCCCAAACTCAGATTTGAGCTCCTGATCATTAAGGTAGACCCTAAAAAAATTAAAGCCATTAAGGAATGGAAAGTCCCCACAACCATAAAGCAGTTGCAAGAATTTCTCATGTTAATAGGGTATTATCGCAAGTTTTTTAAGAATTATGGGAGAATAGCAGCACCTATAACAATATTATTGAAGAAAGATGCATTTTTATGGACTCCTAAAGCAACTAAGGCCTTTTAACATCTTAAAGAAGCAATGTGCCTAGCACCGGTCTTAGCTACGCCAGTTTTGACAAAAACCTTTATGATGGAATGTGATGCCTCAGGAAATGGAATTGGTGTTGTTTTAATGCAAGAAGGAAGACCCATTTCTTTTGAAATTCATCCAATAAAAGGAAAGTATCTACAGAAATCTATTTACGAGAATGAAATGTTAGCAATACTGCATGCACTAAAGAAATGGAAAACTTACCTAGTGGGAAGACCCTTCAAGGTAAAAATTGATCATGATAGTCTTAAACATTTTTTTGGAACAAAGACTATCTTAAGAAGAGCAGCAAAAATGGGTCACAAAGATTTTGGGTTATGACTTTGAAATAATCTACAAAAAAGCGAAGCTAAATGTTGTTGCAGAGGCACTCTCAAGAAATAATGAAGAGGTGGAACCATTTCTTTGTGCCATATCTATTATCCAACCAGATTGGATAATCGAAACAAGAGATGAATGGAAGAAGGACGAAGAAGTGTGGACACTCATTCAAAAGTTGCAGCAAGATCCTAGTACATCTGATACATTTATTTGGAAAAATTATTCCTTATGGTACAAAGATCACTTATACTTTGTAAGAATTCCCAACTAAAACAAAATAATCTTTTGGAATTGCACACTTCTCCTTTAGGAGGACACTTCAGATATTTAAAAACTTACCCCAGGGTGAAGAAAGAACTTTTTTGGGATGGCCTTAAATCTGATTTTCAAAATTTTGTGGTGGAATGTTTGGTTTGCTAGCAGAATAAAGTTGAGACAATTAAGACCCCGAGGTCTTATACAACCTTTATCCATTCCAAGTCAACGTTGGGAGGATATTTGAAAGGATTTTATCACTGGTTTACCTAAGTTCGAAGGAAAGAATGTCATCATGGTGGTAGTTGATAGACTTACCAAGTATGCACACTTTTTTGCATTATCTCATCCATTTAAAGCAAGTACAATTGCTACTACATTTATGGACGCAGTTCAAAAGCTACATGGAAACCCAAGGGTTATTGTGAGCGAAAGAGATCCCATTTTTACTAGAAATTTTTGGACGAAGTTATTTTCTTGTTTGGGTACTCAATTAGCTCATAGCTCATCTTATCATCCTCAATCTGATGGTCAAACAGAGATAGTAAATAAATTTTTGGAAGGATATCTTTGTTGTTTTGTATCTGATAAACAAACACAATGGGTCAAGTGGTTACCTCTCGCTGAATGGTGGTATAACACTTCCTTCCATACTGCAGCAAAAATGACCCCATTTACGGCACTTTATGGATATCATCCACCATCCATCACATCATCTTTAAGGGAAAATTCGAAGGTTCAAGCAGTGGAAGATCACATCGAGCATCAGCAAGAAGTTCTCCAACTCTTAAAAGATAACCTGAATTTGGCACAAAATCGAATGAAACAACAGGCAGATCAACATCACAGCGAGAGAAGTTTTGATGTAGGAGATTGGGTATTTTTACGGCTACAACCATACAAACAAATGTCCCTCAAGCAAGCTAAGAAGGATAATAAATTATCGCCAAAGTACTATGGTCCTTACAAGGTGTTCCAAAAGATTGGTACTATGGCATACAAATTGGAGCTTCCTGCTTCTTCGCGAGTACATCCAGTTTTCCATGTTTCATGCTTAAAGAAGGTTATAGGTGAAAATCTTCCGGTTCAAACAATATTGCCAGAACTTGATGAGGAAGGAAAAATCATATTGGAACCTGAAGCGGTCATGGAAACAAGAACTCGACAGCTACGGAATCGATCAATTTCAGAGTATCTCATCAAGTGGAATAACTTACCCACTGAAGATTCTACATGGGAGGATGAGAATTTTATACAGAAGCACCTAGAGCTACTCAAGCGTTGAGGAAAACACTTTTTTGAAGGAGAGGGGCATGTTAGGTCCCTATATTACTAGTGTAGTCCCTTATTGTTGTTAGTGTGACCCCCTTATTGTTATTATTGTGCCCTTAAATTATTATTTATAGGTCAGCTAGGATTAAATTGTGGCCCCATGGAATCCTATATAAGAAAGGAGGTAGATCAACATCATAGCGAGAGAAGTTTTGATGTAGGAGACTGGTTATTTTTACGGATACAACCATACAAACAAATGTCCCTCAAGCAAGCTAAGAAGGATAATAAATTATCGCCAAATTACTATGGTCCTTACAAGGTGTTCCAAAAGATTGGTACTATGGCATACAAATTGGAGCTTTCTGCTTCTTCACAAGTGCATCCAATTTTCCATGTTTCATGCTTAAAGAAGGTTATAGGTGAAAATCTTCCAGTTCAAACAATATTTCTAGAACTTGATGGGGAAGGAAAAACCATATTGGAACCTGAAGCAGTCACAAAAACAAGAACTTGACAGCTACGAAATCGATCAATTTCAGAGTATCTCATCAAGTGGAATAACTTACCCACTGAAGATTCTACATAGGAGGATGAGAATTTTATACAGAAGCACCCAGAGCTACTCAAGCATTGAGGAAAACACTTTTTTGAAGGAGAGGGGCATGTTAGGTCCCTATATTACTAGTTTAGTCCCTTATTGTTGTTAGTGTAACCCCCTTATTATTATTATTGTAGCCCTGTAACCCCCATATTGTTATTATTGTGCCCTTAAATTATTTTTTATAGGTCAGCTAGGATTACATTGTGGCCCTATGGAATCCTATATATAGAAAGGAGGTTTTGTAATTTGTATCATCCAAGAATTGTTCATTCATGTAATGTATTGGAGGTTGCCCCCTCAAAGTGGCTTATTTCTAAGGTGTTGATATCTATTTTCTTCTATTTTTGGAGCTAGTTTAACAACACCTCAACAAAAAGAAACAAGTGTTTTATTGTGGTGGCCATATCTCCTCTCATTCTCCCATTAGAACATGCAATGCAAAAAGTGTGGGATTCCTCTTCCCCAAAGGACACATCCAACTCATGTGTGTCTCTCCCAATCATGCTTGCATGATCCTAGTGATATGCAAAGAAGTGAAACAAGTGAGACACCTAATAATGAAAATGCAAAAGACGAAATGATCACTGACGGAGGGCAGCAAGGGCTGACTCTAACACTTCCAATACAAATAAGATCAATATCAACAAATGAAATCATGCTCAGCATTAAAATTAGGAAAATTTTGAATTTTTCATGCGGTGCAAGAAGGTACCAACAATTTTTCCAATAGTGATAGTGCAATTTCCCAAACTGTTGCTTCAGAAATTTTCATGGCAAGTTGTTTTTTGTTACATGGATAATTATGTATGTCATGGCATCTACTAATAAAAAAAAAATGGTTGGGTACATCAACTGAACATACATGAAAGGAAACACTTTCCCAAGGCCATATAAGAGATGGTTGTCTCCATCATACAATTTGGCCCAATGCTGACCATGGAGCTCAATGAAAAGCTTGCCCTCTTGTGGAGAAATGCACTGAATAAGAATGGTAAGAGTATGCAAATACTGTGTTAGAAAATCGATGGATGCAAAAACAATATACTTACCATGTGTTGAGAGTAAGATGATGCATATGTATATGAATAATTCCTCCATAGTGGTATGACACACTCCCATGAAGAGGAATGAACCATATGCTACATGAAGATCACCCTTCTTATACTTGGAAATCAAAGTTAAGAAGATCAAATCTCTGTAATAGATGTTTCCAGCCACTACTCCATCAATATTACTTCCTCCTTGCTCACCAAGTGCATCAATGGTGAAGTGATCTTGGGGACACTCCATCAATAACCCCAAGCTCCCAAGTGACAACGCTGTTGGCCCATGTAAATAAGCTCCTGCCAACTGATAGCTCCATTATTGACATGCTCCTTTTCAAAGACATCTCGCATAATTTTGCTACACATAAGAAGTTCATCCCAAAGTGGAAGTACCTCTTGATCATATAAGTCGAAGGAGTAGCCCCCTTGCACCATGATAGTGCCATCTCCTACTCCTGCAACATCATGTAAAGTGTGAGAGAAAATATTCCCTTGTTCTCCCAAGAAAAACCAAAGAAACAAAAGTTTTTTCTTCCTCCTCATACCCCCATCATACAAATCATGTGGTGGATACATAGTGATCATATCATCATAATGAATCCACACTCCTTTCTGCCCAATGATGCAAGTATCCTGCCAAGTTCATTCCTCCTTAATACCCTTTGAAAGAGGATATGTCTCAAGATGGCCATACTCTTTTAAGAGTAGCCAACACAACCATGCCTCCTGCTTCCCAGTGTCATAAATTTTCAAGTTGCTTACCAGCTTGTTTCTCTCCATCCATACCCATTCATCCAAATGTGGGTGCCTCCCATCATGCTCAATCTTGGTACCCTTCCCATGAAGACTACCATCCTCCCAAGTCAGGTTTCTGTCGTTGCATTTAATGGGATATTGAAATGCAATCTCCTCAATGACCAAGTTGATCCCATAAGGATCCAAATAACTGGTAGGAAAAAACCTCCCATCATGATGTGTAGGGCTCATCAAGGAGTATCCAAAACAAACATGAGAGATGTTATCCATCCTAAGATGTCCTCCATAATCTATTTGTTCCCCTTCGGTTATGTATATAGGAGGGTCATTGGAATATTTCAACAATGGTTGGGTCCCCAAGTCATCATTTCTGCTAAATGACAGCATTGTTAATATTTCCAATGGTGTACTTTTTGTCTCATGCTCCAACTCAAGGATGGACATATGGTTTTGTGTAAGTTTGTTTGGAAAAATATTCATCCTCTCCTCCAAGTTTTCAAATCCCAACCTCAAGTGTGGTATACAAATCATCAATGGTATATGAGGATGATGGTTCCTCCCTTCCTTGAACAAGTCAAGGTGGCACAGCACAGTGAAAGTCCTTTGCTCAAAATAAGCAGCATGAAATGGTGTACAACCCTCCATAGAATTTGTTGAAACAATACGACATGAGGAATTGAGCATACCTTGGTGAAAGTTTGAAGAATCTTGTATGGCTGTAAGAGTCTCTTCCTCTAATGTGTTGGCTCCCCCAAATGATGATGTGGAAGGCTACTCTCCCAAGGTTGTGACAACGCTGGTACAATTCTCCTCCAATGGTGGTGAGGGCTTATCCTCCTCTGATTCCTATTTTCCAAACTTTCTAATCAACCTTTGAGTAAACTCAGCAAAATTATGCACTCTTGCATGACCCAAATGGTTGAACCACCAAATATTTTCCTCACCCTCAAGGTGCAGCGCTGCAATTTCTATAACTTCCCTCTCTACTACTAGATGTAGTAGGAAGAATGCATCAAGTTTTATTGTCCAAGCCCTTGCTGGAGATGATCCATCAAAAGTAGACAATAGAAACCTATTGCCCTTCATTCTTCTTGTGCTGCAAGGTCTCCTTTCTTCCTCCAGTTGAATGAACTGTGGGAAGGCTAGAGTCTCCTTGAAGGCTCTAGGTTGAGTCTTGTACTCAACAAGGTATTCACTTAGGATCTTGTGATCCAAGTATCCTTCATATTTCTACAGTTTGTCCTTTATTTCAAAAGGAAAGGGTATAGTCCCACTGCTTCTTCTTTGATTGACCTCCTTGTTGAGGTCCTTCTTGCTTCTAAAAAGAGATGAGAGAAGGCCCATTCTCTCCAAAATTCTGATCTTCTTCTTTTCTTCAGATAGCATAATGGCTGAAACTAACAAGTTGAGCCAAGATTATGCTCTGATACCACTATAATTACCTAAAATAAGTAAAATCTACAACAATGGGAATATCTTAAGATATTCCAAAATCAGAGATACAGCAATACAAGAACACAAGTTGGAGTAGTAGTGACAAATCAACTCATATAATGTAAGAAGAAAATCTATCCATATTATTAGTCTTATAGCAAAAAATAGATACAATATCTTGAGGACAGAGTTACTCAAGATAGGAAAAATCAGCCTCAAGAAACATATGCATAAATTAAAAGCCCACTGCTACACAAAAAAGTATACAAGGCTAGGAAAATGCAGTTTTATTAAGAATAACTGCTGCTGGAGTATGTCAATACATGTATATGGAATGATATAGCTCATACAATGTTGGGAGTGAAGATCTAAGCTCCCAAATACTATTTCAAGACAATCCTGGAAGGATTGGCTGAAATATGCAAAACTACAGAAATGCCAGAGTTGCAGTAGCAGTTGCAACTCAGATAAATAGATGCTGCATCAGATAAATAGACCTCCTCAATTGGATATTCCAAGTGAAAGGCTTATCCTATCACTAAAGATCTCACCATCCAATAACCATGCAGACCCTCACTGCAATTGCACACTGAAAATAACACAGTCTACAGAAGGGACTACACTATAGGAGAAAGGAAATATGTTGGCCAAGTGCTAAGATCTACAATAAGCTCTAGAATCTTCCTCACTGGTGTCCCAAAGGAAAGAAATCTTCCTCCTTTGAAAAACAAGCCCCGGAAGTGGTGTTGTCAACCCTCCACTACAACACCCTACAGCACAACCCAGCTCTCAATAGAAACTACGTTGTAGCTAAAGGAGGTAGCTTGGCCTCAAGCCTGGATGTGGAGAAATGAAGTGCAAGCTCCTTCAAGAGGCCTCTCTTGAAAGGAGAAGGAATTCCTAAACAGGAATGTCTTGTGCTAAGCAGCACTACAACTCTGCTAAATAGCAAGAGAATGCACAAAGTCTAAACAGACCAAGAAATCAATAATACATATCATGAATAAAAATGGCTGGCTTGCCCTCCCTTTAAAAAAATGGAAGCCCTCTCATCATGGGTTCCACTAATTAGGGTTTCCTTCACCAAGGAATATTACTCCCATTCATACTATGATGTCTCTCCAAGTGTTCTCCACCTCCTATCCTAGCACTTTTGACTTGGTCAAACTTGACCTTGTCCACATGCAAATGACCCTGTTCACACATGAGGGTGTGAAATCCAGCTCCTATGATGATCCCTTTTCACACTATGAGGGATTTTATTCTCATTTCTGAAATGTATGGGCCTCCTTACCCATTTATTTATCTCCTAAGTGACATGAGAAAAAATTAATATTCAAATCAGCTTGCATGCTAATTTTGGAATATTACAATTGAGCTCCTCAAAATCAAGAAAAAGGTGTGTATTTTTTTTTTCAAATTGCATAATTCTTGTTTGAAAAATAAGTTTTAAGTGATTCCAAAGGCCTATTGAGCATAGATATCAGTATTAGGCTCTAAAATTCCTCCTAAAAAGAATTCAACATCTGTTAAGCCCTCAGAGTACACTATTATGCCTCATGAAGATGAAGAATTGCAACATGATCTATCAAAATTACAAGAGCAAGTGCACCAAAATTCGCTCTCGCAAAGAGCAACAAAAAATGAAATGGATGTTTTGAAGAAAAGCGTGGAAGCTAAGATGGATGGTTTGAAGAAAGGCGTGGAAGCTATGATGGATGGTTTGAAGAATGGTATGGAAGCAAAAATGGATGGTATGGAAGAAAAAATGGAAGGTTTGAAGGAAGACATGAGAGGTTTGAAGGAAGGTTTGTCAAAGTTGATACAAGAAATGATTCCTAATGGCGAAAAGATAGTAGAGGAAACTCATGATGAGAACAAAATAAATGTTAATCGTGATTTCATAAAATATAATGTTGGATTAAATAACCACCATATTGCAAAGATGGATATGAGGAAGTTTGATGGCAAGGATCCTGTAACATGGATACTACAGATGGAGCAATATTTTGATCTCAATAATGTGCAAAACACACAAAAGGTACGCATTGCAACTTTACATTTAGAAAAAAATACATTTGTACGGTATCAATGGCTTTGATTCCGTAAAAAAATTGTCACTTGGTCAATTTTTACGAAGGATATGATAGCACATTATGATGATACAAAGAGCAACACCTTCTTTAGCCAATTGATAAATCTCAAACAAAATGGTTCAGTGGTGGAGCACATTGAGGACTTCCAAAAATTGAATATAAGGTAACTGATATTCCATAGGAACACATGATTGATGTCTTCATAGGGACTTTAAAGGATAACATCCAACATGAAGTTCGCGTTTGGGAACCGGATTCATTAGAGAAGGCATTCAGGTTGGAATGAAAAATTGAATGTAAAATTATGGCGACAAGGAAGCCTACCACTCACATCTATAAAGATGGAAGTTTTGCTACTCCTAGACTTCCACAACCTACAAGGTAGACACCACAATAATTGGAAGAAGAAAGAGAAAAAGGGCCTTGCTACAGTTGTGATAAAAAATAAACTAAAGGTCATAAGCGTGGTGAGAATAAATTATTTTACATATATTGTGAAGAGGAGGAAGAAAATGAACAAGAAACCTCAAAAAAAGAGGATATACACTAGGAAGCAACCCTAGAAGAAGAAGAAATGAGTCTGACCATATCATGTAATGCATTGGCAGTAATTACCACTCCTTAAACTCTCAAGATAGAAGGACATATCAAGAAGAAAAAGGTAATAGTGTTGATTGATTCAGGTAGTACTCATAATTGTATTCATTTTAAGGTAGCCAAGGAATTGAATTGTTTCCTATACCCAACACCAGAATGTCAAGTGATGGTTGCAAATGGAGGAACTATAAATTGCTCTGGAAAATGCCATAATATCAAGCTAGCCATGGGGGAATATGTATTGAATAGTCCAATTCTTTCCATCCCAATGGGAGGTGCTGATGTTGTACTAGGAGTACAATGGTTACAATCTTTAGGGACGATAAATTTTAATTTTCAAGAAATTTTCTTGAAATTTTTTTTGGAAGGAAAGGAAATCGAATTATGGGGTATCACAGGGAAGCTAGGAAAGATAATAAGCTCTAATTTCATGAAAAATATTCTGAAGAAAGAAAAATGAGGCATAATTGCACAATTATGCTCACTAGAAGTTCCAACATCAAGATCATCTATTTCTCCAGATCTCCAAAAAGTCTTGGACAATCATTCCAAGGTGTTTGATACTCCCAAAGGACTCCCACATATTCATGATCATGATCATTATATTCATTTGATTCCAGGAATCATTCCTCCAAACATTCAGCCTTACAGATATCCTTATGTCCAAAAGAGTGAAATTGAACGTATGATTGCAGAAATTTTAGAGGCTGGTATAATTCAACCTAGTCAAAGTTCTTTTTCTGATCTAGTAGTATTGGTGCAAAATAAGGATGGATCATGGTGCACGTGTTTAGATTATAGGGAGCTCAATAAGCTCACTATTAAAGATAAATTTCCCATTCCTGTGATTGATGAATTATTGGATGAATTACATGGAGAAATTTATTTTACCAAGTTGAATCTTTGTTCAGGATATCATCAAATTAGAATGAAGACTAAAGATATTCTGAAAACAACATTTCAGACTCATGATGGTCATTATTAATTTTTGGTCATGCCTTTTGACCTTACCAATATGCCTTCTACATTTCAAGGGTTGATGAATTCCATTTTCAAACCCTTCCTTAGAAAATTTGTGCTAGTATTTTTTGATGATATACTAATCTACAGCAGGTCTTGGAAGGATAATGTTCAACATGTTGACAGGATGCTCAAACTATTGGAGGAGAAACAATTATATGCAAAAACTTCCAAATGTTTCTTTGGAGTACAAGAGTTGGAATATCTGGGTGATATTGTATCTCATGAGGGTGTTAAGCTAAACCCTAACAAAATGAAAGCCATTAAAGAATGGAAAGTCCCCACAACCATAAATAATTTGCATGGATTTCTCGGGTTAACAAAGTATTATCGCAAGTTTGTTAAGAATTATGGGAGAATAGCAACACCTCTAACAAAATTATTGAAGAAAGATGTATTTTCATGGACTCCTGAAGCAACTAAGGCATTTGAACATCTTAAAGAGGAAATGTGCCTAGCACCAGTCTTAGCTACGCCAGACTTCACAAAAACCTTTATTGTGGAATGTGATACCTTAGGAAATAGAATTAGTGTTGTTTTAATGCAAGAAGTAAGACTCATTGCTTTTGAAAGTCGTTCAATCAAAGGAAAGTATTTACAAAAGGCTATTTATGATAAGGAAATGTTGGCAATACTACATGCACTAAAGAAATGGAGACCTTACCTAATGGAAAGACATTCAAGGTAAAAACTGATCATGATAGTCTTAAACACTTTTTTGAACAAATATTATCTTTGGAAGAGCATTTTATGGATATCATCCACTGTCCATCACATCTTATTTAAGGGAAAATTATAGGGTTCAAGTAGTGGAGGATCACATCAAGCATCAACAAGAAGTTCTCCAAATCTTAAAGGATAACCTAAATTTGACACAAAATGAAATGAAAAAAGAAGCAGATCAACATCGCAGTGAGAGAAGTTTTGATGTGGGAGACTGAGTATTTTTACGGCTACAACCATACAAACAAATGTACCTCAAGCAAGCTAAGAAGGATAATAAATTTTGATCCAGGTGGATATTGGTGGTCACCCACCTATTCCACTTGGGGCCCCACCATTGTCTCTTTCAGTTTTTCAGTTTCGGCACAACTTACTATTTTTAGCAGTTTTTCGGGTCCTGAACTTCCAAAGCCATTTTGAGGCCCTAAACGATGTTTTTTTGGGAAAACGGAGAGCAACATGGGTCGGAGAACCAACGTTTCTCATTCAAAATTTTTATTCCTCGGATGTATTTTTCTAACGAGGTATGGTATGTGTCAAACGGAGATCGTATGCCAAAGTTATGCCCCTGGGAAGTTGAAACACCAATTTACCCAAACGGGGCCCATAGTTTTGGCACTTCATCTCCTAGGGTTAGGGTTTTGTCTGTTTAGGATTTCCCATTGTTTCTAAATAATAAATAGGCCCTTTAGCCTCATTGTAACTTAGTTCAGAGGCTGGTAGCCACCACATCTCTTCTCAGAGATAGCTACCAGTGCCCTAGCTAGTTTTATTTCTATTCTGTTTGTAAGAAAAATCCAGTTCTTTGATATTATTGAGATGAAGTGTTATTTCCGCTGCATCTCTGTAATTATGGTTATATTTTTATTCTGTTTCATTCATGCATAAATCCATATCAGTGGTATCAGAGCGGTTTTATTTTTCTCGATCTTTCTTTGCATGTCCCCAACAAGGTCGGGGTATAAGGAGCTAGGGCTTGATCTGGTGGAACCTTTGCAAGATCAGCCTCGCAAACCTCAACGGACGCCCATGGGGGATGAAAATAAAGATGAGGGAGCAGGAGATCCTATCAAAATATTGCTCAAGGAGGCCCTCGAAAAACAAAGGAACACGATGATGGATAACTTTTCTCCGATCCTTCAAGGGCTACCCACCGGCGGCACATCTGCATCCAGCAACCACTCTGGAGGCGCGACTCCTTTTAAGTATAAGTAAATTTTGACATTCCCATATTTGAGGGTCAAATAGATGCAGATGTCGTAGATAGATGGTTGAATCTATTAGAAGGATATTTCTCTGTTCATGACTTTTCAGACCGGGAGAAGATTATTTTTGCACTCCTTAAAGCTACCCCCCATGTTAAGGACTGGTGGGAAACCTACTGTGAGAACAAGGACCAGACAGAACCCTCTCTGTTCTCAGTTGTACCAACTTGGAATTATTTTCGAGACGTTGTCAAGGAACAATACTATCCCATGGGGAGCTATGAGGACAAGTACATACAATGGACCACGCTGTGACAGCAAAGGGATCAAGATGTGCATGAGCTGATGAATCTATTCCATACCCTACGCACAAAGTTGTGTATCAAATATTCATAGAAACATCTGGTGCTAAAGTATCACAGCTTTCTACACAGATACATTCAGGAGGAAATGGAGTTCCTCGACATCTCCTCACTTGGTACGGCATACCGGTATGCTGCCAAGATTGAGCAGATATTCAAACAGAAGAAGCGAGACTTTGGATCTATGAATCAAAATCAAGGGAAAGGTGCTTCCAAACCGCATAAAAAAGGACAGAGCCAAGGCATGGCAGCCAAATACAACCTGTCGAAGCCACAAGAAAATAACAGCGCCGCAAAGCCAAAGAAGGACACGGGAAAGTGGTGTGAGTTCCATAAGAGCTCCACTCACAACATAAGCGAGTGTCAGGCTAAGCAGTCGCTAGTGGCCGAGATGAGGGCTTCTGAGTTAGATGCATGCTCCGACTCTAAATTAAAACCTAGAAAGGGGAATGAAAAAGGGAAACGGATTATTGATGTGGAGCCCAATGCCATTGTTGCCACTACAAAGATCCAGAAGGAAGAACCGGAAGATCCAGAGGAGGAGGAACGTCTCTTCCACTCCCAGATGTACAGTTCATTGTCGACAATGGGAGCCAAAAGAACCTCATTTCAGCAGACGTTGTGAAGCGGTTGGGCTTTCCGACCACAGCTCACCCACATCCATACACCATCGGGTGGCTTCACCAAGGACGAGATCTCCGCGTTAGCCAGCAGTGCCGCCTTCCCTATAGCATCAAGCCCTTCATGGATTAGGTATTATGTGACGTTTCTCCTATTGATGTTTCTGATGTATTATTAGGACAACCATACTTGTGGAAGCGTCATGCTGTGTATGAGTCTCAACCTCGTGTTGTTATTGTTACTTTGGAAAATAAGTTGTACAGGATACCAGAGGTACCATCTCCTACCGCGATCTCTTTGGTTACTGCAAAACAATGTAGTAATCTCATTTCCCAAACCAGGAAATTTGTTTTCCTGATGATCCGCCCCCAGGGCAAGAATAATATTGTGGCCACGACCTCTAGACAGGGCTCCTCTGCACAAAAACAACAAATGGATAAGGTTGTGGAGCAGTATGGGGACATCTTCACCTCACCCACAGGGGTTCCTCTACACTGTCAGGTCAAACACCCAATTGATCTGACCCCAGGTGTGCCACTACCCAATGGACCGATCTATCGGCGCTTTGTTCTGGAGAATTATGAAATCAAGAGGCAGATTCAGGAGCTGTTGCAGAAAGGTCACATCAAACCAAGTTCATCGCCCTGTGGTAGCCCGATCGTGTTGGTACAGAAGAAGGATGGGACGTGGAGACTCTGTATTGACTATTGGGCGCTGAACAAGATCACTGTCCGAAATAGGTACCCAATCCCATGGATTGATGACCTTCTGGACCAACTCAAAGGTGCAAAATATTTCAGCAAGATTGACCTCAAGTATGGGTATCACCAGGTACAAATTGAACCCTCTGATGTGTGGAAGACTACCTTCAAAGCCAAGGAAGGCCTTTTCAAATGGCTAGTCATGCCTTTCGGGTTGACGAATGCTCCCGCAACCTTCATGAGGATGATGGACGGCATCTTGCAGCCATTCACCAACTCATTTGTAGTGGTGTACTTGGATGAAATTCTGATCTTCAGCCAGACTTGGGAAGAGCACCTTCACCACATCTGACAAGTCCTCCAAACACTACGGCAACACAACTTGTGTGCCAATTTGGAGAAGTGCATGTTTGGCATGACCCAAGTTCAATATCTGGGATACATTATTGATGAAAGGGGGGTGCATGTGGATCCAGCCAAGATCCAAGTCATTCGGGATTGGTTAGCCCCAACCACTATAACAGAGCTTCGCAGCTTTCTGGGTCTTGCTAATTTCTACTGTAGATTCGTGTTGGGATTCTCTCATATCACTTGGCCCTTGAGTCAAGTCACCAAGGGAGGAGCGAGAGTAAAATTCTTTTGGTCGGAACCTCAACATAAAGCGTTCATAGAATTGAAAAATTGCCTATGTTCTTCCCTAGTGCTCACATTACCAGACTTGCAACAGCCATTTGAGATCAAGACATATGCCTCTGACTATGCTATTGGGGCATTTATTACTCAACAGGGACATCCAGTGGCATATCACAGTGAGACATTGTCTGACAAAGTTCAAAAGTATCCCACTTATGACAAAGAAATGTATTCCATTGTGCAAGCTTGTCAACAATGGAAGCATTACATTTTAGGGAAGGAAACTATCATCCACACAGACCACCGGCCCCTTCAGTTGATACAGACACAAGGGAAGTTGTAGAATGATTGCCATCAGAAGTGGTCCACATATCTGCAACAGTTTCATTTGAACATCAAGTACAAGAAGGGTAGCACCAATAATGTTGCAGACTGCCTCAGCCGAACACCGATCGTGGCGCTCACCACCATGCTCAACTCTTGTGGGCACAAGACTTCTGATTGGCCACTTCTCCATGAGAGTGACCCAGAATTCAGCCACACTTACAAGGCACTCTTGGGGGGTACGCAAGTTCCAAATTTTCACCTCCAAGATGCACTTTTATGTCACCTGGGACACCTTTGTGTTCCTTCAAGCGAGCGTTCCAAGATGATATGGGAAGCACACTACAGTCGAGTCACTGGGCATTTCGGGGTCAAGAAAACAGTAGAAATACTGCAGAAGTATTGCTATTGGTTGAACCTTCGAAAGGATTTTGAGAAGTACATCAGATCCTGCACTGCTTGTGCCATTGCCAAACTGACCATCAAGAAGAAAGGCCTATATACTCCACTACCTACCCCTAGTCAACCTTGGGAATCCATCTCCATGGATTACATGTCAGGCCTGCCTTCTACTAAGAATGGAAATGATTTTGTTTTCGTGGTCGTTGACAGATTCTCGAAGATGGCCATTATGGCGGCCTGTAAGAAGAATATCACAGCAGAAGCCACTGCTAAACTCTTCTTTGAACGAGTGTGGGTGCACTTTGGGATCCCACAGTTTATCATATCAGATCGAGATAGCAGGTTCCTCAGCACATTTTGGTCCAGCCTCTGGTCAATGTTGGACACAAAGCTCACCAAGTCCACAGCTTTCCATCCCCAAACAGATGGCCAGACAGAGATCATCAACAGAATGATTGTACACATTTTGTGCATGTACAATTCAAAGCATCCACACACATGGGATGAGAGCCTCCCCTATGTACAACATAGTTATAACCGGGCTCTCCACAGTTCAATTGGCCATAGCCCCTTTCAAGTGGGCTTGGGATTCCAGCCACTATGTCCCATTGACGTAGCCATGCCATTTGCAGCTGCTCAGGCCGATTCAGCTCATGTCCAGTCTGAAGTTGACAAAGCAAGTAGCTTTATTGAGCGCATTCAAAACATCCACCAATAGGTTCATGATATATTTGACAGAGCCAATGCGAAGTACAAGCAATGCCATGATCAACACCAGGTGCGACACAACTTCCAGGTGGGCGACAAAGTATGGCTACATTTGCAGAAGGAGTGACTCACTGGACCCCACTGAAAGCTTCACCTGCTCCGGTACAAGTCGTACACCATCACCAAGGCTATAGGGAACAATGCCTTCGAGCTCAGTATTCCACCATTCCTTGGTCTGCACCCAGTCTTCAATGTGGATCGCCTTCGTCCTTACTTCCCACCTCTACTGGACACCTCGGACATTGCAGAACAACTCACACCAACAGAGTTAAACCCAGACTGCATGGAACAAGCCACCACAGAATGTATCATGGACATGCAAATCAAGAACACTCACCAACAGAAGATCCAACTATATCGGGTTGTCAAAGTTGGCCAACTCCTGAACCAAGGAAAGTTGTTCACCAGGGACCAAGTTCAGCAGAAATTTCCTCATCTCATGGAGGAACTTAATGCAATAGGGACCATTTCTTCCTAAGGGGGGAGGAATTATCCAAGTGGATATTGGTGGTCACCCACCTATTCCACTTGGGCCCCACCATTGTCTCTTTCAGTTTTTCAGTTTTGGCACAACTTACTATTTTTAGCAGTTTTTCGGGCCCTGAACTTCCAGAGCCGTTTTGAGGCCCTAAACGACATTTTTTGGGAAACAAAAGAGCAACATGGGTCCATGGGCCCTTAGAATTTGTATTCCTCGGATAGATCTTTCTAACGAGATATGGTACGCATCAAAAGGAGATCGTATGCAAAAGTTACGCCCCTGGGAAGTTGAAACACCAATTTACCCAAACTGGGCCCATAGTTTTGGCGCTTCATCTCCTAGGGTTAGGGTTTTGGCTGTTTAGGATTTCCCATTCTTTCTAAATAATAAATAGGCCCTCGAGCCTCATTGTAACTTATTTCAAAGGCTGGTAGCCACCACATCTCTTCTCAGAGATAGCTACTAGTGCCCTAGCTAGTTTTATTTCCATTATGTCTGTAAGCAAATTTCAGTTCTTTGATATTGATGAAATGAAGTGTTATTTCCGCTGAATCTCTGTAATTATGGTTATATGTTTTTTTTTTTGCGTTCTTGCATAAATCCGGATCAAATTTTCTCCAAAGTAATATGGTCCTTACAAGGTGTTGCAAAAGATTGGTACTATGGCATACAAATTGGAGCTTCTTGCTTCTTCACGAGTGCATCCAGTTTTCCGTGTTTCATGCTTAAAAAAGGTTATAGGGGACAAACTTCCAGTTCAAAAAATATTTCTAGAACTTGATGAGGAATGAAAAACCATATTGGAACCTGAAGCAGTCATGGAAACAAGAACTCAATAGCTACCAAATCGATCAATTTCAGAGTATCTCATCAAATGAAAGAACTTACCCACTGAAGATTCTACATGGGAGGATGAGAATTTTATAGAGAAGCACCTGGAGCTACTCAAGCATTGAGGACAACACTTTTTTTAAGGAGAGGAGCACATTAGATCCTTATATTACTAGTATAGTCCCTTATTGTTGTTAGTGTAACCCCGTTATTGTTATTGTTGTACCCCTGTAACCCCCATATTGTTATTATTGTGCCCTTACATTATTATTGTTAGGTTAGCTAGGATTACATTTTTTCCCCCTGGACTCCTATATATAGAGAGGAGGCTTTTTCATTTGTATCATCCAAGAATTGCTCATTTACGTAATGTATTTGAGGCTGCCCCCCTCGAAGTGGCTATTTCTAAGGTGTTGATCCCTCTTTTCTTCTGTTTTTGGAGTTGTTTTCATAACAATATATATTAGATGAATTATTTGATTTCTGTGAAAATCATGGCATCAAAAGACAGTTTTCTATAGCTGGAACCCCACAACAAAATGGTGTGGCGGAAATGATTAATAGAATAGTTCAACAAATGGCTCGGGCTATGCTTGATGAATCTGGAACTCCTAATATCTTTTGGGGAGAAGTAGCACATACTGCAGTAAATATTCTAAACAAGTCTCATGTTCATGTGAACAGTGATAAAACTCCTTATGAACTCTGGTATGGCAATCTCTCCCACTGTAAAGCATTTTAGAGTTTTCGAAAGAAAATGTTTTATCAAGAACAATGATGAAAAACTTGGTAAGTTTGAACCTAGATCAGATGAAGGAATAATTATTGGTTACTCTTCTAGAAGTAAAGCATATAAATTTTACAATAAAAGACTTCAGAATATTGTTGAATGTATTGATGTTGTAATTGATGAGTCTCTCTCAGCTCCTAAAAGGGAAATAACAACAACAAATTAAGATGATGATGATGTATATTTTCCTGCATAAAATAGCAACAATATAGAAGGTGAACCCAATGAAGCACCATAAGAAGATATATCTAAGAAGGATCCATCCACGTATGTTTAAAAGAATAATCCAGAATCTCAAATTCTGGGGGAAAAGGGATCAGGTGTCCAAATAAGAAGAACTCTTGTAGGATCCCCTAGCTATCTGGAATTCTTATCCACTATTGAACCACAAAATGTAAATCAAGCTACTAAAGATGAATTTTTGATTCAATCCATGAATGAAGAACTTGATCAGATTGAAAATAATCAAACATGGGAATTGGTTCCAAGACCTCATGATAAAAATGTTATTGGAACAAAATGGATATTCAAAAACAAGTTGAATGAAAATGGAGATGTTATTAGAAACAAAGCTAGAATTTTTTGTAAAGGGTATGTTCAAAAAGAAGGTATAGACTTTGAAGAAACATTTTCTCATGTAGCTAGATTTGAAGCCATAAGAATGTTTCTTGCTTTTTCAAGTTTTCAACAATTCAAAGTTTATCAAATGGATGTTAAATCTGCTTTCCTCAATGGTGATCTAGAAGAAGAAGTTTATATAGAACAACCAGAAGGATTCATTCTAGGAAATGATGAAAAAATTGTTTGCAAACTTAAAAAGGCTTTATATGGTCTCAAACAAGCTCCTCGAGCATGGTGTTATTGTCTTGGTAAATATCTTCATCAACAGGGTTTTACAAATGGATCTACTAATAGTAACTTATACAAAAAAATTGAGAATGATAAACTATTGGTTGTAGTTTTATATGTTGATGACATCATTTTTGGAAGCAATGAAGAGTCCATGAGTCAAAAAATTTCTTTTGTTATGCAACAAGAATTTGAAATGTCTTTACTTGGGGAACTAACATTTTTTCTTGGCTTACAAGTGCAACAAGCAACAGATGGCATATTTTATCACAAGAAAAATATCTTAAGAAAATTCTGAAGAAGTATGAGATGGAAGACTCCAAACCTGTGAATACTCCAATGTAACTGGATGTAACCTCAGTTCTCATGATGATTCTCCCACGATGAATCAAGAAGAATATAGATCCATGATTGGAAGTTTTCTTTATCTAAACAGGACAATACCATACATTATGCATGCAGTTGGGATTGTTGGATGATTCCAAGATAATCCAAAAGAGTCTCCCCTTCAGGCTGTAAAAAGAATATTCAAATATATACAAGGTACTCAAGACTTTGGTCTATGGTATCCAAATAATGTTGATCTCACTCTTCATGCTTACACAGATGCGGATTGGGATGGAATTGTTGATGATTGAAAAAGCACTAGTGGTGGTGCATTTTATATGGGGCCCCGATTAGTATCTTGGTTCAGCAAGAAACAAAGTTCTATTTCCTTATCTACAACGAAAGCAGAATATTTGGCTGCCACATCATACTGCACACAACTCCTTTGGATGATGCAGACTCTACAAGACATTCAAATCAAATGTTCACCTCTCATCTCCATTTTATGTGATAATACAAGTGCCATTAGTATCTCAAAGAATCCTGTTATGCATTCCAAGACTAAGCACATTCCTATCAAGTATCACTTCCTACGTGAAAAAATGCTTGAACAAAAGGTGAAATTGGAGTATGTTCCCTCCAAAGAACAAGTTTCTGATATATTTACTAAACACATTCCTATCAAGTATCACTTCCTACGTGAACAAGTGCTTGAACAAAAGGTGAAATTGGAGTATGTTCCCTCCAAAGAACAAGTTGCTGATATATTTACTAAACCTCTTCCCAGGTAAGCATTCAAATATCTCAGACAGAAGCTAGGAGTTGTCTCTACCTCTTTGATCAAATCTTCTTAATTTCAAAAATATAAATTCGATATGTCAGTTTCATAAAGGAGAATTGTGTATTTACGTGAGTTTCTGTGCATAAAACTGCGTATGGGGTTTTGCTGACATAAATTCTCTAGGTTAGCTTTCAGAAAAGTTTTGATGTTGTTGGTTAATCTCTGTTTGATGAAGCTGATTTGATGACTTAGTTGTTGAAGGTGTTCAGGATGTAGAAGCTTAGGGGGAGCACCTTCCTTGTTGAAAAGGATGCACTGTTGGCATTCTGATTGGTTTATAATTTATTATCTCTCTCTTGAAATTTTTTGGTCTTGATTATGAAAAGTAATTTCTATAATTTGATGAAAAGGGAATGTTGATACCCATGATATAAATTATTATATTCAGTCATGTAAGGACTTGTTCAAATTTGTAAACCCACTTAGTGATGCAGGGGCATTAGTCTCAAGGAATAATTTGTAATTTTATAAGACATAGGGGGGTTTTATGTTTTTAAGTTCTCATGTAATTATTAGTATTTTGAATAAATATAGTGAGTAATTGTAAATGTTCTCAAATCATTGAAGAACATGAGAGGAAGTTGATTAAGCTAGGAATGTGAAGATTCAGCTTCAGTTTATCGAAGGATTAGGCTAAAATGAGAAATCCAAGAGTTTTGTGGAGTTGTCAAGGAAGCTGAATCGATTCATTAATCTTTTGTATAAATGTAAGCATCAAGTATAGGTATGAGAAGTAGGAGATAACCATTCAGGGACAGAGTATTGAGAATAGAAGGGCCACAGACTGAATATCAAGCCGAGGAGGAAATCCTATTTAAATACAGTGTGTTAATATAGAGAAACTCATTTCTGAGTTCATATTCATTCTTGAATTGCATGCTTATGGGATTGTTGATTATAAAGGACTATTTATTTAATTGTGATTGCGAATTTGGGTAAATCGATCACAGAATGGATCGATTTCACCAAAGGATGGATTGGGTGTCTAATTTTCCGAACATAGACCTATTAAGATGCCTATTTTAATTTATGCAATTTATATTCATGTGTTTTATATATATATTGGGTTGAAAGTCAATTATAGAGAAAGGATTGAATGTAATTGAAGTCGATTTCATGTATGAAATTGAAAAGAGGACTTTCACAAACTGTGGTGTATCCACAGCGAAATAAGATTCGGTTGTGAAGCCGAATTGAGACTTTTATGAAAAGCGAGTAGAACTACAGAGGTTAAACATACGGTTCCATTCATGCATTGATGAATGATACGTAGTAAAATGTGGCCGCGTTGTAATGAATGGTAGAACTAAATGGTGGAAATGGTTGTGAAGTCTGCATGATTTGAACCATAGTTTCATCAGGGTTCATCCTTCAGCAATTTTGTTTGGTTTATATATTCTGCATATGATTTGAGTGTAATTTGAATGTAGTGATGGTGTAAGATACTGGAACTTCAATTCCAGAACACAGCCGAAACAAAGACTAGTTGTTGTATTTATAGGCAGAACCAAAGTGTCGAGTTTATGCAACCATTGGAGAGAGATAAATGTTAATGAAATTTACAAATGGAGAGTGAGTCTTCAAATTGCAAGAGCGGAGCGGAGTTTGGACGAAACCACGAGTTAAATTGGAACCGAAACTGTTGAAACAATAATAGCGGTATTCAAAATTAAACCAGTGGTATCGCGCAGTTTAAAAGTGGTAATTTGTTTTTGTGAAAAAAACGCGATATTGTTCGTTGGCGGGCACGTGGCAAAGAGTGGTTTTCTAAAAAAAGGAATTTCGCATTATTTTTGTGTGTTAAATCACAAGGCTAAAAAAAATGTGATATCCATCCGATGATGTCCATCGGAGGATCAACGTTGGTTGCATCATCAAGTTGTGTGAAGATTAATGGCAAGGTATGTATGAACTTGTGGTGGGCCTGAATCAAATTTATGTTAGTGGGTTTAATATAACGGCGGTTGGTATTCAAATATGAATGGTACGTTAACATAGCCATTGGGAGTTAACACAGGTATGGAAAGTGTTTTTAAGTTGATAATTGGCTATTGAATGTTGGGTGTGTGGGACCCGAAAACATTTATATAAGTTATCACTTGGGATTAAATCCAAAATCAAAGGTTTTATTATGATGTTTGAAGACGTAATACATGTTAACATATTATGGTTGGGTTGAGATGTGAGAAAGCCATGAGCACATATTGAAATGATTTAAATGCTATGATAAGCCTTGGTTTTAAATATAAGGTCTGGGTGATGGTTGTTAACCAAAGTCTGTTGTGGGATTTTCAGAAAAGGCTTTCATTTGTGGGAAAACCTTAGATGTAAGGGTTGTTGGGTTTCGCATGTGAAAGCATATTATATGCATTGGGAATTATTGCTATGGTTCGGAGCATAGAAATGAAATAAGTTTCCGCGTGAATTATGGATTGAGAGGTATGGGTTAATAACCATAAGGGATTTATTTTAATATTTCAAATCTGAGGTTGGAATATAAAATCTTCTGCATAGTGTTGGAATTTTCCCAGATTTAAAATTATTTGGGAAAATTTTTTGGAAGTGCAGTTTTTATATGCACATAGAGAGTGTGATAGTGGAAAGAGGTTAGCCCGGACATCAAGTGGTATTAGAGCAGGAAAGGCTTTGTTTGAAGTAAAAGAAATTTTTGTAATTAAATCTGAATGAGCACATGTAATGAGAGGGTGAAGGAAGATCATATTTTTAAATCTGATATGCAGAAAAATACACAGAGTTGCAGAGAACAGAGATTTGTAGAACTGAATGAATGAAGAACAAGATCATGCAGGGATATTGCAAGTGAAATAATTTTAAATCTGACTTGAATTGTGATTGCAGAGTTATGGTTGCAGAAAGGTAAGGACAAAGTTTTGATGGTTAAGGCAGTGAACCTGATATTCAGCTAAAGGTTGGATAAGGAGAAAAACTGCAGTGTTCTCAAGAGAATATGAGTTGATGAGTAGTGCTTAACTCTGGTTTGAAGAATTTTTTTCAGAATTCAGATTATAGGCGATTGAATAAATCTCAGCAAAATCAGATCACAGCGTTGAGACAAGTGATAAAAGAGTCCAACAAAGGATTCTAAGGTGAAGAATAAAATGTGACAGAACCTGGAGGATTCCCAACAGAGGTTGGATGAAAGGAGAATATATGTGTTCTTGAAAATTTGCTAAGTGAAGCCTAGAGAGAGCAGAAGAGAGTGCTCAAAAGGTTCCAGCAAACAGGGGACCAATACTTGCCAAAAGCCCAGATCCAGAGGAAAGGATTGGTGAGGTAAGTGGCAGCAGGAGAGCTTGTTGTTTCAGAGGCTTAGTGTAGCTACGAGTGAAGAACTGATGGATAAAGATATGACTACTGATAGTCATAGCAGAGATTGCAGAGGTTTTGAGAGAGGCCACAACAAAAAAGAGAAATAAGATGCTAGGACAACTAGCATGAGGAAGAAATTGATTGATGCAGAATATTGGAAAGAGATAGCTGAGATCAGAGAACAGTTTAATAATTGAAGATGATGATAGAGGAAAGCAAGAGAGTTGGTTGGCTCATGCAGAAGAAAGTAAAGTGGCATGTGCTACAGATGAAGAGAGAGCAGATTGTACATGCTCAGCAAAAAGAGGGATTACTTAGTATGATTGAGTATTTAGAGAAGGACTTGAAGACTGAAACTTCAAGTGAGACCAAGGGGTCAAATGACTTTGCATCTAATGATTTTTGTATGTTTGCAGAGAAGCTGAGAAAACTTGAACATAGGAAGAGTGAACAATTGGAATGTGTAGAACTTAGAGCAGCTGAGTTGAGAAAAGAAGTTTATGGGTGTGAAGCAGAATAGAGTACAGGTGAAGAATACAAATCTATGAAGGATCTTATGAACCATGATGAAGACTTAAGGTAGCAAGAATTTTGTCGTGCTGAAGAGGATATCATTGGTGATTTCCTGAGTTACTGGACAAGTCCAGATCAGCTGGATGATGTAAAGCCTTGTATTTTTTAACCTGACAATTGTGAGGTGATTACAGGTTCTACAGAGGAAGAGGAACTTAGATTTCTTGAGTAAAGGATGGAATTTGAAGATTCCACATACATATTTGTTCAAAGAGAAGTGCTTGAGAAAAAAACCAAGACTGAAAAGTCTTGTGAGTTGTGTATGTTTGAAGGTACATCACAGGGAGATGAACAAGCTTTAAAGTTTGCTAAGGGGGAGAAATTGAATCTGAAATCTATTCAGATCAATGCTGATATAGAAAGATCTCAGGAGGAATTGAAGACAAGGGAGTCTAATGAGGATATTCAATAGAATATTGAAGCGGAGAGAGAAGGACCAGCTGATGATTGGTCAAGAGAAAGCAAAGGCATAAAAGGTTTAGTGAAGTTCCCAACATCTACTCCAATTGAAGTTGTTGAATTGTATAGAAGGTTGGATTTTCAAAGAAGAGAATTGGAGAAGTAGAGGACCTATGCACAAGATAAATTGCTGAAGAAGCAAGATAGAGGAATTGTCATGAATGAAAATCAGAGAACAGAGGATAAGAAAATGATTCAGCAAAATGAAGGAGCTCGTTTTGGTGAATCACAGCAGAGGGACATTCATGAAGAAGATGATGGAAAGAAGGAGAGACTAGCTGACGGTCTTATGGGGGACACAAATCAGTATACTGATGTGTTGACAGAGGAATTAGAAGGAAACTCAAAAAAACATAATGATGTGTTGTCAGAGGAGGAAGATGTATTGAGACCTTGTAGTTTTTGTGCTGAAGGTTCATGTGTTAATTATACAGGAAAAGAAGAACAACAATTGGAAACTCTCAGGAAAGTTAATAAGAAGGAACCTATGTTAGCTAAACATAGTGAAGGATCGTCATTTTAACATGGTGATTGGAACAGTGGAGATAACTCTAGAAGCTGAGGAGAAAGATAGTGAAGATTTTATGAGTCTTGAAGAAGAATTGGAACTGCAGGGAGAAGAATTGGTGGCTGGGTCATCAACTGAGACCATTGGGTCTTGTGATTTAGAAACTGACAATTTGATTATGCTTACAGGTGATACAGAAGACAATTCATCATTTGGAATTGTCTTGAGAGAAGAGGGACTGTTGCAGAAAGAAGGTGGAACAGTCATGCAGAAACTTGTTACTGTTGGTGACAAGGAAAAATTGGCTTGTCTGATGGGCCAAGAGCAGACTGTGGGGCAGAATTTTAAAACTGACATAGTGATGAAGAATCAGAATTCTATTCTGATAGAGGAAGATGAAAATGTAGATTTGGTAGAACTTGATTTGATTTCTAGAATCAAACAAGAAGGTGCAAGACAATTACTGACGGTTGTCAAAGAAGAAGAAGAAGATGCTGAATTTAGATTGCAGCATACTGATGAGTGGCTGAAATGTTTTCTGGAAAAATTTAAATAGGAGAATGAAATTGCAGACACTGAAGTAAAGATGCCTGAAGTTGTGAAAGAAAGAGGAGTAGATACTAGTTTGCAGAATTTAATTATGCTTACTAGTATACAAAGAAAAATAAATGGGTATGTTACTGCAGGTGGAAAATTAAATGATTAATTTTTTTCTAAGAGTAATTTGCAGATGATGAGAGAAATAAAATTTTTGTAGAGGGAGATATATTGAGAGATATTCAAGAAGTTTGGGAGGTAGCCCCAAAGGCAGCAACGTGTGGGTTGACATCTGCAGAATTAAAAGCAATTACAACAATAATGGAGGAGATAGCTGCAAGGGCTCAGCAATTAAGAGCAAGAGCCAGAGAAAAAGTAGCAACACTTCTGGCGAAAGAGGCAACATTGACAGCAGCAACATTAGCAAGAAGGGCAGTAACAGCAAGAGCAGCAGCAAAAGTAGCTACAACTACACGGATTGAAAGCAGAAGTGGGCAGAGTAAATTCCATTCAAAGGAAAGGTTGGACATAGAAATTGAAAACATCAGAGAGTTGATGATGAAGGTGTCTCAGAAGCAGCAAGAAAGTAGAAGGAGTTTAGCAAAGGAAGGACAAGAAGAGATTGTGAAAGTAAAACTGGTGGTAAATTGTAGAACAAGATATGGAGACATGGAGAAGTGCAGTTGGAGAATAATGCAGCTAATGGACAACAACAAAACAAAGTATGGGACCCAGGAAAACAAAAACTGAAGACACATGATCAGGAGATCATGATAAATTTAAACCTTGGGAGTCTGATGCAGGGGCATTAGGCTCAAGGAATAATTTGTAATTTTATAAGACATGGGGGTTTTTATGTTTTTAAGTTCTCATGTAATTATTAGTATTTTGAATAAATATAGTGAGGAATTGTAAATGTTCTCGAATCATTGAAGAACATGAGAGGAAGTTTATTAAGATAGGAATGTGAAGAGTCAACTTCAATTTATCTAGGGATTAGGGTGAAATGAGAAATCCAAGAGTTTTGTGGAGCTGTCAAGGAAGCTGAATCGATTCATTAACCTTTTGTATAAATGTAAGCATCAAGTATAGGTCTGAGAAGTAGGAGATAATTGTTCAGGGATAGAGTATTGAGAATAGAAGGGCCACTGACTGAATATGATACCGAGGAGGAAATCCTATGTAAATAAAGTGTGTTAATATAGAGAAACTCATTTCTGAGTTCATTTTCATTCTTGAATTGCATGCTTACGAGATTGCTGATTATAAAGGACTGTTTATTTAATTGTGATTGCGAATTTGGGTAAATCGATCACAGAATGGATCGATTTCACCAAAGGATGGATTGGGTATCTAATTTTCCGAACATAGACCTGTTAAGATGCCTATTTTAATTTCTAAAATTTATATTCATGTGTTTTCTATATATAGTGGGTTTAGAGTCAATTACAGAGAAAGGATTGAATGTAATTGAAGCTGATTTCATGTATGACATTGCAAAGAGGACTTTCACAAACTGTGGTGTATCCACAACGAAATAAGATTTGGTTGTGAAGCCGAATTGAGACTTTTATGAAAAGAAAGTAGAACTACAGAGGTTAAACATAGGGTTGCATTCATGCATGGATGAATGATACGCGGTAAAATGTGGCCGCGTTGTAATGAATAGCAAAACTAAATGGTGGAAATGGTTGTGAAGTCCGCAGGATTTGAACCATAGTTTCATCAGAGTTCGTCCTTCAGCAATTTTGTTTGGTTTATATATTCTGCATATGATTTGAGTGTAAATTGAATGCAGTGATGGTGTAAGAGACTGGAACTTCAATGGCAGAACACAGCCGAAATGAAGACTAGTTGCTACATTTATAGGCAGAACCAAAGTATTGAGTTTACGCAACCATTGGAGGGAGATGAATGTTAATGAAATTTACAAATGGAGAGCGAGTCTTCGAATTACAAGAGCGGAGCAGAGTTTGGACGTAACCACGAGTTAAAGTGGAACCGAAACTGTTGAAACAGTAACAACGGTATTCAAAATTAAACTGGCGGTATCGTGCAATTTAAAATTGGTAATTTGTTTTTGTGAAAAAAACGCGATATCATTCATTAGAGGGCAAGTGGCAAAGAGTGGTTTTCTAAAACCACGAATTTCACGTTATTTTTGTGTGTTAAATCACAAGGCTGAAAAAAACGCGATATCCATCCAATGATGTCCATCAGAGGATCAACGATGGTCGCATCATCAAGATGCATGAAGATTAATGGCAAGGTATGTATGAACTTGTGGTGGGCCCGAATCAGATTTATGTTAGTGGGTTTAATATAACGGTGATCGGTATTCAAATATGAATGGGACGTTAACATAGCCATTGGGAGTTAACACAGGTATGGACAACATTTCTTTGAGTTGATAATTGGCTATTGAATGTTGGGTGTGTGGGACCCGAAAACATTTAAATAAGTTATCACTTGAGATTAAATCCAAAATCAAAGGTTTTCTTATGATGTTTGAATACGTAATACATGTTAACGTATTATGGTTGGGTGAGATGTGAGAAAGCCGTGAGCACATATTGAAATGATTTAAATTCTATGATAAGCCTTGTTTTTAAATATAAGGTCTGGGTGATGGTTGTTAACCAAATTCTGTTGTGGGACTTTCAGAAAAGGTTTTCATTTGTGGGAAAAACCTTAGATGTAAGGGTTGTTGTGTTTCGCATGTGAAATCATATTATATGCATTAGGAATTATTGCTATGGTTCGGAGCATAGAAATGAAATAAGTTTCTGCATGAATTATGGATTGAGAGGTATGGGTTAATAATCATAAAATATTTATTTTAATATTTCAAATCTGAGGTTGGAATATAAAATCTTCCGCATAGTGTTGGAATTTGCCCAGATTTAAAATTATTTGGGAAAAAATTTTGGAAGTGCATTTTTATATGCACATAGAGAGTGTGATAGTGGAAAGAGGTTAGCGTGGGCATCACTTAGTTGGGTAGTTGATTCAATTATGTAATTCCACTTGATTGGATCATTGATGTAAGTATGAGCCCTTGGTGATAGGAAAGGTTATACTCGGTTGAGTTATAGAGTCTAAAAAACCTGTCTAGAGATTCAGCATGACCTTAGGGGGAGCATGGTCAAAATAATGCCCTTTGCCTTTGATGTCAAAGGGGGAGAGTATTTTGGGTGTTTTAATAATGGTTATGTTTAATGTATCTATGTGTTGTAGTGATAAGACACCATCATGGTTTCCATCAAGTCCAAAGGGGGAGATTGTTGGCAATATGATTCTTATGTCTTAATATGTTGTCCTTGATTGCAACTCTCTGGTAAAAGATAGAGTATATGTCTTCTGGAGAAGCTCAGTAGTTTGCAGAAGGTCTATCAGAAGAAATATGTAATGTTTAGTAGAAGACTGGTTAATATTCATATTGCAGGTTCTATACATGGGTTTGTATAGGCCAAGTCATGTATACACGCAAATCAGAACGATCCAAGTCACGTATGCCTTTTACACTCTAAAAGGATGATACCAGGGGGCATTACCATGGTATTAGCCCATAGTATTGAGCGTTGTGTCGTTTATTTGATTCCGTCCAAGAATACCATCGACAGTTGTGTGGTTTTGACTCATGGTATTGGTAAAGGATACATCTATATAAGGAGAAGAAGGTCATAGTTAAAAAGTGTGCACGTGGAAGGTTTGTCACTGAATACTTCTCTCTGAAGTATATCTGCATCGGATGAACTCTGTTTTATTGGTAGATTTGAATCTATGATGCACCCTTGGATACAATGAGGGATTAGGATCTCTAGACCTTAAATTACTATGTTCTTGCATGATATATTGAATAGATGGTTAGATCTGTGATCTGGCGCATGTTTTCTGCAGTGAAGTGAAGAAATATGGGTAAGTTATATAGATCTGAAACATTCTGCAAAATTAATATTTACAAATCTATACACTAGTTCGTCTCGGGAAAAGCGTGTATATACATGGCTTTGTCTTAGAAAAAGTGTGTATTAAAGTCATGGTTTTATAAAGATTTTTGCAGAGGTTATCTGTTTATTGCTCCTATCTTTCTGTTGTCTATCAATGAAGTATTCATGTAGATCTGGGTTGCTCGAGTGTTTTATATGTTGCTAACTTGAATACATACAAATCTAATCAATGAGTGAATAAATATGCTTAATGATGACTGATTGATTAAGGGTTCCGCAATACTGAAAAGATATCTGACTGTAAGCCTTGGATTTAGTTCTGAGACTAACTATATTGTGGGATATCAGTATTCACAGATATATACATAGGTTGATGTGAAGGAATCATGTATACATATGATCTAGTTTTATGCAGGAATGCAACAGAATACACATGTAACCGTAAATACAAATATGCAACATAAATAACACTTCATTTCATTAATATCAAAGACCTGAAATTTGCTTACAGACATAATAGAAATAAACTAGCTAGGGCACTGGTAGCTTATATCTGAGAAGATATGTGGCAGCTACAGGCCTCTAAACTGAGTTACAATGAGGCTCGAGGGCCTATTTATTATTTAGAAACAATGGAAAACCATAAACATCCAAAACCATAACCCTAGGAGATGAAGCGCCTAAACTATGGGCCTCGTTTGGGTAAATTTGTGTTTCAAGTTCCCGGGGACGTAACTTTGGCATACGATCTCCATTTGACGCACTCAATAGCTTGTTAAAAATATCTATTCGAAGATGCGCTCAATGGCTCGTTAGGGTTGGTCGCTCTCAGGTTTCCCAAAAAACATCGTTTAGGGCCTCAAAACGGCTCCAAAAGTTCAGGACTCAAAAAACTGTCAAAAATAGTAAGTTGTACTAAAACTAAAAAACTGAAAGAGACAATGGTGGGGCCCTAAGTGGAATAAGTGGGTGGCCACCAATATCCACCTAGATCAACACACGGGTTTAGTAAAGAAAAATAGCATATGAATTTTAAGATAACGAATGTCCAGGGTTGTGTTTGATTCTGCATATTGATTCTGAAATCTGGGTTATTACTGTGCTCTGGTTACAGTGATATCACTATTTTGATTGAGATTTGGGTTAAGTTTATTGGTGTTGATCTTTATGAAGTGTTGTGTTGAAGCTGTGTGATCCAGTGTGAAAATTGATGAAACGTGGTATGTAGTGGTTTTGAGGGTTGAAGCCTTCAGCGTGGAATGTATAAATTTAAACAATATTTTGATGTATTACCGGACTCTCCTGATCTAAAAATTATGCCATTGTTAAATACATAATTCTTCTACTTAATTCTTTGTGGAAATTAAATTTCCAATTGCAAACACATGGAGAAAAATCAATAGCACATAACAAGATGTTTTTACAGGAAAAGATTAAATATAAAAACCCCAACTATAATATATTATGTATATCATGGATCATGAAACAATCTCATACAAAAATCTACTTCAAGAGCTCTCAGTACAATATATAATTGTCTCACACTGCCATACAAAAATTGGTTCACACATGCACCAATTTACTGCCTCCTGACAGCCTGCCTCCACTGCACAATCCTTGATGGTCAAGAACCTATGAATGAATACGATATGGCCAGCCTTGACAGTGCAATCCTCATAAGCATCTAGAATGTGTGTGTGGTTGCATTGAATGCACCACTATAGTCACAACTGATAGTCAACCATGCCCTTTCACCTCTCTCTCAACTAGGTCTCCACTGGATCTGACATGCATATAGTTAACAGTAGTACTTCTTTAGTTGCAAGTGAGATCACTCCATGTGAATTAATTTAATATTTAATTCACTGATCTCTCATTAGTGTATCTTTAGTTACAACTAGTTACAACTAGCACAACTGAGTTTAACTCACTTAACTGAGTTAAAATAAATAACAACTCACATAACTACACATCCAACTCTGTTACAACTTTGTATCACTCATTTACAACGAATTCCACTACATGGTCCACCAACCAACCACTTCAACTCGAAATCCACTTAGCTAACTGATTTTCCACTTCAATTAACTAGTTCCAAGTGCTCATTGAAAATAGATAATTATTTATTGTTTAATTTTTTGTTAAGGACTTAACAAAAATCGACATGCATTCTAATTATAGACATGCGTTCCACAAAACAACTTCACACATGCATTCCAAACTTAGACGCCCATCCATCCATATAATTTTCTCAACCAAGTATAAATAGATTACTGATATAAATAGACTTTGACCTAAATTCTAAAAATAGACATATCACCTAAAAATAGCCTGTGTGGGCCCCACCTAGTGTAGGTGCTTATTTTTCACTAGGATCAAGGATGATGTTTCCGGATGGAAATTTCACTATTTCTTGTTGAAATCTTCAACACTCCCTCTCAACAAGAAAGGAATCTCTTTGCATGTGACATGCAGCTCCATGCATTCACCCTGCAACCTTTTCATGCAAAACTTCTGAAACTGAATAGCCTCCAAACAACTGAATCAGTGTAATGCATCTGCCATCAAAGTCTTCTGACTTCTTCTTAGCTACTGCAGATGTCTTTAGTAACCATTGCACTGTTGAAATCTACACCCATGCACTATGCACTTGCTACCAACTCTGATATGCGCTCCAGTATCTGACACTATCCCTTTGATATGACTTCATCAATCCAACTGATCCTACTACTACTGCTTTGTGGGCTCCTCATAGCCAGGTTCAATTCATGAGATCCACACAATCTCAATGAATCCTGCCCTTAAATCTCTTCTTGGGATTACTCATGCATGTCACCCCAACTCTCACCTGGTGGTATAGCTGCATGCACTCCCTTTGCCCATTTGGCTCGAAATTTCTCTGCATGAGTGGTTGCTCCCAATCCATGATCCTCATCTTGTGGCTACTCTACATCCTGAGGTTCACTCTTACCTGCATGCAAATATTTCTCCCTCTCAAGCGTCAATTTCATGGCTTTCTCACACTTCCCAATAGTAAGGATCTCAGTAGAAATCCCATCTACTTCAACTCGATAGAGATTCTTAACTCGAACCCCAACCTTCTTAGCTTTCCATGTTGCTTTGTGTCGCAGGAAAAATTTTCCTTTACTAAATACAACATCATAGCCTCTATCCTCTAACATTGTGACTGAGATTAAATTTTTCTTCAAACCAGGAAAATGCATAACATATTTTAAATGGAAGAGTTTACCTAAGGCCCTCTAAAAGGTAATGGTACTGATGTCAGTCACACTGTATCATCCATCGTCACCCAACTCAATATGCATTTGGAGATCTTTCTCCTCCAAGTCACTGAAAATTTTCTCATCTCCTTTCATGTGAAAGGAAGCACCATTATAAAATTACCACCCTAATCCCAATGCACTAGACACCATGCATGCGATCAATGAGAATCCAAGCTCAATTGTGAGGAAAGAGCCTTACCAGCTGCAGCACCAGCAACCGTATTTTTCTTCTTATTATGTGGACAATTTGTGGAAATATGTCCATACTCGTGACAGTGAAAACACTTCACTTTGGACATGTTGTGCTCATTACCATCTTCACTGGCCTCAGATTTAGAATGGAATTTCTTCCCCCTCTTCTTCTTCACCTTGGAAGCCAAAGCACAATCCTCTTCATCATCATGCATTGATGAAGATCCATCTCTGGTGTTCTGCGTAAACTCCTCCTGCACTAGATCCGACCACAGTCGTTCCCAATCCAGCAGTTTTTCCCATCCATTGACAGAGTCCTGATAACTATGACAACTCTTAGGAAGTACCAATAAAGCCAAGCTCACCAAATCATCATAAAAAACACTTAATCCTACAATCCCAAGCTCATGCCTACATTGGACAAACTTTGTTAAGTATACCAAAATAGTGTCGTTCTTCTCCATCTTGATTTTTTTGAGTTTATCCTTCAGCACCAATATCCTATGGTCATTGCTGCTTTGGAAAATATCCATTAAAGCCTTCCACATTGCAAATGGAGTGGATTTCCCATCAAGGCTTAAAACAATATGGTCTCTCACACCTTCCAACAAAATCCTCCTTGCCCTTGCTACTTTCTTTTTCCATGCATCAAGTAATGCAACATCTGTCGAAGTGGGCTTAGGAACATCTCTATCGATGAATTCCTTAAAGCCATTATCTTCAAGCACCACCTCCATCATATCCTTCCATGAAATTTAGTTCAAGCTACCCTTGAGTGCATAATCTAACCACAAGCCATTGAAAGCCATTTCAATGTTTACTCAACTATCGCACCAAGAAATTCTTGCAGCAAATTCGAATTATTCCACCAATAAAACTCAACAATGCTTCAATATTGCAATATTCAAAGATTAATACTGCTCTGATACCATGTAGAAATTTTAATACTATTATTATGTATTACTGGACTCTCCTGATCTAACAATTATTCCACTATTAAATATAGAATCCTTCCACTTAATTCTTTGCGGAAATTAAATCGCCAATTGCAAACACATAAAGAAAAATAAATCGCACATAACAAGATGTTTTTACCAGGAAATATTAAAGCTAAAAAACCCAACTATCATATATTATGTATATCATGGATCATGAAACAATTACATACAAAACTCTACTCCAAGAGCTCTCAGTACAATATACAATCATCTCACACTGTCATACAAAAATTGGTTCACACATGCACCAATTTACTACCTCCCGACAGCTTTCCTCCACTACGCAATCCCTGATGGTAAATAACCTATGAATCATTTCGATATGGCCAGCCTTGACTAGACAATCCTCATAAGCATCTCCAATGTGTGTGTGATTGCATTGAATTCACCACTATAGTCACAAATGATAGTCAACCAGGCCCTTTCACCTATCTCTTAACTGGGTCTCCACTAGATCTGACATGCATGTAGTTAACAGTAGTATTTCTTCAGTCGCAAGTGAGATCACTCCATGTGAATTAATTTAATATTTAATTCACTGATCTCTCACTACTGTATCTTTAGTTACAACCAATTACAACTAGCACAACTAAGTTTAACTCAATTAACTGAGTTAAACTAAATAATAACTCACATAACTACACATCCAACTCTATTACAACTTTGTATCACTCAGTTACAAATAATTCCACTACATGGTCCACCAACCAACCACTTCAACTCGAAATCCACTTAGATAACTAATTTTCCACTTCAGTTAACTATTTCCAAGTGCTCATTGAAAATAGATAATTATTTATTGTATAATTTTTTGTTAAGGGCTTAACAAAAATCGACATGCATTCTAATTTTAGACATGAATTCCATGAAACAACTTCACACATGCATTCCTAACTTATACGCCCATCCATAAATATAATTTACTCAAACGTCTATAAATATATTACTGCTAAAAATAGACTTTGATCCAAATTCTAAAAATAGACATATCACCTAAAAATAGCCTGTGTGGGCCCCACCTAGTGTAGGTGCTTATTTTTCACTAGGATCAAGGATGATGTTTCCAGATGCCAATTTCATTATTTCTTGTTGCAATATTCAACACTCCCTCTCAACAAGAAAGGAATTTCTTTGCATGAAACATGCAACTCCATGCATTTTCCCTGCAACCTTTGCATGCAACACTTCTGAAACTGAATAGCCTCCAAATAACTGAATTAGTATAATGCATATGTCATCAAATTCTTCTAACTTCTGCTTAGCTACTGCACATGTCTTCAGGAACCACTGTGTTGTTTAACTCTGCACCCATGCACTCTGCACTTGCTTCCAACTCTGATCCACGCTCCAGGATCCGACACTGCCCCTTTGATCTGACTGCATCAATCCAATTGATCCTGCTACTGCTGCTCTGTGGGCTCCTCCTAGCCAGGTTCAATTCATGAGATCCACACAATCTCAATGAATCCTACCCATAAATCTCTTCTTGGGATTATTCATGCATGTCGCCCCACCTATCACCCGGTGGTATAGCTACATGCACTCCCTCTGCCCATATGGCTCAAAATTTCTCTGCATGAGTGATTGCTCCCACTCCATAATCCTCGTCTTGTGGCTGCTCCACTACCTGAGGTTCACTCTTACCTACATGCAAATCCTCCTTCCTCTCAAGCATCAATTGCATGGCTTTCTCACACTTCCCAACAGTAAGAAGCTCAATAGAAATCCCATCTACTTCAAATATATAGAGATTATTAACTCTAATCCCAACCTTCTTGGCTTGCCGTGTTGCTTTGCATCACAGGAAAACTTTTCCTTCACTAAAGACAACAGCATAGCCTCTATCCTCTAACATTATGACTGAGATTAAATTTCTCTTCAAACCAGGAACATGCATAACATATTTTAAATGAAATATTTTACATGATGCCCTCTGAAAGGTAACGGTACGAATGTCGGTCTCACTGTATCATCCATCATCTCCCAACTCAATATGCATCTAGAGATCTTTCCCCTCCAAGTCACAGAAAAGTTTCTCATCTCCCGTCATGTGAAAGGAAGAACCACTATCAAAGTACCACCCTGATCCCAATGCACTAGACACCATGCATGCGATCAATGAGAATTCAAGCTCAAATTGTGAGGAAAGAGCCTCACCAGCTGCAGCTCCAGCAACCATATTTTTCTTTTTCTTATGTGGACAATTTTTGGCAATATGTCCATACTCACGACAGTGAAAACACTTTACTTTGGACATGTTGTGCTCCTTGCCATAATCATCGGCCTCAGATTTAGAATGGAATTTATTCCCCATATTCTTCTTCACCTTGGTAGCCAAAGCACAATCCTCTTCATCATCATGCATTGATGAAGAGCCATCTCTGGTGTTCTGCATGAACTCCTCCTGTCGTTCCCAATCCGGAAATTTTTCTCGTCCGTTGACAGAGTCCTGATAACTGTGCCAACTCTTAGGTTGTCCCAACAGATCCAAGCTCACCAAATCATCATCAACAACACTTAATACTACACTCCCAAGCTCATCCCTACATTGGACAAACTTTGTTAAGTATACTGGAATAGTGTCGTTCTTCTCCATCTTGATTTTTCTGAGTTTATCCTTCAACGCCAATTTCCTATGGTCTCTACTGCTTTGGAAAAGATCCGTCAAAGCCTTAGAAATTAAAAATGGAGTAGATTTCCCATGAAGGCTTTAGACAATATGGTCTTTCACACCTTCCAACATAATCCTCCTCACCCTTGCTGCTTTCTTTTTCCATGTGTCAAGTAATGCAGCATCTGTCGAAGTGGACTTATGAACATTTCTGTCAGTGAATTCCTTCAAGCCAGTATCTTCAAGCACCACCTCCATCATATCCTTCTTTTAAATATAGTTCAATCTTCCATCGAGTGCATACTCTAACCACAAACCATTGAAATCCATTTCGATGTTTACTAAACTATTGCACCAAGAAATTCTTGCAACAAATTTGAATTGTTCCACCAACAAAAGTCAGCACTGATTCAATATTGCAATCTTCAAAGATTAATACTACTCTGATACCATGTATAAATTTAAACAATGTTGTGATGTATTACTAGACTCTCCTGATCTAACAATTATGCCACTATTAAATACAGAATCCTTCTACTTAATTCTTTGTGGAAATTAAATCGCCAAATGCAAACACATGAAGAAAAATAAATCTAACATAACAAGATGTTTTTACCAAGAAAGCTTAAATCTTAAAACCCCAACTATCATATATTTTGTATATCATGGATCATGAAACAATCTCGTACAAAACTCTACTCCAAGAGCTCTCAGTACAATATACAATCGTCTCACACTGTCATGCAAAAATTGATTCACACATGCACCAATTTACTACCTCCTGACAGCCTGCCTCCACTACGAAATCCTTGATGGTCAAGAACCTCTGAATGATTTTGATATGGCCAACCTTGAATGTGAAATATTCATAATCATCTCCAATGTGTGTGTGGTTGCATTGAATGCACCACTATAGTCACAAGTGATAGTCAACTAAGCCCTTTCACCTCTCTCTCAACTGAGTCTCCACTGGATCTAACATGCATGTAGTTAGCAATAGTATTTTTTCAGTTTCAAGTGATATCACTCCATGTGAATTAATTTAATATTTAATTCGTTGATCTCTCACTAGTGTATCTCTAGTTACAACCAGTTACAACTAGCACAACTGAGTTTAACTCACTTAACTGAGTTAAACTAAATAACAACTCACATAACTACACATACAACTCTGTTACAACTTTGTGTCACTTAGTTACAAGAAATTCCACTGTATGGTCCACCAACCAACCACTTCAACTCGAAATCCGCTTAGCTAATGGATTTTCCACTTCAGTTAACTAGTTCCAAGTGCTCATTGAAAATAGATAATTATTTATTGTCTAATTTTTCGTTAAGGGCTTAACAAAAATCGACATGCATTCTAATTTTAGACATGCATTCCATGAAACAACTTCGCAAATGCATTCCAAACTTAGACGCCCATCCATCCATATAATTTTCTCAACTATCTATAAATATATTACTGCTAAAAATAGACTTTGATCCAAATTCTAAAAATAGAAATATCACCTAAAAATATCATGTGTGGGCCCCACCTACTGTAGGTGCTTATCTTTAACTAGGATCAAGGATGATGTTTCCAGACGCCAATTTCACTGTTTCTTGTTGCAATATTCAACATGGATGTAGAAGCTTCCTCCCAGTAGAAGCTAGTGTTCTGATCAGGGGGTTGAAGCTCCCTTCCAGTAGTGGCTGGTAAATGGTATGAGGGGGTTGTAGCTCCCTTCCAGTAGCAGCTGCAGAACAAGAGAAGGTTTCAACCTTCTGCAGGTAGATGCCTACATACTCATATGAGTTTGCATCAGTACAATATTGTAAGCAGTCTTCCATATAATAAATATTGAAGACAGAGACAACATCAGCAGTGGTTTTCTCCCAAATTGGGTTTCCACCTTAAATCTTGGTTTTCATGTGTGATGATCGTGTGTGATGACTTATTATGTTGTTATTGCACATATTTACTGCTTAACTAAATTTTTCATAACTGATAAGCTGAGTTAAAGATTATTTTTGAAATTTTATCTATCATTAAAGTTGTCTAATTATACAGAAGTCTCTCTTGGTATATCTGCATGCATACATGAGTTGGGTTCATTAAAGTCGCATATGGAATTTAGTAAAGAAAAATTTAAAGTTATCAGTGAGCTCTAAATACTAATTCACCCCCTGTTGACTATTTTTCCCAACAATTGGCATCAGAGCAAGTACTTCTATAGAAGCTAAATCGCTAGAAGGAAGATCAGCTAAGATGAGCAATCAAGATGGGACAACATCTATCAGGCCTCCTCTCTTCAACGGAAATAATTTATTCTTCTGGAAAACAAGGACAAGATCATATCTTCAGTCTCTTGGAGCAGATGTATTGGCTATATTTGAAGGAGGTTAGCAATATCCAACGACAGTTCCAATAGATCCAGCTGCAAGAAAGAACTATGAAACCAATGCAAAGGCATTCAATGCATTACTAGGAAGTTTTACTGAATCATAATTTGTCAAAGTCATGTATTTGAATACAACAAAGGAGATATGGGAAAAGTTAATTTTGAGCTATGAAGGTGATGCCAAGGTAAAAAGTGCTAAACTCCAAACTATCAGAATTCAATATGAAAAACTCAGAATGCATAATGAGGAAAGCATTGCTAGTTTCTTTTTACATCTAGAGGATATTGTAAATCATATGAGAAATCTGGGTGAAACCATAACTAACACTACTCTGTTAGAAAAGGTTTTAAGATCTCTAACTCCCAAATTTGAGTCAAAAGTGTTTGGTATTGAAGAGAAGTAGGATCTACAAACTCTTACTGTTGTTCAACTTCATGGGGTTTTGACTGGTTTTGAAATGAGAAAAGGAGGTCCATATGAAGTCAAATAAGTTGCCTTCAGAGCTGCTGCAAAAGGAAAGGAAGTAGAAGAACAAGAAGGATCAGGATATGTTTCAGAAGAAGATGAGATAAATTTTGTAAAAAAGCTACAACTTGGCACTAGAAGGTTCAGAGGTAAGCTTCCTTTAAATATTTTTCTTGTGGAAGAGTTGGTCATTATGCTGCTAAATGTCCCCATAAAGATAGTCATGAAATGGGAAAGGAAGTGGAAAAAGGAAATAAGAAACTGCTTATCAATAGAAAAGGCTATTATACTAATGAAGATAGTGATGGTCTATCAAATAGTGAAGAAGGATAATCTGATCAAGATATTAGACTACTCATGGCTTTTGAAAAAGTCTCTAGTGAGGCTAAAGATACTTTTATGGATGCACTAGAAGAAAATGGTTTTCTTGAAGAAATAAATCATCTCAAAATATGCTTGGAAGAAAATAAAATTTCCATAGATACTCTAAAGAATAAGCTTATAGAAAAGGACAAGCACAATGATAAATTAGAATATGAAATAGTAAGTCTAAGAAAGGAAATTGAGAAAGTGAAAACTTAAAAACATAGAGTTGCTAAAGGATTTGAAACCTTAGATGAAATTATCAAGGTACAACGCTCTCATCTTATAAAGACAGGTCTTGGATATATTAGAGAATCCTCTCATTCTTTAGCACCAAGCTATCTAAATGTAGCTAAAGCCAACCTGAAACATTTTTTCACTCAACAAAAGAACAAAGAAACTACTCAGGTAAATCATGACCACTTCAATACAAGGAAGAACAATAATAGAAATAGAAATCATCAGGTAAACATAAATAGAAGGTTTCATGATCGCAGAAATTTCTTCTCTAATGGAAAATTTTTCTCATGTCATAATTTTGGTCATAAAGTTGCTCAATGTGTTGCATACAAAACTATCATCACCAAAGAAGCAAGAAAGAAAAGAAACGAGACTGAAATAAAGAAGAATACTTATAACAACTTTTCTCCTCTTCAAAATGAAATTGAATGTTATTACTGCAATAGCAATAACTTTGGTCATGAAGAATCTGAATGCAGGAGCAAACTTTAGCCAAAAGAGCATATACCTTCAAATTCCAAGGTATGGAGAAAGAAGGACTTATCTGGGTTAAAATTTATTTCATATCTTTATTTGCAGAAGGGGAAGAAAATAAATGGTACATTGATAGCGAATGCTCAAAAAACATGAAAGGTGATCAAAATAAACTCCTTTCATATAATGCTCTAGAGAAAGAAAAGAATGTTACCTTTGAAAATGACTCTCCTGCTGTCATTAAAGGAAAAGGTTTTGTTTTTCTAAAATAAAATGTGAAAGCTAATAATGTTATGTACGTGGATGGATTAAAGCATAACCTGTTAAGTGTGAGTCAAATGTGTGATCAAGGAAACGAAGTTGTTATGCTTTTTAAACTTCTGTGGTTATCTTTAATTGCAGAATCCAGATTATCCACAGTATCATAAAACATTGGTCGACGTTTTGAATCCCAACGGGGATCCATCATCAGGATGAGAATGAAGAATGAAAGAAGGTCGCAAAAGTTCAAGGTTTAAATAGTGAAGGATTGGGATGTTTGAGAGGAGCCGACAATAGATAACAATCTTATTTAAATAAATTATTTTTAATTTTAATAAAAAAAATTATTTTAATAATAACTAAGTTTTTTAAATATTTAAAGTTTTAAATTTTAATTTTAAAAAACCCTAAGTGGTTAAATTAATTTTAATTTTTTTTTATAATAATCTCTAAGACTTAAATTAATCTTAGTAAACTAATTTTTATTAATTTTTATTTAATGTCTAAATTTTTTTATATAATGTCTAGAATTTTAATTAATTTTAACTAATGTCTAAATTTATATTTTTACTAAGGTCTAAATTTATATTTTTATGACTACAAATATTTTAAGTACACCTTGAGGTTTTTAATTCCTAACCTAAACGAGAATCTACCAATTATTAAACTGAGTGTAATTAAATAAGAAGAATAATTGTGTTTATTAATCATAAATAATTTTTTTTATATATGTTAATAAATAAATGATAATAATTAATGAATATTAATATAATTAATTAAATCCTAATAAGTTATTATAATTTATAAATTACTTTCAACTGAAATATTTGAAACTTTACTTCCCCTCACTGATAATAATTATAAATTAATTAATTTTTATAAATAGAATAAAAATTAATTAACACAGATAATTATTACAAGTGAGCGAAATAAAATGCTTTGTATAGACACGACCCTAAACTACTTTCTAAAAGGAGAAGAAGCAAACCTCCGAATTTATACCTGGGAAGCAGACGAACCTAATGAGAAAATATGTCTAATAAGGGGTCGCCAACTGTCACTAATCTCGAATCCTCCATCCCTGTTGATGTTATGTGGGTGTTCTATAATCTCCACCACTTCTCTAATCTTTCATCTCTGATATTGTTCCTCCCTTGCGATGATTTTAGCATCCTCAAGACACAAGTGATGTTTCATTTTCGAGGAGTTATCATCAAGGGCCGAGGTTCGAGATTTCTCATGTTTAATATCGACACCATGCTCCTTCAGATGCTTTTGAAGAGAGCGCCCAGTTTCACTGATATAACTCTTCCCATATGAGCAGTCAATCTTGTAAACACCTTTAAGCTACCCCTGACTAATGCTATCTTTAACTGAGCGCATATTTTGTCTAATGGTTACTGCTACTGAGAATTGAGCAAAAATTTCACTCCTTCCTAAAACCCTGGCAATCTTATCTGTCACACCTTTGATGTATGGTAGAAAAACCCTTCCACCGTTCTCCTAAGGATCCTGGCATCTCTTGGATATGATAGTACATTTTTCTATGGTTATGGATTTTTTTATTTATCTTTCCTTATACCCTATACCCAAGAAAACAGATGTCAAGTGAGAGAGTTCTTCTTCTAGGTGCTCTTCATCGAAAATTCTCAGGGCTCTGACAGCAAGAGTGTTTAGGACGTGAAATTTCTGAGCGGGATGATGGTAAGACTTAGCGCCAAGGTAGCTGTCAATATGGGTTTTCTTCCTATAAACCTGATGCCCTAACGTTCCATATTCCTTTCTGTTAACTAGGACATCCAAGAAAGGAATGCTCATGTTTTCTTCCATCTCTCTAGTAAACTTAATTTCTGAGGAAATTGAGTTGAGGTGATTGAAGAATTTATCGAGATTCTCCCTACCATGCGACCACTTTATGTTAGTGTCTTCCTCAAATATTTTCCGCCAAGCTGGACTTAAGGGAAAGGAGGCAAAGGATTTATTTTCGAAGATTTCCATAAATAATTTGGCCACAATAGGGGAGAGTGGTGATCCCATTGCGACACCAGATACTTTCTCATAGAACTCTCCTTGGAAGCTGAAGAAGGTGGATCTTAAACAAATCTTCTCAAGCTTGGTTGTTTCAGGATTCATGACCTCATTAATAATGTTCACTACTTCATCTAAGGGGATTTTGGTAAACAGTGAAACCACATCAAAGCTTACCAGGATGTCACTCTCCTCCACCCTCTCTTGTTTTATAAGTTCAGCGAAGTCACTAGAGTATTTAATGTAGGATTCATTGTTCCCAATGGGAGGTTTGAGAATTTTTGCGACATATTTCGCCAGCTCATAGGTGGGGGATCCAATGGTATTGAAAATTGGTCTAAGGGGAACCCCATCTTTATGAATATTAGGAAGCCCATAAATTCTCATAATGACCTCACATGAGGGGGTCAATTTCTTCTTCAACTTATCATCAAGATGGGAGTTCGAGATTTCCTTCTTAACTTCTCTTAATACCTTTGGCAAGGGGCTGGACTCCAACTTCTTGTAGCTGCAGCAGTCAAGATTCTCCTTCATTGGTCAAAACGTTGACCATTTTTTTATGATACTGTGGATAATCCAGCTTCTGTAATTAAATGAAGTTGTCTTTAGTTCAAAAGAATGTGTAGTATGTGACCTTGACACAGGGAAAACAACAATAAAAGGGACACCAAGCAATATGTATGTATTAAAAGGTGGCCAAGAACAATGCTACTAGGGTAAATCTTCGGAAAATTGGTTATGGCACAGAAGGTTGGGACATTTGAGCTTCTCTCAAATAAGAAAATCTAGCAAACTCAAAGTTTTTCGTGATCTTCCCAGAATCACTCTACCTGAAAGTACCATATGAAAATCATGCCAATTTGGTAAGAAAACCAAGGTGAAATTCAATGCTAAAGAAGGATCAACAAGTAAGCCTCTTGAATTGATACATACTGATCTATGTGGTCCTATAAGGAAAAAGTCACCCTGTGGAGAACAATACTATATTTTATTTATTGATGAATTCTCTAGAATGTGTTGGATCGGTTTACTGAAACATAAAGATGAAGCATTTGAAAAATTTATGATCTTCAATGCTTTGGTTGAAAATGAATCAGATCTAAAAATAAAATGTCTTAGATATTACCAAGGAGGAGAATACATATCAGATGAATTCTTTTATTTCTGTGAACATCATGGCATAGAAAGACATTTTTCTGTAGCTAGAACACCATAATAGAATGGTGTGGCAGAAAGGATGAACATAATAGTTCAAAAAATGGCTTGGGCTATGCTTGATGAAACTGGAACTCCCGATACCTTTTGGGGAGAAGCAACACATACTGTAGTAAATATTTTTAACAAGGCTCATTTTCATGTGAATAGTGATAAAACTCCTTTTGAACTCTGGTATGGCAATCTTCCCACCGTAAATCATTTTAGAGTTTTCGGAGGCAAATGTTTTATCAAGAACAATGATGAAAAATTTTCACTGGCAAAGGCTTTTCTCTTGAGGTTGGCGTAACTATTTTTGTTACCTTCTATAGTAGGTATAGGGCTTAATTATCCCAGTCTGTCTTTTGAAGGTCCTTATATTCACTTTATTTTATTTTCGTGTCCTGTCTTAATCACCTGGAGCAGAAATACCTGAAGGTAGCTTGATTGGTTTTATCTTTAGGGACATTTCAATGAGTGTTCTTTGCTCCTATATTTCCATAGCTTTATATTTTTTTGAGTCCTTACAAGTTCTCTTAATAATTAAAAGTGGTTGATTGAGCAATTCGTCGCTAGAGGAAGATTCGTGGGATCTCACCTTCGAGTGCCAAGCCATCTTCTAGAAGGCTTAGGAGCAATTTTGCTAGTGATTTTCAATCATTAGCAATGAACACATTGTAGATTGATCCTCCACTTGAACTTATAGTTTCACAAGGTGGTCCTAGTGTAATTCATGATTTGGACAAGAAAATTCTAGTCCTTTCTAGGGCCCTCTTTCAGTCAGAAGATAAGGTTGAGGTTGAAGATATTCCTGAGTCCCCTTAGATTCCTTCTTCACGTCTTTCTCCTAATTTTCCAGATGTTGTATTATACGTTTGGACCCCGATTCACAGGCCGGAAAGCCCTGTTTTTTCTCCTTATTTTCTTTCAATGACCACTGCTGCGAACTCAATTTCAGATATGAGTAATACTAATGTGCATACTCCTCTTTTAGTTGAAGGAGGAGGCACAACTTTTATATCTATTATCGCTCATAGTAATGATATATTTGGCTCTACCTCCATTCCATCTTTAAGTGGGGGCACCCTAACTTTTTCTTCCCATACTGGTTCCTTTTCTTTTGGGATGCCTTCTAGTGCAATTCCCTTGGTTCCTTTAGCCATTTCAATTGTTGTTTCCACAATGAAGAATTCTATGGCTAGTGGTTCAACATATTTCCAGGGTTTCCCTTTTGGGAGTGGTCATATCCCTCATTTTGACCCTTCTTCAGGATCACTACCTTTCTCCACTCAAGTTCAAGGTTGTAATCCTTTTCAAGGAGGTCAAGGATGGACTAACCCTTATCATAGTGGTTTAGGGACTGGGAATCAATTTTATTTTGGTCAACAGGGTAACATGCCTTCCTCCTCTGTAGGAACCTCTTGGGGTTATTCTCCCTTCACCAATGCATGGAACCCTTACCAAGTGCTCTCCTCTCATTTTAATACTTCACTTGGGGAAAATTTTCCTAGGTATGGTAACCCTTCGGCAGGAGGAGTTCATACTCTAATTTTTTGTGGACCACAATTTTTTCCTTACAGTACAGTGTCTTCTATGAAAAATCCTTTGCAAACTGGAACCTTTAGAAATCCAATTTATTCTTTTCAAAATGTTTTTAATCCTACCCATGGTGGGTGGAATTATCAAGCTCCTCCATGCTTACCATTCCTATCAACTCTACATTTTCCATATCTTTCAAAATTGACAAACGACCTGATCCGATATAACTTGGCTTGGCCTCCAGTTCCCACCAAAATTCCATTGGATATTATAAAATTTGAAGGAAATTATGCAAAGGATCCAGATGAGCATGTAACAACATTCCATTTATGGTGTTCATCCAACTCCCTAATTAACGATTCAATCAGGTTGAGATTGTTCCAATGCACCTTAACTGGGAATGTTGCCAAGTGGTATATAGATCTTAGTGGGAATACCTTTGATTCATTTGGTGAATTAGATAATATGTTCTTGAACCATTTTTAGTCGCACGTCCAATATGATGTTGGAATTGAACTATTGGATATTTTCCAACTGGACAAAGAAACTCACATTTCTGACCATATTCAGGAATGGCGAAGAAGGAATAGGATCATTAAGGAATATATTCCTAATGAATTCCTTCTTGAATTGTTTTGAAAATCTTTACAGCAATAAATCTCAAAGGATGTATCACTCTGCAGGGTATTCACTAAGGAACAAGCTATCTTTAGAGCCCAACAATTATAACTTATATAGTCTCAGTATGGGATTATCGATAAGATCTTACCTGATGCTCCTTGATCCAATATATATTTAGCCAATATGAATCCATGTCCCCATGCCGATGGGCTAGTCAGATCGATCGATAATAGCATGGTTAACATGTTAAGTCAATTGCAGCAATTGTCTTTACAAACTGTTTCTTCGATCCATGCATCATCGTTAGTGCCTACGCCTTATCAACCATTAACTATTAACGTTTTCCAATCTTATAACCCCATAGGAAATCAAAAATCTGATGGGGAGAAAAAAGGACGTAATAATAAGGAAGATAAGTATGGGAAGGGTAATGCGAACAAATTTAGTAATGATGCTAGGGAGGGTAAAAATGAGTCAAAAAAGAAAGTTAAGTTTCCTTGAAAATTGTGCACTGGAGACCATTTGACTCATATTTTCCCTAATATTCAGTATTCTCAGTGCTTGTTAGCTCAGCAGGGTTCTTCTAGCTCCCAGGTTTTTCTAACTAACCCTTTTCCTCAAGGAAAATAAATGCTTGTTGTCGTGAATGCTAATACTGGGACCCCCACATGGGGAAACCAGGAAGGGGAAATCCTTGAATGTATACATGATGAGTTCTCATGTTTATGTTGTGATAAGGTCACATGATTATGGTGAACCATAATCCTCTAAGGCTAAGGCCACTCCTAATGTTCCAAGCCACTCCATATTGAGAGGCCCGCGGTTGATCCTATACCTTGGATGCCAAAATGCTCTGCAAAGCGTGTGACGTTCAAACATAATGCCAAGGTTGCCTAGAACTACTCCATTGTTGACGATCTTGCTCAAATTCCTTGAGCGATGTCTACGTTATAGGTACTCCAGTCCATCACAAAGTATTGTGCTGCTCATTATGATTGGGGAAATAGATCGAAAAAACTATATTATTATTACATTTGACATCTAAAATATTAAGAAGAGACTCCATCATCACATCACTTTCCATATTAAATCTACATATTAGAAGATGAATATTTTTTGAACTGTAGTTGATGAGGGAGATTCCACGTGTGTCATGTCCATTGCATGTTGGAAAGCTATCAGGTCTCCTCAAGCTGTCCCTTCACCTACTCACTTGACTACATTTGATTCTAATTCTCATAGGCTGCATGGAATTGTTCCAGCCTTTCCCATCTGTGTTCAGGGCAAGGTAGTCAATATCAAGGTGGAAATAGTCGATGCTACTTTTCACTATAACCTTTTATTGGGTAGAAATAAATTTATGTAATGGATGTCATTGTATCATCGTTATTTCACATCCTATGCTTTCCACATGAAGCAAGAATTGTTACTTTTGATCATATGGCTTATTCTCCAAAAGAATCCAATGCATCCTCTGATTCTACTGTTCCCTTGGTGAAATACACCAAGAATCCTGTAGAGAATTTAGGATTCAGAATGTATTCCTCGTTGATGGTCACTTTTGATCTTCCTTCTCCTACTTCTTGAATAAATTCAATTTTATCATCCAAGGTGTTATAGGTCAATTTGGGCACCATTCCCAATGACCTAGTTAACTGGGCATCATCTCCAAGACCAATGATCAAGGGTCTATCATTCCCTATCATTTTAGTTGTTACATGCCCTAAGACAAGAAGCAAGACAAATCAAGCAAGACTTTCATCAAGCAAAGGTTTCGATGGTTTGAAGCTTATTATATAGCATATGAGAGCTCACCAATGTAGGCTCTAAGGGGCCTAAGTGCATTGCATATGCAGGTAGCCCCATGCAAGGCTGCTTTGCAAAGCACATCCCGACATTCACAGGTGCATTGGTCACATTTGGAGTGAAATTATCATTGTTCCAGAATCTCCACTTGGCCAGTACCTTCTAGAAGAGTTCACATGTGCCAAGCTTCAGATCCAAGTGTCCATTTGAAATCTATGTTACTGGAAACATATCTTGCCTATTTTTGGAAATTTATTGATTGCAAAACAACCTATAGTTCATCTATAAATTGAACACGGATCTAAGTGTTTGAGAAGGAAGAATTTGAGTAGAGAAATGCTGGAGGATTTTCAATTGAGAGCTAGATTTGTGAAGCTGCTGCTGGAAAGATTTATACTATGATGAGGCTTGGGAACATTGCTGGAAGGTCACTTCAAATCACTCACTAGGTTGTAACCTCTCTTTCTATCATCGATAAATATTACTTCTTATTTTTCCCTACATGAATCTATGTTAGATTTGATTTTCCATATTGTAAGATCATGGTTGATGTATGTGGTTTATGCTTTACTGATTTAGCTAAATAGCTTGAATAGATATCTATATTATTGCATCTTCTACTGTTTCAGTGTTCTTTCTTGTAGGAAGCATTCAGCTCACAAACCACTTGAATTTGAAGATGCAACGGAAGCGACAAAAGAGCCATTTGGAAGCGACTGAACAAGTAAGCCTCCAATCCTCTTTGTGTATCTATTTTTAGCTAGGAGAAATAGTCATATATTATTTCACCTATTGTTCTATACTAGCACATATCTAGGGAAGCGTAATTTATTTGTAGATTACAATTCTGGCCCAACACAAGGTCCCTTCTCGAAGATATTTCTTCAGAAATCGTAATTTTTCGAATCCTTGGCCCTTACCCTATTCTAGGAACAAGTTAGAAGAAGGGAAAATGGGTGGAATGGCATATCCCATGTCTGCAGCTGAAATTGCTTATTAATTTATAATTAATACTGCAAATTCTTATCCTACTCCTGTTTCACCAGAGGATTTGGATGGAGATGTGGCTCCAACTTGGACGCCTAACTTGACTTCTTCTATGGATTGCCTTGATACTGTTTTACCATATAAGGAGGAAATCCTTGAATAAATGATAGGTATAGAAATATAGTGGGATGACTAACATCATCAGTCATATTTTCTCCCGGACTTGCATCAAGTTGAATCAAGTTTGTCTAGCCCTTCATCAACTTGTGATGTTCACACGATTTTAAACCCTTTGGCTCTAGCATAGTTTTCTGCCGAAGGTAACATGTGTATCATTTCAGAAACAATTCCAGTGAACATATCCATGGATCCCAATATAATTGAGAATGTTTTCATTGAATCCGAGTGTTCCCCTGAAGAAATCCAAATTTATACTGATATTTTCAAATAATTCCGTGATGTGTTCACTTGGTCTTATGAGGAAATGCCTGGAATTCATCCATCAATTTTCAAGCATGACATCAAGACTTACAACAATGCTAAGCCTATATAGAATAAGCTTTAGCCGGTAAACCTTAGGAAAGAGGCAGTTATCGAAGTCTAGGTTGATGAGCTGCTTAAGGTGGATTTAATACATCATGTTCCTTTGATTGAGTGGGTTTCAAATCCAGTCTCGGTTGAAAAGAAACAAGGAATGATCTACGTGTGCATAGAATTTAGGGATTTAAATAAGGCTTGTCCTAAAGATAATTTCCCCATACCCTTTATTGATCGAATTAGCGATGAATGTGCGGGAAATGAATTTTTCACCTTCATGGATCATTTCTTGAGTTATAATCAAATTACTATCCGTCTTCAAGATCAACATAAGAAAACTTTTATCTGCTCCTGGGGTACTTTTGCATACAAGAATATGCCTTTTGGCCTTAAAAATGCTGGAGTGACTTTTGAGGGGCCATATTGTAATATTCCCAAATTTGAGCATCATAATTGGAATATTAGAGTCCTTAATTTTCTTAATGAATTAAGTAAATAAAAGGTTGGAGGGACCCACAAACCCCAAAGATGAATAAGATCCACTTTTTGTGTGTGAATGTGGACTAATTAAGCCTAGATCTGCAAAATAAGGTACTTGAGAAACTACTAAAGTGAATGAGATTGGAGATCATGTCTCATTTAATGAGAGAGATCATGGAGGGTTGATTCAGTCAACTAAGATCTTGAAGATGTCAAACAAAGGATCATTGAGCATTCATGATCAAGTGATGTAAGATCATGTGCAAATGCAGCACACATGATGGAGGAGGTGTACATTGCACCTAGACTTGTTGGTTGATTTGGTCAAACAACGTAGTCCCACTTGGAGGATCTTGTCCACATGTGACTGCGCATTTGAGATTAGGGCCAAGGTTTGGGAAGGCTCAAACATTATAAAGGAGATGAAGGAAAAGGTGAAAGGAATCTTGTATTATTTTGATGTATGATATTTTAGATATGGAATTTTCAAGTGACATTCCACTGCATTCTTGGGTTGTTTAGCAAAGATTGCAGGTGTTGTTTAGCACAAGGTGTTCGCGGGCGAGAATCCCACCTATTTCTTGAGTAGCTTTAGAAATAGAATTTCTCTTCATTCTACATCAGGCATTGGTGTCGCATCTCTTCTCTACTTTCTATAGGACATTCATATTCAGAAACCTGCAGATTTCTAAAGATCAGTTTGGAAGGTGGAAGTTGTCTTCAGTACTTCAGTTGGAGAACAAGGTGAGGGATTATTCCCATCACTTGGGCTTATATATTAGCACTCTCAGAGCCAAATTGCAGATCTGGCATCAAGCCAAAATTTACTGACCTCCTAGTAGCAGTATTCCCTTCAGGAATAACATTGTCCCTATTGCAGATCTAAAAGGAGGAAGGAAGTTGCTAGTATTTCAGCTAGCAATCCTATGAGGGATCATCCCCTCACATTGCCACGAGTCTTACCATCAGCCTGGATTTTATTGCAACATATTTCAGTAGGCAGAAGGCCTCTCTTTCCCTCACAGCACAGTTTTTGTTGGTAGTTGTGTTGCAGTAGCTGCAATCATCATTGGATTATTGAGAAGCTAGATCTAGAGCTTTTAGTTAATAGATATAAGGAATGGATCAACCCTTAAAGCTTAGATATAATATGATATCATATTTCAGCCATCTATTTGTTATCTCTAGCTTCATATCTATATTTCCCAGTAGATCAAGGATCAAACCTTGGGGAGGTGATTTTTCCAAAGTTATAGATCTGGAAAATCCTTTCTGGGTTATCTTGGGAATCCATCACATTGGCCATATCTTGAATCTTGGCATTATCAGAGCTCTGGATTTGAGTAGATCTAAATTTTCATTTTCAGCCTGCACCTATATGTTCATGTTCAGCTAAAAGGACTACGCAGTATTTACTTCAGCGCCTCGACAGTTACGTTGTACCTGTTGTATGCATGTTTTCAGGGTGATCCTAGCTCATCTTTTTTGCTAGATCTACCTACATTTTGTACTTATGTAACCGAATCTTCTCCAATATGATAAAATGGCTCAGCTCTTTCTACGTATTCTGACGTGTACTTAGATTTATTGTTTATCTTGATATAAGCTCTTATATTGTGTGAAGAATTTATGCATTCTCCCTTTTGGGATATTACAGTGGTATCAGAGCATGATCTTTGGCTCAGCTTGTGGACACTTCATATTTTGCATTGAAAGAAGAATAGATAGATGATATCTATTATGGGGGATGTAAAATTTGTCACTCCTTTCTTTAGATCCATGCAAGATCTCTCCAAGGAGGTCAATCAAATGAAGGAGGAAGAACAAAGAGAAGATCCAAGAAGAAGAAGTGATGAGGAAAGTACTTCTTATCAGCAGAAAAGAAGACTGGAGAATCCTAGATCTCCTCATAGATCCACTATGCCCACTTTCTCTGAAGAAGATGAGAGGTATAGAAGTAAATAAAGGAATGAACCTAAGACTCATGAGACTCTCAGTCTATATCTTGAAGAGTACAAAGCATAGTCTAGAGCTTTCAAGAAGAAGCTAACTCTCTAACAATTATTCCATATTAAAGAAGAAAGAGGATCCTATAGCACCAATAGAAGAAAGAGGCATAATAGATACTATTTTCCTACATTTGATGGATCTTCCTCAAGCAATGTCAAGGCTTGCAGGAGAGAGTTAGATTCATTTTTCAAGCTACATCTTGTGGCTAAAGAAGAGGCTGTTCAAATTGCAGCACTTCATCTCTTAGATGAGGCAGAAGAGTGGTGGTTTGGGCACATAGAGCATGCAAAGGTGACAAAATATTCAGATTTCTTTCATAAGCTGAGGGATAATTTTGATGAGAAGGAAACAAAGATGAGCCTCAAAGAGCCATCTCCCAAGGAAATCAAGGAGAATGTCAATCTTGTCACTTTGGACAAGAGGTCACTACTTTCACCACCTGTTGTAGAAGTACTTGTATCTGGAGAAGGGACACTTGCATATTTGCAAGGTAGTCTTGAGCTCTTAACATATGGAGTCCCATGCATGGATCAAGAGATGCATGAGGAAGAGGAGGAAGATACTAGCGTTGTTACACTTGAAGAAAAGAGGCCATCAATATTACCAGTAGTTGGAGACACTATTGTCCAGGTTGGAGGACCTCTTGTGTTCTATCAAGAGGTTCCCACATATCGATTGACCCAAGGTATGCATAAAATTTCAGCACATATTTTTTCAAGATCAATGCATAACCAAGGGTTAGAACAAAATGTTGATTTGAAGTAGAGACATATCACAACGTAGAGGACCCTTGATCTAATCGAGGAGGAGAAAAAAAACTATCCCTGTTCATCATTTTTGAGCTACATTCAACCCTTTGAGTTGAGATGTAGAGTTTCAGAAAATGGGATTAGCATTATCCTATATACAATGGCTGATTATGAGATCAGAATTGTGCTTTATTTTGAGACAACATATGCATTACCCTGCAGATCTACAGTGCTGTCACTTAGTAGCAGTGACAAAGAAAGGGCTTCATCATTATTGGAGAATTCTAGAGGTAACTGCACTCATGAAGCAATGGAAGCAAAGATGACTAGTGGTAGACATCTTGAAATGAGAAACATTTTCTCCCTTCTAGATGACCCTTTCTCAATGAGCATCCCACTGCTCAAAGAGAAACTTCTACTTGCAGCAAATCCAAAACTTCTTTGGTTTTGGGGGGCCTTTGGTGGAGAGAAAATATCATTAAGATATCCTATTAGAGATGCATTTCAACATTTCATGAAGTGAAAATTTCTTCAACAGTTTGGGGGAGATGGTATTCTACAAAGGGAGGATACCATGATTCTGCAACACATCACTCATATTCCATATTGGGTGAGTGGATGACGATGATGACAAAGGGGTCACATGATCACCTGAAAATTTATATGGGCCAGCAATATTGGTTACGTTGGTTTCCACTGGGAGATTTCTGTCACTCTCCAAAGGCTCCATGCCTTGAAAAACACATATGAAATGAAGAAGGAAGCATGGTTGCACTAGCTGCTCTTGGGTGAGTATGGGTACCACCCAATAGCTCATCATTTTCTGAATAATGCCTTGTGTATCAATTATAAAATGCAGCAAGAGAAGGCATGTTCATTTTGGTTTCACTTGAGAGAGTTTGGCCACCACATGACATCTCCTATGTCTATGTGTTTTGTATTATGTAGAATTTGGCATAATGATCTCATGATGTGCATTGATGATGTTTCTTTGTATTGGGCTGATGTGAAATTCCATATGTCCATTAGTATGCTTTTGCTTCATGATGCACATGAGGAGGATAGAAAGTAGAAAGATCTCTTGTTGCTTTGGTTGCTCTTGGGGGAGTTTGGCTTGTCCAACTTACATGGAGGAGATGGAGGATGGCAGCAAAGGGCCTTACTCCAGTGCTTACTCTTAGGAAAATATGGTTTGACATCTTTGTCTACCCATATAGCTCCTTCCGTTCTTCTTTTGCATAACTTTGGAATGATGAAGTTTGGATCCAATAAGGCCAATGGGGCTAAGAATAAGAGCATAACAATGCTCAATCAAATTCATGAAACATGGGATGAAGGAGTGTATTGTATGATGAATATTTTCCTTTGTGGAAGGAGCTACGATATTTTATGTATCTCATCTATTTATGATGTTTTTGGACATCATGCGATTGTCACTTTGTGCTTCATGATGGGATGAGGAGTTCTAACCATGAAGTTGGAAGTCTTCCCATATATTTCTAAAACGAAACTATGGAACCAAACATGCATAACATATTGCAGAAAATGGAAGAAGTTTGCCTTATGTGGATGCCATTTGGAGGGGAATAGATGGCTGGTGCATCTATCTTTTGAGTTGCTTGAGGACAAGAAACATTTTGTAGGGGGGACTGTAATATTCCCAAATTTGAACATCATACTTGGAATATTAGAGTCCTTTATTTTCTTAATGAATTAAGTAAATAAAATACTGGAGGTACCCACAAACCCCAAATATGAATAAGATCCACTTTTTGTGTGTGAATGTGGACTAATTAAGCCTATATCTGCAAAATAAGGTAGTTGAGCAACTACTGATGTGAATGAGATTGGAGATCATGTCTCATTTAATGAGAGAGATCATGGAGGGTTGATTCAGTCAACTAAGATCTTGAATATGTCAAAAAAGGATCATTGAGAATTCATGATCAAGTGATGGAAGATCATGTGAAAATGAAGCACACATGATGGAGGAGGTGTAAATTGCACCTAGACTTATTGGTTGATTTGGTCAAACATTGCAGTCCCACTTGGAGGATCTTGTCCACGTGTGACTGCGCAGTTGAGATTAGGGCCAAGGCTTGGGAAGGCTCAAAAATTATAAAGGAGATGAATTCAAAGGTGAAAGGCATCTTGGATTATTTTGATGTATGATCTTTTAGATCTGGAATTGTCAAGTGACATTCCACTGCATTCTTGGGCTATTTAGCAGAGATTGCAGGTGCTGTTTAGCACAGGGTGTTCCCAGGCGGGAATCCAACCTCTTTCTTGAGTAGCTATGGAAATAGGATTTCTCTTCATTCTACATCAGGAATTGGTGCCACATCTCTTCTCTACTTTCTGTAGAACATTCATATTTAGAAATTTGCAGATTTGTGAAGATCAGTTTGGAAGGTGGAAGTTGTCTTCAGTATTTCAGCTGGAGAACAAGATGAGGGATTATTCCCATCACTTGGGCTTATAGATCAGAACTCTCAGAGCCACATTGCAGATTTGGCATCAAGCCAAAGTTTATTGACCTCCTAGCAACAACATTCCCTTCAGGAATAACGTTGTCCCTATTGCAGATCTAAAAGGAGGAAGGAAGTTGCTAGAATTTCAGCTAGCAATTTTGTGAGGGATCATCCCCTCACATTTCCATCAGTCTTACCATAAACCTGGAGTTTATTGCAGCATATTTCAGTAGGTAGAAGGCCTCTCTTTCCCTCACAGCATAGTTTCTGTTGGCAGCTGTGTTGCAACAGCTACAATCATCATTGGAGGATTGAGAAGCTATATCTAGAGCTTCTAGCTGATAGATCTGAGGAAGGGATCAACCCTTCAAGCTTATATCTGATCTGATATCATATTTTAGTCATCTATTTGTTAGATCTAGCTTCAAATCTATATTTCCCAGCAGATCAAGGATCAAACCCTGGGGAGGTGATTTTTCCAAAGTTGCAAATCTGGAAAATCATTTCTGGGTTATCTTGGGAATCCATCATAATGGCTAGATCTTGAATCTTGGCATTATCAGAGCTCCGGATTTGAGTAGATCTGCATTTTAATTTTCATCCTGCACCTATATGTTCATCTTCAGCTGAGAGGACTGCGCAGTATTTACTGCAATGCCTCCACAGTTACGTTGTACCTGTTGTATGCATGTTTTAAGGGTGATCCTAGCTCATCTTTTTGGCTAGATCTACCTACATTCTATACTTGTGTAACTGAATCTTCTCCAATATTATAAAATGGCTCTACTCTTTCTGCATATTCTGATGTGTACTTATATTTATTGTTTATCTTGTTGTAAGTTCTTATATTGTGTGAATTATTATTGCATTCTCCATTTTGGGATATTACAGCCATGTCCTATGCTTTCCACGATATCAAACATATAATAAAAGCTTATTTGGATGACCTAGTTTCTCATTCTCGAAAGAGAATGGATCATCCTCATCATCTTCGTTTTATTTTTGAGTGATGTTGTTATTGTAAAATTTGGTTGAATTTGAATAAGTGTGTTTTCGTCATCACATTTGGTTAGATATTGGGATTCATAGTATCTATTGAAAGGATTCGTGTAGATCCTTTCAAGGTTGAGACAATACTTCAATTTCCTCCCCCGTCTACCATTCGTCACTTCAGAGTCTCCAACGAAAATATAATTTCTTGAGGAGATTTAACATTAATTATGCTGAGATTACAAGGGATTTATGAGATTTCTAAAAGAATGAGTTCCATTTCTATGGGACAATTTCACTTAGCACTCATTTGATGATTTGAAAAAAACATTGACCTCTAGTCCTTTACTGAGTCCACTTGAATATAGCAGGGGTTTAATCCTTATCTCGCTGGGATAGAATCAACCATTGGTATGGTTCCAGTTCAGAAAGATGATGCTCTCTGTGAAAACGTGATTTACTATCTAAGCCAAGGCTTGGTAGGTCCTCAATTACAATACTCCCCTGAAGAGAAATTATATTTGGAAATTTTTCGTGTTGTCCAATGACTTTGAAACTATATTCTTCTTAGAATTTTTTTTGTCTTAGCGAATATCAACCCATTTCAGTTTGTTCTTAGTAGGCAAGTGACTGGGGGAAAATATAACAGATCGATTTTCATTTTACAATAATTTGATCTTGAGTTCTTGTTAGTGAAATCTAAGAAATATTTAGTATTCACGGAATTAACCTCTGAGTTTCCTTGTGAAGAAGAAATGGTTTATGAGGAATCATTTCCTGTTGAACATATCTTCCTTATTTCTTCACGAGATCCTTAATATGGATATATTATTATATATCTTCATACGTCGATGTTTCCCCTCACTTTTTCAAAGGATGAGCGGAGAAAATTGTGTCACTTAGCTAAAAGTTATGTTATTATCGGTGACACTTTATATCATAGCAGGGTCGATTCAATCCTTAGACGTTGCTTAACCCTAGAAGAAGTGAGTCAGTGATGACTGATTTCCATAGTGGATCTTGTGGTGGTCATCTATCTAGGCTTTCTACAACCCAAAAAATGTTACGTGCAGGATATTTTTGGCCTTCGATTTTCAAATATTGTGTTGAAGCGGTTAAGAAATTCCATCCTTGTCAAGTTTATACTCGAGAAATGCATGCTCATCTAGCTCCACTCTTTCCTATTATGGGGCATCAATTTTACAACTTGTAACCTACCTTTGACAAAGGGTCATAAGTATATTATTTTAGTAATGGACTACTTTACTAAGTGGGCCAAAGTTATGCCCACTTTTGTGAATGATGGTGAAACAACAGCCTTGTTTCTATTCAACCAAGTCATTTATCACTTTGGTATTCCAAAGGATATTTTCATTGACCATGGCATTCATTTCCAAAACAAGATGATGGTTGAATTGGCTCTCAAGTTAGGGTTTTGGTAGGAGAAATCATCTCCTTACTATCCCCAGGCCAATGGTCAGGTGGAAGCCGTCAATAAATCCTTGAAATTTATCCTTCAAAGGACATTTAATAAGTCTTGATCCAATTGGCACATCATATTTTATCATGTGCTTTGGGCATACCGGATTTCGATCAAGACTACAACAGGTTTCACTCCTTTTCAACTAGTTTATGGATTGGAATCGATCTTCCCTATGTAATGTGAAATTCCTTATCTTAAACTAGTTGTGGAACTTCTTCTATAAGCTTCTAGTCTTGAAGAATGTCTCGTTATTCAGAATGTCTTGATGAGAAATTTCAGGATGCAACCTTCATTAACGAAGCTCATAAAAGGGGGTGAAAATCTGTTAGAGCAAGGTCCCCTAGTTGCATTTTCATATGTTCCAACGCTACGTATTTTATATATTTTTGTAGTAATTGGTCTTGCGCAGGGGCTTTAGGGCGGGTCAAAGCCCCCAATGTATTGTAACGGGTCAAAGGGTAGACCTAGAGTCTGCAACCCATGGTTTGCAGACTGCAGGATAGCGCAAGCTATGATGATATAAATAGATGGATAGTTTGAGTTTAAGGGTAATTAAGTAAGATTGATTCTATGTACGAACTATTGAGATCTGTTTTGGGTAGTTTTTGGTAAGGACTCCTACTAGCTATGTGCACGAAGATCCTCTGTCCTGCTGTGTGCGGACCTCGCTGGCTGTGTGCATGAGTTGTGACTTGGGTTTGTAACTCGGTTTTGGAAGGTAATGAACAAAAAATATGTTATGTTATCTGAACTGGTTGTATTCATTACTGAAGTACCTCTGTGTTATTTGAATTAGCTGCGATTGTGTTTATGATATCTAAATTAGTTGCGATCGTGTTTATGTGATGATAATTGCTGATGTGCACGTGGATGCAAAGGCATTGATAAGATCTACTTAATAATAGTAGCTTTTTTTATGTTTACATGCTGGTTATACTATTAAGGGCTCGATAATAGGCTTTTTTCTGTGTGAACCTAATAGAACTCAACAAGATCTACCTTAATTAACCACTCCCTCCCAGGGTGCAGAAACCTAGTTCCAGCACCAACCCATACTACTTCAGGTGAGACTTTGGCCTGTGAAAGTAGGTCATTTCCGAAAGGGCCAGTAGTATAGGGGTTTGTTGGAAAAATTTAAATCTGAACCTGGGTCAAGACCCCTCAAGCCAACAAATGGTTCTGTTGCCAGGAACAAGAGCATTTTGAGAGAGAGATCGGCTAATGCCATGAGGATGTTGGACACTTGAGAAATTGGAGCTCGAAGACTGGTTTGAAAAATAGATTCAAGAATTTTCTATAAAAGAGAATCATAACAGAAAGCTAACAGCTGAGAAGTGGAATAAAAAATATATTTTCATAGAAGTATATGAAATATTCTTAGTGACTTTTGCACATGAGCTCCAGGAGTGGCTAGCAAGGCTATTAGAATTCTAGACGTGTTGTAAAGACGATCAGGTTATGCAGTGGACTCCAGAGTTGATTCAATGGTTGAAGAAGGCTGACAACACAATCACCCAAACTGTAGATCATTGGATGGATAGTGTGCTAGGAGGATTTGTAACAAAATTCGTAGTCGATCAGTTTGTATCCTACTCTGAGGTGGAGCAGAGGTTCTTCAAAGGATTCCGAGGTAAGTTCTTGCAAAAATTGTCGCTACTAATTAAAATATTACTAAGGGAAAAGGGAATTTTTTGCAGCCACACCGAATGAATGAACTTTGATCAGAGTGAGAGTACAACACGAAGTAGTAAGTACTATCGAGTCAACTGAGAAGGGGATAGATCCATATATAGCCCATTAAGAGAGTCGGTTGCACACGTAGGAAATAGTCCTCTGGCTACACCATCGTCAATTCATCATAAGGGAAAGAACTCCCCTACACCTTCGCCACTATCGGAAGATGATATGGCCACAGATGTGAAGCTACCCACCTTCAAGGGTGTAGGAGATGAAGTCATGGACCGATTTTGGTTTGTAGCGGAATCAGTATGGACTGTGCAGAATGTTGCTAGCGATGTTGTAAAAAGGGCATGACTATCCCTCGCCTTTGAAGGAAGGGAACTGGATTGGTTCATGGGGTACGTAGGCCAACATGAAATTCCATCAGTACAAGAGATTAAGAATGCTTTAAAACAACAGTTTTAGAAGCCTAAGTCCTACGCTCAACTGGTGGTTGAATTGAAATACTTTAGACAAGGACCCCACTAAGTCGGTATAGGAGGCTGATCAATGGCTAAAGAAGGTGATCAGAGATGGGGAATTTAAGCATTAGGATAGACAGCATAAGGAATGGTTCATCGCCATTCTATTACCTCACTTATTCAGACCTTTGGTTCAGCAAGTAATTGAGATATAAGAGAAAGCCTTAGAGATTTCTATGAAGCTAGAAGCTGCGCCAAGAGACGATGCCCAGTTTGGGGTATAGAAGATCCAGGGAAAATTGGAGGAAATGCACTTCGAAATCCAGAATATGTGGAAAGAGTGGGGAAAATAAGATAGCCTATACGTATGGTGCATAAAATGCAGGGTGTCAGGCCACACCAAGGATCAATGCCCTTTGCTGATGGACTACAGGTAGGCTGGGGGACCTAACCCATTGTGCCCTAAAGAGGCTACAGGACCAAGCAGTCCCACATTATGGCGCACTGACTGTTGCATAGCTGGACTACATGATACCAACCACTACCCCCATCTTGGTGCCTATGTTCCAGATTTGAAGCAACAATGGTGTCGATTCTACTCATTTGTGGGACATGACGAACACAAATATTGGACATATGACTTAATGATAGACTGGGGAAACCTGTACAGGGTACAGGTTGAACCTTCTTCACCACTGTCTCCCTCGTGACGAGGAGGCTCCCCTCCCAGAGGCTGGGAGGGGGGGGGGGAAGAGATGGAAGCGCAGGTCAGGGAGGAAGGAAATTGATTTGTTATAATTGTGGAGAAGTAGGGCACTTCACGAGGGACTGTCTAAACCCTGCATGAAAATCTTGCAGATATTGTCGACAATTGGACCATGTGATCGAAGATTTCCCAGTACTGATAGAAAAAATGAAGGGAAAAAATTAAAGGGCAACGCAGAATGTGAAAAGGGTTAAGGTAGAACCACATGATGAGGGACCCAATATTAATGTCATAACGCACAATGACATGGCTACTGGAGGAGCTAAGGAAAAAGCTGCAGATGAAACCCTTATCTGAAAAAACGTTATCAAAAGGGAAAGCTTGGAACTATAGAAGAAGAAAGAAACATTCATAGAAGCTCACAAAGACTTTACCAAGGATGAGGCATCTACTTCCAAGACTACAACAAACCTAAAAGTGGACGATGAAGTTAAATCATTCCTACAGGCATGTATGAAGTTGTTTCACAACTGGAAGGCAGTAGAGAATCTTCAAGCACTGATAGACAGCTGTGCAAAAAAAACTGACCCTCCAACAGAAGTTAAAGATGTTCACAAAATTTAGAAGAGAAATGAAATGCACTAGTCTCAAAATGTGACTAATGACGCAGATTGGCGATTATGAAATGGATCAGGTCATCCTAGATCTGGGATCTGATGTGAATGTGCTTCCCAAACAGACATGGCAGAGGATGGGATAACCTAAGCTAGAATGGTATACTATACAACTGTGCATGGCTAACCAACTGAAGATCATATTGTTGGGAATACTATCAAATATTATGGTAGATATCGCAAGGGTTAAGGTATACGTGTATTTTGAGGTAGTTCAAATTGTGGAAGATGCAGACCCTTATCATGTGCTCCTGGGACTAGATTGGGCTATAGGCATGGGAAGCATTATCAACTTGAAGAAAAGGAGCATGGTTTTTGAGAGTGAGGGTACGAGAGTAATAGTCTCTCTAGACCCAACAGAAGGAGAATGGTATACAAAACCTGTGCATGAAGAAGACAATGTGGGTCATATCTATAAACTAACTGCTCGGGACGAGGATTAGATTAATCCTACAGCTAATGGCATGATTTTCTGGGAGAAATACAGTGAATTCCACTCTAACTCCGACAGGGAGATCGAAAATTGGCAAAATCGGTTACATGATGTATCTGCGCTATGGTGTCTTAGGATCACAAATAGCTTCTGATGTATATCCGTAGAGGTAAGAGAATCACTTTATTTTATGGTTCTATTAGTATTAGGGATTTTCTTAGAGTATTCGAAGTAGAATTCCCAAGGGAGCGAAGAATTTGGGTGCTTAACCTAGCCATGCATGCGACCCCTGCGCGGTGGTGGGAAACTCATAAGGGGATGTTCTCAGATTGGGAGGAATGTCGCAAGATGATGATCCTATGGTTTGAACCTCTGGTTCACCTAGGCGTCAAGAATTTCCTTGGCTAAGGGGACCCATGCAAGCACTTGGCTGCATGGATGGAGGTGTGGTGCGAAAGGACTAGAGACAAATTGGTCCACCTATTCATTCATGCCTTGGGGACAATCCCCACCGCATGGTATTTGGATGTAGAGCTACATTAGCATACCCGCCACTAGGAGACCTTGAGAGACGATTTTTTGGGGATGTTCGGATTGATAGGTGGAACTAAGGCATTATATGAAGCCCTATAGGACATATATGCCCTAGTATTTGATGAATCACGCCCTCATGTGGGGTATGGGGCACCAGCTTGGGATACGCAGATGCAGGATATTGCTAAATGCCGCAATATATCAATGGAGGAATGTGACGAAGACCTATGAAATATCAATATCCATGAATCTAAGGGTTAACGCACAGTTGATGGACCTCCACTGCAGACCGTCGATGTGACCAAGCCTCTTAAGCTAAGGGAAGTCAACATTGGAACAGAAGAACAACCTAAGCTAGCTAAAATTGGGGACTACTGGGATGATAATACCATTTGGAAAGTCACGAAGATTCTCACAGAGTACCAGGACCTGTTTCCTACGAAATTCTCAAAACTCAAGGGCATTACAGGGGACCTGGCGGTCATGCATATTACTTTAAAACCGGATGCATGCCCTGTCAAGCAGCGACCTTACCGCTTGAACCCCAAGTATAAGTAGAAAGTCAACCTGGGAAGAAATTGAAAAAATGCTAGCCGTAGGTATCATTGAACCAGTAGAACAATCAGATTAGGTAGGTCCTATGGTGGTCCAAGAGGAAAAGACTAAAGGGGAAATAAGAATTTGCGTTGACCTACACAAGCTGAATAATGTGTGCTTACATTATCCCTTCCTTATGCCATTCTCTGATGAAATCCTCGATAATGTGGGAGGGCAGTAAGCATACTCATTCATTGATGGGTTTTTGGGCTACCATCAGATCAGGATCACATTGGAAGATCGCAGCAAAACTACGTTTTCCAACGAATGGGGATCCTTCCAGTACATCATCATGCCGTTTGGGCTCAAAAATGTTCCTACCATATTTTCACAGGTAGTGGTCGTAGTATTCAAGGAGTTCATTCACAATTTCTTGGAGGTATACTTTGATGATTGGAAAATATTTGGATTGGTAAAGAAGCACGCTGCAAACCTATGCATAATGTTGGATGCCTGTACAAAGCACCAAATTTCGCTAAATATTAAAAAGTGTATATTCTGCATACCTTTCTGGATCTTGTTTGGCCACATAGTCTATTGACAAGGACTGATGGTTGACCTTGCCAAGGTAGCAGTTATCATCAACTTAGCAGTCCCTAAAACTGAGAAACAACTACACTCCATCCTTGGGCACATTGGCTACTATAGGAAGTTCATTCAACGGTACGCACTGATCACAGAACCCATGGAGAATTTGCTAAAGAAGGTTGTTTCGTTTTTTGGGGATGCAGAGTGTCAGAAGAGTTTTGAGCTACTCAAGGAAAAGATGGTCTCTGCACCTATCCTCAAATTTCTTGACTGGGCGAAGTTTTTATATGTCCATATATATGCTTCAGGGATCACCCTGGGAGTTTTCTTTACGCAGCCCAGGGAAGGGGACATTGACCACCCAGTTGTGTTTGCTAGTAGAAAACTTTCTAGTGCGGAGTGTAACTACTCCACTACTGAGCGCAAGGTGTTGACCATGGTGTATGCCCAACAGAAATACCAACATTATCTTCCAGGAGGACACTTCAAGATGTTCATGGATCACTCCACTTTGAAGTACCTAGTCAATAAGCCTATGTTGGGGGGGAATATTTGTTGATGGTTGCTTCTATTTCAATAATATGAGTTTGAGATAATTGTGAAGTCGGGGAAACTAGATGTTGGGCCAGACCACTTGTCCCAAATCGAGAATGGTGAAGAGCCAACTAGCTTAGAGGAAGGATTGCCTGATGCATAGCTATTTTCTATTTAGGTGGTTGATACACACTTTGTTGATATTATTCAATTCTTAACTACAGGGATGGCAGCTGCAGAATATTCGGTACAACAAAAAAAAGAGGTGGTAACCCGTGCAACAAAATTTACCATCATCGCGAGCCACTTGTATAAGCTGGGAGCTGATGAGGTACTGCTAAGATATGTTTTGGAGCATGAAAGACAAGCCATTTTAGCATAAGCCCACGGAGGTGTAGTAGGAGGTCACTACGCAGGGAAAGTGACGATGCAGAAGATCTTAAGAGTTGGGTTGTGGTGGCCCAGTCTGCATAGTGACTCTTACGACTATTGAAAACCCTGTCACACATGCCAAAGGACAGGAAGACTGTCGTGTAGGATGAAATTCCCTTATAACCACAGATGGCTCTGCAGGCGTTCGATAAATGGGCAATCAAATTTGTTGGGCCCATAACCCCACCAGGTAAGAAGACAGGTGCCCACTACATCATCACTGCGACTGAATATGTAACCAGATGGGTAGAGGCACAAGCTATGAAGGATTTTACTATGGATACCACTGTGCACTTTATTTTTGAACATATTATAACCATGTTTGGTTGTCCAAAGATCTTGATGAGTGATAGAGGTACACATTTCATTAATGAAACAATACAAGCTTTGACTGAAGAATTTTGAATCCACCATGCAAAAAGTACCCCATATCACTCATAGGAAAATGGAACGGTAGAAGCTTTTAATAAAATTCTAGAACAAGTGCTGACCAAGATCTGTAATGTTGATCGAAGTGATTGGGACATGTGCATCCCATCAGTCCTTTCGGCCTATCGGACCACATGCAAGAAACTAACTAGGAAAACACCATTTCAGTTGGTTTATGGAAAGGAGGCCATTATGCCCATGGAGTATATCATTCTTAGCTTTCGCATCGCAGCCTTTACGAAGATGGCAGAGCCCGATATCATGGAGGAATGCTTAGCGTAGCTAGTCACCTTGGAGGAAGATCAATTTATTGCTAACTTTCATGAGCAAGTTCAAAAGGCCCAGGAAAAAGCATGGCATGATAGACATATTTGGCAGAAGATCTTTTTGGAAGGAGAATTGGTACTGCTATATGATAGCCAATTTTCAAAACACTCGGGGAAGTTTCTTTAGCACTGGTTGGGCCCCTATATGGTAAAGGAAATCATTAACGGAGGAGCTATCCAGTTAGCTACATTGTACGGTGATATTGTACCAGGACATGTTAATGTCAGCCGTCTCAAACCATACCGGACCAAATGACTATATGGTCGGAGTAGCTGTCTTGGGAGGGATATGTGCAGGCAAGAGGAGAAAAGAAAGCAGGCACGTTATATGCGCAAGGGTTGACTGCAGGTTAGGAAGCCCAGGGAGGTGTGCTAGGAGCATAGGGGTAATACATGGCTACGAAAACTAGTTGTCGGAACAGTACCGCTAGGTAAAAATCCAACTTTACCGTTGTAAGGAGCGGGCGGTAGGCAATTAATGTGACGATTTCTGAAGATTTTTTACCGTTTTAGATAAGTGTTAGATAAGTGTCATCCAACTTTTGCTCACTACTCACAGCTATAAATGGAGGAAGGAAACTCAGAATTGGGTTCTGCATATCCTTAAAATATTGTGCCTTGCAATTTTTCGTAATTATTCTGCTATGTTCATGTCTGGGTGTGCTACCCCCTCTTATAGTAGTAACCCCGAGTTCATCTTCTGAGCAAGAATGAATGCGACCAATCCCATTGAATCATCGCATATCGTGGCCTCTATTGAGATAGCATTCGATGAAGTATTGGAGTTCACCCCTGAAGTTGAAGAAGTTGTGCCCACACCAACCAAGGGGAAGCAGGTGGAGAAAAAGAAGAGTAAATGGAAATTTCATGAGCAAGGGTAGGGTAGGGAAATGAAATGGGTTGGAGGGAAGCTGCACACCTCCCTCTCGAACGTGCAATCTCCTTGAATGGTGCCAAAGGCATGCTCACCTAACCCAGCGAAGCAAACTTTTTCTACTTAGGATGAAGCTCGGCTCGCTACCCCAATTACTTGGCTGCCGCCCTATGTTCGACCCCGAAGGCCCTCGATGCCACGCCTAAGAATCTTGAGGTTCTGTGCTCCTATATGAAAATTATTCTAATTCTGGCTGAAGTCCCCATAATTGGAGAAGCATATGGCAAGCTTTCCTCAATTAAGTTTGACAATCATGACCTTCCCAACCTAGAGGCCTTCCCATAATTGGCACCTGAGCTATACCTCGAAAGAGTACTGGAGGATGACATGCTAAGGGTCATACCAATGTCATGGGTGCGCAGGTTAGAAAAATATGGATTACTAAACTTGTTGCGGATACCTCACTTTGGCCAAAAAAATGTAACTGACCATGTCGTGCGACAGCTGCTAGCCCTGATCCATCACGGTAGCTTGTGGATCCAGCACCGCATTCCCCTCGATGCCACCCTAATTCATTGCATTAATGGTCTCCCCATGGAGGGGCTGAATCCCATAGAGTGCGCTAGCAAGAATTATGAGCAACAAATCGCCAACAAGGTTTGAGAAGACTACCATGTCGAGTGCAATACCAGAGCGTTCATAATCAACACCATTAATGACCGTGGAGTGCATATGGGTACCTTGCTGCTGTCTTGAGAAATGATGCGCAAGTTCCAAGCCATGACTATCCCTGCCTATGTAATTCGGCTTGCTGGACGCTGTGAAAAAGGGGTCTGCTTTGACTGGTCGTAGTTCCTCTACAACGAGTTTTTGGAAAACATACACGAGGCCCAGGATCATGGGAGGGCATTCTGGTACTCTTGGTTGTTGCTCCTAATTGCATTGGTTGCATGGGAAGCCTCTGATGGATCGATCCTCCCTGAGCTTGAACCAGACATGTGTGAAGGGGCGCGATACGTAAACTTATGGGATTCAAAGGATGAGTAGCGGATTAAGGAAAAAAAATTCTTTTTGGAAATATTTCAGAGCGTGCTCGTAGCATAAATTCACTCCTGGCCATGCTTTTCACTGATGGTCTATCAAAAATAAAAGAGCATCACAGAATTCCAAGTCACGATGCACAACATGCAGGTTCAGGGCTGTAAGGATCCAGCTTAGATGTCGCTGCCCTACATGGTCACCGATGGGGAAATTGACCGACTCATCCCACTTGGCCACTGCTAGGTCATGATGCACAACATGCAGGTTCAAGGCCGTAAGGATCCAGCTTAGATGTCACTGCCCTACATGGTCGCCGATGGGGAAATTGACTGACTCATCCCACTTGGCCACTACATGGGAAATTAGGATTCAGATTGGCCGAGGCTAACATTTCTAGTACAAGCACAATCCCGAAGACCCCCACCCCACCTGATACTGCCAAGAATTTGGAAGGTCGTGGCTTGGAAGGCTCCACCAGGCTAAAGGTTCCCCCATACACAGCACAGGGCATGGAGCAGGAATCACATCAGGACATGGAAACTGAGGGTTTGGATGCACATGGTGTTGATTTCCCGCATGGCACAAAATGGACAGCCGAACCTCTCAAGGGCTAGCGAATGAAGCGGAGAGCTACGAGGCCCAGTAGGGAGACTAAGGTTACCTTAACCGAGGAATATTTGGAAAAAATTACAGATACGGTCACCCTCACTTTAGAAGATAGATGGATTGCCTTGGAAGAGCAGCAGAAGGCCATAGTCACCGCATTACACTATGAGCTCCAAGCTCTTCAGCTCAAGGCCGATACCCTGCAGACGAGTGTGGTACAAGCGAGGTCGCCTCAAGTGACCACCACTAAGTTGATTTCCACAACCGAGAGCCGCCTTTACCCCCTGCCAGGCGAAAAAATCACTCTGAGTCTGCCTGCGTTATGTGCGCAATTCCAGGCCTGCGCAAAAGTACATATGGACTTGGCCCAACTTCCACATGAGTCGCTGCAGGTTCTCCACACATCTCTCTTTGAGAAAATCCAAAACAAAGACCGCCAGGTGCAACAAAAACTAAGTACAACCGAGCAAATAATCGTAGAAAATACTACCATGGTGTCCCGGGCACAGGCCACATGCATCCTTGCCGCTACGCAGCAGACTGAGTTGGAGTGTCTGATTAGTCTGACTATGCACAAATGTGACTGAAGACATTCTGGCCTCTGCCACCCCCTAGGCTAAGATTGAGGGAATCATCGCAGCTCTGAAGGCTTCTTGGACCGAGATATATAATGTCAAGACCAAGATGGAGTAGTAGATTGCTACGTTGCAGGCTAAGTTACAGCCGAAAACTCCTCCTGTGATACGCGTCCAGAGAGCGGCACTAGTCGTAGAAGCCATGAACACCATTACAGATCAGATCACTCAGGTCGTCGAATTTCTTGAGACAACTATGCAGCTATGGTCTAAGGTGCAATGCGACCCTCTCCTGCAGGAATTTACTCAAGAACTGCACCAGAAGGAAGAAGAATTCGAGCAAATGGAAGCTACAATTCCCACTCTGATTCCCACTCAACACCTGGCACATTTTCGAGCTAGCCATGCGCTCAAAGATGACCTGGAAGAGCTTCACCAAAAGAAGAAGGTTTTGAGCGACCACCTCAAGCCATGGGCCAATGAAGCCCTCAAGATATCATAGGACTTGGATGTTCTGGTTAAACAACTGAATCAGAACTCGGAAAGTGTCACTTCTGCCACTGAAGGGCCAACTTCGCAAAATTTGGTGAACATTGCACATAACGCTACCAAGAAGAGCAAAGGAGTGTTTCCCCCTCTATTTGATGCCATTAAGTAGCTCCAGGAAAAGATGCAAACCCCATGGCTGCTGTGACTCGGGATGAGTCACAAGATTGTGTTGGGGGCATGTTGGAACAGGGTCCCCTAGCTGCATTTTGATGTGTTCCAATGCTACATTTTTTCTATATTTTTTTAGTAATTGGTCTTGCATAGGGGCTTTAGGGCGGGTCAAATCCCCCAATGTATTGTAACGAGTCAAAGGGTAGAACTAGAGCCTGCAAACCATGATTTGCAGACCACAGGATAGTGCAGGCTATGATGATATAAATAGATGGATAGTTTGAGTCTAAGGGTAAGTAAATAATATTGATGCTACATATGAACTGTTGAGATCTATTTTGGGTATTTTTGCGTAAGGACTCCTACTGGCTGTGTGCGTGGAGATCCTTTGTCCTAATTTGTGCGAACTCCGCTGGATGTGTGCGCAGGTTGTGACTTGGGTTTGTCAATTGATTTTGGATGCTAATGAACATGAAATCTGTTATTTTATCTAAACTTCATGTATTCACTACTGAAGTACCTCTGTGTTATTTGAATTAGCTACGATTGTGTTTATGTGATGATAATTGCTGATGAGCACGTGGAGGCAAAGGAATTGATAAGATCTGCTTATAATAGTAGCTTTGTTTATGTTTACATTCTAGTTATATTGTTAAGGGCTCAATAATAGGATTGTTTCTATGTGAACCTGATAGAACTCAGCAAGATATGCCTTAATTAACCACTCTCTCCTAGGGTGTGGAAACCTGGTTCCAGCACCCACCCATACTACTTCGGGTGAGACTTTGGCCTACGAAAGTAGGTCATTTCCGAAAGGGCCAATAGTATAGGGGTTTGTTGGCAAACATTAAATCCGAACCTAGGTCAGGACCCCTCAAGCCAAAAATATCAAATATGATAAGGTTGTGCATCCTAAGGTTTTCTCTAAATGTGACCTTGTCCAGTTCTATGACCAATACAAAGATGCCTTGGGGGCAGGCAAGTTCAAACCCATGTGGTACGGTCCTTTTATCATTAAAAAGGGTATTGAAAAAGGGATCTTACAAATTGGTTGATTTGATGGAAACGAGTTGGCGGGGCCTAGAAATGGGCTTTATCTTAAAAATTATTATACCTAGGCTTCTTCCAAACATTTTTTTGGTTTTGTATATGTTACATATATTTGTGCATATATTTCTATAGGTTTCATAGTGATATCTATAATTTTTATCTTCTTTGGCATGTATCGGTGGATGATCTGGTATATCTAGGGTTCACCGATGGTGCTAGTCGACATACCTGAAATTCAGCTTCCATGTAATGGGTGATCTACTATCCATCCGGTTAGTTGTTGGTTTCAAGTGGCGTATGTATCGAACCTACTTGAAACAATGTTGCCGAATATACTATTGTTGTTAAGTTACTATCTCAAGAAATATCTCTTGGTGTTTAATATTTAATAATGCACATGGATTCACAACTAGCGGCGTCTCATTAAAATAACATATATCGTGTAATAGATCCTTATTTATATCGTCAATTTCTGAGAGTGTGTTAATTACAAATATCATTTAATTTTATCACATTTATTCATATTCCACGATCATAAAATTCATTTGTTGATTCCATATCTAATCAAGCATTATATTGACATATTGATCAATTGTCACATTAAATTAAAAAATAATCAAATTTCATCTGTATATATACTATAAGGTTTTTTATCAACATAAATTCCCCCAACATGACTAGAAGTGGCTGGTGGATAGTATCTAACATTACTTGCAAAGGCTAGTGACTCTTTTCCAAGAGATATGGGACTTGTGCCCCCATCCCGACTCATAAAAGCAGGTGATTCATCAGCAACATGACTCATAGAGGGAGGTGACCCATTGCTAGTATGACTTGCAGTGACTAAAATTATCCCCCCAGCATGACTAGCAACGTCTGAAGGCTCATCTCCAACATGACTAGTAGAGGTTGGCTTTGATTCATGGAGAGAAATTGTCTTCTTATTATTCTTGTTATTTCTCTTATTTTTAGATTTCTTATTGCAAGGTGAAGGAGAAAGAGGAAACCTAGATTTCTGTGGCAAAAAGGATGAATAATTAACACCCATTTGATGCTCTTTAAATAAAGCATTCATATGATAAAATTCAAGCACATTCAGAATATTTGGAGTGGACCAGAGCCAAACTAGTAGTCCAACATTCAATCCAGGAATATTAAAAGTGGCCATCAAAGGGGTACCAACATCTCCAAAGAAAGGAAAAGCACAAGGATCTCATTTTAGAGAGGTTCCTTAGTTGGAATCCATAGGAACATTGGCCATACCCAACTTATACGCAGATCCTTTCCTTACGAGATTGTTCAAATAACTTTTCAAGGAAGAGAGATGCACAATCTAATCTTTTCCCTTAAGGAGGAAACTCCACAATTACAAGGGAAAGATCAAAATAATTTCAAGACCAGTTGAGTGGTTGTTCAGTCACTCAGAATCAAAGGTCCAAAAGTGACAAGACAAAATCCACCTAAATACAACTAAATACAAAGAGAAATGAGCACTCCATTATAATTTCCTAAATACATAAACAAGAAAACAACTTCCAGTATTTCAGCTCTAGTCGATTAGTACCAGAAACCAAAATACAAGAAAGTGAAGATAAGGACCTTATGACGATATTTTGGGATGATAAGGGACCAAGATTACTAATTAAGGTATAAGAAAAAGTTACGTTGACCTCCAAAAATTAGCTTTTTCCAGTGCAAGTACACGAGCTTCACCAGGGCACCCTCCAGAAGTATTATGAAAATGATGCAACATTTGCCTCATGTACCACAAGAATTCCCACCCATAGTCACTTGTGTGGTCCCAAAGAAATGCAACTATTACACCATTTTTTGGTCATCTAACCTATTATCATTATATGAACCCAAGTACACCATGTAAGACCAATTTTACCCTAAGTAAAATTGCTTTCACCATGTGAAATAACTTATTTGTTTATATTTCCCGGTCATATTTAACCCAAAACAGGGAAATTAATTAAATAAATCCTTATTTATTTAATTATTTCCTAAGAATAAGTTATTTAAATCATTATTTAAATAATATTCTTAGTTAAATTTGACTAAATCATCCATAAATAATTAAATAAACCATTATTTGTTTAATTATATTCCCATCATTTCCCTAAAATGATAAATAAATCATTTATTTATTTATTATTTATAAATAAAGGAATTGACCCAAGTCAAAAATCATTTTCCCTCCAACAAATATAATAAAATATTCCTAAAGGGTGGTTCTAGAATTCGATTAATAATATTTTATTCATGCACCGAGTTCTAGACCGCCCTAATATTTTGTTATAAATAGAAGGGTTTTCCCCATTCATAGTCACCTCCATTGCATTAGATCACTCTGGATCTATACTAGGTCACATTCTCCATTTTTCCTTGTGAGCTCCCTTTGAGTTCTATGTTTGTCTGGGTTTTCTACACCAACAAGAGAGAGGAATTTTAGATCTGAAACGTTGAGGACTTTCAAGAACCCATCCCATTGAGGAGAACCGGGAAACACCATTCTTGTTTTCTTCTCAGGTGCCCCATTTTTAATATAATATAAAAATTCTTTCAAATACACTGTTCTTGTCTTGTCTATTGGATGCATGGAGCCACATTTTACTTTATCTGCTTAATATCTTTTATGCTTAGATATGGATTTGTGCAGTATTATTTGGATCACCTAATTGCAGATTTAAAGATATTTGGCAGCCATAATCGATGTTAGGGTTATTTGTTATGCGTAGCTAAAGTGGTCTTTTACGATGAAAGATTCATACTAACAATTGGCGACTCCACACGGGCTTTCTTTTGCAACCGCTATCGTTTTATATATTCCTGCATATCCATCTATTTCATACCCTAGGGTTTCTCTTCAGTTTTTTTTTTTCCTATTTTTATGGTGTTTTTCACCTCTCAAACCCTCAAACATTCAAATTTTTAACTTCCGTGTGTTTTTGGCCCTATTGCGCAGGTGACCAACATCAGCCGCAGCTGAGACGACACTTTTTCCTGAAATTTGCCGCCGAGAGACCCCGATCTGCACGTCGCACTTATCGGCCCAAAAACTGTGACCTGGACCTGAGGACGCACTTTTCTACCCCAAACCTGTGACCTAGACTAAAAACAAGTCAGAACCTGCGACCTGCACTTTTTTCTGCAATTTTCCAGCAATTTTCCTGGGTTTGTCTGAAGCTTCTGTCAAGGTTTTCCAGCCTCCGTCTCTGCCCATTTAGACCTGTTTCTAATCTGTTTCACTCAACTAAGTGGGAATATTTCCCCTTAGGGCTTTAGTACCCTGCACTTTTGGTGGGCGAGTTTTAGTTGTTTTAGACGTCTAAATTTTCAGAGTTTCATCCTTCTTATTGTCAAATCTGATACTTCCTTTTCAGATCCATTTAGATCAGCTCTTATCCCTTTCAAATCACTTGATATAGTTTTTTTTGGGTTTACCTCTAGGGCCACCTCTTCATCCTTCGTCCCTTTAGCTGATTTCCCCTTTTGTTACAGCAACCTTGCCTCTACCTCTTTGTTGTTCTCTGCACCTCTCTCCAGTAGATTTATCCTTTAGATCCCTGTCCCTCCTGACCTTAGATCTATCGGCCTCTTTTTCGTGTGTTTTGACTAGATTTTTCCCTTTTTAGATTAGTTTTGAGAGACTCGCCTTCTTGGGTTAGATAGATGCATTGTTAGCTGTTAAATTTTCTGTTCTTTCAGCATTATATACTGTTATTTACAAATTTATTTTCAGTTATGCAGCACACTTTTTCTTTTACTCTCAAAATGTCTGGGTTTAAAAAATTAAAATCAACACATGCCACACACTGAACCTAAGTGAAGAAGAGCCTGGTTAACACCGCCTGGCAAAGAATTTAAAATCAATTTTCACTGCACCTCTCTGCCCTTGACCTCACCTGATTTTTTCCCTCCCTGCCCTTGTCAGTTTTTCTTCTTCCCATCCTCATTGTGCCCCCAAGGCGCTTCTCTCGAAGACTTCTTAGCCTTCACCCTCAGTTTCCGGTTGGTTGACTTCCTCCTTCCCGTCGTCATTGAGTAAGTCCTCCCCCGAGTCCGCACTCCGACTCTTCTTCTGATTGTTTGGGTTCTCCCCCTACTCCTGGTTCTCCCCCTGTTACCTTCACCATGTCTAGTTCAGGGCCTAGCACCAGCGGCAACCCCAGTTCTACTGCTAGGTCCGTTTCCAGCAGAACCACTACGGGACCTACCTTGACTGCCCCATTTCTCCCTTATATGGCCGACCTTAGTCTCCCTGACTTCAATCAGCTGATCAATGATCCTATCGGACACGATGTTAGTTGGCATGCTATGCCAACCAAGCTCCCCTTTGGCATTCCCAAGTTCGAAGGACTTGCTAGTGACAATCCCTCCAACCATATCCGATCTTTCCATATGTGGTGTTCATCCAATTCCATTACTGATGACTCCATCCGTCTTAGATTGTTCCAACGCACGCTTACCGTGAAGCTTCTAAATGGTATGTTGATCAAGCCACCTCTTCCCATACCACCTTTGTGACTATTTCCCAAGCCTTTTTATCTTATTTCCGGCTCCCTCTCTGATACGACACTGGTACTGAACTCTTGACTTATTTTCATCAATCCTCTTCGACCCGCCTTTCTGCTCATGTCCAGGAATGGCGACGAAGATGTAGCTTATGTTGCGCTCCCCCCTTTGAAGATCAAGTTTATATGGACTGGTTCCTTCGCTCTCTCTTACCTCCCATTGGAAAATATGTCGCATCCCATTTTCCCCAAAACGAAGAAGCCACCCTCCAAATAGCCTTGAAAATATCACCTTATCTATGCTCAATCTGGTTATGTTTATACCGTCCTTCCTGACCTCCCCAAGCCCGGTGGTCCTAATGCCTCGGGGGAATCTCACTCTGCCGACGGTATCGTTGGAGCTCTGTCATATACCTCTGCTCAACCTCTTCTGGGCTATGGTTTCCCTCCTGGAGGGGCCAACCCCTCTGGCACTTTTCCCCCTCCAGGTAGCATGTATCCAGGATACGGCATGCCTCCTCCTTTTTCCCACACTCTTGCTTACCTCAATGTTGCCAATTCTACTCCTTATCCGTACCCACAGCCTGGTGTCCTAGCTCCTCTAGCATTTGGACCTCCCACTCCCTTGCCTTCTCCACCCCCGCAACTGCACTTACTACCCCCTCTAGGGCAAGTATTGCGGGGCAGCTAATCTTCTTCCTTCTCAAAGAAAGAGGAAAGGCAATCAATCTGCTTCTGGTAATCGTGGATCCAATCCTTCAAGTATTGACTCTACCACTGCCAACCAGCCACAGGGCTCTCAGCCCAAGCCGGAAAGGCTACTTAGCACCAATAAGCCATGTTCGTGTTGCAGTGTTTAAGGTAATTACACTCACGATTGTCCCTTATTACCACAAATGCGGCAGATGTGGGAGTCGCACGCCACCGTGCAGGGACAAAACTCCTCTCATACTATCCCTCCCAATACGACTACTTCTCAACCCACTGTGTTTACTGACCCTTTCCCTCAACAAGGATTCATGGCTACTCAACCACCTCATGCCCTGGTAACCACTCAACCTTCCCCTTCTGGTTCCTCTGATTACCAGATTCTCATGATGGGCTCTGACCAACCTCTCACCGTCGACCTTAACCTTCAAACTCGGTCTCATCAGTACTCCACGCCTCCTTCCTCCCCGTCTCAGGATACCATCTTGAGTCCTGAGCCTGTGTGCCTGATGATACATGCAATCATGGCCGAAAGCTGAGGTTCATACCAAAATTCCTAAGGGCCCATTACGCCGAAATGCTGCCTCTGGTTGGGCTGCCCATTCATACAGCATAGTAGATGATCTGGCACAATCTCCTGCTGCCATTTCAACACTGGAAATCCTCCAGTCGTGTCCTTCTCAAAAGAAGGCTCTACTATCTGCCATGGGTGCTGTAGATCCTGCTGATGACCAATTAATTGTTTTTGACGCTCGTCAGTCAGACCATCCCCCCCTTCTTGCTTCTTTTGCTTTCCAAATCCCAGTCAAAATCCAAAATTCCAATGTCGCTAGGTGTATTATTGATGATGGGGCATCTACCTGTGTGATGTCCGCTTCGGTTTGGAAACAACTCGGATCTCCTGAGCTGGCCCCTTCCACAATCACCCTTCGTGCGTGGGATGGACATGCCTCCCATCCCATTGGCCTATTCCGTAATTGTCCTATCACCCTTGCAGGCAAGACTGTTTGTGTCAACGTTGAAGTTATCGATGCCCCTCTTGAATACAACATTCTTTTGGGGCGTAGTTACACCTATGCCATGTCTGCCGTCCCATCCGCAGTCCACCGCAAGATGTTTTTCCCTCATAATGGCAAAATTGTCACCATTGACCAGTTAACATATCATGAACCAAAGTCTCAGACCTCCCCTGAGTCCACCATCTCTACTCTTCAATAGCGCTCAGTTTCTTTGACTAATCATTTACGTTATACAGGGCTGCTCTTACTTTGGAACTTTCCCAGGTCCTCCCCCTCCTCCTGTCTCCGATCCCAGCTTAGCAAATGTTTGCATGATGCAATCGTCTCAGGCTACCCTTCCACATCCTCCTTCAGCTAGTCAGCAACCTCAACCTCGTCTACCGCACCCTGCTCCTAGCCCTTCACCTCAGCCGACTGAACCTCTCCCACCTGGACCTTCCCATCCCCCTTACACTCAGGAACCTCCCTACCCTCCTGAGTCGGTCCCCTGAGGTCTCCACCATATGAGAGCCGTCCCTCCTGGCCATTACCCCGCCAGTCAGATACCTTTCCTTGGTCCCCCCCCCCAGAGTCTATTCGCTTTCCGTCATGGCCACCCTTTCCCTCCCTAATTTAACCTTGGGAATACTAGTATGGTACCTTACTCCTCCAGCCGAGACCCCACCAGGCCACCCCAAACCATACATTGATGTGACACCTGTTCAACTGATTCCCTTCGCTCCTTCCACCGCTACAGTGCCCCTAGCCCCTCCACAAGACCATCCTCATGCCGTGACAGCTACGGGCAAGAAAAGAAAAACTCGCAAGGGGGCATCCAAAGACAAGGCCACCGCACCCGACCCTACCCCCCCTCCACCCACCAAGCCATGTGCCTTGTGTGATGGTATCGGTCATGCCACCCATACCTATCCTGAGTTGCCTCGTATACAACCCATGGTTAAAGTCGCGTTCCCTGAATCTACGGCCCCTGAAACCTCTGTTCTTCCTCATCCGCCGCCAAGAACCCTTAAGACTCTTCGCACCAACAAACCCTGTGCTTTGTGTGGTGTCCATGGCCATTATTCTCACCATTTTCCTTACCTCACGCATTACCAAGCCTCTTTCAAGGTCATTCGCGAGTACGAAATTGAACAAAATCAATCTGCCTCTCCCATCCTTGCTCAGTATGCGTCAGGTTTACTCGAGGATCCCCCTTCTACCATTGACATTCCTCCCCCTGATGTTGAGATGTTAAAATCTGTTGCCCCCCTCCTATACCTATCATCATCCGCACAACCCTCGGAGTACATTCCCTCTGAATCCACTCCATCTATTTTTCTTGATTCCCCTCCAGCAACATTCTTGGGCTCTTCATGATTCGACCATATTTTTACTTGTTCTTCCGTCATTCCCTCTGATGACCCATATGTGTGACTCTCTTCACATACTGATGATTTAGGTAGCTTTGCAGCGTCATGTGGTTTCCTCGACCTTTCCCTTTCTTCCCATAATCACGATAATACCCTCCATATCTATGATGTCCTTCGCAGCATGAGTTCCCGCTCTTCCTCCCAGAGTTTTTATTCATCTCCCTCTAGTCGATCTATGAGTCCTAGACTTCCTACCCCGACTACTCCCTCCCATAGTTGTCATTGGATGTCTACCCTATACTAACGCTGCTATCATTATTCTCCTTCCTCCCATTTCTTGTCTTGTGACACTATTCCACCGGCCCTCTCGTCCACACATTGTATTGGCTACGCCAATGGGGCAAGTCGCTATTCTCGGAATCTCACCTTGGCCGCATGGGCCATATTTACCCCCTTGCATACCCTCGTTCTTACAAATGGGGTCTGCATTGGTAATGCCACCAATAATCATGCCGAATATGATGCAGTATGTGGTCTCTTAGCTGATGCCCTCTCTCATCACATCCTTCATCTGCACGTTCGTTTAGATTCCCTACTTCTTGTCTTACAACTTAATGGTGTCTATTGTGTGCATAACCCTATCCTGTTTAAACAATATTTACGAGTGAAAATTTTGATGCGTGAATTTAGATTCATTCCTTTCAACCATATACCTATAAGTCAAAATCACTACGTAGATCAAATCGCAAATCATGTTCTAGACTGGAATTTATCACACACAAGACACTAACATTTAACACCATAAAAAAAATGCATATACATCATATATATCATATAACATGTGTTGTTAGAGTCCATCTACTCTGAAACATATGACATGCCCATAGCATGTTACAAAAACAAAACTACAAAAATGGGGGGCACCACTTTCCCTTACATAGACACTGGGGGGCACCACTACCCTACATCTAATCACTCTCTAGAGGATCCCGAGCCAACAGCTCTGATCCCACAGCTCGTAGATCACGCACAGTCTAACCGGCCATCGCCATGCATTGCATGATACCTCGCCATTCCGAGGGTAGCCCAATACATAACTCTATGTACTAGTCATCTAAATCCTGCCAACCACACTCTGACACACCAGTCAGTAGCCCCTCACATCTATGACAGATTTCCTCCAACAGAGCGGCCATATCCTCGTTTTGTGCCGTCCTTGATCCACTTGCACCTGTTGCCCCAGCTGCTGCAGGTCGACCCATATATCCGGCCGGTTTTACCGGGGCTATATCTGCATTATAAAAAGAATAAGGATTAGTACCATGAATAATAGTCACAAACTATAAAATGCACATAACATATTAGTTGCTTGTCACTTACCATCGGGCCCCCATACTCAACCAGGCGGAAGCGGCAAGTTCGGATCTCCCCAATAACTCATCCCACTATAGGGATAGTCGTATATGTACAATGGCATCTGATCCCAATGGGCGAAGAACTCTGGTCGGAACACCCGTCCGACCGCCCCTCCCCATCCTCTACATATTAGACGTCCCCACCGACACATTCGGGGCTCTCTCGGACCCCCATCAGGTAACTGTACACAAGATCGTAAGGTCAGGATCTTCTCAAAGAAGAAAGAGCACAATACCATCCCATAGGCACAATCATGATTTACTTGCCACTTACATAGCGACAACTGTCGTTTCACTGACAGCAACATCATCTGGGCCCACCCATAGTAGGTCCCACTCAACACACTCTCCACAATCATCATCTGCCCTCCAGTGATGTGATGAAACGCCTGGCTACCCAAGATCCGCAACACTGCTACTGCCACTGCCTAGGTCTCCAACCTCTCTAGATCCCCAATCGATATCTGATTCCCTTTAACTCGGACACCTGGTCGACAATGTCGCTCAACAAACTCCATGATGTTACACCCCCGCGGTAACGTTGGCTGTGTATTTCCCACCATCCCTAATGGCGAGAGACCAGTCAGAAAATACAGATCTTGGACTGTCAGCTCAATCCTATGCCCCTGCACTATAAACACCTCATTATCTGAATCCCAATAACTGATAATTCGGGCCAACAAGGGCTCACCAGCCCTCATCAAAGGGTTCTCCAAAAATTTCAGAACCCCAAACCTAGCCAATGCACGAAAAACACCCTGATCCGCTTGGATTTCCATCCGTAATGCACCTAGGTCTCTCTCTCTCCACTTGATCTATATATCTGCCATATCTGCACAAAACCATCATCTTTGTTAGTCTACAGATAAACAACACTGCATTTACTTACACCAAAACTGAAACCAACCCCATCTAACAGGTCGCACTCTTTGGCCAAATCTTGGGCCAGGTCGCACTTTTCAGGCCCAAACCTGCGTCCCAAGTCGCAGTTTTTGCCCCAAAAAGTGCGACCCGACCGTAATGATGAAGTAGGAGTAGTTACTGAGATCTAAGACCCTAATCTGAACTTTGAATCCATCAAAAATAAAGAGTAGGATTAGGCCTCTTACCTACAACTGACAGATCGCGATTCCAATAGTCAGTTTTTCCGCTACGATCGCCGCAAGATTTAGGGCCTTCTCTCCTCTCCACATTCACCACATCTACACAAGCAAATGAATGATTTTGGAGGGAAAATGCCTTATTAGAAGAAAAACCCCTATTTTTTCTTTCGCCCACTGCGACCAAACCATAGCCCCGTTTGACACACTGTCTGCACCATTGGAAAGCTCTCACTGAGCACTAAAATGGGTATCTGTTAGTTTTTCATTTTTGGATACTTCACCAGGAAACATTTTGTCCACGAAGGGTCCCTTCATCTCTCCTTCCAATCAGAATTCTTCACTTACAAAGCTTGCACTTGGGGCACCACTTTACCTCTTTACTTGGCTTTGTTCATATAGATTTTCGTCATGAGATACCATATTTTACTCATGTTTTTATGGTCCCCCATTGGACCTTTTCTGTGTGGCAGCACCATCGATTCGCCCTTGTTTAGAGCATTCGATTTGAGTCATCATCTGTCATGTAGTCTATATCGAGCCCCTTTATCTCCCACTATAGTCTTCCATCCTTCATCACTTGGTCCCTCTCTCGTGTTGCACATTATGGCCTTCAGTACCATTGTCACCTATCCTCCCTGATATTGTGTCAGTTGTTTCCAAGCCATTCATGCCCCTTATGCTCTAACAAGGGCAGTCATCCATCCGCTACTCAGTATCCCTCATTTCATTATCATCATTAATGTCCATATGTTAGTTGCTCTACTATTTTCTCCCGTGCCTTAGTTGGGATTCCCTTATTACCTCACCTATGGCAAACCTACTTATGTCGACATCAGCTCATTTACTCCAGAAGCTAGGTCTAGGGGGCAGTGTACCTTGGTTTGAGCTCTTTTCAGCATGATCGTGATCTATACACTTGATAGTCCAGTGATGCAGCAGCAGCTATTGGTGATTCCCGGGTGTGTGTGAGATATCTCAACCCTCATGAGGGGGTGGCCCTGCAGGTAGCCCCCCACATGCCCGGATGACTTCTTCATTTCATCCCTTGATGTAGCTCCTCCCATTTGATGATATTGGCCTCGGCCGCTTGCAGCGCCTCTTCGATTTTCATGTATCAGTCAGATTTTGCGAACCCTTCCCCGTGTGTAGGGGGCATTTGGGTGTATTTGTATCTCATGTACTAAAATCTTATTGTATAAGTCCTAACGGTTATTCTAGGCATAGCATGTATGTGGGATCCATCATTCTATTTTTTTGGCTCCTACTTAAGCCAGCATATTCTTCATGGTTCGGTTCCTTGTTTACTGGACTTCCTATTCTTTGTACTTTGTCTCGGCGGGCATAGGTATGCCTCCCCCGCCGCCTTTAGCATAGGTACCACTTCATAAACTAGAGACTTGTTGCACCTGTAAGTCTCGTCTCCTCAGGGTCTAGTCCTTTAGCACATTAGACTACCTTACATTCCTCTCTCTCACTTCCCTCTTGATGTCTTGTGATTGAGTTCTTACAACGTACTTCGGTCATATGATTTTCTCCCAACACTCGTACGTTGGGGGGAAATCTGTTACACCATTTTTTGGTCATCTAACCTGTTATTATTAGATGAACCCAAGTACACCATGTAAGACCAATTTTACCCTTAGTAAAATTGCTTTCACCATATAAAATAACTTATTTGTTTTTATTCCCTGGTCATATTTAACCCAAAACAAGGAACTTAATTAAATAAATCCTTATTTATTTAATTATTTCCTAAGAATAAGTTATTTAAATCATTATTTAAATAATATTATTAGTTAAATTTGACTAAATCATCCATAAATAATTAAATAAACCATTATTTATTTAATTATATTCCCATCATTTCCCTAAAATGATAAATAAATCATTTATTTATTTATTATTTATAAATAAAGGAATTGACCCAAGTCAAAAATCCTTTTCCCTCCAAAAAATATAATAAAATATTCCTAAAGGGTGGTTCTAGAATTCGATTAATAATATTTTATTCATGCACCGAGTTCTAGACCACCCTAATATTTTGTTATAAATAGAAGGGTTTTCCCCATTCATTAGTCACCTCCATTGCATTAGATCACTCTGGATCTATACTATGTCACATTCTCCATTTTGCCTTGTGAGCTCCCTTTGAGTTCTATGTTTGTCTGGGTTTTCTCCACCAACAAGAGAGAGGAATTTTAGATCTGAAACGCTGAGGACTTTCAAGAACCCATCCCATTGAGGAGAACCGGAAAACACCTTTCTTGTTTTCCTCTCAGGTAGCCCCCTTTTTAATATAATATAAAAATTCTTTCAAATACAATGTTCTTGTCTTGTCTATTGGATGCATGGAGCCGCATTTTACTTTATCTGTTTAATATCTTTTATGCTTAGATCTGGATTTGTGCAGTATTATTTGGATCACCTAATTGCAGATTTAAAGATATTTGGCATCCATAATCGATGGTAGGGCTATTTTTTATGTGTAGCTAAAGTGGTATTTTACGACGAAAGATTCATACTAACAGCAACTAAGGTTACCAGCTCATGATCAGATGTCGGGCGGAACAGTCGTGGCGTGCGATCCAAAAAGTAGGAGAGGGGTAATATCTCTTTCCTTATCTTCACATGTCCTCATGCTTGACTCCCTTGTTAGAGGAGATTTCCAAGACAAATTAATGATACAATATTTCCATTCTTTAATCACTTTATATACTTTCATTTTAAGTGGCCTTAGAAATTTTACTCTCCACACACCTATTCCAAGGCCGAAAAATTCCCTAGACTAGTTGATGTTACTATGACAAAATTAAAACTCTAGTTCATTTTAATTTAAGCTCTCATTTTAATTGGTTTTTGTTTAGGACATAAGGAAACGAAAGCGCAAATTATGGTGTTTTAACACAAAATAAATCAATAGAAAACCTATCCACATGAAAATGCAACTCATTTTTTTCAATGAAAAATGATTTCTACAAAGTTTATACGAGAAACTTAATAAAGAAAACTCTCTTTTTTTAAAATTTTCACTCACACATTAAAAAACTAACAGAAATAACTAAATGATGTATAAAATGCATCTAACCTAGTGCACACTAGTATGCAAATGCAAGATTCAAAAAGGGACTTAAATGCAAACGAACGTGATCACAAAGGTAAGGTAAAATCAAGAAGCAAAGAGAAGAAAATCCCAAGAGAAAGAGCACTCCTCAAAGAAAAAGTGACTTTTAATCTTATAATAAGAGTTCGCACATTTGATAAAACCCAAAAGAATACAAAACCAATCAACAAAATAATGGAAAATAACAAAGAAAATGTTTTTCTTTTTTTTTGTAAAGATTTAAAGACCAAAAAGTTTCAGAAAGGGAAAGAAAGCATCATTTCAAAACTACTGGAGTCACGATTTCCATTACACCAAAACCCACAGGTATTAGTAAACGGATGCATTTCCAGAGTTAACGGATCCTCGAGAGGTGGTTAAGAACATGTCATGAAACACACGGGGAGCGATGGATTATCCATTTCCCAACAATCTCCCCCCAGCGCGAGCCTGGTGTGATTTGAACTTGAGACCTTTGGCTTTGATACAAATTTTTGTGAGTAAGAAATGGAAAGCCAAGCATGCCAGTGAGACTCGAAACCAATACCACATCAATTAATGAAAAATCCCACATGTGTAGGTCTACATTTTTGTACCAAGACTCTGGATCTATTATCACCAAACCTTCACAGTATTTAAATGGGGAGCCTAAATCCTTTAAATTCTCAACTCCCTCTATTTTCCGCTACTTTTGTGGCTGAGATGCATCGTGAAAGGAGAAATTTTGCGGGAAAAATGGAATAGAGGGCATCTTCCCATGAACATACCAATTGATGGGAAGAAAGAGCTCTAAGGAAGACAATTCGAGCAGGAAATCTCCTAGAAGCAATGATGAGCATGGACAAGGTAAACATCTTTCTCGAATCCAAAGGCTTCAATCATTCAAAAATGACAACGCTCTTGGGAGCTCACATCGCGGGATTCTCTCACTGTATGGAGTTCATTGGGAGGATCAAGAGCCAATGGATCCCACCATCGATATTCACTACATCGCAGGCCTGCAAAATTTCTGGCTTGATCCCAACATGGCCGCCTTCAACGATGTTGTTTCCCCCAGGATATTTGATAATGTTTTCTATCAGAATATTCTCAAGGGTTTGGGATTTCTGGCCTTTGATCAGATCCTCTACACCGATGCTCAGATTATATGCCTTGTGGAAACATATACTTCCAACCAAAATTATTTCTTCTAGGACCTTCTGTTTTCCATGGATAAGCTCAGCAGAATGGGTGTTAAAGTAGGCTATGAGAGAGAGATAAAAATTTCCTCCAATGTTTTCCATAAGCACAACAAGAGATAATTGTTATATACCTTCTTTGTTTACGTGAGTGTAAATATAATCTTTGTGGTATACGTTAGTCATATTTGTTGCCTCCTGTCACAACTAATATGTATGATTCTCTGCCAAGAACGGTCACTTTTGGGCACACAAATGATTTACAAAACAAAGGAATGTTTGAAGTATCAATAAAGTCACGGTGGGAGGAGCTTAGAGAAAGCATCGTGCAATGAACAATAACACTGAGAATTCATTTTTTTGAGAGATCAATATGAAAATGCACATAAATGGTTCTTTCTGTAATGGAAAAGATTCTAGGGCAACGGATGTCAGGAAGAGGAAGGTAGGGCTGCTACTACAAGACCTAAAAATGTCAGGTCTAATGGGTTAGAAAATAGAAGAAAAACGGGGATATAAAATTAGGCTGGGTCAAAAAACCACTAACTTGCAATAACTAGGTAGAGCATGATTACACCTACAGCTCTGATACCACTTGTTTGAGTCACGATTTCCATTACACCAAAACCCACAAGTGTTAGTAAACAAGAGCATTTCTAGATTTAAGGGATCCTTGAGAGGAGGTTAAGCACATGTCATGAAACACACGAGGAGCGCTAGATTATCCAATTCCCAACAATTGGTATCAGAGGCAAAGGTCTCAAGTTAAAATCACACTTGGCTGGTGCTAGGGGGGAGATTGTTGGGAATTGGATAATACAACTCTCCCCGTGTGTTTTGTAACTATTGCTTCTACGCTGAGATTTGAGTTCCAATGTTGATTTTTTCAATTCCTTAGAATATGACTTCAATGATTTCAATATAGTGTGATGGATTCCAGTTGATCTTCTAATGGTACTTACGTGTTACTTTTTCATTTTTGTGAATACCCAGTGTTAAAAACCATTTAAGGCTTCAATAATCATGAATGGTCACTGGTATTTACTATTAATTCAAGGCTTTGGTCCATCTCCTTCACACCACTCAGACTGCACCACCGTTTTGACTCCCCTCTGCGTTACTCCCCTCCATACACGTTTCCCACCCTCTTCGCTCCCCATATAGTTGACAACAACAACCTTGAAACAATTGACCTCCATATATCTATGCTACTTTCGACACATGTGATCCTCTCGACACCAGCATCGTCATACCAAGATTTTACTCCCTCCTCATACATACAATTCTGACTCCTCTAAGAATTAATAATTTTTTTTAAGACTCCTCTACTCCCCTATTTTGAAAATTTTGACGAGCCCCCACTATTTTCTTGAAAATTTTGGGCAATACAATACAGAGCAGACATTCGAGTTGCTACATGGACAACTTCAACAACTTCTTTTTCATATCTTCCTTTTCCTATTCTTGAAGAAAATTCTCAATTTCTTTCTTGAGCCAACAAGGTGTTGGAATCTTGCGGTGGGATTTTTTGGTTTCCTCCTTGGGCCCTTCTACCTTAAACAAATTCTTAGCTGTTGGAGGTGATATACTCAATATTTTACTTTTTTTACTAAATAAATGGCACATTCAGAATATTGATAAGAAATTTATATACATTGTAAATGGGTGCATTATCGGTCAAAGTCGGTGCCCTTTATTTCTTTAGTTAGAATTTTCTGAAAATTTTCTTGAATTGGTGAAGTATTAAACTTATTGAACACCTTAATACACTCCACTGGCCATGATATAGTGAAAATCAACAAAGACACTCTCACATATATTCAAACCCCTCTGAAAAATGCACAATAATAGATTGAGTTTTTTCATCTTGAATATCAGCTATAGCATGAGGAGTTACGTAAGCGTAGTCATCATTTTGAACTTCTCTTTGATCATACCATTGAGCCCATTTCAAGAGAAGTTTTACATAAAGATGTAGAAATTCAGCCTGCACTTCCCACGCCAATCATTAGACCTTGGGAAGATATTGTTATAAATAAGAAAAGAGCAGGTCTTGGATATGATAAGGATGCGTCCTTTCATATTTTGGACTATACCAAGCCAATCAAATTTCAGAGTGTTTCATTTCTTTATGACAATTCACCTTCAACTGTTCCAAATTCTACTCCTCTTTCATAACATCCACATCAAATTATTATATGCAAACATTGTGACTAATTTGGCCATATGAAATATCATTGTTTTGATCTTCATCCATGTAAGCATTGTCATAAAACCACTCATTCTTCACACAGTTGCTTCAAAAACAAGCCTCCTGCAAGAACAAAGATTCATCTTGGATGGCTCACTTCTTGACAATGGGAATCAATAGCCAGGAAGATATTCCAGTCATATGTCATAACTTTTTCCTAGAGTATTGAAAAATATACTAGTTGATTTTTCTCCATCATCTCACCTTGTATCTGACACGGGGGGAAATGATGGTCAAATACAAGCATCAAAGCCACATCAAGCGAGCCTGAGCCACAACCTACCATATGAGATTCATAGTTGAAGCTAGAGATAAAGATGCCCATGAGCATGCCTTCGTTTGGTGGCTAGCCTTAACCCTATATGTGTGGTTGAGCTTCTCCCTCTTCAAAGAATTGGGGACACTTCCTCTAGCAGAAGACTTCAGCTTCTTGCCAATTTTGGAGGAGTTCCAGGAAATGCATCAAGCATTCCAGAGTTTTTGGTCATCCTTAAAACATCGCAGGTTGTAGACCTCCCTTCTTCTAGGTTGAAGGTCTCCCTCTTCAAAACATTAGGAGCACTTCCTCTAGCAGAAGTTCTCAGCTTTTTGCCATATTTGAAAGAGTTTCGGGAACTACACTAACCATTCTAGTGTTGGTGGTCATCCTTAAACCACCTTCTTATGCCAACATTTCAGAGAGCTCATTCAACCTAGTGCTGCCATGCATATTTTTGCACATTTGTATTATAGCTCTCTTCTTGGACTCATACATACCCCTTCAGATTAAGGGGGGGAGGAGGTTGGACACCTAATCCTCTAAGGGTTGGTGTGGAAGGTGAACTGTAAAATGGAGTCCAAGAGACCCTAGAATATGGAATCCAAGGGTCACTCCAATGTACTATAAATATGTATCATTGTGAATAATAGAAGCAATCCAATTCCTATCTTTATATATTCTTGTCTCTTCCATGCTTGTGTCCAAAAAAAACCAAAAATAAAAAGGTCTCAAATCCCACTAGTCACTAATGATTACAAATATTAAAATACCAATGTGAATAAGAGGCTAAAATACCTTGAATGATTTGGTCAGAAAGACACAAAGAATTCTATAAAGCAGAAATATTTCTGAGGACTAGAAACTCTCATTAATCCAATAATTGCAAACACATTTCTCAAACAAAGAAAGAAAAAATAAAAAGCAAGCCAACTTCAAGGATATAAAAGAAGAAATGGTCATAAACAACTTGGAAAAAAACCAACTGTCCTAGAAGCACAAAACATCTAGACACTTATTAAAGAAGGTTTGAAACCCAACTTCAGACATAAACAACTTCAAAAATCATAAAACCTAGGTTGAAATAAGTTTTTGAAAAAGATATGGAAGAAACCAATAGTGGGAAGAAACAAGATAATTCCATACTTTAAATCACTTCAAGAAACCACAACCAACAAGGTCAAACCCCCAACTCAAGCCAAAAATGAAAAAATTCAAAATTTCAGATCTGTACATGACTTTGTGATTACAAAAACATGTGTATATATGATTTTTTCTAAAGAAACTCGCATATACACAAGATTATTTGGTAGAGACTACATATATATGCTTCTGTCTAAAATAAAAACCACCTATAAATGGAAAAATAAGGAAAAATAAAAAGATAAACCTGATCCAAGGGATCAGGCTGATTGACCAGATTGCCTATGAGTCAAGAAGGCTATAAAATTCAAGAAACAACAAAATAAGACCTATATCAAGGAAAAACAACCCTTCTAGGAAATAATTGATGGTATTCCCCAGTGGAGTTGCCAATTCTATTGGCAGGAAAAGCTCCCTAAGTTAAGGGTTGACAACCTCAACAGAGTATAACAATATAATAAAAAAGAAGCACTCGTACATGAATGCCAAACATATGAATTAATAAATTTGGGTTTATAGAGATACCTCGAGGTCCTATGTTTGATGTTAATCCCATAGGATCCAAAACCTCTACGTCCTCCAGAACGAACATATATTCAATTCAATTCACAGAATCATAAATATAATAGATAATTCAATGTGCATACATAAAAGATATATTATATCATCATGTATAAACATATAAATCATGAATTATGAGACAATAAAATATCAAGAATGAGACCATGAGCTTCTTTATTGATTAACAACAAAAATTAGAGGAAAGGTACAACAAGATCGAGTCCACGACACCGGCGAAACCTTCCTTCGGATCTGTCCAATCCAAGTCTAAAAGACCTCCTCTCAAATAAGTGCAAAATGATTCCATATAAGGCTAATGTACATCTATGCAAAGAAAATATGGTTTCCAACAAACTGGGAGTGCAGAAGGCACAGGAAAAATCAGATTTGATCTGGGGACAAAATGGCTATAATGTCAATTTACTCTCTCTTTTTGTAATTATGCCTACCCAAGGGGTGTATAAATACCAACTAAAATTGGTTAATTATGTTAGGCAACATGATATTGTAGGTGGGATTTCGATAAAACCCATAAATCCCACCTGCAAAATAGTATATTATTTTATTCTTTCATATTTTTAAAGGTATATGTGAGTTTAATGTTATTGTACCCATTTATATATATATGCTTTTGTGTGGGAAGAGTCACGTATGGAATTTTAAAGAATGTATTTTTAATATAAGATTAAGTCTGCATGGGAAAGGACTTCCCAAGGCCATACATGAGCATCATATCTATCGGAGTGCTAAATGGTGCTATAAAAAAGTGTGGTATAGCATGGAATAATACTACCCCATAAACACCTTAGTAGGATGGGGTTGCAGAAAGGATGAGAAAAAAGTTAATGGAAAAAGAAAGGAGCATGCTCAATGGTGTTGGGTTGGGATGGGAATTCTGGTACAGAGGTAGTGGATAATGCACGTTACTTGGTAAATAGATCACCATCATCATTTTTAGATGATAAGACTCCACATGATTTATGGACTCGTAAGAAACCATCTCTCACACATCTCAGGGTATTTGGTTGTGATGCACATGTACATGTTCCAAAGGAAAACATTAATAAGTTGGATAGAAAATATGAAAGGTGCATCTTTATTGGTTATAAATATCATATAAAAGGTTACAATATTTAGAAACCATACACAAGGAAGGTTGTGTATAGTTGAGATGTGGTATTTAGAGAATTTAAATATGTTATCGAACAAGAAGTCCTAATAAGGGAGACAAAAATAGAGAATATATAAATTTAACTAAAGGATGATGATTCCGACTCTACAATAGAATATGAATTAGGAGAAGTACCCTAGTTTTGAGGAGATTGATTTGAGAAACAAGATATCTAGAAAGGTAAAATCCACCTGATTTTGGTTCAAAATTTTCATTGTTTATTTCTAATGATAATCATAGAACTGTTAGGGAGAAATTAGATTCAAAGGGTGGTAAACTTTGAAAAAATTTCATGGTTTAATAAATGGTGGCCTTGAACAAGAATGAGGCATGGGATCTAGTGGATTTATTATTTGGAAGAAAACCCATTGGCAACAAATGGGTGCTTACCTAGAAGTTGAATGTAGAAGTGAAACCAGAGAAATACAAAGCTTGATTAATAGAAAAATGTTATTCCCAAGTCAAGGAAATTGACTTTGGAGATATTTTTTCTCATGTTGCTAGGCTAGCATCTATTAGATTTATTTTATTTGTTGTTTTTTATTTTGATTTTGAATTAGAATACATGGATGTGAAGAAACATTCCTACATGAGGAACTGGAAGAAGATATCTATATGAATCAACCATAAGGATTTTCATTTAAGGTTAATAAAGAGTTAGTATGTAGGCTAAAAAGGTCCTTTTATGAGTTGAAGCAATCACCGAGGATGTGGTATAAAAAATTGGACACATATATACAAGGACATAGCTTTACAAAAGCAAAGAAGACCATTATGTGTATTTTAAATTAGTTGGTAATCATATTATTTATTTGGTATTGCATTTGGATGATATGTTGTTAATTGGAAATGACACAAAAATCATCTAGGAAGTGAAAACCCAATTGTCTTCTAAATTTTACATAAAGGATCTCAGTGCTGTAAATTTTCATTTTTTCCATGGAAATTAAAATAGATTAGACAAAAAGGAAACTATGGTTAAATCAGAGACCTATATCAAGATAATATTTCATAGGTTTAATATGAAGGAAAGTAAACTCATGAAGGTAATTATTCCTTTATGGATAAATTTATCTAGAGAACATTTTCCTGAGACACAAAATGAGGAAGAGGACATGTCTTGTGCTCCATATTCCAACGTGCTTGGAAATTTTATGTACGCAATGGCTTCTACAAGGCTATAAATTGCACATGAAGTGGGAGTAATGAGAAAGTATATTTTAAAACTAGGGAATGGGAATTAGATAATAGTAAAGGTGGCTTTTAGGTATTTTTGTGGCACTACTAATTACGGATTATGCTACAAAGGAATACTAGGATTTAACAGAGTGTTGAACATCCATGGTTTTGTTGATGCAGACTGGGTTAAATATATGGATCATACAAGTCTACAAGTGGGAATATATTTATCCTATTTTGAGGAGCTATCAATTGGATGATAAAAACATAGTCTCAAATACATGGCAACCACTCATACAACCAAGGAATCAATTTAGCTATAGAGATTTTGTTTACGTATAGGCTTGGTACAAAAAGTTATGGCACCTAGAGTGAAATTTTCTTAGCGAAGAACATTGCTTATCATTTGAAGACAAAGAATATTGATGTTTTGTATCACTTTGTGAGGGATATGATTGAAAACAAGAAGGTGTTTCTAGGAAAGTTGGACACTTTGAATAATTTTGCAAATGCTTTAATAAAATATGTGAGTAAGGAAAAGCTCTTTTGGTGTGGAGAAATAATGGGAATCATTGCTCTAATGTTGACTGTGTACTCTTGTGTGCCCCTGTTTGAAAATAAAACAAGTAGGAGAATGTTGGGTATGATTTATATTATTTGAATGACTTATATGCACCATGAACAAAGGGGGGTCCTAGGCATGGCTATTTAGCCCCCCTTGATTACATGGGGTATGGAGTAGCGCTATGACAAAAACAATGGGTGGTTTTTTGGTGCATGGTGGTTTGTAGTTTCGGTTATGGAACTATGGTGGATTGGATGTTCATGTACACCATAATATTTGTATTTTATTGTAACACTATAGATAAAGGAAAAATGAAAAAAAAAAACTTGCTAGTTTTCCTAGGTTTGGGTTTCCATGATAAAATATTTGTGTAAATAATTTTTTTGTTCCAATGTATCTTTTTTATTTTTTATTAAGAATATGTTTGTAGTGATTAATTGTACAATGTTAAAACTTATATGCCTATTCTATATCTCTATTTCTATTTCCATATTTTCCTCTCTCTCTCTCTCTCTCTCTCTCTCTCTCTCTCTCTCTCTCTCTCTATATATATATATATATATATATATATATATATATATATACATATATATATATACATATATATATATACATATATATATATACATATATATATATATATACATATATATATATATATATATATATATATATATATATATATATATATATATATATATATATATATACATATATATATATATATACATATATATATATATACATATATATATATATACATATATATATATATATACATATATATATATATATACATATATATATATATATACATATATATCTATATATATATATCTATATATATATATATATATATATATATATACATATTTGTATGTGTCTTTCTATCTCTACTTCCCTCTTTTTCTCTATCTCCCTCCCTCTCTCCTTCTCTCTCTCTCCCTTGATCCCTTACTACCTATCTCCCCTCCTCTTTCCCTCTCATGTTTCTTCTCTACCGTTCTCTCTCCCCTCTATATCCATATCTATATGCCTCCCTGTCTCACCCTCACCCTCAAACCTTCACTATATCTATCCCTATATATCCAATCAATATCTATCTCTTTTCACCTCTCCATATCTCTCTATATCTATTTCTTCCTCCCTCTCTCTCCCTACTCTATCTATCTCTTTATTCCCCGTATCTTCTTCTTCTTCTCTCTCTCTCTCTCTCTCTCTCTCTCTCTCTCTCTCTCTCTTATTCCACTTTTTCACTCCTCTCTCAATATCTCACCCCTCCTCTCTCTTCTCCCTCCATGTAACATTCCTTTTGTATCTTTCTACTCCCCAACCTCTATCTCTCTATTTACATTTACATATTTTTCTATCACTTTCTATCTCTTCTTCACTCTATGTCTATATTTCTCTTTATCTCTCCCCACCCCCCTCCCCATATTTACTTATATCTATCTTAATGTATACTTGTCTCTCTCTCTGTTACACAGTAATTTTTCACCATGTTCATTTTCTTGTCCCTGATCCTAAAATGCCCTATGATAGATCCTGTGAAATTTTTCCACCATGGAGAAATATGTTAAGACATCCCTTTAAGATTCAAAGAAAACTGCCTTGGAAGATTACTGAAGAAAATTGGTCAAACTCCTAGTTTCTTGGGTCAATGTGTTTCCATGGGGGTTTTATCCCTTAGAAAGTGGACCTTCCTCCTCCCTTCATGGGCTCCCAACCTCTTCTCCCTTCCTATAAATCCATGCCCCTCCTTCCAATATTGTTAGTCTGGTTGGTCATTTTTGGGCTAGTCTAAACTCTTTTTTTCTTTACATCCTCACATTGTGATAACGCCTGAATGTTTGGGAGAAGGAATGCTTTAGAGCTTCGGTGAAGGACTCGTATTTTCACCAAAGGAGGCCTCCAACATTAAGGCCTGGGTTGTAAGTTCTTACTTTTATATTTATCAATAAAACATCTAATTTTTTCTTTCTATATTTGTCTAACTGTTTATGCAAATATTCTCTGATAAATATCTAATGTTTATGATTATTATGTATTGGATTACGTTTTTTGTTTCCCCTTGATCATCCACAAGTATTCGTGTTCCATTAGTAGCAGAGAGTGAGCCTAAAAGGATTGTGGATCAAGGTCATTGTCAATGAATTCAAACGCAGCATTGGGAAAAAGGTGCTTCTATCTATTTCCTTGTCGCATTGTGAATGTTAGCTAAGAGATATTTGCATTAGAAAGTATCTCACGTTTCTAGACCCGCTATAGGGATAGAGAGATCGCCTATGTCCGAAGAGGGGATTTATCTTGACAAAATAATTGGTGACTCCGCTAGGGAGCTTAGCCTCTTAGCCTTCCCTCTCCGAACTGGTCTTGGATCAGTTTGACTGATTACTGAAATCTAAGCTTTCTTAGGCCTCTATTAGTTTGTGTAGGGTTTGATAATCATTTCACTGTGTCAAGTTTGGTGTTTGTGTGAAACTCTTTTTTGTTTTTCCTTGTTTTTAGTGACCAACACACTTTCTGTTTTCACAATAGCGCTAACAACACTATTCTATATAATACAGCTGTGTTGATTTTTCTTTTAGCACTTTTATACTTATCACAAAAGCGTTGATCATAGACCTAGGGAAAGTTATGGTTTCCCCTCGATTTTCCAGTGTGTCCTGGCCCCTCAAGGATGTTTGTAGAATCTCAGTCACCTCCTTGCTATGTGTTTGGCTTACTTGTTTTGTCTGAGCAAGTATTTTCGTCTCTTTGATTTGTTTGTAAGTTGGGAGATTTTTCACCATTTCAAATGCATTTTGTGGCATTGTTCCTAACTTGATTCAAAGTGATTTGTCATATGCACTGGTGATCACTACATATCTGATATTACCTTCGATTTAGTGTCAAACATAGGATCACAAATTATTTGATTCACAAGTCTATAATGGTGTGTCCTTTTTCCAAATTCAAAAGGAATTAAAAGTGATTTTCATTTTAGTTTTAATTTGGCTTGTCTTCATCATTTTGAAAAAGAGGAGTGAAAAGAATTTCATTCATGTGTTTTTAACGCAATTTTTATTATTGTTCGATTGAAAGAAAATTGAAAGGATTGTCGTTGCATTTTTTCATTTGTTTGTTTATTTTACTTTTGATTTAATTTCAAAGTAAAAAGAAAGAAAAAATTATGCATCTTAAGTGAAAAAGAGAATAATTTTTTGTTTTTTCAATAAGTTGCATTTCTTTGGGAAAAAGTGAATTTGATTAAAAAGAATTGCATTTCGTAACTTTGAGATAGTTTGGGGAACATTATTGTTGTTGCATTGATTGCACTTTTGCTTTTATCTCTTCCCTAAATAGTTTAGGCTTCATGGAAATGGAAATTTTTTATTTTTTCATTTAGCCTGCACCATAGGATTCAGGTGACATCGATTTTGAGCCAAAATTGAAACTTAACTCAAGATCAACATTAACATTCACTCAATTTACCTTAAGGATAATTTGGAACTAACGAGAAAATTTAGTGGTCTAGGCTAGAGATGCATTCCAACATCCTAAAATATAGGAGTTGTCGCTAATACTCTACGTAACAGGCTGGGGGTGATATCATGTCCCATGTATGGAAGTATTTTTATGTATGATAAGTATAATGTTGATGATGTTCCATTCGTGAGCACTCCTCAAGGCACTCTTCAAGAAACCACTGGCACCTACATCCCAAAATTTTCTTCATCTGTGTTTCCCTCTTAAATAATTTTTTTCGGTTCCACACCTCACGATTCAGGCAGTGCGACCGAAATACAGTTCAGTCAAGTTGCATCTATGCTTCCACACGATTATACCTCTTTCGGAAACCTTATTTTTGGAGCTTCCGGTGCTACACATTTATTCTTGGATATTCTTTGGTAGACGAGGATTCATCCATCTTTCAGCCCATTCATTTCTAATGTGGTTTCCATGTCCCAACCTGTTGTTCGACCTATAGTCACTATTAGTCAATTGATTGTTTTGATCGGATCCTATCCCCGTTCTCACCATCTACAATTACTACAGTTCCACCATTCAGTGGAATATATAAGGTTTTGACCATGCTTGGGGGGCAGTATAATACTATTTACGTACATCCCTTTTTGGGTGGGGGGAATATGAATTCTAGACCTATTCACAGGTTAAGACAACCTCACATTTAGTATTCGTAGGTTTGGCAGCCTCTTCAGTAGCTAAACGTATCGTATTTATATGTTCAACAACTTAACATCCCTTATGTTCAAGAGAAAAATGTACATTATCATTATGCTCCTTGACCAAACGCTTCTCAGTAGTATGTCTAGAAGCCCCAGATTTCCACAAGTGTTGTTGTGACTAACCCTCAATTTGGTTCTTACACCCAAATTGGTTTGAATATCCTTCTGGGTCAATCTAGTCCTCTCCCCAATCAGCCTGGTACTCAATACCAGCCATTTCCTCAGGGTTAGTACCAACAACCCCGGTCTGGGACTTAGCCTAGTGCTCAATATCATCAGATTTCTCAGTAACAGCATGCCCAATCAAGACCTCAAACTGGACCCTACATTCAGCAAGGACCACCGGCTAGACCCTATGTTCAACAGGGACCATAGACTGGACCTCATGCTCAACAAGGACCTCACCTTGGACCCTACATCCAGCAAGGTTTGAAACCTAAAATCCTGCAGGGATCTTATGAACAACCCCAACAAGGTCCCTATATTCACCAATACCTGCAACAAGGCCCTTACCAACAATGGGGGAAGTATGTGTATCTACGATAAAATCCACTCTATTGGGGGGAGAATCCGTATCAACCAGGTTGGAACCCCTGACCCTTTTCTCCTCATCATCTGCCCTTTCCATTCCTGGCTACATTAGAATTGTCAGATGTGTCAAAGCTTACAAATGACCCCATCCAACATCAATTGCATTGGCTGCCAATTCCAACTAAAATCCTAGGAGATTGTCCAAAATTTGAAAGAAAATCTGAGGAAGACCCCCAAACCCATGTTATGACGTATCACTTATGGTTCTCTTCTAATTCATGGGTCGATGATTCTATTCGTCTTCGTCTTTCCTAGTGTACTTTGACCAATATTGTGGCCAAGTGTTATATTCAAATCCCTCAAGGAATTTTATTCGGTTTTAATTCCTTGGGTATTATTAAACCAATTTTTGGTCATCTAACCATCTACAATTATATGGATTGAAATACACCATGTACGACCAATTTTACCATAGTAAAAATTCTTTCACTATAAGAAATAATTTAATAAAGTATAGTTTATTAAGTTATTTCTGGTGGAAACAAGAAACCCCATGAGGAATAATTAAATAAATCCTTATTTATTTGATTTTCCTCTAGAAATAATTAATTAAACCACTATTTAAATAATATTCCGGTCATATTTAACCCAATTAATGAGAAATAATTAGATAAATCATTATTTATCTTATTATTCTCTAGGAATAATTAATTAAATCACTATTTAATTAATATTCCTTGTCAAATTTGACTAAATCATTTAGGAATAATAAAATAAATCATTGTTTGTTAAATTATTCCTTAACCCCATCCTTGAAATGATAAATAAATAATTTATTTGTTTATGATTTCTAAATAAAGGGATTTAACCAATTTAAATTCATTTTCCCTCCAACAACATATAATAAAATATTCCAAGCAGTTAGATCTAGATCTTGGTTAAAAATATTTTACTATGCACCATTATCAATGATAACTCAATATTTTGCTATAAATAGGAGGTTTTTCCATTCATTATTTACCTTTGATCATTTTATCATGGTCAGACTTTGATCCTCTTATCATTGTCATACTTTGATCACTTTTTATTATTGTTTTTCTTCTTGAGCTCCCATAGAGTTCAACATGTCTTAGGTTTTCTACACCATTGAGAGTGAGAAACTTTGGATCTAAAGCATTGAGGACAGTCAAGAACCCATCCCATTGAGGGGGAATGGTAACATCATACTTTGTTCGCTTCCTGTGTGTTAACAAAATATAAAATTCTTTATATATCTTGTCTTGTCCATTGGATATTTGGAGAAACTCTTATTTCATTTTATTGTTTAGCTACTTTTACTACATAGATTTGGGTTTTTGTTGCATTTGCTTCAACTATCTATTGCAGATCTAAGGAAGTTAGACAACCATATTTGTTTTAGGGTTGTTTTTCATGTGCAACTAAAGTGACCTCTTTTCATACACTTGCATTAATAATTCATTCTAACAATTGGTGACTCCATTGGGTTTTATTCAGATTCCTTTGTGACCAACTGCTTCAGTAACTAGGGTTTTTCTTCAGCTATTTTTAGTCTCTTAATTTTTTTACCTTTTATCCCTAAAATATTAAAAATTATAACTTTCGAGTGTTTATAGGTGTTTTCCATAAGTAACAGGTATCAGCCACACCAGAGATGACAAATTTTTCCACAACCTACCGCCCAAGACTCCCGAAATTGTAGTTCACACTTTTAGCCCAGAACCTGTGAGTTCAAGCTTAGGTCACACCTGCTAGGCCTAAACCTGCAATTTCAGCAGCTTACAGGTTAGTACCTGTGAGCTGCAACTTTTCTTAGGATTTTTTCTGTTACAGCCAAGGTTTGCCACAAGCATTGTTCCTATTTTTCTGACCTCTGTCTCAGCCCATCTTAGGTTGGGATATGCTCATTTTGTCTCCTTTAAGTAGGATCAAGCCCCATAGGGTTTTAGTACACTTCCACCTTTTTAGGAGGGGTTTAGCTGAGTAGGTAGTTTTATATTTTGCAGCGCTTTCAGCCATTATTTAGGGTTTGATATATCCTTCTTTAAGATCCTTTTAGATCGGTTATCATCCCATCCAAAACCCCATATTGAGTTTTTTTTGTCTCTCCCTTTGGGTTCCCCTTGTTTCCCTTAGGGTTTTAACCTTTAGCCTCCTTTTTCGTAGTATTTTTCCCTCTGATTTCTTGTTGTTTTCTCAACCTTTTCTAGCAGATCTAAGTCATTAGATCCATGTCCTTGAGACCTTAGATCTTTTGGCCATATTGTGTGTTTTGAGTCAATTTTTCCTGCCTCTTAGAAAAGTTGTTTGGGAGCCCTTCTTTTTGGGTTGAATTTATGCATATTTAGCTGTTTATTTTACTGTCGTTTTAGTTTTATTTACAACTATACATCATTTTTTCTTTTTCTTTATACACAACCATCTAGGCTTGATTAAAATTAACACACATCTTGCACACACGCACACCTGAAGAAAAGAGAGCTTGGTTTACACTGCCAAGCCAAGACATAAACATCGTAATTAATTTATATGACCCTTTGCCTTTTTTTTTCCTCTCCCATCTTATTTGGGTATCTGTGTATTTCTATCATTGCACCCCCAAGGTGCTTATCCTGGAGGCTCCTAGGAATTCATCCTTAGTTTCTGTTAGGAAAATTTCCTCCAAAGAGTCGAGTCTGAGTTAGTCCTCCGCCGAGTCACCATACTGAATTTGATTCCAGTCGATCGAGCCCTCCCTCTAATTCTGAACCCAGTTCTCCTCCATCTCATTCCATCACCATGTTAGGCACCAATGTAGGTGTTGGTCAACAAGCTGGTGGTAACCCTTGCCCTAACTCTGGATCTGCTACTAGTGGAACCACTACCAGAACCATTCTAGCTACTCCTTTGCTACCTCTTATGGTAGGTTTAAGCCAATCTGATTTCATCCAGTTCATTAACAACCCTATACACCATGATCCAGGTTGGCCAGTTATGCCAACTAATCTTCCTTCTAACATCCCTAAGTTCAAAGGAAACTCTGGAGAGGACCCTACTAATCACGTCCGCTCCTTTCACATGTGGTTTTCGTCCAATTATATCACTGATGACTCCATATATCTTTGTTTATTCCAGTGTACGCTTATTGGAGATGCTGAAAAGTGGTATGCTGATAAGGCATCTCCCTCTCATTCCACTTTTATAGCTCTTGCTAAAGAATTTATTTCCTACTTCCAGATACCTCTCCGATATGATACTGGTACCGAGTTGTTGACCACATTCCGTCAAAATTATACCACCCTCCTTTCCGACCATGGCCAAGAATGGCATAGAAGGAGTACCTTATGTCAAGCTCCCACATTCGATAATCGTGTCTATATGGATTGGTTTCTCAGAATGCTTTTGTCTTCTGTTAGTGTCAGTTTTTGCATCCTGCCACCAGTGATCAAATAAACTCTTATCATGTCTTATGTCTTTTTAGGGTCCCATTTTAATTTTTTTTTCATTCCAGTAGGTCATCATGCAAAAATTTGGTCATTGGATGTAGATCTAGGTCTAATTTTTACTCCTTCCAAAATTTTACTAGTTGCTGGCTCATTTCACATCTCAGCTGAGTGTACTATAATTCATGAGTTTTCATCATCATTACATTCATTCTCATCATGGTTTCATCTAGTCCACAGCCTCCATTATGTCTTAGGGTTCCAAGGTCATCAAATCATCATTTCATGCATAAATTCCAGCAAGTGAAGGAGTTAAAATAAATAAATTTCAAGATTAAATTTGATTTATAAATTTAATTTCAAAGAAAAATTTAATTTTATGTTCCTAATTTGTAATAAGTACTTTCAGAGTTCCAACTAGCTGCAAATACTCAAGGTTCCATCAACAATTGATCAAGGTTGCAAAAATAAATTCAGTGTTCCTAAGCCATCAAAAGACAAAGTTCAAAGATCAATTTCAAAGGTTAAAAGTAAAAAGCAATGTAAGGTTGATTTTGAAAAAAGGAAATGTGGGTCCATTTCCATTTAATGATATTTCTCCAAGTATAAAAGGCCCTCAAAGACCAGAAATCACTCACTTTCATTCTCCAACATTGATCTCTCAGCTTCTTCAAGTGAAAAACCAATTTTTCCTCAAAAAATCGAGTTTCAGGGTCCATCATTGTGCTTTTTCCATAGGCGTTGCGCATTTTTAGTGAGCACACTACGCTTTTCTTAAGCACACTGCACTTTTCTTAGGGCTCGTTGCACCTTTCTCAAGCTCGCTACGCTTTTTCCAGTGAAGACGCCATGGCCTAAAATATTGTTTCGAAGGTTTCTAAGCAAAAATTAAAGGTTTCTTCATCCATTTTCAAGTATGTTACATCCTCGAAGCCCCTCCTTTCAGAAAATTATCATAATTTTATGGTGCAAACCCCTCATTGTTATCCATGCAGTGTTCTAGTAATTAAACCATAGTTTTCAACTTTGTAAGGTTAATTTGTTTTTTCCTAGACCCATCTACATCCCTCACACTCTAATTCACTCCCCAATTTCATCACATCCCTTCATTCCCTAATCCTAAGTCATATTTCCTAAAATTCTACTCCTACGTTGCACTTTTCTAGGCAGCTAGACTACATCCCTGTAATAGAATTCCCTACCCTATAACCCTTATCATTTCAACTCCCCATCACTTCCCTAAGCTTCCTAACTCCCTCACACCCTTCCCTAAATTTTCCCTCACCAATCCCAAGTCCCTAAACCTACTATCCCACTCCCTTTTCCTTCCCCTTCTCCTCTAGGATTTCTAAACAAAGTTGAACATCATGGAGGAGGAGAGAAACATCATGGAGGATGAGAGAAAAAACACAGAAGAAGAGAAGAAAAGCTACAATAAAGGAGGGATAATCCTAAGGCTTGAGCCATCAGATACTAGGGAACTGATGTCATCACCCCTAGTAGTTAAATGTTTCCAACATGTAGGTTGTTTTGAGTTTTGTGAGATGGTATGAAGAGTGCAAAGCCATCCTAATTTGACCAGGATCGTCATCACCAACCTAAGAAAAGACCAAGTGACCATTGCAGGGGTGAAATTCAAAATTTCTATAGACATCATTGCAGTAGCAACAAGTATTGCCAATGTAGGTGAAATGTGGTTCAAAACTCAAGATTTGGATGGCTGGCTATATGAACTCTATCTCAAAGCACCATACAAAGACAAGATCAAGAAAATATTTCCTTTTGGTCAGCTGCTTAATAGGTTTTCTCCCATGATGAATATCATCATAAAATATTTCACTTGTGAGGGTAGATTCTCCAGGTTGTACAACTATCACATCAGGTTACTCGTGCATTTCACTAGGGTGAAATTTATCAACCTTCCCTATTATTTATACAGGAGCATTGACAAGATGCCCTACATAGTGGAGAACAGAGAGTATGATATTAAAATGAATAGTCTCTTCCATCATTCACTCATTAAAATCATTGTCCTTCATCACCTCAAACAATTGAACATTTCTTGGGAGACTTTCATTGAACCAGAGGTCTTCACAACACCACCAAATCAACCTACTAGATCTATTCCACCATCAACATTAGTTTCTTAGAAACAAACTAGGTTAGCTAGCAGGTCTCCAGTGAAGAATACTAAAAATGAAAAAAAGGTCAAAATCTATCAAAGATTATATAGGCAAGTGTTTTCTACACAAATTGTGGAAGGGGCTCGCCTTCTACATCAGCAAAGCAGGGATATCATAAGCAACGGGAGGCAGTTGTCCAAGAGAAAGAAACCCTTCACCCTGAGAAAGAAAAGGATTTTGAAATAGTGGAATTGGGTGTCCAAGATGAAAAATAAACCTTAAACATGTTCATCAAAGAGAAAGATGCCAAAATTAGAGAGCTGCAAGATAATTTTGCAAGGGCACAATATGTCATCTCCTTCCTTGAGAAAGAAAACAAACAGTTGAGTGAAAAACAAGTACTCTTGGAAATGGACTTGTTGAAGGCTAAGAGGAAAAATGGAGAAGGAAAATTAGTGATGGAACATGATAGAACATGATGAGTCTAATGAGGATGAGGCTCATATCACCAAGAACAGACCGAAAACAAGGGGTCGTAAAAGAGCATTGGAGTAGGAAAAACAACATGTGGCAGAAGAAATCACCTTTGAGGAGAGGATTTCCATGGAAATTAATGAGAACAAAGAAGTTTGGCTTGACAGAGTAAACATACACCTGTAGAAGCTTCTTCACAAGGAAAATATGTTAGAAAATTATATATTATGGAGCAATGCAACACATAAAATATGTGAAAATAAAAGCACACAAAACACATAAAACTAGAGAGAAACAGATATATGTGGTTCACCCAATTTGGGCTACGTCCACCCCAAACAGCCAGTCCTTCCTTTTTTATTATCCAGCAAAAATGAAGAAACAAAACCTATAGCAGATCCATTGTAATATCCTCTGTTCTCTCTCACAGTCTCCCTCTCTGTTTCTCGCTCCGAGAATACACATACATACAATACAGAGCCGCAATACAATACCCTCATACATACAAGGGGGTTTCCTTCTAGGTAAAAAACCCCTAATCTAAACATAACTTCTACCATCAGATCATTTTCCTAATGAACGAACCAGATTGACTAGAAATTACTATACTTTTACAAGGCAATTTTACATCTGTTTTTAGCTTTGGGGGCGCTGCCCCCGAAAACCCCTGCCAGGGGGGGGGGCTCTGAAAAGCGTTGTCGCCCCCCCTGGACCCCCCACGGCAGCGATTAATTACGGGCGGTGTTGCGGCCCCTTTGAAGGTATAGGGGTCTAATGTTGTGATACGAAGTAAACAAGATAATCAGGCTCCACACCCAAAAATCTCCCACTTGGAGACTGATTGTAGCAACTCCATCGTTGCTTCATTTGCTGGAAAATGACTCCTCTTTGGACCTAGCTATTCCTCATCTTCATCGTCATCCTTGAAGACCAATTGAAACTGAGCACATTCTCAGTTTCTCCCTGGTTACAACTTTTGTTAGCATATCTGCAGGATTCTGGCTAGTGTGTATCTTTTCTAGCTTCAACTCTCCATCTTCCAATACTGACCGTATGAAATGGTACTTGAGATGTATGTGTTTAGTCCTGGAATGAAATGCTGAGTTCTTTCCAAGATGAATAGAACTTTGGCTATCACTGTATAATGTGCCCATATCATGCTTCTTACCCAGTTCACCCATAAACCTTTGTAACCAAATCATTTTTTTACTAGCCTCTGTAGCAGCAACATACTCTGCTTCTATTGTTGAAAGTGCAACAACACTTTGGATTTTTGAAACCCAACTAACAGCTATTCCACCTACAGTAACTACATATCCTGTAGTGCTCCTCCTGTTATCTTTGTCACCTGCCATATCTGCATCAACATATCCCTGTAGAGCAATGTTTGAACCACCAAAGCATAATGCTTGATTTGTGGTACCTCTCAAATATCTGAGAATCCATTTTACTGCCATCCAATGTTCTTTTTCTGGATTATTCATGTACCTGCTTACAAATCCCACTGCATGTCCAATATTAGGCCTTGTGCATACCATTGCATACATTAAGCTTCCAACTGCAGATGCATATGGAACTTTAGACATATATTCCATTTCTTCGTGGGTCTTGGGGCACATCTCCTTACTAAGTTTGAAATGTCTAGCAAAAGGTGTACTAACTGGTTTTGCATTCTGCATATTAAATCTTTTCAACACCTTTTCTATGTACTCATTCTGAGACAGTGTTAATTTGCGATTTTTCCTGTCTCTAGTTATCCTCATACCAAGGATTTGTTTTGCAGCTCCCAAATCCTTCATTGCAAATGAATTTGACAATTTTCTTTTGAGCACATTTATTTCCTGCATGTTAGACCCTGCAACAAGCATGTCATCTACATACAATAACAATATAATATAGTTGCCATCATTTTGCCTTTTCAAATAAACACAATGATCAGAGTGACATCTAGTATAACCTTGTTCAGACATAAACTTGTCAAATTTTAAATACCACTGCCTTGGAGCCTGTTTTAAGCCATACAAGCTCTTCTTTAACCTGCACACCAATTTTTCTTTCCCTTTACCTCATATCCTTCTGGTTGTTGCATGTATATCTCTTCCTCCAAATCTCCATGGAGAAATGTTGTCTTTACATCTAACTATTCAAGATGTAAATCTTCCGTTGCTACAATACTTAAAATAGTTCTGATTGAATTCATTTTAACAACAAGAGAAAATATTTCATCAAAATCAATACCTTTCTTCTGTGCAAACCCCTTCACCACAAGTCTAGCTTTGTACCTCCGTTTTCCTCCATCTTCTTCCTTCGACCTGTAAACCCATTTATTCTGCAATGTAGTTTTACTTGCAGGCAACCTGACTAAGTCCCAAGTCTGGTTATGCATTAAGGAGTCCATCTCTTCTTCCATGGCTAGCTCCCACTTCTTCCTGCTTTCAACCTGCATTGCTTCTTCATAACATTCAGGTTCACCAGAATCAGTCAACAATAAATAATATAATGAAGGAGAGTATCGTTCAAGGGGTCTACTTATCCTGGTAGATCTTCTAACACCACTTTTAGGTGTTTGAGGTACATGTTGTTGTTGTGGTGGTTTCTGTTGCTGTGACTGTTAATTATTATTATTTTCAGGCACCTTTACTTTTTCAGTTATCTCATCAAGAACCATATATTCCTTGCTTTCTTTTTCCTGTTTCTTTGCCTGCAACAGATTCTTAAACAAGACCTTTTCATTGAATATTACGTCTCTGCTCCTAATGATTTTGTGATTTTCATAATCATATAAGCGATAACCAAAATCATTAGCACCATATCCAATAAAGGTACATTTCTTTGATTTTGCCTCAAGCTTTGTTCTATTTTCTTTATTAATATGGACAAAGGCCTTACAACCAAAAGGCTTTAAAAAAGAGTAGTTAGCATTTTTACCTATCCATGCTTCCTCTGGAATACCACCATCCAAGGAACTTGAAGGCCCTCTATTTATTAGATAAACAACATTATCTACAGCATCTGCCCAAAATTGTAAACGCAATCCTGCATGCAATATCATGCACCTTGCACGCTCCATGATTGTTCTGTTCATCCTTTCTGACACACCATTTTCATGTGGTGTTCTTGGAACTGTCTTCTCTCTACGAATTCCATGCTCTGAATAGTACCTATTAAACTCTTTGCTGCAATATTCACCTCCATTGTCTGATCTGAGACACTTCAACTTCTTTCCTGTCTCAATCTCAACCAAAGCTTTCCATTTCTTGAAAGTATCAAATACATGAGATTTATTCTGAATACAATAAATCCATGTTTTTCTAGTTGCATCATCAATAAAAGTAACATAATAACGAGAGCCACCGAGAGATGATACCTGAGTAGGTCCCCCTACATCTGTATGACAAGCTCCAATTTTTCTCTCTTCTTTTCTTTCCCAACTCTGAGAAATTTGACTCTCTTTTGTTTTCCATAAATGCAGTTCTCACAGAAATCCAATCAACATTCTTCAATCCTGGCAAAAAAATTCTTGAGTGAAGAATCTTCATTCCCTTCTCACTCATGTGTCCGAGCCTATGATTCCATAATGCTACATCTGCTCCTTTGGAAGTTAAAGCATTAACCGAGTTAGAAATACCATTGCATAAATACAATGTACCAACATTTTCACTTTTTTCTATTACCAGCGCTCCTTTGCTGACCTTCCAAGTTTTATCTGTGAAAGTTGTCACACAACCTTCACTACCTAATTGCCCTGTTGAAATCAGATTTTTCTTCAGATCTAGAACATGCCTTACCTCCTTTAGTAGCCATTGGTTTCCATTATGTTGTTTTACAATAACTTTACCCATTCCAACAATTTTACAGGGTTTATCATCACCCAAATGAACTTGTCCAAAATCTCCTTGAACATAGTCATGAAAATATTTCTTATCAGGTGTGGCATGGAATGAAGCCCCTGAATCTACAACCCAAGAATCAGTGAAATTTTTGAAAGAAATAATCAAAGCATCTTGTAACACATCACCTATCACATTTGCTTCATGATTGTTTTCTTGTTGTGTGTCTCCTTCTTTTCCCTTCCGAGATCTACAGTCTTTCTTTAGGTGTCATTTCTTTCCACAATTCCAGCACACTATCCTCGATCTTGAATTAGATCTGCCTTTCCTTGATTTACTGTGATATCCCGAGCTCTTTCCTCTTTCCATTCTTCTTCCCCTAGACTCTACACTCAAAGCATTACCTAATGTCTCATCAGAGCTTTTCTGTCGCATTTCCTCACTAAGGATAGCACCAACAACATCATCAAACTTTAAAGTACTAGATCCAAAGACAGAGTTACTAATGGCCATAACTAAACCATTCCAGCTTTCTGGTAATGAGCACAAGAATAAAAGAGCTCTAACTTCATCATCAAATTTTACCCCTACAGAACTTAACTGACTGGTAACTGTATTAAATTCATTTAAATGGTTTGCAACAAATCCACCTTCCGACATCTTCATATTAAATAGTCGTTTCATAAGAAATACCTTGTTTGAGGCCGAGGGTTTTTCATATAGTTTCGCCAACGTCTGCATCAAACCCTCTGTTGTTGTTTCCTTCGAAATAATGAAGGAGACTGACACTGCAAGGCACAACCGTACTGTTCCAAGTGCCTTTCTATCAAGAATGTTCCATTCCGCGTCTGTCATGGTCACCGACTTCTTTATTTTTCTGCTCAATGGTAGGTATAGATCTTTCTGATACAGATAATCTTCCATCTGCATCTTCCACAACAAAAAGTTTTGGCCATTAAATTTCTCGACCCTAAACTTACCATCATCCACCATTGCTCCCACTCGAACCAGGAACCCTTCTTTCCTGTGATTTTATCAGCCAAATATACCTTCGGCTCTGATACCAGTTGTTAGAAAATTATATATTATGGAGCAATGCAACACATAAAATATGCGAAAATAAAAGCACAAAAAACACATAAAACTAGAGAGACACAGATATACGTGGTTCACCAAGTTTGGGCTACATCCACCCTGAACAATCAGTCCTTCCTTTTCTATTATCCAGCAAAAATGAAGAGACAAAACCTACAGCAGATCCGTTGTAATATCCTTTGTTCTCTCTCACAGTCTCCTTCTTTGTTTCTCGCTTCGAGAATACACATACATATAATACACAGCCGCAATACAATACCCTCATATATACAAGGGGGTTTCCTTCTAGGGAAAAAAACCCTAATCTAAACATAACTTCTACCGTCAGATCATTTTCCTAATGAACGGCCCAGGTTGACTAGAAATTACTATACTTTTACAAGGCAATTTTACATCTGTTTTTAGCTTCGGGGGCGCTGCCCCCGAAAACCCCCACCAGGGGGGGGCTCCGAAAAGCGTTGCCACCCCCCCCTGGACCCCCCACGGTAGCGATTAATTACGGGCGACGTTCCCGCCCCTTTTAAGGTATAGGGGTCCAATGCTATGATACCAAGTAAACAAGATAATCAGGCTCCACACCCAACAAAATAAGGACAATCAAATGTTGAGGAACATGGCTGACCACTATCACACCAGAAACAAAATTTGTAATGTCAAGGTAAAACAGTTGTAGGATAAGCTCAAGGAAACCCTAATTAGCAAAAAGGAGAAGGGTAAACTTGACTTTCTTGTTGATGCCTCCTTGTTATCTTGAGATACTTCATTAGGAATTCAACTATAAATTTTTAAGGTTTTTGGGAATTTTTTTGTTTTTTTGGGCATTTTGGTCAATTTTTTCAAGCTTTTTGCACATTCAACTTGCAAAAAGTGCAACGTGGGGCATGCTGTGCTTTTTCTGGAAGAATCTAAATGAGGAAAACTCTATATGTTTGGATAGAGAATGGTCTCTACATCAAATTTTTACTATTGGAACTCAAAAAAAAAGCTTTTGACAGGTGGAAAAACCAAAAAAACTCCTAAAAAATACCTTTCTACTACCTTTTTCAGCCTCACGCTGCGCTTTTTTACCAGTCTTGGGAGATTTCATTTTTTAGGAGCTTCACTTCATCATTTTCAGTTTTTTAGGACATTTTTTCCAACTCGACAGGAATATATTTCCAATGAGCTATCTTGGGCTAAATTTGGACTTTAGGAAGGCAGTAAAAATTCAATTTGAAGTCCCACGTTGTGCTTTTTGTAGGGCACGCTGCACTTTTTTCAAGGACGTTGCGCTTTTTCCAGTATGTTGTCTTCTTCAAAAATTTCACTTTTTCTCAGTTGATTGATGGATTCCAAGGATTTTTACTGATGTAAATGTAAAATTAAATGTAATTATGTCCTTTATAGTTACTATAGGTAGATACATCAAGTAAATTTATAATTTTGGGTCAAGTGAATTAGTTTCATCAAAAATAGGGATGAGTTCGTTGACATACCTAGTCATTAGGATTCCAGTTGATGACTTTGGAGAACAACTCCACAAATCGTGGATTCAAACACTGAGAGTGGGGAGAAGTTTTTTTTTCCTATATCTTTCATTTCCTTTTTCATTTCAAGGTTTGGATGTTGTGTAATTGATCTTTGAACACTAATGTAATCAGTCATTTTTGGCAGGAACTAATAGATAGAGTTACAACTATTTTGGTGGGATTCTTGTGGTATATCTTTTAGCATTGTTTCCTCTTATGTTTTCATATGTTTTAATTTATTATGATTTCCATATTCATCTAATCTCTCAAAGTGATTGATTCCTAAGTTAGATAAGAAAAAATCATTATTTGATGCTCTGTTTCGAAGGAATTATCATAGTTGTGTTTCATTTTCTTATGATTGAAAAGAATTCATTATTTCCATGTGATTTTTTGAAACCATACCAATCTAATTAGACTCATCAAGATTCTTGAAAGTGATAAATTATGTGCTTACCTTTCCCCATCATATCTCTGTAATTTTGATCCTCAGTGCCCTGACCTAGTTCTTCCTTGACCTAATTCCCCATCCAACACCCAAAATCAATTAACAAAAACCCTAGAGCTTACCATACCTAGCCTAAAACCCTCATTATCCAGTCAATTTGGCTATGTTATCATGGAGAGAGCCCTCTCCAGCCTAATATGGCTAGCTACTAAACCAAAGCAGTTTGTGGTTACCTTTGCTGGTCTCCTTCTCAGCCTTCAGAGACCTAGTGGAGTGATAACATATTGGTGACCATACTAGGCAAGAAAGTGATAGATCCTCCCTGTTTGTACCATAATTTCATCAGATATTAGTCCTGTGGGTGATAGGTCTTAGTCTTCGTGAAGGCTGATCTAAAAGTTGCAAAGAACCAAGTTACTGAAATAGTGAAAATTCTGGCTTCGAGGAGATACAACAGATAAAATCTAGATGCTCATCGAGATGATCCAATTGAAGATCTAGAGAGACTTGTTCATAAGAAAACATCTCAACACACATAATTTCAGTCAAATCCTTCTCCATTAGTAAGATCTTCCTTGTTACCTGCAAAATTTTGATCTCTCGAAGACATACATTTTGATTTGAAATTTGAGTTGTATTTATTTCAATCAAATTCTGAAACCTCACTGTTTGATATAGTATTTGACCCATTAAGACTTTTTGAAGTAAAATCATTGTCTGAGGTAGCTTTTGATTCCTTAAAACTCGATGATAATCTACTTTCTAAATAAACTAAATCTGAATAAGACTTTGAAACAAAATTCTGGAGTCAATTCTATAGGCTTGAAAAGTTAGCTAATCAACTTCAATACACATCCGAAAATTCCATAATCCAATGCCAGAAAGAGTCATTACCCATTCTAACAAAATCCCAGTCAGTTTTTTCTTCTTCATCTACACCTCCTAATTCATTACCCATTCATTCCACTCCTTCCATTTTCACCCCTGTACTTCACTCAGCAAGAATCATAGCCAGATTTGCACCCCTCATTCTACCTACTCAACTCAATGCCTTACAACAAGGCTATGACTAGAGACTCCCTCTCTTTGATGAGAATTCTCAGATCAGTGCAAAAAAACACATATTCAAAGTCACTGACTTTATTGGATTGGAAGAAATAGACGCAGACGATACCAAGATGAGAATAATAGTTCAAATATTTTCTAGATATGTTAAAACCTGGTTTAGATATTTGACTACAAATTATATAGCCACTACAGACCAACTAATTGATGCATTCATAGTCCAATGGGAGATGAAGAAGAACCCCTTGAAAATTATTTCTGAGTATGATAGTCTGAAAAGGAATCCAAATTAATCACCTCAGGATTTCACTTCTGATTTCAATAGATTATATAATTCAATTCCAAATGAGATAAACCACCTCTAGGTTTGGCTCTCTTGCATTATCTGGATGCCTTTGATCCATACATGGCATACCAACTACAATAGAGGAATCCTGCAACATTAGAGGACATGAAGAGGAATGTAGTTAGTGTGGAAGCAAAATTTTCAATTAAAAAGTCAAATATGAAGGGTGACAGAAAAGTAACCATCAAAGAAGAAGCATCCTCATCCTCTAAGGTAAAATTGGACACTTTGACAAGGATAGTAGAAATAATGGTTGATAGAATGTCCATTACAGAAATACAGTTAGAAGCATAGGTTATAAGTCCTAACTTCAGAGGACAGTAGCAGCAGCCTCAGTTTAGAATAAAAAAAAGAGAACAAAGGGCTCCTACGAAACAAACACAACAACAGCAGATTCAGACACCCTTGCAGCAAAATTATGCTCAAGGAGTTGAGGAATAAGAAGAAGATCATATTTTGGAAGAAAATCACTTTTTTACAGCTGATGGGCAGCCAATATTTTTGACAGAAAATGAAGAATATGTTGAGAAGACATATGTTCCTAAGGATGAGGATTGCATACTAGCCAATGATCAGGAGTTGGAGGTTTAGTCTGGTGATTATCAGTGAGGTTATTTGAATGCACTCAGATCACAACATAGGCAATACTCATTAAGGAGTAGTGATATCCCAATGCAGGCATCCAAACAAAAAGATACTCAGCCAAAAAAAAGTACTCAAGGTAATAAGAATAAAGGAAAGGAACCTGCAGCTGCAAATCAAAGTAAGTTTAATAAGCCATCTAGAAGCACATCGAGCAAAGAAAAAGACAATAGAAGAAGGAACTACACCAAAGTATCAACCCGAAAAAAGAGACACCGTCATTAAAGAGGTAGAAAAATCCATTCCTTTCAGGTTAGAAACTAAAATATATAAATTAAAAGACTATATCCCTTTAACTAAACTCTTCAAAAACAATCAATATAAGTTTCATGTGGCCAAAATGATGAAAGTATATCCTTTATCTGATATTGTAAATGTCGAAGATGACTAACTTGAAATCATTTTTAGTCTAGCCATAGATGGCCAGTTAGAGGATAGTGAAGCTCCCCCATTCTATTTGAGTCTGATAATTCACCAACGTATCCTTCATAATGCCATCCACGACTTTGGAGCTTCCCATAATTTGATGCCAAAAGCCATTATGGAGGAATTTTTCCTAGATATAACTCGTCCTTACCATGACCTGTATTCATTTGATTCGGGTATATTTCATTGTCTTGGTCTCAAAAATGATTTGGTAGTTTCCCTTGAACAAATTCCAGCAAATAATGTCTTGATAATGTGGTGGTAGCTGATATACTGCCACGGTTTGGTATGTTGTTGTCAAGATCTTGTGGAGCGAAGTTGAGAGGCACTTTGCAACTAGATTTCTTTTATGCAACCATCCTAGTTTTTGGACAACTGAGAAAGTTTTAGATGGAAACGAAGATGAAATACATGATTACTAGCAAATAAAAACCTAACAATCATCCAATTAATGTTATACATACAGATCTTGAATCATTTATTTGTTCCATGATATTTGTTTGAATGATGTAGATAGTCAGATTGTAGAAGTAGAAGATATTCTAGAAATTTCCAATACTGTCAAATCAGTTTTAGATGAGGGAAAATGAAATCTACCTAGTTATTCAGAGTATTCATCAGATAAGGTAGAGAAAAGTTCAGAATAGAATGAAGAAGTGGCCTGAAAAAGATGAGAAAGAACAAAAATCAGAATTCCATCACCTGGATGATGAAAATGGCCTTTGGACCATGGATTTTGATGGTGCCTTGGGGAAAGACAGGGTAGGCATCGTAATTTGGATTCACGGTCCTCTTCATCAGCAAGGTAAAGTTCCAAAAAATGTAAGATTATGTTCATATAAGTTGGCTTTCGATTGTTCTAACAATGAGGCGGAATATGAGGCATTGATCACCGATCTAAAAATACTGAAAAAGTTGGGCGCAAGAAGAATTTCAGTTTATGGCGACTCTAAACTTGTGATAAAATAGGTAAAAGGGGAATACCAGGTCAAGAATCCATGAATGGGAGCATATATAAATGTTGTACTGCATATCCTAAAGACATTTCCATAATATACATTGTCAGTAGAGAAGAGAAGTTAGAATCTTATGGTAGATTCGCTTGCTACCGCAACAAGTAATTTCAAGATTCCTATATTTTCCAATAAGAAGTTTGAAATCCATGTTAAACATCGACCAACTATCCCTGATAACTTGCGGTATTAGCAAGTGTTTTGGGATGAAAAATAGGTAAACAATATGCTACAAAATGAAGGTGAATTCGAGAATTCTTCTATTGATGAAGTTTATGACAAGGATGATCAAGTCATCGAAGCCACTCAGGTTGATATATTACATTTGAAGGATAACAATATTCCAAGAGGTCTCATACCTTTGGAAGAATTTTTTGATCAAGATGACGTTTCTATGAAGCCGACATTGGTTCCTACAGAGAAAGGTGTGGAGGATGTGAACATCGGAACATCGAACAAGCCTAGGATGGTCAAACTATCCAAGTCTTTATCTCTTGAGGTAAAAGACAAACACATTTCTTTATTGTATGAATTTTCTGATGTATTTTCTTGGGATTATGCATACTTGAAATTTTATGATAAGAATATCATTCAGCATACCATTTCAATTAAGCATGACCAAAAGCCCTTCAGAGAAAAGATGATAAGAATCAACCCGAGGTTGTTTCTGTCGATAGAAAAGTAAGTGAACAAACTTTACAAGTCTAACATCATTGTTCCCATTATATTTCTGATTGGATATCAAATATAGTTCTGGTAAGGAAGAAAACTCGAGAAATCAACCTTTGCATTGATTTTAGAAACTTAAACAAGGTATCTCTAAAGGATAATTATCCCCTTCCCAAAATGTATCATATCCTATAAAGAGTGGTTAGGGCTTCCTGAATGTCACTTCTTGATGGATATTTGGGATACAATCATGTTTTAGTGCATGAGAAGGACCAAAACAAAACTACCTTCACAACACCTTGAGGCACATTTAAGTATGCTAAGATGCCATTCGACTCAAGAATGCAGGGGCCACCTTTCAGCGGGCGATGGATATAGCCTTTGCAGATGAGAAAGATTTTTTCTTAGCTGTATATCTTGATGATTTTTCAGTTTTCTATCATTCCGATTATGAACACTTGTATCACTTAATAATTGTATCTCAGAAATGCAAGAAATTCAAAATTTGTCTTAATCCAAAAAAATATCATTTTTTCTATGGAGGAGGGCAAGCTTCTCGGTCACATCATCTCCAAGGATGGTATCTGGATTGATCCTTCTCAGGTTGAGGCTATTAAAAAAAATTATTTTCCACATAGTAAGAAATAAATCCAAGCTTTCAATGGTAATATGAACTCTTAAGGATATTTATTCCAAATTTGGTCGAGAATCTTCGAGAAATTACCAACATGCTAAAGAAAGAAAATGAGGTAAAGTGGTCTAAGGATGCCAAAAATTATTTTAACTCAGTGAAGTTTGGCTTAACTACAACCCCTGTTTTAATCAGCCCCAATTACTCCATTGGTTTTATAATATTCTCATTTTCTTCTGAGCATACCTTGGCTATGGTCTTGATGCAAAAGAAGGATAAGGCCGAGAATCCCATTGCATTCTTTAGCCGTACCATCAGGGATGCAGCCCTTCAGTACAATATCATTAAGAAGAAAGCCATGGCCGTGGTGATCTGAGAATGGGTGGATAAATTTTTATTCTTTTCAATACCCTTCCACTCAGTTACACAAATTAATATCTAGCTTATACTTGACTGTGCGGAATTGAATTCTTGAAACAGGTGTATGTGATTTAAATTGTTTTAATGCTTAAGTGTGAGGAATTAAAAAAATTTATTTTTCTGATATTAAGCATGCACAAAAACCATAAAGTGCAACAAATAAGCATCAACACATAACAGCAAATTTAATAAAGGAGTTCACCCAGATATCGTGGGTTACGTCTCCTTGAGCCTTTTTCAGCTGAATTGGCTCTTTGGGATTATGATAGAAAAATTATTTTACAAGTTAATAACTCAACTCCAATGGTTATTTGGACTATACCATTGGGTTTATAATAACATCATACCCCTGGAATGGCTGAAATATCTCTGAAGATGAACCTCGGCTCCCTTAAACTTGACTCCTAATATCGATGCCCTTAAGTTTCCCTGAGCTTCTCTACGGAAATAACTCCCTTAGAAATCCTTTTCTATCCTTGAAACATTTTCTATTATCTTAATCGTATATCAGACATCCAAAATAGGTTGTTCATTTGATCAAAATGAGCTCTAACTTCCCAATCTAGGCCTCCATCCACTATTGTGCCTAAACTGACCAAAACTTCCCTGTGGCTTATCTACCTTCAGAAGTATCCAAATGACTCTTAAAATCCCTTAAATGGATTAATAATGTCCAAAATAGTCAGAATATACTATTCACTTGCAGAAATTGGCCTCCAGCTGGTCCAGTTTTGCCTCCAACACCTGGTGCCACCCCCTGGCTCTAGGGTGACTGAAAACTTCCCTGAAGCATATCGGCCTTCATAAGTCCTCAAAATATTGTGAAAATAATTCCATTGGATTCATAAGGCTCAAAATATTCATAATAGACTATTGTTTTGCTGAGAATGGATATTGGATGCTTTGGATAGGCCTCATTCTCCTGCTAGCACCTGATGGCTCTGATGGCCCCTGGAACTTATTTGAAGCATATCCACCTTCAAAGGTCCTCTATTGGCTCTGCTAACCTCACCATTAGTTCCATATTTTTTGAAACATCCAAAATTGACCATTGGATTCCTGAGTAAGGCCTCTAGCTGGCTTGGCTAGGCCTCATTCTGTTGCTAGCCCCTGGTGGCCCTAGTGGCCCCTAGAAATTCTCTGAAGAAAAATCACACTTATAATTTCTCTGATGGCTCTACAACCCTCACCAATGAGTCTGGAATTCCTAATAAAGTTGAAAATGACTATTCACACTCCTAGAATGAAGGAATCTAGCTCAAGATAGTGCCTAAACAATTTTTTTCCAGTTTCACCCTAATCAGCACGAATAAAAGTGGAGGAACTACAGTTAAAATTCCAAAAATAGGAAATTATGCCAAAATTGGTGCCTCTTCCATAAGAACCACCAGTGCTAACTATTAGATTTAAATATGGGTGGTTAGCATTGGGCACATGACCCCAAAATATGCGGTCTTCATAATTGTTATCGTAACTATTGGAGTGGAACTCTGCTTGAACCTTGTGATAAGGTTCCATAACCCCGGTTGAGCGCTGACCGCGCGGAAAATGTTAACCAAAATATCACATGTGATAAGTTTAAATGTGAGACTATCAGAGGTTGTGGTTAGGGTTTAGCCCTTAGTCTTGGTCAAAGGCCACATGGGGAGGGGCTGGCCCCTCCGCTCCCCCAAATGTGATTTCAACCAACCTCAAATATATCGCGAAAACTAATATGGTTAATAACCATAGCTTGGCTGATATGGTAATGCATAGGCGTGTTGTGTGGGAGGTTGCACGATCGATCCTCCGGCCCTCCACCAAAATTTTTCCACAACCCTCCTGGGCCACGTGATGGCCTTTGGGCCTGCCACGTGGTGGACTGTGATTGGTCCAAAAACCATTCAACGAATAAAATATGTCATTTGTCACAATAAAAATGGCCCAGGAGGAATATTCTTTTCACTAACTGTACCCTTGACCAGTCAACCTTGGTCAAATGCCAAAATTTGTAGTTTACTGGACTTTTCAAATCGCGATAACTTCTTCATACGGTGTCAATTTTTCAAACCGTTCACGACACAAAAATCGGGAAGATGAGATCTATCCGACCACTCAGGTTCAACACACTTTCAAACACTTTGAAATTTGAGCTATCACTTAGGTCCTTGATCCAAATCTGATCACACCTGCCCATTGGGAATCTTTTGGACCCCAAAATACTGATTACCTGATCTGTTCAGTAAATGAGAGTACATCACCCTCACAATTCCAACCTCCTTACAGTTTTCTTTTCTTGGCTTAGTGCTTATGAGCCCCAACTTGAAGGTAGTCAACACTTCCCCTCTTAGATGCTCTTGTCCTCCTGTCAAGAACTATGTCTTCCTTGAGCTCACCCATAAATTTTCTAGCGAGAATACTTCAATTAAAGATATTTGAACATCATGTCCTTGATCATCGATCCAAGGTGGCTCAAAAAAAGATAATTTTTCAAAAGAAATGCATACATGACTAAAATTTGCATATGTACAAATTAATGTATGTCTTATTGAGTTAAGAAGTCAAACCACTTCCAAGCCACTTCATGTGAAACATCTGTTCTCACATTAATGATGGAATCTTTGGTTCTAGTTTCGTGAGTATTTTTGTCCTCTTGCTTCAAATGCTTAGGACGATTGGTTGGATGCAATGTCCAACATTGGGAAATGAAATGTCCCTTCTTCTGGAAATGTGTGCAAGTATTTTGCACCTTCTGATAAAGTTACCTTCGCCTCTACTATTTCTTGTATGCCTTCATCCTCTTCTAGCATTTTGACACATCATGGTTACACAGACCACAATAGGAACACCAACTCTTTCTTCCTTTCATACATGCAGATTTTCCATACCTAAGATAAACATAATCAACTTGACTATGGGAAGAATTATACCTCGCATGTTACTTTGCGTGTCAATTTTTTTAATTTTTGAGGAGATGAACTTGCAGAAGTTCCAGCTTTCTTTTGAAGACTAACATCAATGTTCAAGTCATGATAGTTATCAGAAATCTCTTGCTCGCCATAAGTTGCATGTCTACACACATCCTACTACAACATAGGCTTCAAACAATGGCATTCAACTTGAAAAAAAACTTGACATGTTTGTGGTTTTGAAATTGTAACAAAATTTCTTGCAAATTCCTTCATGGCTTTGGAGTCTTCGCCATAAGATTGAACATAGCCTAGACCAAACTTCTTAGGCCTTTCCTCAACCAAAATAGGATAAATCATTCCTTGTGCATGTTTTCCTAAACCCTTGCCTTCATATCCCATTTTTAACATCAACTTGGACCCTATACCTCTAGTGTGTTTTTCAAATGAACATACACATCTATCTGAAGAGGAATTTGAAGACAAATTTAAGTGATATACCTCTGCTTCATGTATGTGTTTGGTTAAGGCCTCTTGGGCTTGATGGAGCTGCATCTCCATCTGATGCATTCTTTCAAGAATTCCTTATTTCTCTTTCTTCATAACAACCAATTTTTCACGAAGTCTAGTGCTTTATTTTCTATCTTCAAACATAATTTGCACCCTATCCTTCAGGATGTAGAAGTCTCGCTTCATCTCTTCATCAAAGAATCTTATGAAGGAGAAGTATTTTGGAACCTCACTTGATGAATTTTTAATCTTATGAAAATGAAGTAAATAACTTCAACAAAAATTCACAAAGATTTCAAAAAAAATTGACAAAGCTTCTTAACAAAATGGCTGTAGAGTCGAGCTCTTCTTCAAGCAGCCTTTTGCAAACAAACCCTCTTATGCTTCAAGGGTTTCCTTGAGGTCCTTTGGGCTAAGGATAATGCTTTCAACCTTATTCCTTATTTTCCTCTTATGTAATTAGCTAAAAATATCTTTCCCTTCAACTCTAGTAAAGTAAAACTTGTAAGAAACAGTCAATTTGCAAACAGTAAAATTATTTGCACTGTTAAACGCCTTTCAAGTCAAACAAGCAAGCTATTGCTCTGTCAAGCAAGCAACCTAGTGCTCTGTCAAGAAAGAAACCTAGTGCTCTGATGCCACTTGATCTGAAAATGGGTGGATAACTTGTTATGCTTTTCAAGCACATCTCACTCAGTTAAACAAATTAAGATCTAGCTTATACTTGATTGTGTGGAATTGAATTCTTGAAACAGGTGTATGTTCTTTAAATTGTTTTAATGCTTAAGTGTGAGGAATTAATTTTTTTTTTTTTGATATTAATAATTTACAACAACCATGAAGTGCAACAAATAAGCATCAACACATAACATCAAATTTAATAAAGGAGTTCACCCAAATATAGTGGGCTATGTCTCCTTGAGCCTTTGTCAACTCACTTGGATCTTTGGGATTATGATGGAAAATTTCTTTTACAAGTTAATAAATCAACTCTAATGGTTATTTGGACTATACCAATGGGTTTAGAATACCATCATACCCCTGGAATGGCTGAAATCTCTCTGAAGATGAACCTAGACTCCCTTAGACTTGAATCCTTTTGTCGGTGCCCTTAAACTTCCATGAGCTTATCTGTGGCACTAAATCCCTTAGAAATTATTTTATATCCCTAAAATAATTTCTAATATCTTCATCGTATATTATAAATCCAAAATAGGTTTTTCATTTTCTCAAAATGAGATTTGGCTTACCAATCTAGGCCTCCATCCACTGTGTGCCCTAGACTGCCCGAAACTTCCTTGTGGCTTCTCGACCTTTATAAGTATCGAAATGACTCTTAAAATCTCTTAATTGGATTCATAATGTCCAAAATATTTATAATAGACTATTCACTTGCATAAATTGGCCTCTAGCTACTCCGGTTTCGCCTCCAACACCTGGTGGCACCCCATGGCTCTAGGGTCACTGAAAACTTCTCTGAAGCATATCGGCCTTTATAATTCCTCAAAAGCTTCTGAAAATCCTTCCATTGGATTCATAAGGCTCAAAATATTCATAATATACTACTGGTTTGCTGAGAATGGATATTGGCTCCTCTGGATAGGCCTCATTCTCCTGTTGGCACCTGATGGCCCTAGTGGCCCCCTGAACTTCTCTGAAGCATCTCGACCTTCAAAAGTCCTATAATGGCTCTAAAAAACTCACCATTAGTTCCAAAATTTATGAAAAATCCAGAATTTACTATTGGATTCCTGAGTAAGACCTCTAGCTGCCTTAGCTAGGCCTCATTCTGCTGCTGGCCCCTGGTGGCCCCAGTGGCCCGTAGAACTTCTATGAAGCAAACTCATGCTCAGAAGTTCTTTGATGGATTTGAAACCCTCACCAATGAGTATTGAATGTCTTATAAAGTTTAAATTTACTATTCACACTCCCAGAATGGACGAATCTAACTCAAGATAGAGCCTAAACAAATTTTGTCCAGTTTCACCCTAATTAGCTTCACTAAAAGTGGAGGAACTGCAGTTAAAATTCGAAAAATAGGAAGTTCCACCAACATTGGTGCATCTGAAATAAAAACTACTAGCACTAACTGTTAGCATTAAATATGGGTGGTTATCGTTGGGCACATTACCCCAAAATAAGTGGTCTTCATAACTGTTATCGTAACTGTCGGAGTGTAACTCCGCTTGAACCTTGTCAGAAGGTTCCATAACCCTAGTTGAGCATTGACCGTGAGGAAAAAGTTAACCAACACATCGCATGGGATAATTTTAAATGAAAGACTATCGGAGATTATGGTTAGGTTTTAGCCCTTGTTCTTGGACGAAGGCCACATGGGGAGGGGCTGGCCCCTCCGCTCCCCCACATGCGATTTCAACCAACTTCAAACATATCGCGCAAATTGATATGGTTAAGAACCACTACTTGGTGGAGACGGTAATACACAGGCGTGCTATGTCAAAGGTCGCCTGATCAGTCCTTTGGCCCTCCACCAAATTTTTTCCACAACCTTCCTAGGCCATGTGGCAACCTCTAGGCCCGACACATGGTAGTCTGTGATTGGTCTAAAAACCATTCGATGAATAATAACCTGCCATTTTTCACAATATGACTGGCTCAAGAGGAATATGCTGGGGAATATTTTGAGGAATATTCTAAGAATATTCCTTGGAATATTCTTTTTGCTAACTGTACCCTTGACCAGTCAACCTTGGTCAAATGCCAAAATTTGCAGTTTACTGAACTTTTCAATTCGCGATAAATTCTTCATACGGTGTAGGTTTTTCGAACCGTTCACAGCGTCAGAATTAGGAAGATGATATCTATCTAGTCGATCAGTTTCAACACACTTACGAAAACTTTGAAATTTGAACTATCACTTAGGTCCTTGATACAAATCTGATCACTTGGTAAAGGCATTGAAGGACTTCCGTGTATAAATTTTACATTCACATATTCTAGCGTATGTCCCCAATGCAGCAGTAAAGGATATTCTTATGCAGACTGATCCAGAAGGTAGAAGAGGGAAGTGGATAGCAACAATGTTAATATTTGACGTTGAGATCAAGCCCACAAAGCTGATAAAAGGTCAGGGTTTAGCCAAGCTCATGGCTGAGTCAGATTTACATGCTCAAGACATCAACCTTATTTCAGCTTTGTATGATGAAGTAGATGATGGCACTCTCATACAGGTATCTGCTATTTTTATTTCTTCTCCTTGGTATTCAGACATTATTTATGTTATTCAGAATTTAAATCCTACTCTAGGCATGTCTAAGATTAAGGGTAGGTCATTGAAGTTGAAGGCTTCCAAATATTGAATTTTGGACAACGCTCTTTACTAGAAAGATACAGGAGGTATTTTTCTGAACTATTTAGTTGAAAATGAATCCAAAGAAGTAATGAATGGTTTCCATAGAGGATATTGTGGAGGTCACATGTTTTGGAAAACCATGACTAACAAATTGTTGAGGGTTGGATATTATTGGCCAGCTCTTTTTGCAGATTTGTATAAAATAGTGATGAGTTTCCATGAGTGTCAGGTGTTTCAAGGTAAAATAAATATTCTTCCATTACCTTTGCAACCTATTTTAGTGCATGCACCTTTTCAGCAATGGGGCCTTTACTTCATTAGAGAGATTCACCCTACGTCATCTGCACAACAGAAATGGATCTTAACGGCCACCAACTAATTCACCAAATGGATCGAAGCACTAGATTTAGTAATTATTCATTTTTTGGAGACTAATATTTTGTCTCGTTTTGGTTGTCCTCATAAGATCATTACAGAGAATGCGGTTTCATTCAGGTCAAAGAAAATGGTTGAGTTTTGTGACAAGTACAACATAAAATTGGGACACTCAACCACATATTATACGCAAGGTAATGGCTTAGCAAAATATTCTAATAAATCTTTGATTAATATCATAAAGAAGATGTTGGAGGCAAACAAGAATAATTGGCACAAAAATCCTGTTAATGCTTTGTGGGCAGACAAGATGAGTAGTAAGAAATCAATAGGAAAGTCCCCTTTTCAATTGATTTATGGTGTAGAAATTTCTTTTCCTACATCACTTGAAGGCTCCGTCATGAATTTGTTACAAGAAGGAGGAAGTGAGGAGAATGGTGTACAGTGTCGGATCAATCAAATGATCCATCTTCAGTAAAAAAGAGATGAGGTCTTTTAGAACACCTCAAAGCTTCATGAAAAGATAAAGAAGGTATATTACCATAAGACAAAGGCGGATGATTTTAATATTTAAGATGTGGTCCTTCGATGGGATGCTAGGAATGAGAAAAAAGGGAAGCACGGAAAATTTGAGAAAGTGTGGAAAGGGCCATACAAGATTCCAGCCTTTCCCTGACAACATGCTTTCATATTAAAGGAAATGAATGGATAAGAGTGCTTAGGAGGACCAGTCAATGGTAGGCTCCTTAAGCATTATCTTTTTTAATGTAGATTTTAGATTTCCCAATTCCATTGTATATATTAGTTTAACTTTTCTGCAAAGTGTGAAGGGGAGAATCATCGGAGCTTGGAGCCCGAGGTGAAGGCCATAAAGTTTCATTTGTTTTCTGTTTTTTTCAAAGTTTATTCAAAGTCAAGTCAATCTAGTTTTGAATCATTTTTTGAGTGAGTTTATTTTATCAAGTTTTCATTATTCATTTTGGTTTTTGACACCATGCCCAATGGTTAGGCTACTTGGTCTATGGTGTTCTTAACACCTCTAAGGAGTTGCCATCCCCAGCTAGAGCCAATGTTTGTGTTAGTTTTTCCATCCTGCCACCAATGATAAAATAGACTCTTATCATGTATTGTTAGGGTCCCATTTTCAAATTTTTTTCATTCCATTAGGTCATCATCCAAAAATTTGGTCACTAGATGTAGATCTAGGTCTGATTTTTACTCCTTCCAAAATTTTACTAGTTGCTGGCTCATTTCACCTCTCAGCTAAGTGTACTATCATTCATCAGTTTTCATCATCATTACATTCATTTTCATCATGGTTTAATTTAGTACAGATTCTCCATTAGGTCTTAGGGTTCCAAGGTCATCAAATCATCATTTCATGCATAAATTCTAGCAAGTGAAGGAGTGACAATAAAGACATTTCATCAGTAAATTTGATTTGTAAATTTGATTTCAAAGCAAAATGTAATTTAATGTTCCTAATTGTTAATAAATACTTAAGAGTTCCAAGTAGCTACAAATACTCAAGGTTCCATCAACAAATGATCAAGGTTCCAAAAATAAATTCAGTGTTCCTAAGCCATCAAAAGATAAAGTTCAAAGATCAATTTCAAATGTTAAAAGTAAAAAGTAATGTAAGGTTGATTTTTAAAAAAGGAAATGTGGGTCCATGTCCATTTAATGATATTTATCCAAGTATAAAACTCCCTCAAAGACCAAAATTCACTCACTTTCATTCTGCAACATCGAGCTCTCAACTTCTTCAAGTCAAAAACAAATTTTTTCTTCAAAAAATCGAGTTTCAAGTTCCATCGTTGTGCTTTTTCCATAGGCGTTTTGCTTTTTGCAAGGCTCACTGTGCCTTTCTCAAGCTCGCTGCGCTTTTTGTAGTGAAGGAGCCACAACCTCAAATATTGTTTCCAAGGGTTCTAAGTAGCAATTAAAGGTTTCTTCATCCATTTTCAAGTAAGTTACGTCCTCCAAGCGCCTCCTTTCAGCTAATTGTCATACTTTTATGGTGCAAACCCCCCATTGTTATCCATGCCATGTTCTAGTAATTAAACCCTATTTTTCAGCTTTTTAAGGTTAATTTGTTTTTTCCTAGACCCAGCTACCTCACTCACACTCTAATTCACTACCCTCGAAATCCCTTCATTCCCCAATCATAAGTCATATTTCCTAAAATCCTACCCCTACGCTACGCTTTTCTAAGAAGCTAGACTACATCCCTATAATATAATTCCCTAAAATATCCCCCTTATCATTTAAAATCCCCATCACTTCCCTAAGCTTTTTATCTCCCTTACACACTTCCCTAAATTTTCCCTCACCTATCCCAACTCCCTAAAACTACAATCCCACTCCCTTTTCCTTCCCCTTCTCCCCTAGGGTTTCTAAACAAAACTAAACATCATGGAGGAGGGGAGAAACATCATGGAAGAGAGAAACAACACAAAAGAAGAGAAGAAAACCTACAATAAAGGAGGGATAATCCTAAGGCTTTAGCCATCAGATACTAGGGAATTCATGTCATCACCCATAGAAGTTAAATGTTTCTAGAATGTAGGTTGTTTTGAGTTTTGTGAGATGGTTCAAAGAGTGCATAGCCATCCTAATTTGACCAGGATATTCATCACCAACCTACAAAAATTCTGAGGGACCATGGCAGGGGTGAAATTCACCATTTCTATAGACATCATTGTAGCAGCAACAGGGAGACCCAATGTAGGTGAAAAGTGGTTCAAAACTCAAGATTTGGATGCCCAGCTGTATGAACCCTATCTCAAAGCACCATACAAAGATAACATCAAGAAAATATTTCCTTTTGGTCAGGTTATTAATATGTTTTCTCCCATTATGAAGATCATCATGAAATATTTCACTTGTGAGGGCAGATTGTCCAGGTTGTGCAACTATCACATCAGGTTACTCATGCATTTCACTAGGGTGAAATTGCTCAACCTTCCCTATTATTTATATAGGATCATTGACAAGATGGCCTACATAGTACAGAACATATAGTATGAGCTTCAAATGAAAAATATCTTCCATCATTCACTCATTAAAATCATTGTCCTTCATCACCTCAAATAGTTGAACATTGCTTGGGAGACTTTCATTGAGGTAGAGGTCTTCACAACACCACCAAATAAGCCTGCTAGACCTATTCCACCATGAGCATCAATTTCTAAAAAAAAACTAGGTTATCTAGCATGGCTACAGTGAAGAACACTAAAAAGGACAGAGAGGTCAAAATATATTATAGAGGATATACGAAATTGTTTTCTCCACAAAATGTGGAAAGGGGATTGTCTTCTACATTAGCAAAATAGGGATATCATAAGCAGTAGGAGGCAGTTGTCCAAGAGAAATAAACCCTTCACCACGAGGAAGAAAATAATTTTTACCTAGTGGACTTGGATGTCTAAGATGAATAGGAAACCTTAAACCTCATCATCAAAGAGAAAGATGCCAAAATCAGAGAGTTGTAAGATAATTTGGCAAGGGCACAATTTGTCATCTCCTTCCTCGAGCAAGAAAACAAACAGTTGAGTGAAAATCAAGTACTCTTGGAAATTCACTTGTTGAAGGCTAAGAGGAAAGATGTAAAAGGAAAAAAAGTGATGGAACATGATGAGTCTAATGAGGATGAGGCTTAGATCACCAAGAAGAGACCAAAAAAAAGGGGCCTTAAAAGAGCAGTGGAGCAAGAAAAACACACATGACGTAGAAGAACTCATCTTTGAGGAGAAAATTTCCATGGAAATTAATGAGAACAAAGAATTTTGGCTTGATAGAGTAAACATACACCTAGAGAATATTCTTCACAAAGAAAATAAGGAAAATCAGATGTTGAGGTACATGGCTGACCATTATCACACCAAAAACAAAATTTGCAATGTCAAGGTAAAATAGTTGTAGGATCAGCTCAAGGAAACCCTAATCAGCCAAAAGGAGAAGGGTAAACTTGAATTTCTTGTTAATGTCTCCTTAGTAGCTTGACATACTTATTCATGACTTCATCTATCAATTTCGAAGGTTTTTGGGAAATTTTTTTATTTTTTAGGCATTTTGGTCAAAATTTTCATGCTTTTTTCCCAGTCAGCCTGCAAAAAGCATATCGTGGGCCACACTGCGCTTTTTATGGAGGCCTATAAATGAGGAAAAATCTACATGGTTGGATAGATAATGGTCTCTACATCAAATTTTGACTATTTTTCACTCCAAAAAATGAGCTTTTGATAGGTTGAAAAGCCCAAAATCCTCCTAGAAAACACCTTTCTGCCACCTTTTTCAGCCTCACACTGTGCTTTTTTACCAGAATTTGAAGATTTATTTTTTGAGGAGCTTCACTCCATAATTTTCAATTCTTGAGGACATTTTTGACAACTTGACAGTAAGATCCTTCCAATGAGCTATCTTAAGCTAAATTTGGACTTCAGGAAGATAGTCAAAAGTCAATTTCAAGGCCCACACTGCGCTTTTTGCAGGGCATGCTACGTTTTTTGCAAGGACACCACGCTTTTTCCAGTTTGTTTTTTCCTCAAAAATTTCATTTTTTCTGATTTGATTGATGGATTCCAAGGATTTTTACTGATGTAAATGTAAAACTTAAATGTAATTATGTCTTTTATAGTTACTAGAGGTAGATACATCAAGTAAATTTGTAATTTTAGGTCAAGTGAATCACTTTCATCAAAGATAGGGATGAGTTCTTTGACCTCCCTAGTCATTAGGATTCCAATTGAGGACTTTAAGGAATAGCTCCACAAGTCATGGATTCGACCCCAAAGAGTGGGGAGAAACTTTTTTGGTCTATATCTTGCATTTCCTTTGTCATTGCAAGGGTTGGATGACGTGTAATTGATCTTTGAACAGTAGTGTAATCAGTCATTTTTGGTAGGAACTAATAGACAGAGTTGCAGCTATTTTGGTGGGATTCCTGTAGTATGTGTTTTAGCAGTGTTTCCTCTTATTTTTTCATACGTTTGAATGTATTATGCTTTCCATATTCATTCCATCTCTCAATGTGATTGATTCCTAGGTTAGATAAGAAGAATTCATTATTTGATGCTCTGTTTTGAAGGAATTATCATAATTGTGTTTCATTTCCTTCTGATTGAAAATAATTAATGATTTCCATGCTATTTTTTGAAACCCTACCAGTATAATCACACATCAATATTCCTGAAAGTGCTAAAGTATGTGCGTACCTTACCCCATCACATCTCTGCAATTATGATCCTTAGTTCCCGAACCTAGTTCTTCCTTGACCTAATTCACCATCCAACACCCAAAAAATATCAATAAAAACCCTAGAGCTTACTATACCTAGCCTAAAGTCCTCATTATCCAGTGAATTTGGCTGTGATATTGTGGAGAGAGCCCTCTCCTACCTAGTATGGCTAGCTACTAGGCCAAAGCGGTATGTGGTTACCTTTGTTGGTCTCCTTCTTAGCCTTCGGAGATCTGGTGGAGTAATAAAATATTCTATTGGTAAATATGTCGCATCTCACTTTCCTTAGAAAGAGGAAGAAGCTCTCCAAATCATGTTGAAATATGACTTGATTTACGCTCAACCTAGTTATGTTTATACCGTTTTACCGGATCTTCCTGGACTTGGTGATGCATCGAGGGAATCCCATGTCGTTGATGGTATCATTGGATCTCTTTCACATCCATATGCTCATCCTCCCATGGGTTATGGTTTCCCTCAGGGAGGTATTAGGACCTCTAGCATTTATCCCCCTCTCGAAAACATGTATCTAGGGAAAATCACATTTTCCCCATTGCATCAACCGATGCCAGAGCCTATCGTTGCTCAACCTATTTACCCAAATGTTGCTCAGCATCCTTTCTATTCTGATCCGCATCCCGATGCTCCAAAACCTGTGGAATCTACACCCTAGCCTCCCATGCATTATCAACCTCCACTGAAACAGCCACCTCCCCCTTCGAGTTAGGTGTATGCGCAGAAAAGTGTGACTAATCCTCCTAATTCCAAGAAAAAGAGGAAAGGCAACCAAAGTCAACCAGTGAAATTTAATCAAGGGCCTCAAGGTAACCAACTAAACGCACCCCAAGGGAACCAACCTAACACTAAGAACCAGCAACAAGGCAATCAGCCCAAGCATGACATGCCTCTTTATATGAATAATACTTTTTCTTGTTATGGTGTCCATGGCCATTATACTCACGATTGTCCCCTTTTACTCCAAATGCACCAATTGTGGGAAGCAAGCAAGCCATTGCTTCAGCTCCTCTAAGTATTGCGCCAGTTCAACCAACTGTTTTCATTAATCCTTTCACTTAGCAAGGATATGTGGCCACACAACCCCCTCAAGGTCAGGCCACCCCTCAAACTTCACAATCTGGTACCCCTGAATATCAGATTCTCATGATGAATTCTGAAGAGGTTAATACCACTGATGTTAACCTTCAAACTTGGTCGTACCAATATGGCAAACCACCCACTTCATCTGCAACCCAGTCCCAAACCAAAGTTTCCAAAAATTCTAGTTCGACACTGATTTCTCCTTTATAGATCCCTCAGCCATGGACAAAGGTCATTCCCAAGATACCCAAAGGGCTATTATGTTGAAAAACTGCTACTGCTAAAGCCACCCACACTTACAACATAGTAGATGACTTGGCACAATCTCCTGTTTCCATGTCAATGATGGAAACCTTCTAGTCATGACCTTCAAAATGTAAAGCTATATTATCTACTCTGGGCACTGTGGATCCTTCATATGATCGTTTGATCATCTTTGATGTTGACAAGTCAGAACATCCCCCCTTACCTTCATCTTTCGCCTTCCAAATACCAGTCATGATTTGAAATTATCTTGTCTCGCATTGTATCATTGATGAGGGCACATCCACCTGCGTGATGTTGGCCTCTATTTGGAATAAAATCGGGTCACCCAACTTAGCCCCATCCACCATCACTTTTCGTACATGGGACGGTCACTCTTATCAACCCCTTGGCATGTACCACAATTTTCCTATCACTCTAGTGGGAAAGACTATTTGTATTGACATTGAATTCATTGACACCCCCTTGAATTAAAATATCCTCTTCAGTCGTATCTATACCTATATGATGCCTACTGTCGCATCTGATGTTCACTGTAATAATTTATTTCCTCACAATGGAAATATATTTACCATTTATCAGTTGACATATTACGAACTGAAGTCTCAACCTCCCCTGAGTCTATCATATCTTTGATGGTCGATAAGAAATAAGTCACACCTCTCACCAGTGCTTCACTTGGAGTCTATAAATATTCCACCTTGCTTGGTGCATTCCCTGGTCTCCCCCCTCTTATCGCTGACCCCAACTCGTCGAATGTTTGCATGATGCAATCATCTTGGACTAGCCACAAGCGGTCTGGTTCAACCAGCTAGCAACCTGCACCTCCGCAACCTACTGGTGGTCACTCGACGGAGCCTTCAAGACCTTATTTTCAAGGAACTTCTCCCTCTGCTGGTGTCTCTTCCACTTTGTTTCAACTAGGAATTTTTCCCTTAGATTTAATCAGTTGGGATCCATTTCGCCAGGCTATTACCCTTCTAGTCAAATACCATTTCTTACTTCCCTCTTTGGAGTCTTTTCGATGCCTTCTATGGCTACATTGACCCTTCCTAATTTGACCCTGGAGATATCAGTCTGGTACATTGATCCCCCAGCCAAAACCCTGCCTGGTAAACTCAAACCTTATACCACTTAGACCTAGTTCCAATTAGTCGCTATGACCCCTCCCTTTGCTTCAATGCCTCAACCACCTCAACAGGAAGCTACTCCTACTGCAAAATCATCTAGTGAGGGGGGAAAAGTGAGAAAGAATGAACCTAAGGATAAGGCTGCCTAAACAACTCCTACTCCTCCTAATCCTCTAAAGTGGTTACCTTCATGCGGTTTGTGTGTTGTTTTTGGCCATGCTAACCAAAATTGTCCTGAGCTTCCTCATATCAAACTTTTGGTCAACGAGGCATTTCCGGAATCTGATATCCAGGAGGTCCATGTTACCTTACCTGATTCAGCTAATAAACTTAAATTGTTGCACACGAATCACACTTACGCTTTGTGTGATATTTATGGCCACTACTCTCACCTTTGTCCCCGTCTAGACGATTTCCGTGACACCCTTGAGGCTATCTTCCGAATCGAGGCTGAATTTAGTGGATCCTCTACTCCTCTACTTGTGTGTTTAGCTCAGGCTGAACTAGAGGAAATTTTTTCACCTATTGTGATACCTCCCCCCGATGTCGAGATGACAGAACCTTCAGCCACTATCCTCTATCTGCCATCATCCATAAGATCCTTGGTGGAAAACCTCTTTAGGGAATTCCATTTTTTTTCGACTAAACCTCCTTCAGCGATCACCTTAGGCTTAACATCGATAGATGTTTCATCTACAAGTTCTTTGTCTACCCTCTGTAGTGATGCGTATGTGAACCATATCTCTCATGATAATCCATCAAGTAGCCTCGCCACATCATTTGGTATTTATTCTGCCAGTCCCCCCATCATTCGTTTTGATGAAGGAATTATGGAAGCAATGACCACCCCTAACTTTCTTTCGGATGATATGCACCACCATGCATACTTCCTTCCGCAGCAGTCCCATGACCAGTATGTTGTGGAGTCTAAAGAATTCATCTTTGATGAGGTCGATTGGTTTAGAAATATCATTCATGCACCTGACGCTTTCGAAGAAGTAAATAATATCTCTCCTACCATTAAAATTAACATTTCCGATAAACTAGTGGTAGAATAAAACATTGCCTTGGGGGACATTGCACCCCGGAAGAAATTGAGGCTTACACTAAGTTATTCAATGAATTCTGTGATTTTTTCATCTGGTCCTATTCAAATATGCACCAACTTTATCCCTCCATTTTTTAACACCATATCGATAAATGGCTCGATGCCAATCTTGTCCATCAAAATTTGAGACCCATTAATCCTTCTGGATGAGAGGCTATCAAAGCCGAAATCGAAAAACTCAAGCAGGCCGGTTTTACCTATCCTACTCTCAATAAAACAAGCAACATCTGTGTCTATATTAACCTTCGTGACTTGAACAAAGCTTGTCCAAAATACAAATTCCCCACACCATTTATTGACCATATCCTTAATAAGTGTGCAAGGCATATAAATTCTAGCCATAGCATCCCCCATCGTGATGCATGTTTTATCTCTGCCATGCATTCAGGTTGCTGGAATTGTTCATCATCATCTCATTTGTTGTCTTATGGCACCTTTCAAATGGATCCATCATCCACACCGTATATCGGCTATGCCGACGGTGAAAGTTGCTACTCGCAGAATCTAGCCTCGGGAACCTAGGCCATTTTTACCCCAATTCATTCATTAGTCCTCTCCAACGATGTATGCATTGGATCTTCCACCAATAATTAGGTCGAATATGATGCAATGATAGGTTTTTTAGTAGATGCCCTTGACCATCGCATCCTTCATCTTCAAGTTCATTTAGATTCCCTACTGCTTTTCATGCAATTGAATGGCGTATATTGTGTGAATAATCATGTCCTTTTTAGAAGACATCTACAAGTGAAGTTATTAGTGTGTGAATTTGAAACCATTACATTCAGTCATGTACCTAGAGCCCATAATCACTATGAAGATAGAATTTCAAATAATATTCTAAATTGGCACTTATCACATGCATTTAACACAAGACAATAATCATAAACAAATGGTGAAACATATACTCGTCATATATAAAAATATGCATATCCATCATATGTGTCTACAAAATCATAAATTTTTTGGATTCCTCTACTCTAATACATACAACATGCCCATAACATGTTACAAAATAAAAACTAGGGCCACCACATGCCCCTAAATCTAATCACTATTTGGAGGGTTCCGAGCTAATGGCTCAGCTCATGTAGCTCGCAGATCTTGCATAGCCTTACCAGCCATCGTCATGCACCGCATGACACCTCGCCACTTCGAGGGTAGCCCGAAACATACCTAAATGTAACGGTAATCAAGATCATGCCAGTCATGCTATGATACCCCAATCATCAACAGCTCACATCTGTGGTAGACATCCTCCATCAGAGCCTCCAATTCAGGTCTCTGATCCACTCTCACTCCACTAGACTCTGCAGCTCCAGATGCTGCGAGTCATCCCATATACCCTGACGGTTTTACCAGTGCTATATATGCATACCAAAAGTAATAAATCAATACCACATACATAATTCTAAAAATTTAAATGCACCATAAAATATAGTTCAACTTGTCACTTACCATTTAGTTCTCATGATCGACCGGGCAGAAGTGGCAAGTCTGGGTCCCCCTAATAGTTCATTGCACCATATGGATAGTCGTATATATACAGTGGCATCTGATCCCATTGTGTGAAGAACTCAGGTCAGAACACTCGTCCGACTCCCCTGCCTCCTCCTCTCCACATAATCTACTCCCAACAGTGCATCCTAGGCTCTCGTAGGCCCCCATCCTAGATCTGTACATGAGGCTGAAGTGTGGGGATCTTCTCGAAGAAGAACGAGCACAAAATTGTACCAAAATCACACTCATTGTTCACTTGTCGCTTTCATAGTGACATTTTTCATTTCAACAATGCCAACATCATCTAGGCCCACCCATAGTAGCTCCCACTCAGCACACTCTCAACCAACATCATCTGCACTTCGATAATGTGGTGGAATTCTTGGCTGCCCAGGATCCATAGTAATGCTACAGTGACAGCTCGAGTCTCTAACCTCTCTATATCTCCGATTGGTATAGTTTTTCCCTTGACACAAACATATGATCAGCAATGGCATTCCACAAACTCAAATATATTCTTCCCCCATGGTAATACTGGTTGGATATTTCCCACCAACCCTAGTAGCGGGAGATCGATCAAGAAATAGATTTCCTAAATAGTCATCTTGATCCAGTGCCCTTGCATGATAAATACCTCCAATTCTGGGTCCCAATATCTCACTATCCCAGATATAAGGGACTCCCCTACCCACATCAACGAGTTCTCAACCAACTTGAGAACCCCATATCTCTCCAGTTCACCTCTGACCACATGATCCCCCTGGATCTCGGAATGAAGCGCATCCAGGTCTCTCTCTCTCCAGTTGATATTTAGCTCTTCCATACCTACACAAACCTAGCAATTTTTTAGTCAGAGGAAGGAAAAACCGAATAAAAAAAATCAAGCCCCAGTTCCCAGCAAAATACAGGACAAAACCAAACTTTTTGGCAGCCCACACTTTTCCAGCACTATCCCTACGAGGCTGTAGTTTTTCCTTTGAAACCTACTACCCAGCTCACAGAACAGGCCCCAAAAAGAGTGGGCCATCCATGAGGAGGGGTAGATTGTTTTTCTCAGGCTCTGGGCACCTAATCTAAAATTCTAAACCATTGAAACTGAAGATTATGGTTAGGCCACTTACCTGTAACTGACGGATCTTGATTCCAATGGTCGGTTTTTCCGCTACAAACGCCGCAAGATTTATGGCCTTCTCCTCCTCTCCACATTCACCATAGGTCCACATGCAAATGAACCAAATTGGATGGAAATCACCCTATTAAAAGAGAAACCCTAATTTTTCTTTCGCCAATTGCGACCAAATTATGGCTCTGTTTGACGAACCGTCAACACCATTGGAAATTTCTCACCGAGCTCTAAAATGGATATCCTTTTGCTTTTGGTGATTTTATTCTTCATCCATAAACCTTTTTCTAAGAAGGGTCACTTCACCGCCTCTCAAAATCAAATTTCTACACTCGCGCCACTTGTACGTGGGGCACCATTTAGCCTTCATACTTGTCGATTTATGTGTCAATTTTCGTCATGAGTAACCATATTTTTCTCATGTTTTTATGGTTTCCACCAGGCCAATTCTATGTGGCAGCATCATTGAATCACCCTTGATCAGAGCATCTGATTTGATTCATCATCGCATTCATGGAGTCTGTCCCAAGTCCCTTTACCTCCTGTTACAGTATTCCATCCATTCATTCCTTGTCCTTCTCTCATGTAGCCGATTTTGGCCTCTAGTCCCACTGTCCCCCATCCCCTCAGGATCTGAGTCAGTCGATGCCAAGTCATCCATGATTTATATGCTCTAGCAAGAGAATTCATCTATTTTATACTCAATATCCCCAATTCCATCATTATTCCTAGTGTTAGTCCATTAGGCACTCTACTATTATCTCTTGTGTCATAGTTGAGGACCCTCATTGCCTCACTTATGGAAAACCTCCATTTGTCGACATCAGCACATTTATTCCAAAAGACGGGTCTAGAGGGCAGTGTATCTTGGTTCCATCTTCCATTATTATTTGGTGCCTGAGATCATGCAAAAGGATTCCTTATTGCACTTTGACTTGATTGTTTCTCATCTGCTCCACTTCATCATGATCGAGATTCATATACTTGATAGTTTGGTGATCCAGCAGATTGATCCAGTGATTCCCGGGTGTGTGTGATATGTTTAAGACCTCATGAGGGGGTGGCCCTTTAGGTAGCCCCCCACATGCCCAGATGACCTCATTTTATGCTACAACCTCAGATGCAGCTCCAAATATTTTATGGGTTCAGCCCCAACCCCTTGCAGCACCTCTAGCATGCATGTATCACTTAGATGATCCATTCATATTTTCATAAACCTTTCCTATTGATCAGGGTTTCTTTGGTTGTTATTATATCTCATGTACTTAAATATTATTATATTCGGTCCCGGTTGTTGTCCCAAGCGCAATATGTATGTGAGATCCATTATATTTTTGTCTGGACTAGTTTATGACATCATATCATGTACTTTATAGCTCAGTCTTATTTTACTGGGCGCACCATTATTATTTGTACTTTGTCATCTCGGCAGGCATAAGTATGTCTCCCTTGCCTCACTGAGAACAGGTACCCAAACATTAAAGGAGACTTATATCATTTGTAGGTCTCGCCCCCTCAGGTTATTGTCCTCTCTCGCTTCACTCCATCTATGTATCTCTCTCTCTCTCTTGCTATGATTCCCCTTCGGTGTCTAGTGATTGTGTTCTTACAACATACTTTAGTTATATGATTAGCTCCTAAAACTCATATGTTGGGGGGGGAATATTTTACACCCATTTTTGGTCATATAACCATTTAGAATTATATGGATCGAAATACACCATGTAAGACCAATTTTACCATAGTAAAGATGATTTGACTATAAGAAATTATTTAATAAACCATAGTTTATTAGGTTATTTCTGGTCCAAACAAGAAACCGCATGAGGAATAATTAAATAAATCCTTATTTATTTGATTTTCCTCTAGGAATAATTAATTAAACGACTATTTAAATAATATTCTTGGTCATATTTAACCCAATTAATGAGAAATAATTAGATAAATAATTATTTATCTTATTATTTGATCAGGAGTTCATAAATTTTGCTCAAAATTCAAAATTACAAGATTGGGTTGAAACTAGGATGGTTGTGTAGATCTCATCTTCCTTATTCCGGCACCGCAAACGGTTCAAAAAACTGATGTCATATGAGGTATATATCGTGTTCTGATCGAAATGCCAAATAGGGAAATTTTGCGATAGTTTGACCAGGGTTGACTAGGATGCCCAGTCAGCAAGGTGGATGCATAATCAGTAAAAGGGAATATTATGAGGAATATTTCTTTCCTTAGAGCCAACCCCAGGATGACAAGTGGTGCAATTTTATTGGTTGAATGGTTGTATGATTATGTTTTGAAGGCTAATTGGGAGATGCCACGTGGCTAGCCCTGAGGGCGCCACATGGCACTTCAACCACTATGTAAAATTTTGGGTGAGGTCCACAAGGCTCGACCTTGTGACCTCCATCAGAGCACACACATGCCACACCGCCCGAGCCACATGAATTTCTTAACCAACATAGTTCACGGTTTATATTTAGGTTTGAACATAATGAATTATGGGAGTTGGGAACCACCGGTGGTCCCAACCCGCTAGTGATCCCCGCATATTGTTCACATGGCACATTAAAACAAATGTTACAAATGTTGGTTATGAAAACCCACCAGCCTTCAACCCACAACTCCGACAATTTTAAACCATCCGCAATGGTATTCACATGGCAACGTTTATTGTTAACAATCTCCATGCGGTTATCTCTAACCGACCATAAAAGCCACAGATCAACCTTATCACCATAGTTACATGCTCTAGTTTCGCTAAAGGTTACAGTTTAGAATCTGTGGTTTGGGGTTGGCATGTGGCCACCCCAACCACCAACTTTAAATTTAAAGGTTATTTCGGTGGGTGGTTTGGCCAGTGCACCATTTTTGGGCAGAATTGGATATTTTAACTCCAAATAAGTGGAGTCCTCCACTTTTAGTGGGGTTTTTCTAGGCGTAACTAGGCAAAAGAGTAGGAGACACAATTTTTTCCCTTTCATAGTGAATGAAGAGTCATTTTTGACCAATTGGAGCATTCTGGAGCCATTGGTGCAGAGAAAACATCCATTAGAGCATTGTAACTACATGTATTTGCAAAATTTTGAGCATAATGAAAGACGAACATGTCATTGGGAGTTGGACCAGCAGATGTAGCCCAGGAGGGGTGAACTTCTTCATCATGCCTGCTATGTAAATTATATGTGGTGACTTATTTCTCTATTTTACACTGTTGTTCAATGCTATTTGTGCTTATTTCATGTTTCTAATTCACTAAAATCATCTACAATTCATGGTTAAAATCCTCAATCCTTAAGCAAACTAATGAGACAAGTATGAACATGTTTATAAAATGCAAAGACACTTAGCACAACAAAACTAATACAGTCCTTTCAGATCAGATTGGTATCAGAGCTAGAGTTTATTCTCTATTATTCTTTAGTGCAAACAATTGTTTAATTGTTTGCAATTTTTTAGATGCTTACTAGGCTCAAGCTCAAAAGAGGAGAAGGAAAATTGGTGGAAGCAGAAGGGTCTCAAGAAGAGCCAAAGCAAAGGAGAGAAATATTGCCACAATCTCCACCACCTAGTTCACCTCCTAAGGAAGTAGAAGCTACTTTAAGTATGCCTCCTGAGGAAGGAGAAATACATGAAGAATTTTATCCCAAAGAGGAAGAAAGAATTTTCAGGAAAGAATTTCTTGACATGATTCAAATGGTTAGAATCCTTTATCAAGAAAGGAATGAGAGACTAGAAGGAGAAGGATCCAAAATTCACAAGGAAGGACAAGGATCTTCAGGACGTCACAATGATGAAGATAAGTCAAAGAAGGGAAATGGAGGAAATGGAGGCAATGGAGAGCCATCATCCACACCCTCATCATCATCATCCTTTGCTTATTCTTCAATACATCAGCGACACAAGTCAAAGAACACTAGTAAAAGTCCTTTTTTAAAGCTTGATATTAAGTTTGAATTGTTAATGTTTAATGGTGAAGTCAATGCAGAAAAGATTGATAATTGGATTAGGAAATTTGAGGTCTATTTGAGAATCCAAAACCTTCGAGATGATGATACCAAAATCCAATTAGCTTCATTGATAATGGAAGGTGTAGCACTTGCTTGGTGGGAAGCCAAGGAAAAGGAGGAGATCAAGAAACATGGTAATATTATTATATCATGGTCAAATTTCATTACTACTATAAAAAAAAAAATTATCCATTATATCATGTTCAAAAATCCATAATGAACTGACAAAACTTTAGGAAATTGAAGGGACAAAATGTGCAAGAATACACCCAAGAATTTAGGAGAAGAGCTATCTTATTAGGGGTAGATTTGCAAAGCCAAAATACTTTGCTCAAGTACATAGGAGGCTTACATAGCTACCTAAAACATATTATTCTCATGTTTAACCCCACCAGTTTAGATGAAGTAAGTGTTCAGGTGACACACCTAGAAGCTAGAGGGAAGAACATTTCTAAAGAGGGTAGGAAGAAACCTTTTAAGGGTAACAGCAAGGAGAAGACCTCAAAAGGTAAAAGAAAAAAGAATGCATTTGTTAAGAAAGAAGGAGAAAACGTGGTTTGTAAAAAATTGTTCAAAAGAAGGCCATGATGAACCTCATTGTTGGAAATTACATCCTGGAATGAAGCCAAAGAAACCCAATAACAAAGGGAAACATAAAACTGCTGCTACAACTCAACATGATTTAGGAGATGATTCAAGTGATGAATCTAAGATTACAACCTTGTGATGTAGGAGCATCAGGGACCTCGCCAGCAATGTGACATTTTGGTCACATGTTGTGGCCAATTTGAAGTAAAATAGACTTAGGAGTAGTATAATTAATTATTTTATTAAATTTGTTATTTATTTATGGAGCATTGTTAGTTTGTTTTGTATTTAAATAAATTTGGGATAATTTTATCAATTGGTTTCTTTCCCTGCGTGGGATAGAGCCAATATAGGAGTAGGTGCTTAAAAATAGGGAGGTATTGGTTTGTTGGAAAAATTCTAGAAGAAATCTATTCAAAGAAGGATAGCTTCACATATTTTGTATAAATAAGAGGAAGCTGGAGAGAAAAAATAGTGCGAGAGATAGAGAGAATTCCTAGTATAAGAATTGTAGAAGTGGAGGGGAAATTAATGTATTATTATCCCATGTAGTGATTAATGGAAATAGTGTTTTGCGTTAAGTGTTTTAATTGAGTCTGCAAATGTGTATGTACTGTTGTGTTTGAATATGTGAACGCAGGTACGATAATGTATGCAGAAGCAATGGTGAATTCTGAAGTCTACGTTGCTGGCATAGCAGAAATTGGGAAATACATATCAAATCGAGTTGTGTATTGGAGTATTGAAGCAAGGTCGGCATTGACGGTAGCATTAAAACATGAATTGATTTGTAGCGTTAACCACAAGTAAATCGAGCGACATTGATATGAAGAAACAACGCAGATGAAAGAGGATGGAACATTGTTAGCAGCCTGATGTAAGTAGTGCCTGGTTTTAAATTCTACGTTTGATATGATTTGATCGTAACCTGTGGAATTTGGCACATTAACACCCTGATGTCTAATGTAAGAAATGACGGTTTAAATTCTACATTCGATACAAGTGATTAAACGTAATTTCAATCAGTTTTTTATTGGTTTTGATCACGGTAATTAGGTTGTTGTGATGGTTTGATGCGTCCAACCATTTCAAACATAACACAGAGTTTATGTTTGTCTACAACAGATTTTGCACTCAATAATTTAACAAGTTTTAAATCCATTGTTATATATAAATACAAATGATGACCATCAAAGGTATTAATAGTTGTGGAATGAAGTTTAGATAATCAAACAACGCTGCAATAAGGATCACTATTATATGTAATTAATGGACATGGAAATCAAAGATGCAAACTAAGAAGCAAGGGAAAAATATGTTCTATCATTGAAAAGAGTGATTATGGGACTTAGTAAAGTTGTTAAATTTCTCTATACTAAAATTTAAATTGGTTGTTTCTACATAATTTGTGGTATCAGAGCTTGTTGGGAAGCTTGTGAATATTGCAAGAAATGACGCCTAGAAGAGGAGCTGGAGCAGGAAGAGTTGGGATAGGTCAAGGGACACCTATAGCAAATGAAATTTTTCTAGATGAGATTCATTACTTGCGCATGAGAATGGCCATAGTGGAAACCACCCAAAGGAGATTGGTAGATGGTGTAGTTTCTAGTGCCAATGAAGAAGAGAGCACCGAAGAAGAAGTGGAGGAATAAAGCAGGGCAGCCAAAGTCATGAAGATGTTCACAAAGGTCAGTAGTCAACAGAAGGTATAAGTACCTTTATATGATGGAAGTCTTAGGGTGGAGGTGCTAATGGACTGGATCAGTTCGTTAGATAAATACTTCGACTATGAATAAGTCGATGACAAAAAGAAAGTGAAGTTTGCAGCCATGAGATTGAAAGGCCATGCAGCCCTATGGTGGGATGAATTTCAGTTGTCCAGGGAACGAAAAGGGAAAACAAAAATCAAGCAATGGGATAAGATGGTAAGTAAGCTAAAAGGTAAGTTTATGACGAAGGATTATCAATTAAATTGTCTAGACAATTGCAAAATTTAAGACAGAAGGGGATGACCATCAAAGAATATACTGAAGAATTTTATAAGATGAGTATTAGATCTAGCCATGTTGAAGATGATCTAGAAAAGGTAGCTAGATTTATAAATGGTTTGAGATATGAAATACAGGATGAGATCAGATTATTAAATCTCAGGACGATTGAAGATGCCTATCAAGCAGCTTTGAGAGCAGAAGAAAAGATGTTACGCAAAAAAAACCATAGAAATAGAGGTAAGAGTCTGACAAAAGGAAAGGGAACATTTAAATCTAGATTTAAACACTCTCAGAATGAGGCAGGGAGTGCGATCAATAGATCACCACAAAGAGGAGATTCTGGTCGTGGAATGTTCGTGCCCAGAGGCAAAGGCCGAGGAAAAGATGTTCGGTGCTTTTTGTGTGGTGAAGGGGGACATGTGCAATGGGATTGTCCTCACAATATATCATCAACCTAGCACAATGTGAATGTTGCCAAAACCAAGGAAGAGATTCCTCAGACTGCAGCCAAAGAGGAACCACCTGAAGCCAAAGAATCCTTGTTGTTGAAAAGGATATTTCTTAAAGAAGCTAAGGAAGCCAGAGAACTAGCTCAAAGAAGGAATCTGTTCTAAACTGTATGTAAGTCAAATGGTAAGTGTTGCAAATTGGTAATTGATAGTGGTAGTACTGATAACCTTGTTTCTACGGAAATGGTGGAAAAATTGAAGTTGGAGAGAACATTACACCCCACTCCTTATAAAGTATCGTGGCTTCAGAAAGGCCATCAAATTATTGTAATTGAACAATGTAAAGTTGAATTTCAGATTGGTACTTATAAGGATGTTATTTTATGTGATATAATGCCGACGGATGTATGTCACATATTTCTAGGAAGGCCCTGGAAGTTTGACCAAAAAACCATACATGATGGCAGACGAAACACTTATACTCTTGAGAAAGATGGGAACAAACATACACTGATACCATTGAAAGCTGAAGCTGAAGAGGAAACACCTGGAAACAACATTATGTTGATGAGTGGGAAGACCCTGTTGCAGGAAGTTGAGAAGGGAGAGGAAATGCATTTTTCTATTGTTGGGAGACCCAAGGTAATTTTAACTTCTACAAATTTAGAAGATTTACCTGAAGAAATTCAAAATTTGTTGAATGATGTTGCTGATATTGTTGTGGATGAGTTTCCAAATGAGTTACCACCCATCAGAAGTATTAGTCACCACATTGATCTAATACCTGGAGCTAGTTTTCCGAATAAAGCAACCTATAGGTTAACATCACAGGAAAATGCCAAAGTTGGAAGACAAGTGCAAGAGTTGATGGATAAAGGGTTGATCAGAGAGAGCCTCAGTCCATGTGTTGTACCAACATTACTCAATCCAAGGAAAGGAGGTGAATGGCGCATGTGCACAGATTCTAGAACTATAAATAAAATCACCATCAGGTATCGTTTTCCTTTACCCCGAATAGATGATTTAATGGATTGTTTGAGTGGGTCGATTTATTTTTCTAAGATAGACTTGAAGACTAGGTATCATCAGATAAGAATGAGAGAGGGGGATGAATGGAAAACTGCATTCAAAACAAATAATGGGTTGTATGAATGGTTGGTAATGCCTTTCGGACTTACTAATGCACCTAGTACTTTCATGAGATTGATGAATGAATTTTTGAAGGAAAACACAGGTAAATTTGTAATTGTTTACCTTGATGATATTCTCATTTTCAGTCGAAGTAAAGACGAGCATCTAGAACACCTTAAATTAGTTCAAAAGACTTTGCAAAAAGAAAAATTGTTGATAAATTTGAAGAAATGTAGCTTTATGAAGGAAGAACTAATTTATTTGGGGTTTTTAGTCTCTAAGGAAGGGTTGAAAATAGATTTGGAGAAAATCCAAGCAATTGTAAATTGGCCAACTCCCAGAAGCATATTTGAGGTAAGAAGCTTCCATGGTCTTACAAGTTTCCACCAAAAATTTATTCGAAGCTTTAGTCAGATTTGTGCACCCATTATTGAAACAATCAGAGAAACTAATCAGCCATTCAAATGGAAAGAAGCAACAGACCAGAACTTTAAATTTTTAAAGAAAAATATTACTGAGAAACCAGTCTTGGCTTTACCAAAATTTGAGAAAGTTTTCTAGGTTGAAACTAATGCTAGTGGAATTGCGATTGGAGCAGTTCTGAGCCAAGATCAAAAACCAATAGCATACTTCAGTGAAAAACTAAATGAAGAAAAGAAGAAATATTTGTCATATGATAAAGAATTTTATGTTGTTGTACAAGCCTTGAAAAAATGGAGACATTATTGGTTGCCAAAAGAGTTTGTGTTATATTCTGATAATCATGCATTACAATTTAAAAACAACCAACCAAAATTGAATCAGAAACATGTCAAATGGGTAGAATATTTGCAAAGTTTCACTTTTGTGATTAAACATACAAGTGGAAAATTGAACAAAGTTGTTGATGCTTTGAGTAGGGTGAACTTAATTATGCAATAATTACAAGTTGGTGTTGTAGAGTTTGAGGAAATGGTTGACATGTATAAAGATGATGCAAATTTTAGAGATATTTATGCAGTAGTAGAAAATCCAGTAGTCCATAATAGAAGCCAATGGTTGTATTATTCAATCCAAGGGGGATTACTATTCAAAAGTAATAAGTTAAGTATTACCAATTGTTCTACGAGGAAAAAATAATCAAGGAGAAACATAGTGGAGGTCTATCCAGAAATTTTGGGCAATACAAAACCTTCACTCAGGTAAATACTTTTTATTACTGGCCAAATATGTAAACTGATGTTAAATGGTTTGTGGAAAATGCAATATTTGTCATCATGCTAAAGGGAAAAGTCAAGATTATATCAGCCATTTTCAATACCCAGCCGACCGAGGGATGCAATTAGGATGGATTTTGTTTTGGGTTTACCAAAAACTCAAAGGGGAAATGACTCCATTTATGTTGTTGTGGATATATTTTCTAAAATGGCTCATTTTATTGCATGCAAGAAAACAAGTGATGCAACACATATTTCTAATCTATTTTTTCAGAAGTTGTAAGATTACATGGATTTCCTGTAAGCATTGTGTCTGACAGGGATACCAAGTTTGTGGGACATTTTTGGAGAACTGTATGGAAGAAACTAGGTACCAACCTTAGTTTCAGTTCGGCATATCATCCTCAAACGGATGGGCAGACCAAGGTCGTGAATAGAAGTCTGGGAAACATATTGAGAAGCCTGGTATATAACAATCCTAAACAGTGGGATTTATCCCTTGCTTAGGCTGAGTTTCCTTATAATGACACCCGGAATCGAAGTACTGGCATGAGTCTATTCCAAATTGTTTTTGGAATGCAGCCAAGGGGTGTGTATGAACTCAGAGATCTAGGAAAGCAAGAGCAACGGAGCGCAAAGGCTGAAGAATTTGTGGAATTGATGTAGGGATTACAAGACGAGGTAAAGAGAAGATTGCAGGAAAGCAGCACCAAGTACAAGCAAAGAGCGGATATTAAAAGGAAATAAAAGGAATTCCAAGTAGGTGATTTAGTTATGGTATATTTAAGAAAATAAATATTTCCTGTTAAAACATATAACAAATTGAAACTCAAGAAGATAGGACCATGTAAAATTGTAAGGAAATTTTCTTCAAATGCATATGAAGTTAATTTTCCAAAAGGGATTGGAATATCACCTATATTTAATGTTGCAGATCTGTATCTATACCAAGAACTAGACGAAGAACTACAAGGGGATGCCACAGTAGAAGAAAGCCCAACGGTGAATTGGGAAGATCAGATACCCAAAGTAGGCAAAAGAGAAGTGGAAGCCATTTTGGAAAAGAGAGTATCAAAGAAAACTAGGAGTCAAACTTATTATCAGTATTTGGTCAAGTGGAAAGGGCAGCCAGTGGAAGAGGCCAGTTGGATGACTACATCAAAGCTACAGAAGTTGGGAATCGATTCCAAAGTACTACAAGATCAATTTTCTTCCCCGGGAGTCTGATGCAGGAGCATTGGGGACCTAGCCAGCAATGTGACAATTTGGTCACATGTTGTGGCTAATTTGAATTAAAATAGACTTAGGAGTAGTATAATTAATTATTTTATTAAATTTGTTATTTATTTATGGAGAATTGTTAGTTTGTTTTGTATTTAAATAAATTTGGAATAATTTTAGCAATTATTTTCTTTCCCTATGTGGGATAGAACCAATGTAGGAGTAGGTGCTTAAAAATAGGGAGGCACTGGTTTGTTGAAAAAATTCTAGAAGAACTCTATTCTAAGAAGAATAGCTTCACATATTTTGTATAAATAAGGAAAAACAGTGTGAGAGATAGAGAGAAGTACTAGTATAAGAATTGTAGATTCAGAGGGGAAATTAATGTATTATTAGCCCATACAGTGATTAATGGAAATAGTGTTTTTCATTAAGTGTTTTAATTGAGTCTATAAATGTGTATGTATCTGTTGTGTGTGAATATGTGAACGCAGGTACGATAATGTATGCAGAAGAAATGGTGAATTTCGAAGTCTACGTTGCTGGCATAGTAGAAATTGGGAAATACATATGAAATCGAGCTGTGTATTGGAGTATTGAAGCAAGGGTGGAATTGATGGTAGCATTAAAACATGAATTGATTTGCAACGTTAACCACAAGTAAACTGAGTGGCATTGATATGAAGAAACAACACAGATGAAAGAGGACGGAACATTGTTAGCAACCTGATGTAAGTAGTGCCTGGTTTTAAAGTCTACGTTTGATATGATTTGATCGTAACCTGTGGAATTTGGCACATTAACACCCTGATGTCTGATGTAAGAAATGACGGTTTAAAGTCTGCATTCGATACAAGTGATTCAATGTAATTGCAATCAGTTTGTAATTGGGTTTGATCATGGTAATTAGGTTTTTGTGATGGTTTGATGCAGCCAACCATTTCAAACATAACACAGAGTTTATGTTTGTCTACAACAGATTCTACACTCAATAATGTAACGAGTTTTAATTACATTGTTATATATAAATACAAACACTGACCATCAAAGGTATTAACAGTTGTGGAATGAAGTTTAGATAATCAAACAGTGTTGCAATAAGGATCACTATTATATGTAATTAATGGACATGGAAATCAAAGCTGCAAACTAAGAAGAAAGGGACAAATATGTTCTATCATTGAAAAGAGTGATTCTGGGACCAAGTAAAGATGTTAAATTTTGCTATACTAAAATTTAAATTGGTTGTTTCTACATCACCATGGGATTGAAGAAAATGAAGTGAAAATAAATTGAAGCTAAACCCAGTACTAATACATCAAATTGTCACATATATGCTCCAAATGAAGAAGAAAGAATAAAACTGTTTCATGTGAGGGTCATATCCAAACATACCAAGATTGACACATTGTTTGATAGTGGGTCACAAGAAAACTTAATCTTTGAAGACTTGGTCAAGAAACTTAACCTTCAAACCATACCACATCCAAAACCATATCCATTGGGTTGGCAAGAAGTACATTGTTAGAGCACATCGCAAGAAGACAAACATTGCTATGGTAAATGCTGGACAAGTAAAGAGGCTAGTAAATTCAATTAAGAATTTTTTTCTTCTTATGATTAAGCCTAAATCTAATGTTAATCATGAATCATTTGAGGGATGTGATCCTAAGTTGAAATTATATTTGTATGATGTAGTTAATTCACATCATGAGATGTTTCAAGAGCCAACATGATTACCTCCAAAAATAGAGATTCAACATGAGATTCAGTTGGAGCAAGATTTTCCTCTTCCAAACATTGGTATGTATCACATGTCGATAATGGAGAATGCTGAAATAAAGAGGCAAATAAAAGAGATGTTGGACAAATGAATCATAATGCCAAGCATCTTTCCAGGCAGTTCACCCATAGTCTTGATTCCAAAGAAAGATGGGACTTGGTGCATGTGTGTAGATTTTTGAGTTTTGAACAAGATTATGGTAAAGAATCGTTTCCCACTCCCAAGAATTGATGATTTTCTTGATCAGCTGAAAGAAGAATTTTTTTTCACTAATTTAGATTTACAAAGTGGATATCATCATGTAAGAATTGCAGAAAGTGATATATGGAAAACTACATTCAAAATGAAACAAGGACTCTTTGAGTAGCTAGTTATGCCATTTGGTTTGTGTAATGCACCGAAAACTTTCATGCATGTTATGGATAGTGTTTTGCGTCCATTCCTTGATTACTTTGTGATTGTGTACTTAAATGACATTTTAATTTTCAGCAAAACAAGATAAGATCATGTCTTGCATGTGAATAGAGTGCTTGATATTTTGAAGAAAGAGAAATTGTTTCTAAAGATGTCAAAGTGTGAGTTTGGAAAGACTTCTTTGGTCTATTAGGGACATATTGTAGTAGGAAGAGAGTTGAGAATTGATGCTTATAAAGTGGAAGCCATTTTGAATTGGCCCACACCCAAAATAGTGACCGAGGTAAGAAGTTTCTTAGGTGCAGCTCAGTATTGGAGAAAGTTTATTGCTAACTTTTCTACCATCATAGCTCCTATGCATGCAGTGACAAGTGTGAAGAAAGGATTCCAATGGGTAGGAAAACAAAAACAAGCTTTAAAAGACAATATCAGTTCAACTCCAGTCCTTGCATTACCAAATTTGAGACAGCCATTCAAGATTCAAACCGATGCTAGTAATTATGCCATGGGCACAGTAATTTTGCAGCATGGTAAGCCTATCACTTTTCATTCTGAAACATTTAATGGTGGTGTGAAAAATTATCCTACATATGAAAAAAGAACTATATGTGTTGGTACAAAGTGTCAAGAAGTGGAAACACTACTTGATGGGTAAAGAGACTATTTTGCATACCAATCATCAACCATTATAGTACTTGCAGTCGCAAACAAAATTGTAGCAATCAAGACATTTTAGGTGGATGGGGTTTCTTCAACTGTTTCACTTGGTTATAAGGTACAAGAAATGTATTTTGAATAAAGTTGCTGATATGCTTTCAAGACCAATCATTAATCATTAGTGCATCTACTTTACTCAAAAATGATTATGCCGTACATGAGAGTTACATAGAACGATATGCACATGACATTGATTTTCAAGATGTGTATGCTAGTTTGAGTGAAGGGAATCAAGTTGAAGAAAAATATTATCACATCCATAACAATTTGTTGCTTCATTTGGGCAAGCTGTGTATACCACAAGAACAGAGGCTAAGTTTCATGAGAGAAGGTCATTCATCTCTTATTGCTAGACACTTTGGGGTAAGCAAAATAGTGGCGCATCTACAAAAGTATTTCTATTGGCCTCGCATGATAGATAGTGTGTCACATTTTATAATAGGTTTTTCTATGTGTGCAACAAGTAAGCCTAGTAAGAGGAAGCTTGGGTTGTACACACCACTATCGGTACCATCAAGGCCATGGGAGAGTGTCTCCATGGACATTGTTGGAGGTCTACCTATGTCAAGAAAACAATATGATTATCTTTATGTAGTTGTGGATAGATTCAGTAAAATGTATACTTATGCCATGTAAGAAAACCATTACTACTGAACAAACTGCTGAACTTTATTTTCAACATTTTTGGGTTCATTTTGGATTTCTAGCTTCTATTGTTAGTGACAGGGATTCCAGGTTCATTGGGAATTTTTGGTCAAATATATGGATAATGATGGACACAAAGTTGAAAAAGAGTACCTCTTTCCATCCACAAACAGATGGACAAACCAAGGTGGTGAACAGAACCATTGTGCATCTATTGAGAAGATACTACAACAAAGATCCTAAGTTTTGGGATGAGCAACTGCATTACATTCAGCATGCTTACAAATGAGAAAATCACTCTTCAACACAAACATCACCTTTTGAAGTATGCTTTGGGTATTTTCCAAAATCGCCATTAGACTTCATATTTGGAAAGGATTTTGAAATAGATGGAAATAGTGATATTGAAAAGGCTTGAAAGTTCATTGAGAAAATTCAGATTATACATCAACAAGTTCAAGAATAGCTTGAGAAAAGTCAAAGAAAATACAAAGAGAGGCATGAAAAAAATAGAGTTGATCACAAGTTTCAAGAGGGAGATGAGGTATGGTTGCACATTATAAAAGAAAGGATGCAAGGGGAAGGTAAAAAGCTCAAACCCATTCACTATGGTCCATTCAAGATCATAAAGCAAGTTGGTAATAATGCATTTCAACTTGACTAGCCTTCTTATATGCAAATGTATTCAATTGTTAATGTTGAAAACCTAAGTTTGTATGAGCCACATTTGATCGATGATCAAGGAAGTGATGTTTAGCTACCTTCTATTGAATATTTCTCTCCATAATTTCTGGGTGAGCTCAAAGAAGATAAAATTATTGATAGGAGGAAAAGAGCATCCAAGAGGGAAGTGTTGACCACCTTCGAGTTGGGATAAAGGCACTAAACCAAGCAAGGAAAAGTGAATGGAGTTTGGAAAGGTGAGGGAGATGTACCCTCATCTACTGAACAGGTAATCAAGTCTTTTGGGGTCCAAAAGCTTCCCAATGGGGAGGAATGATCAGGAGTTCATAAATTTTTCTCAAAATTAAAAGTTACAGGATTGGTTTGAAACCAGGATTATTGCATAGATCTCGTCTTCCTGATTCTGGGGCAATGAATGATTTGAAAACCCGATGTCATATGAGGTAGATATCACATTCTGATTGAAATTCCAAACAAGTAAATTTTGTGACAGTTTGACTAGGGTTGACTAGGATGTCCAGTCAACAAGGTGGATACATACTAAGCAAAAGGGAATATTGTGAGGAATATGTTAGCCCCCTATGAATTTTTTGACAAGAAAACAGGGGGCTAAAATTTTTTTGAGCCTTCAAGGAATGCATTTCCCTCTGAAAACACATCATCCTTGAAGCCTCCTAATGACCTTGTCCTTTGATAACTCCCCACTATTGTTTCCAGTTATAAAGCCTCTCTGTTTGTGAAGAAATGCCCAAAAGGCCTCCTTTTTTCCCCTTATATCATCCCTTCTAAACCTCTGTTTTCATCCCCTTGTCTCCCCTTCTAATTCCCTTCTTACCCTTTTAAATCATCCTAATTCCCCTTTAAACCCTTCAAATTCCCTTTGTTTGGCTAATAACCCCTTTTTCCTCTACCGTTACCCCTCTTTGGCCTTAAAATGCATTGAAAATAGGTCCAAAATCACTCATTTTACATATAAGGCTTAAGCCCCTTTCGGCTAGCCCCTTAACCACTTCCCCGCCATATGCCCCGTGCCCAGGACCAAGCACTTAAGACCAGAGCGCTTATCACAATCGGAGGTGTCGGGCGAGTGCATTTCTTTGTTAACTTAAAATCCCTGATGCGATTAGGCTTTGGTCTATAGACCTCCGTCGCAATCCTGATCGTTGATCGGTTAGGATCCGATGGCCCGGTGTTAATTGCATCATGCCCATTGCTCCTCCCCTTTCACCCCTCTGATCATGTTTGAACCTTCGATCTTCCCGCCAAATCCGACGGCTGGCGCTTAATTGCTCCGTCGCAATTGCAAGTTCTTAATGGTGCGACCCTTCGCCCTTTGCGATTGCGATCCCCGATTTGATCTCCGTCGTTGATCTCTAGAGATCCAATGGCCCAGATCTCATCGCCTCCCACTCATTGCACCAACCTTTTTCCCCACCGATTTAATCTCCTCCTTCGATCTGGCTCCGGATCCAACGGCCCAGAGCTAATTGCATTATCGCTCCGTTTCCCCTCTCCATCTCCCTCTGATTGAATGTGGCTCATTGATCTGGTCCCATGATCCAACGGCCAGTGCTCAATCGCGCAATCATAATCGCAATTTTCAAACAGTGCCACCCTCCGCCCTTTGCGATTGCGATCCTCCGATGCTACCTCCACCGTTGATATTTTTATGATCTAGCAGTCCATAGTTAATCGCCCTCCGCCCATGCCGGGTCCCACATCATAAGCCCCGCTTCTTTCATTTTCTGTGTTTTCCATTGTATTTTCCCAAGGTTTAAGCTTTGGTGCTTTAGCACTAAAGTGTTATTTCTCCACCATTGTCCGTTGCATCCACCGTTTCCACAGTTGCCACCACCGTTCCTCCAGGCCTCCACAGCATTCCTTCCACCCCTCCCTGTATTTTATAATTGGTTCATTTTTACTGTGCAGGGTATACAGAGTGATTAATTCACTTTGTTTTCTCTAATCACATCCATTGTGATTTGAAGCACAGAGAGGCCGTTACAGCAGCAGTAAAGTGAAACAGCAGAAGCGTTTTTGAGGGATTTGGGCTTGTCAATCAAATATTTAGCGCCTAATCCAAAATTCAAAAGATAAAGTGCAATTTTCAGACCAGAGAGTGCACTAGAAAGTCATATAAGTGCTACATAACAGTAGAGCGCGTTTTCTCCAGAGGTACACCTTCCTACAGCAGTCTCCATGCCTCCTCGAGCCCAGAAACAGTTAATTACTCTGACAGAAACCTCTTAAAGACTGTCAGGACTGCAATTATGGAAGCATGGAGACCTTAAGACCTTTCAGTCACCTTACTTGCTTTAGAAGACAGAACATAGGGCCTTACAACCATAAGGACTTCATGAAACATCAGAGGTCAAAGCCGACCTGACAGAGACTCCCAGACCATACTATAGAGTATTTACAGCAATGCAGATTGCCATTAAGGAGAGTGAGAATGAACTCTTTATCCACTCTGTCTTAATGAGATCCATTTAATGAATATCATATACTATTGTTATTCTCTTCTCCTATAAGAATCTCCAAGAACAGATTGTAAAGGGTGGTTGTTCGGTTGTTGTTGTTGCTGTTAGGAGGATTCATTTTGACTGTTAGAACAGTCTTGAGAGGGAGTAGTAGAGTAGTTTTTAATGTAGTAGGCTAGGAGGAGAAAGTCTGGACTGTATTAGCCATTGAGCTCAGTGTATGTGACTAGTTTTGCATCAATTAATGAAGCAAATTTCACAGGATCCTGGTCTATTAGTATTGGTGATGTTTTCTCTAACACTGTTTATTACATTTTTCATGTTGGTCATTGGTCTTGTGGTATGCATCAGAATATAGCATAGGAATTACCCTCACATGGTACCCTATGTTTCTGCTCTCCCTACCTTCCATGTTTTCCACTGATTGTGAATCTAAGAGTAAATTCATGTGGTTTAACCAGTGTAGCAGATGTTATTTCCTGCTAGCTGATACATGAACTCGGAGCTTGCTACTTGGATGCTTCTTGCTGGTGTCAAAGCAGGGAAGGTTAAAATTCCTTCTCTGATCTATAAACTCTAGCTTTGTGTCAAATCTTATCCCTGTTTTTCCCTTGGAGCATACTAAAGCATACCTGGAGTTAAATGACCTCCGGTCCGATCTATAAGCTGCCCCTTTGTTCCCCCATTGAGAGTTGCCTATGAGTATGTCCAAGCAGGTCTAGAGTTAAATGACCTCTGACCTAATCTATAGATAGAAATTGGGTTTCTTTCCTTCTTTCACCTTCTTTCCTTTTTGTTCCATCCCACCATCTATCTAAAGGATCCTTTAGTATAGATGACTTGCCCTCTGAAAGCCTTGGCTAGTTGTTTGCAAGTAATCTCCTTTCATGACTCCATAGCCCAATGGATGGCACTTTTTTGACCTATCCTATTTTGCCGAAACGTCCTAATGCCCTGCTCCTTTCTTGCCATTACCTTCTCAGTCTATGATCTCGTGACTCAACTCAACAACCAACCAACCAAATCATTTTAACTTCCCCCTCTCAGGTTTGCTACCTAGCCTAATACCTTATTTTGAGCTTTCCAAGACATATAACATTCTTTGTTTTATGGAGAGATCCCTCTCCAGATCTAGGAGGGCTAGATCCTGAGGTCCCAAAGCGGTTTGATGTTGTCTTATCTTTTGGTATTGCCAAATCTGCCAAAACATGGGAACCCCAACATAATGGCGACTCTGCTGGGGAAAGAGACCAAAAGCTTTGATTTGGTAAATCACTGTGGTGGACAGTAAATTCTTAAATCCTCCACCTGGCGACTCCACAGTTCCTAAATGATTAAAAGACTCCATCGGTGATCAGTAGGCCGCTGATTATCTTGGTTTCATGAGACTCCACTGGGAGACCATGTCGCAGAACAACATCATCCATGCTAAATACCAAGTCACTTCACTAATGGAAGACTCTGAGCAGTTTGCAAAAGTGCACCCAAGTTTCAACGCACAGTGTCGTGATACAATGTCAAGTGACTTGGCAGAACTAGAGGTGGAGGACCTTCCAGGGGCTATTCTTCTCAGCTCAAAATTCAAACCCGTGCTCAGGAAAATTTTCTTAGAATTGGTGGTTGATAGATATGAAGCTGAGATTGAACTTTTGGACTCACAAGAAGAATCATGTCAGTTCATAGACCCAAGAGCCTTTTTGGAAAGTCTCCCGCCCACTAAAAGAGAAGATATTCCATTGCCTTTCGAAGTACAAGAATAAGATGATCTGGTTCTCAAGAGCCACATTGAAGATGCAGTGGAAGATGCAGAAATCAAAGTTGCCCAGGATGAAGACAACCTACCTGTCATGGTAGGCTTGAAAGAAGAAAGTTTGCATCATATGTTCTTCGATCCTGTGGCAGAGTATATGGAGGCCCTGATCAACCCAAATTCTCCAACATTAATCCTTAACACAGGCCAGATTCGTCAGGAGTGGTCACCACTAATGGTGACCTCAGTTTTGAAGAACCACCGGCAGAACACCCTGTGGTTATATCTGACAGGCAGTTAGTGCTCCTATCCTTTTTTTCTACTGCTTGACTGGCTGCATTGGCATTATTGTATCACCTAGAGCATCAGAGATTTCTAGGTAGAGTAGGGTAGGTAGGAAAGCTCAATAAAGCTCAGCTGTGAGCATGTAGCTAGTTGTTTTTAATTTCTGCAAAGCCCAGCAAGCCAGACAGTCTAATCCTGGCTTGACTATTTTTCAATTTCTATCTTAGAACGTAGAGAAGAAATATGCTAGACAGTTTAATCCTAGCAGATATTATATTAGGTAGAGAATCTATGAGGCCAACAGTTTAATCTAGTCTCAGGGAGTAATAAGGGTAGAAGTAGAATAGGTTTATTTTCTTGTTTGTAAAAATTGATGATGTAAAGGGTCTGCAAGTCCAAATGCACCCAGAAGAAAAAATTGAGGACTATAGTGTGGGTAGGTAGTTGTTTGGGAGAATTTTACTTATGATATGATGTCTTCATGATTTTTGGTAGCTGATCCAAGAAAGAAAATGGATGGGTAAAGTACCAGGCATCTGTCCTACACCAAAGATCACTATCTAAATTCTTGACTCCTTCAAGAAGAAGCCATCCCCATGTGGAGCCACTGTTAGCCCCCTATGAATTTTTTGACAAGCAAACAGGGGGCTAAAATGTTTTCGAGCCTTCAAGGAATGAATTTCCCTCTGAAAACACATCATCCTTGAAGCCTCCTTATGCCCTTGTCCTTTGATAAATCCCCACTGTTGTTTCCAGTTATAAAGCCTCTCTGTTTGTGAAGAAATTCCCAAAAGGCCTCCCTTTTTCCCCTTATATCATCCCTTCTAAACCTCTATTTTCATCCCCTTGTCTCGCCTTCTAATTCCCTTCTTACCCTTCGAAATCATCCTGATTCCCCTTTTAAACCCTTCAAATGCCATTTTTTTGGCTAATAACCCCTTTTTCCTCTACCGTTACCCCTCTTTGGCCTTAAAATGCATTGAAAATAGGCCCAAAATCACTCATTTTACATATAAGGCTTAAGCCCCTTTCGATTAGCCCCTTAACCACTTCCCCGCCATATGCCCCACGCCCAGTACCAAGCGCTTAAGCCCCGGGCGCTTATCGCAATCGGAGGTGTCGAGCGAGCGCATTTCTTTGTTAACTTAAAATCCCCGATGCGATTGGTCTTTGGTCTATAGACCTCCGCCGCGATCTCGACCATTGATCGATTAGGATCCGACGGCCCGGCGTTAATCGCATCGCACCCGTCTCTCCTCCCCTTTCGCCCCTCTGATCATGTTTGAACCATCGATCTTCCCGCCAGATCTGAAGACTGGCGCTTAATCGCTCTGTCGCAATCGCAAGTTCTTAACGGTGCCACCCTCCGCCCTTTGCGATTGCGATCCCCGATTTGATCTCCGTTGTTGATCTCTCGAGATCCAACGGCCCAAATCTCATTGCCTCCCACTCATCGCACCAAACTTTGTCCCCGCCGATTTAATCTCCACCTTCGATCTGGCTACGGATCCAACAGCCCAGAGCTAATCACAATATCACTCCGTCGCCCCTCTCCATCTCCCTCCGATTGAATGTGGGCCATTGATCTAGTCCCATGATCCAACGGCCAGCACTCAATCGCATAATCACAATCTCAATTTTCAAACGATGCCACCCTTCACCCTTTGTGATTGCGATCCTCCGATGCTATCTCCACTGTTGATCTTCTTATGATCTAGCGGTCTGCAGTTAATCGCCCTCCGCCCATGCTGGGTCCCACATCATAAGCCTCGCTTCTTTCATTTTCTGTGTTTTCCATTGTATTTGCCCAAGGTTTAAGCTTTGGTGCTTTAGCACTAAAGTGTTATTTCTCCACCACTGTCTGTCGCATCCACCGTTTCCACAGTTGCCACCACCGTTCCTCCAGGCCTCCACAGCATTCCTTCCACCCCTCCCTGTATTTTATAATTGGTTCATTTTTACTGTGCAGGGTATACAGAGTGATTAATTCACTTTGTTTGCTCTAATCGTAGCCATTGTGATTCGGAGCACAGAGAGTCGTTACAGCAGCGACAAAGTGAAACAGCAGAAGCATTTTTGAGGGGCCTATCAATCAAATATTTAGCGCCTAATCCCGAATTCAAAGGATAAAGTGCAGTTTGTAGACCAAAGAGCGCACCAGCAAGTCATATCAGTGCTACATAATAGCAGAGTGCATTTTCTCCAGAGGTACACCTTCCTACAGTAGTCTCCATGCCTCCTCGAGCCCAGAAACAGTTAATTACTCTGACAGAAACTTCTTAAAGACTGTCAGGACTGCAGTTATGGAAGCATGGAGACCTGAAGACCTTTCAGTCACCTTACTTGCTTCAGAAGACAGAGCAGAGTGCCTTACAACCAGAAGGAATTCACGAAACATCAGAGGTCAAAGCCGACCTGACAGAGACTCCTAGACCATACTATAGAGTACTTACAGCGATGCAGATTTCCATTAAGGAGAGTGGGCATGAACTCTTTCTCCACTCTGTCTTAATGAGATCCATTTAATGAATGTCATCTACTATTTTTATTCTCTTCTCCTCTAAGAATCCCTAAGAACAAATTGTAAAGGGTGGTTGTTCGGTTGTTACTGTTGCTTTTAGAGGGATTCATTTTGACTGTTAGAACAATCTTGAGAGGGAGTAGTAGGGTAGTTTGTAATGTAGTAGGCTGGGAGGAGAAATTATAGACTGTATTAGCCATTGAGCTTAGTGTATGTGACTAGTTTTGCATCAATTAATCAAGCAAATTTCACAGGATCCTGGTCTATTACTATTGGTGATATTTTCTCTAACACTATTTATTACATTTTTCATGTTGTTCATTGGTCTTATGGTATGCATCAGAAATATAGCATAGGATTTACCCTCGCATGGTACCCTATATTTCTGCTCTCCCTACCTTCAATTTTTTCCGCTGATTGTGAATCTAAGAGTAAATTCATGTGGTTTAACCAGTGTAGCAGATGTTATTTCCTGCTAGCTGATACATGAACTCGGAGCTTGCTACTTGGATGCTTCTTGCTGGTGTCAAAGTAGGGAAGGTTAAAAGTCCTTCTCCGATCTATAGACTCTAGCTTTGTGTCAAATATTATCCATGTTTTTCCCTTGGAGCATGCTAAAGCAGACCTGGAGTTAAATGACTTCCGGATCGATCTATAAGCTGCCCCTTTGTTCCCCCATTGAGAGTTGCCTATGAGTATGTCCAAGCAGGTCTGGAGTTGAATGACCTCTGACCTAATCTATAGATATAAATTGGGTTTCTTTCCTTCTTTCACCTTCTTTCCTTTTTTTTCCATCCCACCATCTATCTAAAGGATCCTTTAGTATAGATGAATTGCCCTCTGAAAGCCTTAGCCAGTTGTTTGCAAGTAATCTCCTTTCATGACTCCATAGCCCAATGGATGGCACTCTCTTGACCTATCCTCTTTTGCCGAAACTTCCTAATACCTTGCTCCTTTCTTCCCATTACCTTCTCAGTCTATGATCTCGTGACTCAACTCAACAACCAACCAACCAAATCATTTTAAACCCCCCCCCTCTATGCTTCATACCTAGCCTAATACCTTATTTTGAGCTTTCAAAGATATATATCATTATTTTTTTTATGGAGAGATCCATCTCCGGATCTAGGAGGGCTAGATCCTGAGGTCCCAAAGAGGTTTGATGTTGTCTTATCTTTTGGTATTGCCAAATCTGCCAAAACATGGGAACCCCAACAGAATATTCCTTTCCTCATAACCAACCCTAGGATGAAAAGTGGCACAATTTTATTGGTTGAATGGTTGTACGATTATGTTTTGAAGGCAAATTGGGAGGTGCCACGTGGCTAGCCCCGAGGGCGCCACATGGCCCTTGACCCATTGTGTAAAATTTTGGGTGAGGTCCATAGGGCTTGACCCTGCGACCTCTGGCAGAGTATGCACACGCCACACCGCCCAAGCCACACAAAGTTTTTAACCAACATAGTTCACGGTTTATATTTGAGTTTAAAGATAATGAAGTATAGGGGTTAGGGACCGTCAGCGATCCCAACACAAGAGCAGTCCCCGCGTATTGTTCACATGGCACGTTAAAACGAATGTTACAACTGACGGTTATATGAAATTGCACTTTCAATTAAAATCAAGAGATCACTCATTGAACACAGGAATAACACACAAACAATTAATTTCTATATTTCATACTGAGAGATACATCAAATATATATAGTTGAACTAATGCTAATCTTAGAGAGAGAAGTTGAGAGAATCTCTCAACTTCCTCAACAACCCAATCCAAACTAAGTAAGCACAATAATGGAGGCATTATCTCAAACACCCCCCTTAATGCCTACATTACAGAAATGGAGAACACACTAATTTAATACAAACATTTGTCTGTCCTGGTCTTCATTAACATTTGTACCCACTCTGAGATCTCATAGAAAACGCTCTTTTCTCCACCATTTTCGAGCTACCATTCAACCCATTTAAAATACATTTGTTTCTGACCAGCAATAATGAACTTTGCAAGATCAACAGTATTGACAACTCGGCTCGTTGGGGCTTCCGCGATAAGAGCTGACAAGTGATGAACCATCCTATGGACCAATCACCATCTGTCGGATATTTCGCTTTCGGCTATCCATCAGTGGCTAGGCAAATGGTCTGAATAATGAATGTGTTCAAGAGCTAATCTAACAACTTGACCTGCTTGTAACCTATAACTGATGCTCCTTGGCCCGTAGCACAACAAGATCAGCATATAACAAATTCACACAATCAAATTAGCCAATTGTTCTCTCATCCCTGTAGAACGTCAAGAACGACTAATTTAAATAATGCTAATTTGTTCAATAATTGGTTCTCTAATACACAAATCTCATAACAACAACTATTAACAAGCTACACACTCCATCAAATTAATGAGAATATGTATCCCACACATTGGCTCCTCTCCCATCTTCTTTTACTGCACCCTCGTACTCCCTCGTACTGGAACGCAGAGGAGGAAGTTCGAAAATCGTTTCTTTTGAAATCCACTTTGGAGTTTGGATCACATTGGGCTTCCGATCTTTGCAATGCAGTCAAAAAAAGAACTTTCAAAGCAACGAATAACAGAGGTTGTCTTTCTTCAGCCACATCTACATTGGCTAAAGCATAAACCTTAGCCTCGTCGATGGCACATCTGTACACAAAACAAAGACTTCTCTCTAGGTGTTCAAGGCCAAAATATATCCCGAAAACCTTGAATAAAGCTCATTTCCAGCACGCAGACCTTTGCATTAAATCTCGCTTATTTTTTTTTTTTAAATAGCACTATATTCCTTGAAATTTCATTATTTCACAAGCGTCCCTTGGAAATGCAAATATTTCAGTACTTGGAGCTGATCAAATACCCGAATATAAATCACCACAACTTCAACATTCCTCTGAGCCTGCCGATCACGCTCTCTTAGAAGACTTAAGGGACAGGTCGGAAAACGATGGCGACTTACGCATCTTCTCGCTTCCATCACAAGAGCCGTAGGCCCACCACTTTCCCACCCAGATGTACCGTCGCTAATTAATTTTCTCCATATATATACGCGTACTCGCCTCCGTATCGTTTCTTGCTCATTACTCCGTCCGAGGGACCATGTCGATGGTAGGCGGAGCACCCGCCGTCTCGGTCGCGGTGCGTCCGCCGGAATCCAACACCCCCCCCGTACGCCTCCATCTTTAGGCTTATAGTGTGCGCATGTCATCTTCCGCTGATATTCTTATGCTTCAATGTTTTGTTCTCGCTCCGCTCACACACCCCCCGTCCAGGACGATTACCGAGCATGGATCTCCACCATTGCTTTGCAATTTGGGCCGACCAGCATTTCTGCGGATCCACCATGGCGCTGAGGAACGTCCAATTCATTACAAACAGGAACTGAAGGCATATTGTCAAGCTAGCTGCAATTCTCATTCTGTTGGCTACCGTGGAGCTCCCATTCCTTAATTACCCAACTATACAAGATAACATAAATTTGCTCCTCGGCCTCCTTTCTGGTAACGATACTTAGCTCGTCTCAACTAATTATAAAACTGTTACTCAACATTTATGCACTATTCGAATGCCTCGGATGACCCTTCCTCCACAGCGAATTCTAGAACAATTTTCTTAAAATTAAATCTCCTTCAGCAGTGACACTGGAAATCGAAATCAAATAACAGCTTTATAAAACACATAAAATATTTCACTCAAACTTACACACATAAATTCACACAGTAATCTACACAAATCCTATTTCTGTAAAATCAATTATCACAATTTCCTCTTCATTTTCCTGAGCACTCCCATGAGGGATTAAGCTCAGCTTGGCTCTGATACCATATTAAAAATTGAAGAGAGCAGAGATACACACACAAATAATTAATTTTTATATCTTCAAATAATCAGAGATACATCAAATATGTATAGGTGAACTAATCCTAATCTTAGAGAGAGAAGTTGAGAGAATCTCTGAACTTCCTCAACAACCCAATCCAAACTAAGTAAGCCTAATAATTGAGGCTCAACCCACAACTCCGACAGCGTTAAACCGTCTACAATGGTATTCACATGGCAATGTTTATTGTTAAAAATCTCCACATAGTTATCTCTAACCCACCATCAAACCCGCAGATCAACCTTATCACCATAGTTACATGCCCGAGTTCCGCCGACGGTTGTGGTTTGGAATTCGTGGTTTGGGGTTGGCATGTGGCCACCCCAAACACTAAATTTAAATTTAATGGTTATTTTGGTGGGTTGTTTGGCCAGCGCACCATTTTAGGTGGAATTGGCTACTTTAACTCTAGATAAGTGGAGTCCTCCACTTTTAGTGGAGTTTTTCTAGGTGTAACTAGGAAAAAGAGTAGGAGACTAAATTTTCGCCCTTTAAGAGTGAATGAAGAGTCATTTTTGACTAATTGGAGCATTCTATAACCATTGGTGCAGAGAAAAAAACCTTTAGAGCACTGTAACTACATGTATTTGCAAAATTTTGAGCATAATGAAAGATAGACATGCCATTAGGAGCTAGACCAACAGATGTAGGCTAGGAGGGGTGAACAACTTCATCATGGCTGCTATGTAAATTATATGTGGTGACTTATTTCTCTATTTTACAGTGTTTTTTGCTGTTATTTATGCTTATTTCATGTTTCTAATTCACTAAAATCATCTACAAGTCATGGTTAAAATCCTCAATCCTTAAGAAAACTAATGAGACAAGTATGCACCTGTTTATAAACTGAAAAGACGTTTAACACAACAAAACTAATACAATCCTTTCAGATCATTATTCTCTAGGAATAATTAATTAAATCACTATTTAATTAATATTCCTTGTTAAATTTGACTAAATCATTTTGGAATAATAAAATAATTCATTATTTGTTAAATTATTCCTTAACCCCATCCTTGAAATGATAAACAAATAATTTATTTGTTTATTATTTCTAAATAAAGGGATTTAACCAATTCAAATTCCTTTTCCCTCCAAAAAAATATAATAAAATATTCTAAGCAGTTAGATCTAGATCTTGGTTAATAATATTTTATTATGCACCATTTTCAAGGATAACTCAATATTTTGTTATAAATAGGAGGGTTTTCCATTCATTATTTACCTTTGATGCCTTTATCATGGTCAAACTCTAATCCTCTTATCATTGTCATACTTTGATCACTTTATATATATATTTTTTTTATTCTTAAGCTCCCATAGAGTTCAACGCATCTTGGGTTTTCTACACCATTGAGAGGGAGAAACTTTGGATCTGAAGTGTTGAGGACAACCAAGAACCCATCCCATTGAGGGGGACTAGTAACATCATACTTTTTTCCCTTCCAAGGTGTTAACATAATATTAAATTCTTTATATATATTGTCTTCTCCGTTGGATATTTGGAGAAACTCTTATTTCATTTTACTATTTAGATACTTTTACTACATAGATCTTGGTTTTTGTTGCATTTGTTTCAACTATCTATTGCAGATCTAAGGAAATTAGACAACCATATTTGTTGTTATAATTGTTTTTCATGTGCAACTAAAGTGATCTCTTTTCATACACTTGCGTTAAGAATTCATTTTAACAGGTATGACTTTCCTTACTCATTTCCAGTTACATGTATGGTATGAAACCGACACCCACCTTCTCACCTCATTGAAGCAGTCAAATGCTAATCACATTTCGGATCACATTCACGAATGGAGACTTCATCTCCGCCTCATGAAATTCAAGATCCTCGATCAACTCTTGACTGAATGGTTTACGAAATCATTCGTTCCCAATATTGCTAAAGATCTTGCCATGGGTGGATATGTCATGAAAGAGGAATTCATTTCCAGAGCTCAATACCTTGATTTGGTTTATTCCCAATCTGGGACTTCATATGATCTATTTCCTGACATGTCGCGACCTTCAACTGATCTCGCATCATCTCCGTCTCCTGCTACGCCTCGAGTGGATGGTGTTATCAGGACAGTGGCTCATACTCATAGAAGTGCACCTAAAACTTATTTGAAGTCTAAATCCACTACTATTTTTGTGCCCTCCACTCCTTCCACTAACCAGAAGAATATTGGTAGATCCTTTGAGGTAAATGTTGTTCAATCTACCACAACAGATAAATCCTTGAAAGGTAATAAAAAGGGTAAAGGAAAGTCCAAATTTGATAACCCTAAACATGATTCGAAGAAGTCATCTGCCAACGATTCTTCAACACATAAGCCTAAATATCCTTGCTTGATATATGATGATGATCATTACACGAAGGATTGTCCTTGACCTGCCAAAGTTTCTCATCTTCTTAAGGGCACACTCTAGACTCCTGCAATTTTGAAAGAACCTTTCCCTTCTCAGTAGACACAAATGGTAGATCAATCTTAATCATCTAAAAACTCTCAGGTTTTAATGGCTGGAACAAAACCTATCACCATTACTACGATATTGAAATACTACCCCAACCCATCCAAGGTTCCTATGGAATCGAAAGTTACATATCGCCCTTCCTCTTCCACACCCCTACCTCTGGTCCTCTCCAAATTGACAAACCTAGTCGTGACTTTGTCATCCGACCACCCTCAAAGGTGTTCTTCGTAAATCGTCCTATAATTTGAATGCGACAATTGAACAACACTATAATATTGTAGAGGATCTAGCTCAAGCACGTTCGAAGATGTTGGCTTTGGAGGTCCTTTAGTCATGTCCATCACAATGGAAGGCACCACTCTCTGTTATTGGAGGGATTGATCCCGTAGGTTATAATCTTATTACATTCAATCTCAAGAATTTTGTTCCTCACCTCCCATCTCAGGTGGCTTTTCTGATTCAAGTTACCATCATGGAAATAATATTCATTGGAATTTAATTGATGAAGGTGCTTCAACCTGCATCATGTCTATCGCATGTTGGAAAGCTATCATCTGTTCCCCATTGAGTCAGACCCCAAATACCTTGGAAGCTTTTGATGGTAGAGGTTCTCGGTTGTACGGTATTCTCAAATAATTTTCCATTCTATTGGAGGGAAAATGGAAACCTTGTAAGTTGAAGCGGTAGAAGAAAACATGAACTATAATCTTCTTCTTGGATGCAGTTGAACGCATGCTATGGTTTGTGTCGTCTCCACCCTTTTTTGTTTCCTCTGTTTCCCTCATCAGGGAAAGATCGTGATTGTCAATCAGTTGGCTTTCTTTTCCTCTAATTCTTCAACGTGTAACATTCTGTATGTTGGGAAGATTGTTACCCCCTACGAGAACATCTAGTTGGGTCTATTCAAAGACTCATCCCTTCTGGGATTTTTTCCACTCCCACCTCTGAATTTCGCCTCCTTCATTATGATTTCGTCTAGTCACGATCCATGGATTGTTCCCAATCCTAACTAGATCGAGAGTTTTGGTGACATTATGCCTCTAAGCCAAACTGAGAAAATGTATCAAAGTATTCTCACGGCTTCTGAGGCTACATCCGGGACCAACAACTATTTGGTATCCTCTCTGGACACTTATGCGTAGTCTCTTTGGTTTGGTTCTTGGGAATATGATGATCCCTTGAATGATATTTTCCCCACTAACGAAAGTATCGTGGAGGTAATGTCTCTTGAAGAAACCTAGGGGGATGATGGGCATCATCGTTCGTCATTTCCCCCAATCCCATGTGACATCTCTGCCTGTCTAGACTCCCAAATTTTTCCGTACCAAGTGATCCATTTCAGAATCTGATCTTGATTCATGAAGTGTTGCTTGAAGGGAACATGGGCAATATTATTCCAACCATTCCAATCGACATCTTTGTCAAACTAGGGATTTTTGAGAATGTTCATATTGGTGAATATTCTTCTCTCGATGAGATCAAGGTCTATACTGAGATTTTTCAGGAATTTCGCGATGTCTTCACGTCATCATATGAATAGATGCCTGGTATTGATTTAAGTGTCATTGTGCACAAAACTCCTACCTATCTAGATTCGAATCCTGTTTGCCAACGGCTTCATCCCATACACCAGAGAAAGGCTTTTGTCATAAAGGGTGAAGTTGAAAAACTTCTCAAAGTTGGTTTTATCTATCCTATACCATTAACAGACTGGGTCTCAAATATTATTCCCATTACTAAGAAACAAGAGACCATTCGGGTTTTTGTTGATTACCATGATATCAATTGAGCTTGTTCTAAGGATAATTACCCCACTTCTTTTATCAACCATATCATTGTTGAATGTACCAAGAGTGAGATTTTTTCCTTTATGGACGGTTTCTTTGGATATAACTAGATTAACATTGCTTCAAATGATCAACACAAAACCGTGTCTATATGTCCACGGGGGACGTTTTCCTATAAAAATCTCCCTTTTGACTTGAAGAATGTCGAGACCACCTTCCAGCAAGCTATGCCATATGCTTTTCACAAAATCAAGCACATTGTTCAGGCATATCTCGACGATCTTCCTGCTCATTCTGTGAAATGTCAAGATCACCTAGAACACCTTAAAGCCATATTTCCTCATTGTAGACACTATAATATCTGGTTGAATAATCATAATTGTGTCTTATGAGTCGAATTTGGCCAAATCTTGGGTTTTATGGTATCTAAGGAAGGCATTTACATTGATCCTCTTAAAGTCGAGGTAATCATCAATTTTCCTCCTCCCTCTTTTGTCCATCAACTGCAGAGTTTGTAAGCGAAATTCAATTTTCTCCACCGTTTCGTATTAAATTATTCTAAGATTTCCAAAGGCTTTACTCGCTTGTTGAAAAACAAAATCCCGTTCATATGGGATGAAATTTTCCAAAGCTCTTTCGATGCATTGAAGCGAGCCCTCATCAGTGCTCCTCTATTGCATCCTCCTAATTATCACCACGATTACTACTTGTATTTGACCACCACTGACAACACTATTGGCATGCTGATAGTTCAGGACAATGATGATGATCAAGAGCATGTAGTGTACTACTTGAGCGCAACCTCTTTGATATTGATACCCATTATGCTCATGTAGAGAAGCTCGAACTGGCTGCTGTCTACGTTGTTCAGTGTTTTCATCACTACATCCTCCTGCGAAAAACTTTGGTGATATTTGATTGTAACCCTATGACTTATATTCTCACGGGTAAATTTCTTGGGCTAAATTATTCAAAATGGATTATGATCTTTCAATATTTCGACTTGGAATTTGATGCTGCTAAGTCTAAGAAATCCTAGGTTTTTGTTGAGTTGATTTGTGAAATTCCCACTGTGGATGATCCCACTCCTCTTGATGAGCCCATCCCCGATGAAAATTTCCTTCTCATTAGTACTCTTGATCCATGGTATGGATACATCATTGTTTATCTCTAGACCTAAAATTTTCAGCCAGAGTTATCGCACTCTAAGAGACAATGGACGCTACTATTCCCAACCTTATCGTATCGTTGGAGACACTCTCTATCACACTGGTATTGAATTTGTCCTCCATCAATGTTTGACTCTCGAAGAAGCTGAGAAAGTTCTCAATGACTGTCACTCCGGGGCCTGTGGTGGTCACATGTTCGGTTATGCTTCAGCCCAAAAGATCCTTCGTGCAGGTTATTTTTGGCTGTATATTTTTAAATACTTCATTGTTGCAGTACGAAAATTACATGACTGCCAGATCTACTCTCGAAAAGAGCGCACCCCAACCTCACCCTTGCACCTAGTTGTGACTGTCGGACCTTTCGTGAAATGGGGCATAGATTTCATGACTTGTAACCCTCACTCGACCAGGGGGCATGGTTATATTATCATTTCCAATTATTATTTCACTAAATGTGCTAAAGTGATTCCTACATATGATAATGAATATTTATATGCGGTATAATTCCTGTTCAATCATGTCATATATTGGTTTGGTGTCCCGAAAGAAATTTTCACTGATCATGGCTCTCAATTTTGAAATCATATGATGACATAGCTCATTGCTCAATTGGGGTTACATCATGATATCTCCACCCCTTATTATCCACAGGCCAATGTCCAATTTGAGGTTGTTAACAAAGTTTTTGTGACCATGCTACAGTGCACCATTCGAGAGCACAAACAGGACTGTCATCTCATGCTCTTCTCAGCTCTCTAGGCCTACCAAAATTCTACTAAGACTTCCACTAGATTCACACAATTCCAATTGGTGTATGTTATGGATGCGACACTCTAGGTTGAGTTTGAAATTGCTTATCTAAAACTAGTTGTCGAGCTACTTCCTGGTACTTCACCAGAGGAGGAGTGGTTGCTTTACCTCGAGCATATCGATGAGACCCATAGAATTGCTTCTTTCGCTATTGAAGCACACAAAAGACGAGTTAAAGCTAAATATGACAAATCCTTCAACCCTTGTATTTTCTCCAAAGGTGAATTGCTCTTACTTTATTACCAAGCTCATGATAAATTTGGAATTGGAAAAATAGAGCTAATGTGGCATGGGCCCTATATCATTCAATGGGTATTGGAATGAGGAGCCTATGAGCTAGCAGATTACGAAGGAAATCCATTGGATAAGCCTTAGAATGGGATATACATGAAAAAATATGACACTTAATCATGAGTGTGATAATTTTTACATTAGTGTTTTATTCATTACTTTGCTTTGAGTTGATTTTTGATGTGATTGTCTTCTTTGTAGACATTTTTCCTCTACTCACCTTGTGTTCCACTTGGTTTTCAGATGTCTTCAAATCATTACATTGGTTTTGTTTATGGTACTTTCCGTAGCACACAAAACATGTCTTCCGTAGCATGGGCACTCTTTGCCCCTGATGGCGAGCTAATTAATTTACAAGGTATTTGTTTGTGTAGAACAACTAACAATACTGGCTAATATAGTGTGGTAATATAGCTATTATCGGATGTTATTGATCTCAGGATTAGAGATTTGGTTGTTAGGTTAGACTCACAACTCATTGTGTTACAATTAAATGGCCATTATTCTTTGCGAAATCCTCAAATTTTGCGTATCTATTTGCGTGTTCGATTATTGGAAATACATCTTTATTTTATCACATATCAACATATTCCAAGGCTTTTAAACACCTTAACAAATACATTAGAAAATCATGTATTAGATAGACATTTGAGCAATATGAAAAAAACCAACGCATCATTATGATACACAAATAACTGTAGAAATGTGCATCTATATATATATAAGGTTTGTCAAGTGTGTTACATCCAAAATATCAAAAATATGTGTTATGTTACAAAAATGGCTCTTCGAACCTACATTAGTACAAAAAATGTAAAAATATGGCTCTTATCCTCCCACACGGTGCTCATGATAGCAGGTGACTACTTGAATCACTTGCCAGAGTAACCAACGTAGTCTGCCCAAAACCTCGACCATATGCCTCTTGAGGTGCAGAGGAATCTCATCAAAGGTAGCATACTCTGGGATGCCTCTCGTAAGGTCAACCAAGTTCTTCTCTAACTTGGTTAGTGTATTTTCTCCCTCCTCATAAGGAGCATCCTCTACCGGGCGGGCCACCCTCTGCGCAATAGGTGACATACCGAGCGGTCTGTGAGGACCCATATCTATAAAAACATCATAATTTTGTGTTTCAGAATACATAAGTTTAATTTTATAGTTTAACTGCATCAGTCCACTGTGCACATAGTGGAATGGGAAGATCTGGATCTCCTCTGAATTTGATGCCAGCATATGCAAAGTCCTCAACTATGATAATTTGATGACACAGCCACCTGAAAAAGGCTGTCGGGAAATGCATCTATTGGCCCCCACCCTATCGGGGCATGATCCCGCACCACCTCATCAGCCTTGGGTCCCTTAGGGGAGAATCATGGATCTCCAACCGCTGGTACTGAAAAAATGGTACTTTATCTAAGAAGAAGGTCACTAGGATGGACCAGTAAATGAATTGTTTCAGTCGCCCTGTCTTGCACTTGGTCAACTGGCTCTTCATATTAGCAAGTAACCCCTCGCACCAATTAAATATCATCGAGGCCAGACAGTCCACAACATACGTGAATTGAGATTTTGTTGCTTCATGCAATGCCTGGGCTCCTGCCACTCTAGTTATGCAATGAAGAATTGTGTGCAAGGGAAACAATCTGATAGAGGAAATATCTATTTTCCTGCTCTCATTTTTTCGAGCCCTAGGATAGTGTCTCTCGATGAGCATACTGGTAATCTCACAACCTATGGGAGCTCCGGAGAGTTGTATTCTCTCCCCTCTCCTGGACAAAACTATATTTAAATAGATGTCCATCACATCTAATTTCAATTCCTAGTCCCCGATGACAAATATTTGTTGGCCCACATCCCATAAACCAATCAAATATTAGAGTAGCTCCAACTGAGCTCTCAACCCTAATGTCTAGAATAATTTCAGAATACCACATTCACACAACGCATTCATGCAATTTTGATCTTGCAGTGCTTGGTGGTCTTCCACCTCGTGGCCTCGTTCTTTCCATTCAATCGCCATCTCTGAGGAAAACACCTACAAAACATGTTTTAAAGACATTTTAGGAGCTTTCATCGGAGTAATTTTGGAAATTATCCATAGAGATGGGCGGATTTATTGTTTCAAAATCCTCCCTGCGGCTAGCATGACTATCTGAAATAATTCGACATTGGCGGCGCGCTTCCCTAAAAGCCTAAACGCAACCACCACAGGTCTGATAGCTCGAAATCGCATTGGTCGCGAGTGATTTTGAGATTTTAAATCCTCCCCCCATATCCCTATTTATAAAAATAAATGCTAAATGAATGGAGTTAAAATGAAGAGGAGGCTTAGAGCTCTTACCTGACGTTGATGGATCATTGAAAGGTGTCCTGAATCAACCGTACCACTGATTTGAAGTTCAGAGGGAAAATGGGTAAAATGCACTTCTCAAAATAGATACGTGAAAATGATCTATTTATATATTTTCTAAATATTTTTGCCATTATTTTATTATTTTTCCTCGATATCAGTGATGTTTTTCATTTTTGGGTAGTAACAGGACTTTCACACAATTGGTGACTATTTCTGATGTAAACAAGTTGTGTTTTATCTTTTATTTGGGCTTGTTCAAAAATTATGAAAAAGGACCCCCCCCAGAGTCAACTTTCAGCTCTTTTCTGACTCTTGAAAAATGAAAATATTGTCGAGTACTTGTCATTTAGAACTCGTTAAAGTGAATGAATTGATGTGATCCCAATCTATGTTTACCCCCTTTTTGGGTTGAGACTTACTATTTACTAAAAAGGAACTCCTTGATCGAACATGGTCAAGAGGATCTCTTGAATACTGTTTTCTACCTTTTCGGATTCGAGAGATGATTTACAAAATGGGACATGATGGAGCTTTCCTTTATTTTCTTTTCAAAATACTTAAACATGAAAAGTTACTGAGTTACCCTTTCGTTGGACTTCTTAAAGATTAAATGATGAAAGACTTATCACCATGACGAGACTAATTTCCTCCTTCCTATGGCTTGTTAAAATTACTAGGATGGATTCATTCGAATATTGAACTTACATGCTCAACATATGCTATCCTCTTCACGCTGATTATAAAAATTAAAGAGGTACTCGTTTGCAATAACAAGGGAAAATTGAAAGTGAACATCCTATGTCTATTTTTATTAGCTTGTCACTCTTGAACATGACACTCACCTGTATTTCACGTCAGGTTGGGGACATACTACATTCATCACTTTTCCTCCATGGGTTTGGGAACTCAGTTTCCCTCACATTTGATTACCAAATTTTTTTCAGCATGACCTCTGATCCTATTTGAGTCAAATGTTGCCACACTCCGAAGTTGTGTCACCAATATGTTCAAGAGAAGTCCTTTTTGTCAAACATCCTTTGTTTATTTGACCTCCTCTGTTAAAATCCCAAATCACTCCTATCATCTTAAGATATTTATTGTTTCGTGTCGATGATGTGGGAATCATCATGGCCTTCCTTCGACGAATCACTTCCTATAAACTTTAGCTCATTATCTAAGAAGTTGATTTAGTAACTTTTTCTTAGTACCTTGGAGCTTGCATCCCTCAATGGCAAGTTCTTTGTGTTCGATGAAAGGCTCACATAATTGGCCTTCGATCAAATGATTCTGCGAGTGTTCGACTTCAACACATTCATTCACGCTTGTATATTATGTTGCTTTACCTTGGGATCCATCGTCATTATTGGTAGTCTCTCTCGTACATGTTAACAGTTTTCATCATTGACCAATAATCAACTAGTTTCTACCATGTTCGACACCAACAAATTCATTCGCATGGCTAGATTAGTACATTGGGTTGATTAAGATTACGGTGAAGACCCTGGGTTAGATATAATTTTTTATCCAGGTTGTAGGGAATTATTGATTATTCCTGATTGTATACATGACCCTATCTATACGAATGGTTATGTCCATACCGCGGATCCATTTCTATGATCTCTTTAGATGTTACGATCATATCGTGGGTTCATGTGTTATTTGGTGCCTAGTGTAGAGTTATGTGGCTAAGAATATTCATACCAGAGATGTCATATGTTTGATTTGGCAGGTTTTTCGGAGATCATCTGAGCTCTTTGCCTTGGTTCATAAAGCATTTCAGCCATCACTCCCTTTTCTGCCTTCATGCTTTAGGGGGCATCTGATACAGATTATTTTTTCACCATGCTCATTTTCCCGTCCCTAATCATGAAATTCCCCATGATATATCGTGTGCAATGTTTCCACTATGGAGAAATATGTTAAAACATCTCATGAAGATTAAAATAAAACTACCTTGGAATATTACTGAAGAAACTTTGTCAAAATTACGTTGATTTCATATTGACAGTTCTAGCTTAGCACTGACAACGCTCTTATTTCTTGGAGAACCGCGTTGATCCCTTTTTGGAAGTGTTTTCTCAAATGGAGGAGAAGCTTTGACCTCTAAAAGTTCCAAGGTGACGAGTTGGTTGTTGAAAAGTGGTAATAGAGTCGAGCTCTTATATTTTAGAGCTTTTATCTCATCCATGGGGCGTTTATCCCTTATAAATTGGATCTTCCTCCTCCTTTCATGGGCTCCCAACCTCTTCTCCCTTCCTATAAATTCATGCCCCTCTTTCCAATAATGTTAGTTTGGTTGGTCATTGTTGGGCTAGCCTGAAATTATCCTTGCATTGTGATAACGCCCAAGTGTTCGAGAGAACGAATGCTTTAGAGCTTCAGTGAAGGACTCAAATTTTCACCAAAGGAGGCCTCCAACATTAAGGCCTACGGTTGTAAGATCTTCCTTTTATATTTATCAATAAAACATCTCATGTTTTCTTTCTATATTTTTCTAATTGTTTATGCAAATATTTGGGTACTCCTTGATCTGCTAGATAGCTAACGTTTATTATCATTATGTATTGGATTACGTTTGTTGTTTCCTCTTGATCATCCGAAGGTATTCGTGTCTCATCAGTCATTAAGGTCATCGTCAACAGATTCGAACGTAGCATTGGGAAAAAGGCACTTCTATCTATTTCCTTGTCGCATAGTGAATGTTAGTTAAGAGAGCTTTGCACTAGAAAGTATCTCACATTGCTAGACCCACTCTAGTGCTAGAGAGATCGCCTATGTCCATAGAGGAGATTTATCTTGACAAAACTATCCCTCTCTTTCATGCACACTATGAATCTCTCTCTCCCCCCTCTTTCCCCATCAATGGGTTCTCTCCCTCTCTCCCCCCACCCTCCCTCAGCCCTCATCCTCTCCCTCTCACTCATCTTTTTTCCCTCTCTCTCCCTCTCTGAGTCTATTTTATTCCCTCTCTCCCCCTACATCTCCCCCCTCCAAATATATTTCTATATTCACCACCTCTCTCTCTCTCTCTCTCTCTCTCTCTCTCTCTCTCTCTCTCTCTCTCTCTCTCTCTCTCTATATATATATATATATATATATATATATATATATATATATATATATATATATATATATATATATATATATATATATATATATATATATATATACCCTCCATATCTATTTATATCTTCACCACCTTATTCTCTCTCTCTCTCTTGCCACATATATCTGCCCCCTCCAACGATATTTTTATATTCTCCATCTCTCTCTCTTTATCTCTCCATATAAATCTATCTCTCTTTATCCCCCAATCCTCTATTCCTCATCCCTCCCCATCCGTTCAAGGTTTTCACCCTATATAGATAATTCCTGCAAATGAATTCCTTAAAAAAATGAGAAAAAATACAAAGGCAAGAACATAAAATATACACAAATATTTTCTCTTAAAACCCCATATCAGAAATACTAGGTTGATTTTTCATTTTATTCATTTCAGTTTTACACTACATTATATAAATTTTGAAGCATCCATAAACACCCAATCCATTAACCTTATATCAGAACATAATTGTATTTTGTTTGACCAAATCTACAAAACCATGGGAAAAAACACCCTACATAAAACTATTTGCAAAACTATGCGTGGTTCCACCCATAAAAAGAATTCTTTTGGTGCTTCCCTGAACCCCATACAAGGGGATTACCACCCCCCTACAACCCCCTTAATATGGGGGGCCTATCGTCCCCTACAACATACTCATGAATCCAACATACCTTTACATTTTTTCCGAGAGATTTAGGTCTCCCACTTGAGGACTTATTTCTATTTATATTTTGATTTTGTCCTATTATAGGCAAGGCATCTCCATTATGTATCTCCATGATTTTTGTCTCATCTCCTCCAACAACAAGGATTTTATTTTTTCATAAAATATTAAGGTAGTTTCGTTACTACCTATCACAGCAACCTGACTATCCCACGATTCAAGTAGAGAACAAAACAAATTGATGCACTTATCTTCATCTAAAATTTTAATATAAAAACATAATCAATGAATTAACATTGTATTGAAGGAATTTATATTATTTTTGAGTGAGTCTCCATCCTTCATCCTCAAGTTATACAGCTTCTTCCACAAGAAAAATTTATTTACCAAGTAATTAGACTGATACAAGGTCCTTAACTTGTCCCATAAATATTTTGTTGTAGCTTCTCCTGAAACATTTTTTCCTTTCAATCAAAATTGGTCTAGTCTTCTATTCACATTTCCATTGGTTTAGTACCTAGATCCACAATCATCCACTAACGTTTATCGACCAATAGATCCTCCATCTTGAGCTTGCACAACTCAAAACTCTTTTGTTGAATTTATCAATCTCTATATTTCCATTGTTTTCCATTTCCTTTCACCACAAGAATGGATCCCACAAATCTCCCATTGTAACAAGGTCTACAAGAGGCCTAAGAAAAAAACCCCTAAGCCACAATGACATCCCCATGAAGTCAAAAATACTCTAATACCATATGTAGGTTTTAACCCTATATAAATAATACATGCAATTGAATTCTTAAAATAAACAAAAAATATACAATGGCAAGAACAAACGTTAGAGGAAATTTCAGCCTAAAAGTGGCCCCCTAAAGAAAAATAATAAAATAACAGCTGAGATTATAAAATAAGAGATGAATTTTGGAGGGAAAAGAAGAAAACTAATTTTTATTGTATTTTTGTCTTATCGCCTTACATGTTTACTCAAATTTCAAGTGTAGAAACTCATCTAATGTGGAATTAAATTCCACATCCAAAGAGTACCCATTATTCATACTTTTGAGAAGACCCACATTAATAAAAATTGAAGATACATTAAAAAAGTGTGTTGAACACGCTTTTTTAGTGTATCTTTAATATTAATAAATGCGGGTCTTCATAGAAGTATGCAGAATGGGTACTCATTGTATGTGGAATTTAATTCTGCATCCAACAAATATCTACACTTGAAATTTGAGTAAAGCTATAAGGATATAATCCAAAAATACAATTAAATAAAAAAGTAGTTTTCTTCTTTTCCCGCAAAAATATTTACATGTACATTTTTTTAAATTTAAATTATTGTGATTGGTTTACATATTATGACATGGAAATTACATGAAAATTCGATGAGCACTTGTAGGCCGAAATTTACTCTAATGAAATATACCCAGATATTTTCTCCTTAAACTCAAAACCAAGAAAACCATATTAACTTGTCATTATATTAGTTTAAATATTACATTACATTATATAAATGTCAAAACATTCATAAATCCCTAATCCATTAAACATCGATTAGAAAATAATCATAGTTCTTTTGACTAGATCTACAAAACCATGGGAAAAACCACCATGCATAAATATATGTGCAAAACCATGGGTGGGTCTACAAAAAAAATGGTTTTCAAGGGTCTTCCTTGAACCCCATGCAGGGGGGATATCACCCCCCTACAACCCCCCAAATACGGGGGCCTACTGCCCCCCTATGACTCCCCCAACCATATCTAGTGCAACATATCACACATGAAACTAGTCCTGTAAAAAATATAACACATACCCGACATTCCTCTACTTCTTTATTCATCCCTCCCTCACTCATTATGTACTTCACAACAACCCATCTCTCTCTCTCTCTCTCTCTCTCTCTCTCTCTCTCTCTCTCTCTCTCTCTATACCCTCCAGATTTGTCTCTATATCCCTCCCTTTATCCTTCTCTATCTCTCACCCCTATCTCTCTCTCCCTCACTCTCTTCCATAAACTCTATTTCTATCTCCCTGTCCTCTCTCTCTCTCTACCCTCCAAATTTGTATGTGTATCCCTCCCTTTATCCTTCTCTATCTCTCACCCCTCTCTCTCTCCTAAAATATATTTCTATCTCCCCCCCCCTCTCCTGCTCTTTCTCTCCCACATCTCTTTATCTCTCTCTTCCCATCTCTACCCATCTCTCTCTCAATCCCACTTCCTCTCACTCTCCATCCTCCCTTCCTCTCTCTACCCAGTCTCTCATCCATCTAGTTCAATTTATATCCCTCCCTACCTTCTTATATATCTCTCTCTCCATACGTATCTATCTCTCTTTACATATCTACATGTATCTCTCTCTCTCCCTCCCTCTTCTACTCAATAAATGACTTTCTCTCTCTACCCTATATTTCCCTCACCCTCTTCTCTCTCTCTCTCTCTCTCTCTACCCCCCTACTAAATATATGATTCACAACATCCCCCTCCAACTCTCTCTCTACCCTTAAGCTTTGTCTTCATCTCCTTCCCTTTATCCTTCTCTATCTCTCACTCCCCCCTTCCCTCTCCCTAAATTTCTCCTTTCCAACTCTATTTATTTCTCTATACCACTCTCTTTATCCTTTTCTACCTCTCTCTCTCTCCCTCACTTCCTACCCCTCTCTCACTCTCTTCCCCCTTAGGTCATATCTATCTCCCACTCTTCTTCTCTGTTTTCCCCTCTCGCTCTCTCTTAATCCCCCTATCCCTCTCTTTGTCTTGTTTCCCCCTTCCTTTATTTCTCTATCCTTTCTCTCTCACTAAATACATTATTAAAAACAAGCCTCCTCCAACTCTCTCTCTCTCTCTCATGGAAAATTTTAAGGATAAAATTTCATTTTAAATTTTAGAAACCTTGGCGAATCTCAATAGTACATAATATGCAATTTTTAAAACGTTTGGAAATGTTTTTGTCAAAGTATTCAAATTTCTAGTAATTTTATATAGTCTATATGTAAATTTTTGGTGATTTTTAAGGTAAAATAATTTTATACTATAAAATTTGGGCGAATAACTTTTATAAAAAGTGGAAATTAATGAATCATTTTTTTGGAAAAATCATGGAAAATTATCCCACTTGTGAATATTAGCCCCTAAAATTTTCCCTTCTCTCTCTCTCTCTCTCTCTCTCTCTCTCTCTCTCTCTCTCTCTCTCTCTCTCTCTAGCTCTATCTATATTTCCCTCTATCATTATTTATCTCTCCCTCCCTCACTCCCTCTGCCTCTCTCATTCTCTTCCCCCTATGTCATCTCTCTATATCTAATTCTTCCTCTCACTTCCCCTCCACTATCTCCCCCCATCTCTTCATTTCCCTCCCCAAACTCTAACTCATTCTCTCTCTCTCTCTCTTCCATCCCTCTCCCTTTATCCCCCTCCCCTCTCTCTATCAATCCCTCCACAACTTCCCCCACCAATTGTGTCTTTCTCTTCCTCCCCATGTCTACCACAAATATCTCCCTCTCTCTCTCCGTTCCCCACCCTATTTACTTATCTATCTCACTTTTCAACTTTTATTCACCAACTCATTCTTCTTCACCCCTACCTACCCCACTCCCCACCCCTGTAAACCCACCTCAAACATTTCCCACCAAATCATTTTATCGACCCACCCCTATGCTCTCTTTATGTCTCTCTTTCTTTATCTCTTTATCTCCCTTGGCCCCTCTAGCCCCCCAAACTCACCTCAACCATTTCTCATGAGTGAAATTCACTAGCTACATGAACACATATGCATTACTAGAAATATAAATGTGCATGTTTTTTTATTACTAAAAATGTGCATGTGCTAGGAACAAACACACATTTTTTTGAATTTAAATTTTCCCTAGTAGGAATCCTATGTGCATGGTTACTTGGTTTCTTTGAATATAGGTTTGAGATCATGAACATGGTGGTTTTACTACAAATACATGAAAAACTCATTTTTTGAGAAAACACATACATCTATTATCTTTGATGTTATTTTCTATAAGATAGAAAAATATGTTTTCCACGAAACTACATAGACATATATAGTTGACTATCTAGATTTTGAATATATATTTTTTCAAAAAATAATAGGTTTTACTATTTTTAATACATTTTTATCCTCACATATATCAAAATATTAAAATACATTTGTCTAAGGGATAATTTCCCTTGTAGTAGCAAGTTACTTTAGACCTATAAAGCCTTCTCCAAGAATTTATGAGACAAAGGGTGTTGTAGTCAAAACATAATACAAGTAGATCCCAATGCATTCATGCCTAATTACAAAGAGGGAATATGAACCATACCTTCCTATCACCAGAAAGATGTTAGTTATTGCAGCCAACTTGGGGAAACCTTTGAATATCTATACTCTTCTCCTTACTCTTTAATACCTGAACACAAGAACAAAAGAACCAAACCCTATACCATGCAATATTTTTTATCACTAGAATATAAACACATTCATAATCAACATGTAAATACAAGAGAATAATATGATAAAATGAAATAGCTGGGGAAATTTGTTTGTGTTTGTATTATGCTAATGTAGTGTGTACTTTGTCCTGCACTTCCCCTAAAAAACAACTTATTTCCCGTTGCACATATACTGATGGATTATCACAGGGAAAAATATGAGTGAACATTTTGGAAACACTTCAACATATGTTAATTTTTCCTCCCTTGTCGATCTAGGTAGAGCCTGTTTTTATAGATTTTACTAGCAAGTGATCACATTGAATGTAGACATCTTTTTAACCATTTCTTGTCCTTTGATATGGGATATTTTATTCGGTGATGTTAAAAATAATTTCTTAAGGAGCATGAAAGTACCATAAATGAAACATTCATGAAGAAGAAACACAAAATGAAGACCTTATATACAAGGCACCAATATTTATTAATGAAGTTCACTATTAATGTGTGAGCTATGTCTCCTAGACTAACTTCAAAGTGGAAAGGAATCTATATTATCTTAGCAAAATAATGAAAAATACATGGTGAAATACATGGAAACACCTCATATCTGGGTATGACCAAAAAATTCACTCTTTGAATCCCATTTCTAACTACACTATTGGATTCCTTGCGAAATTTCAATAAAAATGAGTATAAGCTTGACCAGGTTCTAGTACGGTCACCTCCTCCTCATAAATGTATGCCACAACATTTAAGAATATGCTGCAAAATATGACACATAGTCCACATCCTCGATTATTGTTCCCTCCTGGGCATAGGTCGGCTCTCAGCATACGTGCTAAGTCTTCATAGCCCCTTTTCTCTTCGTGGTTGAATGAGCATGGGTTAAATAATATGACATAGCATAATTTACCATGTGGTCCCATTGGCATATATTAATAACCATATGGTATTTTTTCAACCATATGATATAACTAGTATGGATCCAAAAACCCTTGGCATGTTGGTTTATTTTAAACATAACGAGATACCCATTATACTAAATATAACACTCACTTCAACCATAACTCGCATGTGTTATAACCATATTATTTATATGTTTTTCCATTTGTGTTGGTTATAGGATGTCCATTTAAACCATATCATTCCAAAATTATGTTATATCAACCATATGATATATGAACACAATCAAAGCTGCCACCATGTTCTTGTTTGCATTGATTGATTATGGAATTGTTGTCGAACTTCTATATGTGGTAGAGTTGTCGTATTTGGCTGTCTCCATCCCCCATTTTTTTCCATAAACATTCTTCGAAGCTTTTAATTAGAAACTTGCGCCACCCTTAACACAATGATCTCATGGTTGATTTTTTGTGGAATTGGCCATTTGACGTAAAGTTCATGGGTTCAAAACCCATTGACCCTAACCTTATTCTTATTTTGGTCCAACTTCTCCATGTACGGTTGCCACATGATAGACCTCTATTTGGCCACATGGCACCCAACAATTGAGCCACTTCATGCCACGTGTGTAACTAACTATCCCTAGGTCCCATTATTTTTATCATGTCACTTGTTGCGGTCCCACATAGTCCGTTGATTAGGTTTTCATGAAGTGGCCTATGAGAGTGCCACATGGCACCCTATGGGCCCCACCTACACATATTTTTTGTTGTTTGTGCCAAAATTCATATGAGATCATCTTTCTCAAAGAGACTCATATTGAGGTTTTGTTCACACCATTGGAATCGTTTCGACGAGATCTATGAATTGTCGTTGGTTTTACTGAGATTTGAGGACTTCAAATTTTCAGCCTTTTTCGATCCTCTTGGATCAATCCTCCCCACTGAAAGAATTTTGATCCCAAAAATTTAAACGCATAGATCATACATGTTTTGTTTGATTTATAATATAACCCATATCCTTTTTTATCCAATAAAATGACAAAAACTTACTATGTTACATAGATAAGTGATGTTATACATTTCATCACTTTCACAAGAAACATGTGATTTACAATGGTGGCCACACTCAAATACTTAAAAAGGCTACCCATCTCTTACCAAACTAGGAAAATGGGATTTTTTCTAGTATTAATTCATCAATTAGTTCCTTCACAAGTGCTTTTTAGTCCTTCTTTGGATGTAGCTCCAGATGGAGCTTCCAACATGTAGCTCTATGGTGTCCTCCCTTGTTGCAATGGGTGCAATCGTTTTACTTCATCCAGACTTTATTGATATTATTTTTCTCCCATTGTGGAGAGGAGTATTTATGTTGTGTATCCTTCTTGGTCAACATAACCTTCCTTAAATGATTGTCTTTGGTGTAGCTTTGGTGAGGGGTGAAAATGCGAAAATCAGAAACACTTTTTAGAATTAAGGTTTTAGGGGTAATAAGTGTTGGGAGAACTAATACTGATAGAAAAAATTATGAAAAAATAGTATGAATTCTGTGTAATATTATACTTTTCTATCTAAAAATAGTTTAGAGAAAATTTATTTCTAACTATGAAAATGTCGACGAAGACCTAAAACATGAAAATGTTCAAAAATAAGGAAAAGTGTTACCGAGATTCACATTTTCACCCTAAGGAGAATTTGACGTAGCTTTTCCTTTGAAATGCTCAGATACATTTTGAGATGACTAACAATCATGATCATTGGAATTTTGTGATTTTCTCTTAGCCTATACTTATTCAAACTCTTTTTCTTTTGTATATTTGAAGTATCTTTCATCGATGGGCTTGGGGCTTCCTTATTCGGTGGAATTGGAGAATATTCCATCTTCCTCTCTGACATAGCCTAGTCCTTCTTGTCAAGGTAGTTCCACCACATGGGTGGGATTCACAATTCCCTAGCCATTAATTCCTAAGCCCTTTCCTTCATATCCCATTCTCTTTAACAACTTCAAACTGATTCCCTTGGTGTGTTTTTCAAATGCAACAAAATCATCATCATAATTAGAACATGAAACTGAAGAATCATTGATATTGTTTCCATCAATAGTTGATTCTCAAGAAGATGAGGATGGATTTGCTAAGACTTTAGTGAACTGCAACTTTTCCAAGGCCTCTTTTGTGGCTTGTAACTACAGTTGTAATCCCTAATTCTCCTCTTCTGTTTCTTGTAGAAATATCTTCACCTTAGCATTCTCTGCTTGAATTCTTGGGTTGATTTCCTCTAAGTCTTGGGGCCATGAATTATTTGAAGGTTTTCCCATATTTGGTCCAATAGTTGTGATATTCATCTCATCACTTGAATCAGAACCATGGTCATGTTTCATTGTAGCAACATTTTCTTTTTTGCCATTTTCTCCCTGATCTCTTAGGATTTAGTTCATGATGTAATTTCCAGCAATGCTCCTCATCATGCCCATTTTTCTTGTAATGAGTGCAAGAAGTATTCCTTCCTTTTTTATTTATTATAGATGTCTTCTTTGCATGGTTTTCTTGTTCATGCTTCCCCTATTTTCAAGATGAATTTCTTTCACACTTGCTTCATCTATATTATTTGGATCAAATGATAACAATGAGCGATGAAGATAACTATGTAAATTACTAATGTATTTCACCAATGTTTATGGTGAGTCTAAAGGAATATTCAATGTCAATGTTTTCTTCCTAAACTCTTCTGCAAAACTTTGAACATTCTGACCTTTTCCCTATCTTAAGCTTTGCGACTCCATCATGTATTTTTTGTTGTAACCCAATGGGTAAAATCATCCTCTTAATGCTGAAACAAACTCAGACAATGATGAAAGGAGTGTACCATTATGCTTGCCACCTTTCTGAATTTTTCTCTCTAACCATACAAGAGTTGTGTCTTCCAACTAAAGATATGTTAACTGGATCTTCACCTCATCCTCTTCGATCTATTGTATACTACAATACGCTTCAATCTGTCTAATCCAACTATTTAGCTTTTCTACCTTGGGTTCTTTGTTAACTATGGAAAATTAAATTTCACAACTAACTTTAAAAATGGGCTTTTAGAAGCATTTTTCTTATGAATATTTGAATGATGAGAATGAGGACAAGATGAAGATCCTAAACTTGAATATGGTGACTCAAGAGGTTCTCCTCCACCTCTTTGGTGTTCAGACACATTATATTCTATTGGTGCTCCCTCTTTCCTACGCTATTTTTCCATTCTCCTTTCATAATCTGCAAAAAAAAATTCCAAGAAATCCTCCATCATGTAGAATGCCTCATGGAAATATTTCTCATTCCCTATGCACATGTCATCATCCTCCATTTTCGTTCTTCATGTTGCACATAAAATTTCAAGGTTAAAATACTTGAGTTTTCCTTCACCCTTTTTGAGTTAGGCCCTGGTAAGAATCCACACACATAATTCACATCAAAGAAGACCACTCTAATACCAACATGATTGAGGATATTTTCTTTGGTAATGTTAAGTAAAATTGCTTGAAGAGGATTAAAATAAAATAAATGCAACATTCATGAAGAAGAAACACAAAATGAAGACATTATAGACAAGACACCAAGATTTTTAATGGATTTCATTGACAATGTGTGAGTTGCGTCTTTGTACCCAAATTCAAAGTGGAGAGGCCTCTATATTATCTTATGAAAATAATGGAAAATACATGGAAAAATATATTTCAATGCTTCATATCTAGGGATGACACAAAAACATGTTGCCCAAATCCCAATTCATACTACACTAGTGGATACCTTATGAAATTTTAAGAAAAACGAGTATAAACTTGACTAGGTTTTGAAATTGTCACCTCCTCAAAATTCGTGCTACAATAGATCAAATATTCTTGGAATATTCCCCTAGAATATTATCTATAATAACTTGTAGAGTATGCCAAAAAATATACCTCCTCTAGTTTTGTGCCCACCTGGGCACAAGTCCCGTCTCGGCCTTTGTGTTGAGTCTCTATAACCCCTTCATTCTCTGTGGTCGAATGAGCATAGGTTAAAAAATATGCCATGGTGAACTTTACCATGTGGTCCCATTGGCATATATTAATAACCATGTTGTATTGTTTCAACCATATAATATAACTGGTATGGATCCAAAAAACCTTGGTGCATTGGTTTATTTTAAACATGATGACATACCCATTAAACCAAATCTAACACTCTATTCAACCATTACTCGTGCATGTTATCACCATATTATGTATATGATTTTCTATTTGTGTTGCTTATTGGAGGTCCATTTAAACCATGTCATTACAAATTGATGCTATATCAAACATATGATATATGCGCCCAAATAAAACTCCCACCATGGTCTTGTTTGTGTTGATTAATTGTGGAACTATTTTCACACTTCTATATGTGGCAGAGCCATCATATTTGGTAGGCTCCATCCCCTTTTCCTCCATCCACGTTCTTGGAATATTTTAATAATAAAATTATACCACCCTTAACACAATGAGCTCATGGGTCATTGGTTGTGGCGTTGACCACTTGACCTAGAGGTCATGGGTTCAAAACCCATTGACCCCAACTTTATTCCTATTTTGGTCCAACTGCTCCACATAAGATTTCCATGTGGTGAACCTTTATTGGGCCAAATGTCACCCAATGATTGAGTCACTTCACACCATGTGTGTTATTATTTGTGCCTAGTTCCCATTCTTTTTCCATGTCACCTGTTGTGGTCCCACCTGGTTTGCTGAATAGGCTACCATGTGGTGGACTGTGGGAGTGGCATGTGGCACCTTATGGATCCCACTTGCACATACTTTTTTTATGGAAAACTTAATATGAGCATATCTTCCTCTTAAATACTTGGATTTAGGTGTTGTTCACGTAGTTGGAATCATCTTAACGAGATCTAATACTTGGTGTCAATTTTGCTAAGATTTGAGGACTTCAAATTTTGAGCCTTTTTTTATCCTCTTGGATCATCCTTTGATCCTTATATTCTTTTAGTGATCAAATTTACTAAGTTTAACCTTATCCATGAAATTTCTCTCTTTGATTCTACATCACAATGTGATTTTGTTATTGTTAGCTCTCTATTTCTTAAAGCCAATTTACATAGAGCATTGTTTGGCCTAGTGTTGCTTGACTATAACTACAAAGCTATTTTGAAGGAACCAAGTAATGGTTTTGGAGCTTTTCAAAAATAATTTTTTGCATCCTAACTTTCAAGATGATGATCCCTTCTAGTAGACCCAAGGGGGTGACTTTTTAAGCTATAACAACATCCCTCATCTATTTATGCTATTTTTTTTGTGCCTTAACCATTTGGAATAAAATTATGTGGTGCATGAGTGAACATTAAAACCCGCAAACTAAATTGAAAGAATGATTGTTTGATAATTTTAAGACTTATTTAGGTCACATTAATGGAAGATCTTTTAATTTCAAGGTTATAATGACTTTCATAATTTTATATATACAAAAAATTAAGATTATAAATTTTGGAAAAATAATTATGCAAAAGAAAAACCTATTTTGTATAGCTCTAGAATTTTTTTTACCAATATTCCATCATTTAGATAATAAAAGGTTGCACTAACCGAAACATGTGCAAGATATTTTCCATGAAAATAACATACCAATGTTAAAAAAACTCAAAATTCACATGGTTAGACAGAATTTCTATAAATAAAAATTATATATTCCAAAATCCAAGTCATTTTCCTACATTTCATTTTTTCATGCCATCTTCAAATTCATTGTGTAAGTACCTTTAATTATTCCTCCAAGTTAACATATTTTTTTTTCTAGGTTTGCATTACCACTATTACATCATGAGAGACCATCATTAGCTTGCACCGACCCACTATTTGTTTTTGTTAAAATTTGGCGACATGAGCATTCTTATGTTCTTCTTTGTGGAGTTCCATATTAGTAGCTTTAGTGGTTGGGATAATTGTTTGTTCACCCATCTAGCCATGTTCAATTCCAAAGGATATGTTTGGCCCCTTTGTGATAAGGCTCAAAGAGCTTAAACCTTTAGTTTGTATAGTTGTAATAAGACGATGGTGAAAGCTTCTTGAAAATTGTATGATCTTGTTGAGGCATATGACATTTTGGCTAGTCACTTCAGTTCACCCATATTCAAGGACAAAAAACTCAAATTGATCAATTTGAGCTTTTTGCCTCTAAATATTGGTGAAGTTTCCACCCGAAATGTCGAACACCTCAACACGATCACATAATGATTTAGAAGTTTTTGCTATCATCTTCTTAACTATGAAAATATACATTATAAAATAAGTTTAATAACTCAATAATATTCTCCCATTTCAAATTAATTGGAAAATATATCCAAGAAAGAAACAAAACTTAAAATATTTAAATCAAGTTTACTTTTCACCAACTCACACTAATGTGATTAATGATACTAAGTGATTACATTTGTCATCACTAACTCTCATTAATGTCATTGATGATATTAAGTGATTTTTTTAAAGTTATTGTTGTGACTTTGCATAATAATAATAAATATTTAGTATAAGCATTGAAATTTTTTTCCCAATAATATGTTTTATGTATATTTTTTAATTAATTTTATTTAAAATACAAATATTTAGTTCGTATGAAATCAATAATTCAATTCTATCATTTCAAATTCATTGGAAAATATATCCAAAAGAAAAAGAAAACTTAAAATGTTTAAATTATGTTTAGATTTCTCAACGGCAACCCTCATTAATTTCATTGATGACACTGAGTGATTAGATTTGTCACCACGAACTCTCATTAATTATACAAAATGATTTTTTTAAATATATGTTTGTGACCTTGCATCATAATAAAGATCTAGTCTAAACTTTATAGGCTTTGATTATTTTATTTTATTTTTTTAATTGTATATTTTTCTCATTATTTTTATTTAAAACATAATCATAATTTGTAGTTTAATTAATAGACTAAATGATCTTTTTTTCAAGCACATTTTATGTTTAATTTATTTTAAATATTATAAATATTTTTAAGAATTAGAATTTTAAGTTTTTAATCTATAAAATTTGAGTCACTAATACTAAATCTATTTATGCATTTAAAAGTGTATTTTGAACAATAAGAAATCACAAACTTGCTCAAAGTTATATTGCTAGATTCCAACCAAAAAAATCATTATATCTATTAGTTAAACTATACCGGTTAAATTTAAAATTTGGATTATTTAATTTATATAATTAGAATATCTCATGGATTTTTTACAGCATTGAATCCATTTGTACATTTAAAAACACAATTTAAATAACACAAAATTACACTCTTATAAAAAAATATAATATGAAAATATTAGACTTTACCAATTATCCATTATATATATATATATATATATATATATATATATATATATATATATATATATATATATATATATATGCATTTGTGGAGAATATATATCAAATATTTTATACAATTTTTTATATATAAATAGCTAATTATTACTATTCAGAAATTAAAATTTTGATTTGATTTTATTCCAAATTCATCACAATGTGTTATTTGACTTAATAGTTTCAGCCAACAAGTGTGGCTTATTTTTAGACATTAATTTGATTTGATTTTATTCCATATCCATCACAATGTGACATTTGAATTAATTGTTTGAGTTAACAAGTGTGGTTTATCTTTGGACATTAATAAGCCATATTTATTGGCTTGAAAACCTAGACAAAAATAACACATTAAGGTGGATTTAATCAGATCAAAATTACACAATGTCTTATTTGACTTAATATTACACAATGTGTTATTTGACTTAATAGTTTGAGCTAACAAGTATGACTTATCTTTAAACATTAATAAACCACATGTGTTAGCTTGAAACATAGACAAAATAACACATTAAGATAGATCTAGAAGAATCAGAAAAAAAATTACTCACATCACAAAAATTGCTTTAACTCAAACTTTAAAAGTGTTAGTTGACTTAATATTACACAATGTGTTATTGAACTTAATAGTTTGAGCTAACAAGTATGAATTATCTTTCAAACTTAATAGTTTGAGCTAACATGTGTTAGCTTGAAACTTAGACAAAATAACACATTAACATAAATCTAGAAGAATCCAAACAAAATTACTCATATCACAAAAATTGCTTTAACTCAAACTTTAAAATCTATTTTAATAGTTTTAAATTCATATTCTTTAAAATTATAAATATAAAATAAATAAAATTTAAATAATATTAATCTAAATTAAATATAAAATAAAGAGATTTTAAATAATATTAAGACTAAATTTTATTGGTAAATTAAATTATTAATCAAATAATTTTAAAATTTTATGTATTTTGTAATTTTTTAAAGTTTAAATAATATAAAATAAATTCAATTTTGAAAGTTTAAATAATATAAAATAAATTCAATTTTGAAATTTCATGTAGTGTATAATTTTTAAGGTTTAAATAATATAAAATAAATTCAATTTTTAAGAGGAGTTTAGAAAAATGAAAGTATAAATTTAATTTTTATTTCAAGTTTAAGGTAATAATTACAATGATAGTATCCTCATTTACTTTATATTAATTATGATTTGGTTATAAATATTTATTTATTCGTTAATGTAAAATATAAATAAATATTTTTTTAATATATATTAAATTTTTATATTTGTATTATTTTATTGGTGTAGATAATTAGAGTTCAAAAAAATAAAAATGAAGTTTTACATCTCAATTGGTGATGGCTTATTACTAGGAGGTTCAAGATTCAAATCTCCTTAATTTATTTGCTTTTGTGGAAATAACATAAGGAGGAACTTAGGTTTTATAGTGGTAGTTGTCAAAATTGACCTTCTATCAAGTGAGTATGAAATTGGCATAGTTGTTGATTTCAGTTGTCAAAATTGACCTTCTATCAAGTGAGTATGAAATTGGCATAGTTGTTGATTTCTCTAGTCACAGAAAATTCAGAATAGATTAATAAAAAAATATTTCATGATATATTTTTGTGTATATAGAGGAATCAGAAATTAGGCTATGTTGGTATTGGTGAAACCATTACCACTATAACATCTAGGTGAATCTTTATGCACCCCAAGCATATCTCACATGATAATTAAGGAGATTGAACTTTCACAATGTCTTCATATCATGTTAACACGATCTCCAATGGAATTGCATCCCTGGGGTTGATATAAGTACAATATTCTTATATATATATATATATATATATATATATATAGAGAGAGAGAGAGAGAGAGAGAGAGAGAGAGAGTTTACTTCTTACCAGTTGTATAATTATATTGATAAGTGGGTCTATTTTGGAATATGATTTCCATATTAATAATTAAATTATAAAAAATAATTGTGTATGGTTGGTATTTAATATTTACCAAATATTCTTAGTGATATAACATAATAGATAGTTGAGATTTATCTCACACCATCATTTTCAGGGTTTCAATATTTTCCTTTTCAATTAAATTTGTGGATTATTTTCTTGGCCACTTGTCAATTTCCTTTAGCCAATTTCCTTTTCGCCAATTTCCTTTAGCCATAATAAACTATACGAACACCCACTAGGAATACATTTGGCCTAGTGTTGCTTGACTATAACTAAGCAATGTTGAAGGCACCAATTAAGGGTTTTTGAAGCTTTCCATAAATAAATTTTTGCATCCTAACTTTCAAGATGATTTTCCCTTCTAGTATACCCAAGGGGTGACTTTTTAAGCTATAAAAACATCCCTCATTTATTTCTATTATAATTTTTTGGGGCCTTGACCAGAATAAAATTATGTGGTGCACGAGTGAACATTAAGAACTGTGAAATAAAAAGAAAGAAGGATTTTTTGATAATGGTAAGATGCATATAGGTCACATTAATGGAAGGTCTTTTAATTTCAAGGTTATAATGACTTTCATAATTTTATATACAAAAAATTAAGATTATAAATTTTGAAAAAATAAGTATGCACAAGAACAATCTTTTTGGTACAACTCCACAAGTTTTTTTACCAATATTCCATCATTTATATAATCAAAGGTTGTAGTAACATAAAAATATACAAGATATTTTCCATGAAAATAACATACCAATGCTAGAAAAACTCAAAATTCACAAAGTTAGACACAAATTCTATAAATAAAAATTATATATTCAAAAATCCAATTCATTTTCCTATATTTCATTTTTTCGCACAATCTTTAAATTCACTATGTAAGTACCTTTAATTATCACTCCAAGTTAACATACTTTTTTTTTTCTAGGTTTGCATTACCACTAACTCATCATGAGAGACCATCATTAGTTTGCACCCACCCACTATTGCTTTATTTTTAGTTAGAAATATTTAATTCCTACTTGTCTATGGTTGTAATTCCCTATTTGAGGAGTTTGTTCCTACATAATAGGAAGTAGCTAGAACTATGTTTTCCTAGTTTAGTGTGTGGTTGAGAGAATCTCTCAACCACATTACTATACGTCCAAGATAGATTTCCTATCTTGAGACTATTTCCTTCTTTTTTTTGGTTAAAATTTGGTGACATTAGCATTCTTATGTTCCTCTTTGTGGAGTTTCATATTAGTAGCTTTAGTGGTTAGGAGCATTGTTTTTTCTCCCATCTACCTAGGTTCAATTCCAAAGAATATGTTAATAAGGCTCAAGGAGCTTAAACATTTAGTTTGTATAGATATAATAAGATGATGATGAAAACTTCTTGAATACTATGTGATCTTATTGAGGCATCTGACATTTTGGGTAGTCACTTCACCCATATTTAGGGACGAAAAGCTCAAATTGATGAAGTTTCCACTCGAAATGTCGAACACCTCAACAAGATGACACAGTGCTCCAAAATTTTTCACTACTAAAATAAATCTAATAACTCAATAATATTCTCCCATTTTAAATTAATTGGAAAATACATCTAAAAAAAAACTTAAAATGTTTAGACAATGTTTACTTTTCTCACCACGAATTCACACTAATGTGATTAATGATACTAACTGATTACATTTTTCACCACCAACTCTCATTAATGTCATTGATGATATTAAGAGATTTTTTTAAAGATGATGTTGTAACCTTGCATAATAATAATAAAGATGTAGTCTACACTTTATAAGCTTTGAATTTTTTTGGATAGTTTTTGTATGTATATTTTCCGATTAATTTTATTTGAAATACAAATATTTTGTTTGTATAAATGTAATATCCCAATTCCATCATTTCAAATTTATTAGAAAATATGTTAAAAAAAAACAAAGGAAACTTAAAATGTTTAGGCATCTGCAACTCTCATTAATGTTATTGATGATACTAAGTGATTATATTTGAACCACCAACTCTCATTAATGATACACAGTAATTTTTTTAAGGATCTTTTTGTGACCTTGTATCATAATAAGGACGTAATCTAAAATTTTTAGGCTAGTATATTTTTTTTTTTTTATTTAAAACACAATCATTATTTGTAGTTTAATTAATAGACTAAATGAACTTTATTTTAATTAATAGGCTAAGTTGCCTCTTCCACCATCATTCGTCCCCTTGGGCTTGCATTATTGCAGGGACGTTCTGGCTGCGTACTCGGTTTAGGCTACGTACTCAGATCTATCACGAGTATTAAACGGTTTAAGGTTTAAATATGCAGAGATGACTTTGAGTGGTATCCACAAAGGGACCAGTAGCGCATCCCTCAGCCCTCAAGTCGGCTCACCAATTGGGTTCGATGGGCCTGATTCATTTGACTGTTGGTTTAATCATCCCGTTGAGATAGGGTCCATAAACGATGATGATGTTAAAATCGATAAATTTGTAGAGAGTTTAGAGGGTGATAATTGTTATGGATGTCCTTCATCCAACTCCTCGAGCAGCAGTCCCGATCACGGCTTGGATAACGACCGTGGTTGTAGTGATAGTCTTGGTTAGTGGTTGAATGCAGGTTTAAAGAAAGAAAATGATTTGAGCCATGATTTTATATATAGGTGCGATGGGTATAAAGATGAGAGGCTCAATAATATCTGCCCAATAAGAAAAGAAGAGCATGTTGTGAGCCATGGCCTTATTAATTCTTTTAGTAAGAATTTAACAAACAAAAATCTAACTAGCATGGTAGGTAGCAGATTAGGAAGCATGGAGGACAATAGTTTTATAAAGGATCACTTAAATAATTATGCTAGTGGAACCAATAACAAGAAGGTTTTGAGCCTATCCTTGGTGGAGTTAAGTCAAGAAACCCTTAAGATTCTCAGCAAAGGTTTAGGTTTCGTTGTTGCCCTTAAAAGCATTCCAAAAGAGAGCATTATTTGCAGAATTGAGGAACACATTCAAAGTTTACCCTTGGATGATAAAGAAGCTCTTAGACAATAATGCTCCCTTATTCTAAGGAAAGCAAGAGCCCCTAGGGGTAACCTTAGCAAAGATGAGATGATTTGTCTTAGAGCCCTTCACAATAATGACGATATTGTTGTCCTTAGGGTGGACAAGGGAGGCGCAACAGTCATTCTAGATAAGGTTGACTATATTAGAAAAATAAATGAGCATCTTGATTGTAGCAGCTATATGAAGCTTAAGTCCAACCCATTGCTGAGAGTTTTAAGAGAAGTCAAGAAGGCAATCGTGAACTCCCATCTCGAAGTTAAAAAAGAAATTGACCCCGTTCCGTGAGGTCATTCCAATAATTTATGGACTTCCCAAGATTCATAAATAGGGGGTTCCCTTAGACCGATTGCTAATACCATAGGATCCCCCACCTATGAATTAGCGAAATATGTTGCCAAAATTCTCAAGCCTCTCGTTGGAAACACATAATCCTTCATTAAGGACTCTAGTGACTTCATTAATCTTATTAAGGAAGAAAGGGTGGAGGAAAGTGAAATTTTGGTAAGTTTTGATGTTGTTTCATTATTAGTCAAAATTCCATTAGATGAATCTGTGTAGGTTGTTAATGAGGTTACGGATCCAGAAACAACTAAGCTTGTAGAGATTTGTTTACGATCCACCTTTTTCAGCTTCTAAGGAAAATTCTATGAGCAAGTATCTAGGGTCGCAATGGGATCACCACTCTCACCTATTGTCGCAAACTTATTTATGGAACACTTTGAGAAAAAAACCCTTGCCTCTTTTCCCTTAAGTCCAGCTTGGTGGAAAATATTTATAGACGACACCAACATAAAGTGGACTCATGGTAAGGAAAATCTCAAGAGATTATTTAATCACCTCAACTCAATTTCCTCAGAAATTAAGTTTACCATGGAGATTGAAGAAAACAAGAGAATCACTTTCATGGATGTCCTTGTTACTCGAAAGGAAGATGGAACATTAGGGCATCAGGGGTTTAGGAATAAAACCCATACTGATAGCTATATTCATGCTGAGTCATACCATCATCTGAATCATAAGTTTGATGTCCTCAACACTCTTGTGGTAAGAGCCCTTAGGATATACGATGAGGAGCACCTGAAAGATGAAATCACTCACTTGACATATGTTTTCATGGGTTTGGGTTATAAAGAAAAAGAGATCAGAAAAGCCATAAAAAGAGCTAAGGGATCGGTCATATCTAAGAAGTGCCAAAGACTTCAGGAAAGTTATGGTAGGGTTTTTCTACCATACATTAAGGGGGTTACAGATAAGATCACCAAAATTCTGGGAAGGAATGACATTTTCATGCAAGTTTCAGCAGCAAGAACAGTAAGACATAAAATGTGATCAGTTAAAGATAGTATTAGTCAAGAATAGCTTAAGGGTGTCTACAATATTGATTATTCATGCGGGAAAAGTTATATTGGTGAAATCAGACACTCTCTTCAAAAGCCTCTGAAAGAACACAAAGATGATATTAAACATGAGCGATCTCACACCTCAGCCCTTGTTGATCACTCCTCAAAAACTAAACATCATTTGCGTCTAGAAGATGCTAGAATCATTGCCAGGGAGGAACACTATCGGAGAAGGAAGATTAGAGAAGCACTGGAAATTTTAAAACACCCACATAGCATTAACATGGATGGAGGATACAAGATCAGTGACAGTTGGCGGTCTCTAATTCAGCACATGTGCTCCTTGAGTTCGTCTTCAACCCAGGTATAGTATCACAGGTTTTCTTCTCCTCCAAAAAATCTTAGGGTTTGGTCGTTGAAAACACTAATTGTATTATTTAATTTTAATAGTTATCTTTATTAATTAATTTTTATTTTCTTAAATTGATTAATTAGTAATTATTATTAGTATCTAATATTTTTAATAAGAAATTTAATTAATCATAATTATAATTAACTATTATATTATTAGATTAACTAGGATTAAATTAATAAAAGAAATTAATAATAATAATAATAAATTGAATAAAAGATAATTATTAATATTAAATAGATAATAAATATAAATAATCTTTATTAATCTTTATTAACATTTTTTTTACTTTTGAATAAATGAATGTTAATGTTAATTAGAAAACTATTATTTTTATTTATTAACTTTTATTTTTATTGTTATGGTCTATTAATTTAGATAGATAAAAATGTTTAGTTAGTAACAATTATAATTTCTAAATTAAAATAATAATAATAATAATAACATTTAAGTTTATCACTTAAAGTTAATTATAAATATTTTTTTGTGTGTATAAGATAGGGATATTCACATTCATATTCATATAAAGCTGAGATTTACATCACTTCCAGTGTTAGGAAAAATTACAGATTGAGAGATTGTAGCAGTCATTACAGTTGTGACTTTGAACTTTGAGGTCACCCTCTGTGATGGGGGTTTACCGGGAGAAAAATAGAGGGGACTTTGATCAAAATATAGGAAGGTGGGTCGAGAAAAAAGGCCATTTGGCCTCGCTAAAGAAGATAAACAGAGCATCAGAGACACAGATTCATAAATACTAGAAGCTAGGAGAGCATGGTTGGGCAACTTCATCAACCAATAAGTCATCTACGTTAATCGAACGTTCGGGGGTGCTGCCATCTTCGGAGTCGTAGTGTTGCATTCCGTTGGGGGAGGGACTGACGCCACCTGGGTTGACTTGCATCAAGAGAGAGTGTGGGATAGAAGGGTCGATGCCTTCGGTTTTGGTGACCGGATGAATGTGTCGAGTTGCAGTTCTGATTTTGAGCAGAGCATAATGCAGAGAAATTTTATAATGAAGCGATGGTGGTGGATTTTTCTGACATGCATTACAAATTTCTTTATGAGTGAATCAGTTTTGCATTCCAAAATGCGAATGCGGTCCTGTTGTTCCTAAAGAGCCAAGGCTAGCATTGTTTTGGTCTGCCAATGGAGGTCGATGGAATGGCTATAGAGGTTCTCCCTGGCCCTGGTGAGGCCTGGGTCTGGGATCCAGCTAAAGGCAGCATCAACCATGTCTGTTGGGGTTTTACGGCGGATTATGCATGCTTTACTCTCAATTTCCTCTATCTGATCTTTCACCTTCGTCTTGGTGTTCGCTACATAATCAAGCACGACATTTCTAGTTGTCATCTCTATGCATGTAATAGGGGGCCCAGAGGGGCTCGCCGAGCAAGCACCACGGCCACGTCCACCATGGGTAGGGAGGGTAGGATTGACTCGACAGGGGGCCATGAGAGTAGTGCAGACTAGAGGGGTCCAAGCAGGAGCTGCTAGTTACAGAGGGAGGCCCGGGTGGCCTAGCGCGGAGAGGGGTAGAGATGAATGGGCGAGAAGGGAAAGAAAACATGAGATCACATAATCGAGAGGATGAAATTAAAAATCGCTGAGGATGGTGAGGTTAATATAGGTGGAAATGAGGAGAGCAGGATAGGAGTTGCGGTGGGAGAGAGGGACATCTAGGCTGGAGATCAATTGTGGGAATTTATATGACAGTTGGGGTTGTCAATCAACAATCTGTCATGCACAGAGTTGTATGCTCGATCATTAGGTGTGTGAGTGGTGAGGGTGCAGGAGGTCAGGATCATGAATGTTATGGGGGCTGAGTGTAGAGTGCTGAGGATGCGGGCAGTCCTTCAACTTGAAAATCCATATCCTTGATGCGATTGCAATCGGTTCTGACGTCGGGCGGAATACGGGCTTCCCAAGAGCTTGAAGTGAGGCAGTTATTTTTGATAACGCATGTGTTGGCCAGCAAGTCAGCCAGCTAGTTGGATTTGCGTCGGACGGCATGAACGGTGATACCCCTGGCCCTGTCGACGTGGAGCTTGATTTTTTGGAGAATTTTGTTGAGCCTCCAATTGTCTGAAACTTGGTTGACGTTCCTACCCTGCTGTAACTTTTTGTAGTCTTGAGTAGTGACCATGGAGTCCCCCTCAACAAGAAGGGGACAGAAGTTCTATTCCAAGGCAATGGTGAGACCATGGGCTAAGGTCTGAAGCTCAGCCACATTGTTTGTAGTGTATCTGAGGTTTCCATAGTATATCCATAGAATTTGGCCTGCATGATCTCTGAAGACACTGCCAAAACCTGCTTTACCCGGGTTATCTTTTGATGCTTCGTCATAATTTAACTTAATGAGGTTAGGTTTAGGTGGCATCCATTTGGGGTTAACAAGTTGAGAATTGTGTTGCATGGGAGGGTTGTGGAGGGGTAGGTCGAGAAGCGATAGGATGAGAAGTTCTTCTCGAGTGCGGGGGGAGGTGGGGTTAGGCAGACAAGTGATGGAAGCAGTTTCCCTTAGAGTTTTTTTTTAAGGATTGGATTATCTATTCTTCTTCTTTTTTCCTGAATTTTTTGAAGATTTTGGCATTTATTTCCTTCCATATAGTCTAGCATATGTTTACGGGAATAATTTTCCACGCCAGATTGATGAGAGGTTGCTTGGAGAAGGATTTGCACCAGTGTTCAAGGAAATTGAGAATGGAGGAGGGATCCTTATCTGAGGAGTTAAAGACAAGGAAGCTCAAGTTCCAGATATTGGAGGCAAAGTGGCATTCATTTAGTAGATGGTTTGTGGTTTCACCATTTCTTTTGCAGAGCATACATATGGAAGGTTCTATGAAGCCTTTCTTAATTAAATTATCCCATGTTATAATTTTCCCATGCATCACTAGCCAGAGAAAGAGAGTGATTTTAGGCCAGTGTTTGCGTTGCCAAAGGGTGCGCCATTTGCTTTCAGTGGGAGTATGAGTGGGGTGGTATAAGTAGCCATAGGCCTCTTTTATGTTTAATTGACCAGCAGCATTAGAGCCCCACCTTAGTATGTATGGCGTCTGTTCTGTTTGAATCTACCTTTTTCCTAGCTCTTCAGCTAGATTTATACATTCCTGGGGGTGATTTTGTTGAACCTAGTCCGTGGCATCTTATCATTCCCTCCAACCGGTATTTTCATCATGTTTCCAAAAATATTTGACCATTTTTTTATTTTGGCTATCCATATGAGTTTTGATTTGTTGGAATTGGTCTTGATTGAGCTAAGGGCATTGCTCCCAAGCGTCATCCTGCATCACAGCTACCCATGTTAGAATCCTTATTACTATTAAGAATCATTGGTGTTAGTGTAACCCCCTTATTGTTATTATTGTACCTTGTAACCCCCATATTGTTATTATTGTGCCCTTAAATTATTATTGTTAGGTCGGCTAGGATTACATTGTGGCCCACTAGGATTACATTATGGCCCCATGGACTCCTATATATAGAAAGGAGGTTTTGTAAATTGTATCATCCAAGAATTGTTCATTTATGTAATGTATTGGAGGTTTACCCCTCTAAGTGGCTTGTTTCTAAGGCGTTGATATCTCTTTTCTTCTATTTTTGGAGCTGGTTACACAACATTTGGTATCAGAGCCTTGGATTCTAGGGTTTCGCTGCTCCAAACAGGTCATCATGGCACTTTCGCTATAAAAAAATTTACGAATGTTCAAAATCAGAAATTTTTAGGTATGTCGAAATCCCGAGGAAACTCGTCAAAAAATTTCAGATCTTGGTTCACAATATTTTCAGAGATATGATCTGTGGAGGGTAGTGCTTTTGTAGGCTCCCAAATTTCATCTCAAACAGGTGATCGTGGGAAAAGATTCATAACTTCTCTGCTAATTTGATTGGAGTTCTGTAAAAATTGGTCGCAAGGCTGACAGACTGTAGTTTCTCGTTATCAATTTAAGAGCTAAGGAAGAAATGCGATTGTATATGACAAGTCGCATGGTTCTATCTATCAACCAAACTTCCATAATTAGGTCATTGTGGGAGATTGGACATAACTTTGCCTTGAAGAATCCAAATCAAGTCAGACTTGTGGAATTCAAAAGATAATTTAGAAGGCTGACTCAGTGCCAAATTTTAGATATTGAAGAGCCACAGTCACAGAGATAATCCAATTTCAATATCGGGCTCCTCAAAAGCAAGAAAAAGGTGTGTATTTTTTTCCGAATTGCATAAGTCTTGTTTGAAGAATCAATTTGAATTGATTCCAAGGGCATATTGTAGAATAGATATCAATATTGGGTTCTAAAAAATTCCCTGTAAAAATAATTCAACACCCATTAAGCCTTCATAAGGCTCTACTATGACTCATTAAGATGAAGAATTGCAACATGATATATCAAAATTACAAGAGCAAGCGCACCAAATTTCGCTTTCGCAAATAGCAACAAAAATGAAATGGAAGTTTTGAAGAAAGGCGTGGAAGCTAAGATGGATACAAAGAAGCCGGGCATGGAAGCTAAGATCGATGAGAAAATGGAAAACATGAAGAATTTTCTAAAAGCAGACATGGAAGGTTTGACAAAGTTTATACAAGAAAGGTTTCCTAATGGTTAAAAGATAGTAGAAGAACCTCATGATGAGAACAAAATAAATGTTAATTGTGATTTCATAAACTCTAATGTTGGCGGGAAGAACCACCATATTCCAAAAATGGATATGAGAAAGTTTGATGGAAATGATCTTGTAACATGGATACTACAGATGGAGCAATATTTTGATCTCCATAACGTGCAAAACACACAAAAGGTACGCATTGCAACTTTACATTTAGAACATAATACATTTGTATGGTATCGATGGCTTTGTTCCCGTAAAAAAATTGTCACTTGGTCAATTTTTACGGAGGAAATGATAGCACATTATGAGGATACAAAGAGCAACACCTTCTTTACCCAATTGATAAATCTCAAACAAAAGGGTTTAGTGGGGCAGCACATTGAGGACTTCCAAAAAATTGAATATAAGGGTAACTGATATTCCAGAGGGACACAGGATTGATCTCTTCCTAGGCACTTTAAAGGATAACATCCAACATGAAGTTCGCGTTTTGGAACCTGATTCATTGGAGAAGGCATTCAGGTTGGCAAGAAAATTGAATGTAAAATTATGGCGACAAGGAAGCCTACCACTCACTTCTATAAAGAGGGAAGTGTTGCTACTCCTAGATTTCCACAACCTACAAGGTTGACACCACAACAATTGGAAGAAAAAAGAGAAAAAGGGCTTTGCTACAGTTGTGATAGCAAATGCACTAAAGGTCATAAGTGTGCTGAGAAGAAATTATTTTACATAGATTGTGAAGAGGAAGAAGAAAATGAACAAGAAGAGGATATACACCAGGAACCAAACCTAGAAGAGGAAGAAATGAATCCGACCATATCGTGTAATGCACTGGCAGGAATTACCACTCCTCAAACTCTCAAGATACAAGGACAAATCAAGAAGAAAAAGGTAATAGTGTTGATTGATTCAGGTAGCACCCATAATTTTATTCATTGTAAGGTAGCTAAGGAATTAAATTGTTTCCTATACCCAGCACCAGAATGTCAAGTGATGGTTGCAAATGGAGGAACTATAAATTGCTCTGGAAAATGCCATAATATCAAGCTAACCATGGGGGAACATGTATTGACTAGTCCAATGCTTTCCATTCCTATGGGAGGTGCTGATGTTGTACTAGGAGTACAATGGTTACAATCTTTGGGGACGGTAGCTTTTAATTTTCAAGAACTTTTCTTGAATTTTTTTTCAGAAGGAAAGGAAGTCTAATTACGGGGTATTGAAGGGAAGCCAGGAAGGATAATAAGCTCTAATGTCATGAAAAAGCTTCTAAAGAAAGAACAACGAGGCGTAATTGCACAATTATGCTCACTAGAAGTTCCGACATCAAAATCATCTATTTCTACATATCTCCAACAAGTCTTGGACAATCATTCCAAGGTGTTTGAAACTCCCAAAGGACTCCCACCTATTCGTGATCATGATCATGCTATTCATTTGATTCGAGGAAGTGTTCCTCCAAACATCAGGCCTTATAGATATCCTTACTTCCAAAAGAGCGAAATTGAACGTATGATTGCAGAAATGTTAGAGGCGGGTATAATTCAACCTAGTCAAAGTTCTTTCTTTGCTCCCGTAGTATTGGTACACAAGAAGGATGGATCATGGCGAATGTGTCCAGATTATAGGGAGCTCAATAAGCTCACCATTAAAGATAAATTTCCCATTCCTGTGATTCATGAATTATTGGATGAATTACATGGAGCAATTTATTTTACCAAGTTGGATCTTCGTTCAGGATATCATCAAATTAGAATGAAGACTCAAGATATTCCAAAAACAGCATTTCGAACTCATGAGGGTCATTATGAATTTTTGGTCATGCATTTTGGCCTTACCAATGCACCTTCTACATTTCAAGGGTTGATGAATTCCATTTTCAAACCCTTCCTTAGAAAATTTGTGCTAGTATTTTTGATGATATACTAATCTACAGCAAGTCTTGGAAGGATCATGTTGAACATGTTGACAGGGTGCTCAAACTATTGCAGGAGAAACAATTATATGCAAAAAAATCCAAATGTTTCTTTGGAGTACAAGAGGTGGAATATCCGGGTCATATTGTATCTCACGAGGGTGTTAAGGTAGACCCTAACAAAATTAAAGCCATTAAGGAATGGAAAGTCCCCACAACCATAAAGCAGTTGCGAGGATTTCTCGGGTTAACATGGTATTATTGCAAGTTTGTTAAGAATTATGGGAGAATAGCAGCACCTCTAACAACATTATTGAAGAAAGATGCATTTTCATGGACTCCTGAAGCAACTAAGGCCTTTGAACATCTTAAAGAGGCAATGTGCCTAGCACCGGTCTTAGCTACGCCAGACTTCACACAAACCTTTATTGTGGAATGTGATGCCTCAGGAAATGGAATTGGTGCAGTTTTAATGCAGGAAGGAAGACCCATTGCTTTTGAAAGTCGTCCAATCAAAGGAAAGTATTTACAGAAACCTATTTATGAGAAGGAAATGTTAGCAATACTACATGCACTAAAGAAATGGCGAACTTACCTAATGGAAAGACACTTCAAGGTAAAAAATGATCATGATAGTCTTAAACACTTTTTGGAACAAAGACTATCTTCAGAAGAGCAGCAAAAATGGGTCACAAAGATGTTGGGTTATGACTTTGAAATAATCTACAAAAAAGGAAAGCTCAATGTTGTTGCAGATGCACTCTCAAGAAAGAATGAAGAGGTGGAAGCATTGCTTTGTGCCATTTCTATTATCCAACCAGATTGGATAACCGAAGCAAGAGATGAATGGAAGAAGGACAAATATGTGTGGACACTCATTCAAAAGTTGCAGCAAGATCCTAGTACATCTGATACATTTAGTTGGAAAAATGATTCCTTATGGTACAAAGATCACTTATATCTTTGTAAGAATTCCCAACTAAAACAAAAGATTCTTCTGGAATTGCACACTTTTCCTTTAGGAGGACACTCAGGATTTTTAAAAACTTACCACAGGGTGAAGAAAGAATTTTTTTGGGATGGCCTTAAATCTGATATTCAAAAGTTTGTGGCGGAATGTTTGGTTTGCCAGCAGAATAAAGTTGAGACAATTAAGACCCCGGGACTTCTACAACCTTTATCCATCCCAAGTCAACGTTGGGAGGAGATTTCAATGGATTTTATCATAGGTTTACCTAAGTCCAAAGGAAAGAGTGTCATCATGGTGGTAGTTGATAGAATTACTAAGTATGCACACTTTTGTGCATTATCTCATCCATTTAAAGCAAGTACAGTTGCTACTACATTTATGGACAGAATTCAAAAGCTACATGGAAGCCCAAGGGTTACTGTGAGCGACAGAGATCCCATTTTTACTGGAAATTTTTGGACGGAGTTATTTTCTTGTTTGGGTACTCAATTAGCTCATAGCTCATCTTATCATCCTCAATCCGATGGTCAAACCGAGATAGTAAATAAATGTTTGGAAGGATATCTTCGTTGTTTTGTATCTGATAAACAAACACAATGGGTCAAGTGGTTACCTCTCGCCGAATGGTGGTATAACACTTCCTTCCATACTGCAGCAAAAATGACCCCATTTATGGCACTTTATGGATATCATCCACCATCCATCACATCATTTTTAAGGGAAAATTCGAAGGTTCAAGCAGTGGAAGATCACATCGAGCATCAGCAAGAAGTTCTCCAACTCTTAAAGGATAACCTGAATTTGGCACAAAATCGAATGAAACAACAGGCAGATCAACATCGCAGCGAGAGAAGTTTTGATGTAGGAGATTGGGTATTTTTACGGCTTCAACCATACAAACAAATGTCCCTCAAGCAAGCTAAGAAGGATAATAAATTATCACCAAAGTACTATGGTCCTTACAAGGTGTTGCAAAAGATTGGTACTATGGCATACAATTTGGAGCTTCCTGCTTCTTCGCGAGTACATCCAGTTTTCCATGTTTCGTGCTTAAAGAAGGTTATAGGTGAAAATCTTCCAGTTCAAACAATATTGCCAGAACTTGATGAGGAAGGAACAATCATATTGGAACCGGAAGCGGTCATGGAAACAAGAACTCTATTAGCCCACGGAATTGATCACTTCATAGTATCTCACTAAGGGAAGAACTTACCCAGAACAAGATTCTACATGGGAGGATGAGAATTTTATACTTACACCTAAAGCTACTCAAGCGTTGAGGAAAAACACTTTTTGAAGGAGGGGCATGTTAGGTCCCGTACATTAGTATAGTCTCTTATTGTTGTTAGTAACTCTTATTGTTATTATTGTATCCCTTTGTAACCCCCATTTTGTTATTATTGTGCCCTTAAATTATTATTGTTAGTCAAGTAGATTACATTTTGGCCCAAGTACTTTATGATTACATTGTGGCCCCATGGAATCCTATATATAGAAAGGAGGTTTTGTAAATTGTATCATCCAAGAATTGTTCATTTATGTAATGTATTGGAGGTTTCCCCCTCGAAGTGGCTTATTTATAAGGCGTTGATATCTCTTTTCTTCTATTTTTGGAGCTGGTTACACAACACACCATTTCTTATTTCCCAGAAGCAGTGTTTTTGGACCATTGTTCTGTTCCCCCAAGCCTGATTCTGAACAGTTAAGCCATTGATGTTACCACAAATCCTAATGAGAGCCTTTGGGTTGTGAGATGGGGCATATTTCTCTTTTTAGAGTGCTGCCCAAGAGGTTTTGGGGTGGTGATCCATCTCCACCAGGTTTTGGCGCCTAGTGTTTTGCCCAATAAGTTTGGATCTCTGAGTCCAAGCCCGCCTTCTTTTCTCGGTCTGCAGATTTTGTCCCAAGAAACCAAGGCCTATTTTCCCTTGTTTTATTTTCCTTTCCATAAGAAGTCTCTTTGGATGTTCTTAAGTTGGTTGGAGATAGAATTAGGAGTAGTTATGGTGGAATACTGGTATAGCGGGATAACATGTAGAACAGAGTTGACCAGGACTAATCTACCTGAGAGATTCAGGGATCTGAAACTCCAGGTGGCTATATTTTTCCCCAGTTTGGTTATCAAGGATTCCAAATTAGCTTTAGCAAGAGGTTTGTCTTTTAAGGTAACACCAAGGTATTTGGAGTGGAAGGAGTTGAGTTGGAAACCAAGATTTATTGCGATATTTAATTGGATGGGCTGGGAGGTATTGAGAAAGAGTATTTTGGATTTGGTTGTGTTGATAGAAGTGTTGCAGGCTTGGGAAAAGTCATCAAGGATATTCTTAAAGGCAAGGTCCTCTTTGATAGTGGGAGAGCCCATGAGCAGAGTTTCGTCCACAAATTGTTGATGAGTAGATGGGGTGTTTGAGGGGTAGAGTTTCATACTAGAGATGGTGCCATTAGAGGAGGCATCTTGTATGGAGCGACTGAGACCTTCTGTCATGATGAAAAAGAGGAAGGGTGAGAGGGGATCACCTTGCCTAATGCCTCGGGAGGGTTTGATAATGGAGGAGGGGGAACCATTGAGAAGGATGGAGAAGAAGGCTCCTGAAACCATAGCCATAATCCATTTTATGCAGTCCTTGTTGAAACCGAAAGTTTCCAACACTCTCCTGATGTATTTCCAGTGGATTTTGTCAAAGGATTTTGACATGTCCAGTTGAATGAGCATGCATGGTTTCTTCTGTTCCTTGAGAGATTGAATGACTTCATGTGAGAGGATAATGTTGTCTAGAATTTGTCTGCGCTCCACATAGCCTGTTTATTGGGGGGGAGATGAGGAGGGGCGGGATGTTTCTTATGCGATTGGCCAAAACCTTGGAAATTATTTTATAAATAACATTGCATAAGGCAATAGGCCTGAATTGGTCAGGGGAGGTATCATTTTCAGATTTGGGGATGAGGGTCAGGAAAGTAGCATTGAGGCCTTTTAGGACTAACTTTTGGATGCGAGATTCTTCCACTAGATCATGGAGTTCCATTTTGAGCAATGGCTAGTAGGCTTTGAAGAAGTCAATGGTGAAGCCATCCAGTACTGGGGCTTTGCCATTGGGCATGGAGTGGACTGCTTCCTCAACTTCATTCATGGAAACTTTCCTTATAAGCATTTGGTTGTGCTCCTTATTTAATATAATGGGGATGTTTCTGGTGATTTTTTCTATTACTTCCTCATTGGCATAGTTCAAGTTAGTGAGGATGTCCCCAAAATACTGATTGAGTTCCTCTTCTATGTCTGTGTGAGTGTTAAGGATGTTCCCATGTTGATTTTTGAGGCTTGGAATTTTGTTGTGTTTCCTATGTTGGATCATAGAATGGTGGAAGAATGTCGTGTTCTTTTCTCCATCCTTTAGCCAACTAATCTTGGATTTTTGGTGCCATAAGGTCTCCTCTTGAGAAGCCCTTTCCTCCCAACTTTGTTGTAGGTTTAATTATTATTGATTTCTTTGCTCAGTCATGTCGTTGTTGATGATTTTCTATTGTAGGGCTTCCATTTTGAGTTCTATCAATTTATTTTCTGCTATGATGTTTCCGAAGGTGTTCTTGTTCTAGAGTTTGAGTTCAAACTTGATGAATTTTAGTTTCTACTAGAATTTTTACATCTTGCTGCCCTGATTGGGTTGGGGGGTGGACCACCATTATTTCATTTTCTCCATGAATTATGGATGCTTAATCCATAAAGATTCAAAAATAAAGGGTTTGTTTTTGGGATTGTCCGATATTTGGATTTTTAGAACAATGGGCCAGTGATTTGAGCCCACCTGTGGGGTGATGCTGGATTTCGTTTCCATGGAGCTGAGGTATTGTTATTTAGAGAGGAGGAATTTGTTTATCCTAAAGGCTATCATTATTTCCCCATCTCTTATATTATTTCGAGTGAAAGATCCATTTTTGGTGGTGATATCAATAAATCAGAGAGCATCAATGAGGTCTTGGAAGGCAGCTGAGTCTCTGTCCAATTTTCTGAGTCCTCCTCTCGTTTCCCCAAGGTTGGTGATCATATTAAAATAACTAGCTAGGAGGCTGAGAGGGTGGTTGAAGGAGCTAAGGTGTTTTCTTAAGCTGGTTAGCCATACCAGCCTTTCAATGACTGAGTGAGGAGCATAAACATTGGTGATACAAATCTTATTCGTGGTGCCAGTGATTTGGAGGAAAGTGGTGAGGGCATATTTAGAAGTTGCAGATTCACAGAGGTGAAAGCGTGAGTCCTTCCAAAAGGTGGAGAGACCACCCGTAGTGCCCAATGTTTAGATGGCCACATGACTGTAGTGTTTTTTGAGGGAGGATTGTTGAAGAACTTCCATAGAGTTTAGATCACTTTTGGCTTCTTGAAGTAGGAAAATTTCTGGTTTTTCAGAGGCTATTTTAGATTTGAGAATTCTTTTCTTACTAGGACTGTTCAGTCCTCTAATATTCGAGGATGTACAAATGATTGTAAAATTTTGAGGGTTAGAGTTATTACTCTTACCTTTCCTTCGTTGATCAGGCGAGCTCCCAGTTTTTAGAGGAGTTGGCTGGTAGTTTTGTGGCCTTGCTTCTTGTTTTGTCCATTGGGGAAGTTTTTCCCCACACTTAGGTTGACCATTATTCCGCTTTTTGTAGCTTTTCCCTTGTTTTTTTGTTCTCGGATCTGGTGCATTCCTTCCTGTAGCAAGTAGGCCTCTTCAATTTTTTGGATTTGCTCCTTTGGAATGGCTTCTATGCCATTTTTGTTCCACTCTTTTTCTATTTTTTGCAGATCCATTCCCATAAGGACTTGTTCAATCTCAGTTTCCTCTAGGGTGGGAGCTTCCTGTATGCTTTCCATGTTCGTATCCTCTTGGTATTGAGCTCTCTCCTGTGTGGTTTTGTTTTGGGATTCCAACTCTTTGTTTTTGTTTTCCATTAAGTTTTCATGCTACTAATTTTCTTCTTTCCCTATGCTTTTTTGTCATGTCTCCTCCTGAAATGTATTCAGGGCTTCGAACTTATTCTGTTGGAATAACATAGGAGTGTCTTTCTTTGTATATACTCTTTTGTTCTTCTTGTGTTTGTTTCCTGCTTTGGTGTATCCTTGATCGTCTTTTCCCCCCCTTGATCTTCCTTGGCTGGAGCCTTGTTTTGTGGACAGTCTCGAAAGAGATTTCCATGCTCATGGAATTTCCAGCATCGGAAAGGAATATGCTCGTAGTCGATGGCTTGAGACCATATTTTTTCCCTGTAGTTTAGTCTTATTTCTTCTAGTAGGGCACCCGAGACATCTATGTAGGCACATATCCTTGCGTAGGAGATGTAGTGTCCATTCTTGGTGCCTTCGAACATTTTTATGTACTCTCCTAGCTTGTCTCTGATTTATTTCAGCACTGATGGTGCCTAGTAGTCTGTGGGTAAGGAATAGAGTTGAATCCATACTGGAACCCTGGTGAAGTCTTCTTTGTCCGGGGTGAAGTTCTCCTTGGAGTATCTCATGTATAGTTCTGCTGAGTTGAAGAAGTATGGATGCCCTTCAAATATTATGTCTCGGTCCTCCAGGAGGGAAAATACCACTGCGAAGAAGCCCTTGGACCCTAGCTGTAGGTCAATCTCTCCTTTAGGGTTCCATTTGGCACGAATCCATCCTTTTAGTGCTCATTTCATGGGCCAAATGCCCATAAATTTGCAAATAATCGCATGTTCCTGCATATGTTCCTTGTAAACTGCTACATTCAGGGTGAGAGGGGTCCTTGGTGAGAGGGGTTTGATTATTTTTTGTGGCTGTAGTGGCTGAGGTATCCATTGCCTCTCTTTCCCAAATTTGCAGAGGCGTTGTCTCCATCAGATTAGGTTTTGGGCGGGAGAATGCTGAGTTAGAGGTGAGGCGAGTGAAGAAAGAAACATTATTTTTTTTGGTATGACCTATCATAAGGTCTCGGTAGGATGGAGTGAGTAAGCCTCTATCATGCTTCATTGAAGAAGCTCGAGGTGAGATCATGCAGGCCCTGCGGCAGCAAGGGTCGCGACCATTGAGAAAGTTGCGCGCAACAACAGGTATGGTCAAGGCAATAGGCTAGGTCAGAGTGCTTCCAATCCTCACTAATGTAAATAAATAAAATTATTATTATTGAATAATATTATTAAAAATAAATAAAAATAATGTAATTATTATTGAATTAATAAATAAAAGATATTATATAAACTTTTAATTTTATTAATAATTTATTATAATAAACTATAAATTTATTATAATAAAATATTTATTTATTTATTTATTAATTATTATAATAAAATTTATTAATAAATTAATAGAATATTAATTTAGTAGCCCTTGGTTATTTTTTGTTTTATTTCTTTGTCATTATTTAAACCTTTGCCTTTTGTCCTTCTCTTGAAGTTGGGATTCAAAACATCGACCATTGTTTTACAACACTGTGATAATCGAGAGATTTCTTGAAAAAACAATAACCACATAAGGTTGAAAACCAAGACTAAATGATTTTTTCTCAAACACTTTTTATGTTTAATTTTGCCCAAAATATAATAAATATTTTTAAGAAGTAGAACTTTAAGTTGTTAATCTGCAAAATCCGAAAGTTTTTAGTGCTAAATTCATTTATGCATTCAAAAATGCATTTTAAACAATAATAAATCACAATCTTGTTCAAAGTTGTATTGCCAAATTTCAACCAAAAAAACCATTATGTTTATTAGTTAACTACTCCTAATCATTATTAATTGAATCTAAAGTTTAGGTTATTTAATCTTTATAATTAGAGCATCTCATGAGTTTCTTTACAACATTGAATCTATGTATACATTTAAATAACACAAAATCACAGTTTTATAATTATCCGTTATGAGCGACACTATGATATTGTTATGAGCGACACTATGATATTGTTGCTTTCTCTAATCCCAAACCAAAAATAGATTTACAAAAAAATATTTCATGATATTATTTGGTATATATAGAGAAATTAACAACTAAGCTATATTGTTATGAGTGACACATCATGTAGATAATTTTTTGTGCACCCATGCACATCCCACATGATAATGAAGGAGATTGAAGTTTCACAATTCCTTCCTGTCGTCTTAACATGATCTCCAATGGAATCGCATTCCAAGAGATTAATATAAATACTATATATATACATATAATTTATTTCTTACCCATACATATAATTTATTGGGATTTAACATTTACCATATTCTACATTAAAAAAAATCATGCATACGCCCTCTCTTCACAATGCACGGTTGGTGCTCTTACTTACAGCCATTCCCATTTTCAAGGGGAAGGGGGAATATTTAGTTGGTTTGACAGTTACATCAAGCACAGTGGCCGTTGCTCCTTCGGGGTACTACCTGCTCACCATTGTGAATGGAGGTGTGCCCAACAAAGGCAAAATGGATTTGATTTATCACAACAACTTATGATAGTATTGATCAGGTTTATCGCCATCTTCTGTTGTTCAATCCTCTAAGCATTACCGTACATTGTCTTCTTCCATTAAATACAATTGTTATTCAAAAAATATTTATCTTAATCTGTTAATTCAATGTGTAGATGGTGGTAAAATAGTAGAAATTATGACACACTGGGAGATAATTTGTCGCCTGCAGACCAGGTGGTAACTTTGATGAAGACAAAAAGACATCGTGAAGGCGACGATTTTCCAAGCAAACATGGATGTAGCATTGAAAGCTTTGCGGAATTCAGGGACAGATGTAATCATGGGTGTGGGTAATTGCTAATTGTAGGCCATATTCTCGAAAATCATCTACAAGAAAATTGTCGTGACAACTTTTGTTTGAATATCTTCTGGCTTTGATATTGTTGTCTTGTGCTTCAAGGTCGATAGCAGACTCTGCAACTGTGCTCATGCCATATCTTAAAGCTGTGCTCACCGACAATGAATTAATGATAGGTGCCAAGTACTTACCCTCTGTAGGCATTGGCATTATAAACAATATAAACAATATGGGAGTCCAATTAACAAGCATATCAATTCTATCTATTTACCATTGTATAATTATTTGAGATTCATTGGCAAAGACTAGTATTTGCATTTTGTTTAAAATGTTATTTTAAAAATATAATTTTTCCTGGAAATCACATAATAAATTTCAGAATCCACCCATTTCGAACTGCCAACTGTAATTCATCATCAGGATAATGTCATTGTTCTATCTATTTAACCTTATATAATTATTTGAGACTCATAAGCAAAGACTATATGCTGATTAGTATTTGCATTTTGTTTAAAATGTCATTGTGCATATTTTTATAATAATTCAAGTTAAAGCATCTAAAAAATATAAACTCTATTTATAAATAATAGCCACTCTCCTTACACTGTGGACACATGCATTGTAAGATCGTAGATACACGGTATGATTTTCTTTGAAGCAATATAGATCAATGCTCCAAATTTCAATGTTCTTGTTAAACTGATCATATTAATGCTCTAAATTCAATGTTCTTTAGATCATCTTTTCTACATTTCATTTTTTTTTCTTTCTATTATGTACTTTTTAGATGCGTTTTTAAGAGGTTTTGATACATATACAAGATTTGTTAGTGAAAATTATAAGCCTGCTGTTTAAAACTCAACACATTTATAATGTTCAAACAAAAATCCTTCAAAGTATTCAAAGCTAATATTTTAAAAATACATTTGATTGAAATTAAAAATCCCAAAATCCATTTCGATCAAATGAATTTCGATAGAAATTAGAAAACTTATTCTTCAAAGCTAATACTTTACAAATACATTTGATTGAAATTAAAAATCCTTATCCATAGACTATTCAAAATCCATTTCGATGAAATGGATTTTAATAGAAATTAGAAAACCTATCATTCAAAGCTAATGTCTTAAAAATACATTTCATTGAAATTAAAAATCCCTATCAATAGACTATTCAAAATCCATTTGATTGAAATTAGAATTTTGATTGAAATTAAAAATCCCTAAAAACTTGAGAGATTAAGTTAATATTGTTAATGAAACATATTTGTGTATAGATTTTTCTAATTTTATTTTAATTATTAATAATTATTAGAAAATGGTTATATATAATATTTTTATAAATATATTTTAATTAATTAAAATATTAATTAATACATTAATTAAAATATTAATTTATTAATACAATACTTATTAAATGCATAATTAATATATAAATATTTATTGTGTGATATATTATTAATATTAATTATAGTATTAAATATTTAGTATTTAGACATATATAATATTATTAATATAACATTAATAATATTATTATAATGTTTAAATAACATTAATAAGAGTTTAATAATGATGTCATCAATTTCATTTTAGAAGATCAGAAGTATCTATCTGTTTTAACTAGTTCAAAGAAGAAAATTAATATAGCCAAGATTAAAACGAACTCTCATGAGCTCCATAGTGAAATAGGTCGTTGGACAGATCCTAAAACACCATGGATGGAAAGGATCTGCCATCTCTGTGAGAATATGAACGTCGAGGATGAAAATCACTTCCTCTTAGAGTGCCCCGTGTACAACCACATTAGAGCTCAATTTCATAATCTTTGTTGCAATACTGACCTTCCTAGCCTTTTAAGATGTCAAAATTATAGTGAGCTTGGGAAGCTTCTCTCCAAGCTTTCTGAGCATAGGAATAAAATCTTAAATCAAACTAAATAACTATTTTCTTTAGGTCCGATAGACCAAAGATTGGTCTCAGTGGACGTTAACCACCATCATCATAATATTAATGATATATTAATCTACATATTTATAATGTCTTAAATATATATTAACATAGGTTAAATATGGTTCACTATTATTGAAATGGTCAACTATAGTCAACATGGGTATCATAATCAACAATAGTCAACATAACTACAATGGTGAACCATGCTTACTGGGCATCATGGTTAATCTATGGGTGACCTATAGTGAACTATATTGAACCATAGTGGATGGTTATGGTTGACCATAGAGGTATATAGTGGATGGTCAAGGTTAACCATAGTTAAATTGTGGCTAACCATCAAAAATCACCACTGTAATGGTAACCATAATCAAATCATGGTCAACTATAAATAAAACATAGTCAAAATATGGTTAACCATAGTCATATCATACTCAAACAATGGTCAACTATATTCATATAATCGTTAACCATCGTCATTCATAGTCAATGATGTTTAAACATGGTGAACATGGACAACTAAAGCCAACCTAGTCAACCATAGTCAAACAATTGTTAAACATAGTCATTCAAATCAAAACATAGTCAATGATGTTTAAATAGGGTCAAAATGGAAAACCAAAGTCAATTGTGGTTAACCATAGTCAAATAATTGTTAACCATAATCAAAGCATAGTCAACAATGTTTAATAATAGTCACACATGGTCAAACATACAGTAACTATGGTCAACCATCATCAACTATCGTCACTGTGGTTGACTATGGTTAACTATGATTGACCATAGTTAAATTTGGTCACCATGGTCAACTATAATTGACCCTAGTCGGCATGGTTGACCATTTTCAACAATGGTCAATCATGTCCAACCATGGGCAGCCTAGGTCAATCATGGTCATCTTTGGTCAACCGTAGCCACCATAATTAACCTTTGAAAATGATGGTCAACCCATGTTCAACATGGCCGACAAGGTCAAACATGGTAAACCTAGGTCGCCATGTGGTAAAACATGGTCAACCATGGCCATTAATTATCAACATAGACAACCACAATCTATCATAGAAAAATATTGTCAATCATGGCCAAATTATTCAAACTATCTTCACCCATGGTTAAGCCATGCTCATTGATAGTCAATGTTTAAAAATATTTAATAATATTAATATTAATATGGTTTAAACATATTGGTTTTTTAATGTGTTTGACTATGTTTGATTATGTTTGATAGCCCACTCTTTAACTATGGTCAAACATAATCACCTATTATTATTATTGACTAATATTATTAGTTAAATATGGTCAAACACATTAGTCAAACATAGTCAACTAAAGTCAACCTTTATAGCTAATGTTTAAATAGTTGAACGTGATCATACTTGGTCAACCCTATGTTTACCATATTTAACAATAGTCAACCTTGTTCACTCAAAGTCAAATAGTATCAACCTTAGTCAACTAAGGTCATTCTTGGTTGGTCACAGTAAACGTTTACAAATGTTTAATAATAACAACATTAATATTAATAAAGTTGGCAAATAATAATATTGATATTAATATTGTGACATTGAAATGGTATAGAAATCTATCCAACGTCGCAATGAAACATTACAAATTTAGTCAAGCACATTTATTAATGTGGTTGAGTATGTTCGACTATGTTTAATTATGTTTGATAATCAGCACTCTTCAACTTCGGTCAAACATAATCACCTGTTAATGTTATTGATTAATATTAATAATCAAAGATGTTGTGATATTAGAATGATACATAAATCTATCCAATGTCACAGTGTCACATTACATTGCAATTTATCCAATGTCACAATGTGACATGATAAAATTAGTCAACCACATTTACTAATGTGGCTTACTATGTTCAACTATGTTTAACTATGTTTAATAGTCAACCCTCTTTAACTTCAGTCAAACATAATCACCTATTAATATTATTGATTAATAGTAATATTAATAATCAAACATAGTCAACCAAATTACTCAAACATATTCAAACAAAGTTAACCATTATAGTCAACCTTTAAATAGTTTACCGCTATCAAACTTGGTCAACCATGTTTACTTACAGTTGTCCTTAGTCAACATAACACAACTTGACCATATTCAATTATAGTCAAACATTGTCTTTTAGTCAACTATGGTCATCGTTGGTTACTCAAAATTAAGATTTTAAAATGTTTAATAATAATATTAATATTGATATTAATGAAGTTGACTAATAATATTATTAATATTAATATAAGGTTACCTATATTTTTAGTTGACCATGAGTTAATCCTATAACATTGATATTGATAAATTTGACTAATAACAATAACAATATTAAAGTTGACTATATTGACCATATTAAATTACAGTCAACCATGGTTGCCAAAAGTCAAACATTTTCAATTTAGCCAACCAAGATCTACCTTGGTGAATCATAGTCAAGATTTAAAAATGTTTAACAATATTAATATTAATAAAGTTTACCAATAATAATAATGAGGAGGACTAGGTGGTTCACTACATTATCATTATTATTGTCATTATTATTATATGATTATATATATTATTAATATTTTACCATGATCTAGTCTGGTAAACCGTATGTTTACTATAGTCAACAATAATTATAACCAACCTTGTTTATTTACAGTCATCCTTAGTCAATGTAACCGCGACCATACTCAATTATTGCCAACCATGGTTGACTAAATTCAACCCAGGTCAACCTTGGTTTGTCATATATATATAGATATATATATAGCCAGAGAAAATGGCAATTGGGTCGGTCTCATACTTGCGTGACATGGGGTTGATTTTGACAACTACCACTATAATCCCTATGGCCTAAGACTTGTCCTCCTCTTTGAAACAGAGTTAAGTCCAAGGCAATTGAGCCATTGATCTCTTAGTTTACACAATATTCCATATCATAATGATCTTCAACTCAGCTACACCCTCGGACACTATTAATATTAATATTAATATTAATAATAACAATAATGATATTAATATTCAGGTTGACTATATTATTATTATTATTATTCAATTGAATATATTATTAATAATAGTAACAATAATAATAACAATAGTTATTAATATTAATAACATTAATATTAGTAGTATTAATATTAATAAGGTTTATCAATAATATTAATATGAGGATTTCTAATAAGATTTAATATTTAATAATAATATTAGGTCTATGAATAAGGTTTAATAAAATTAATAATAACAGTAAGGTTGACTATATATTGGAAATATATTTCAACCTATATAAAGTAAGTATAATTAACTATGGTTACCATGTTTTATTATCTTTGACCATAGTTAACTATTGTGGCTTGTAGATAACTATGGTCAACATGGTCAACCATCACCTTAGTTAGTCATCATAAGCCATCTTTAATAATGACCAACCATGGTCATCTCTGGTTAACCATAGCCAACCTTGGGTAATGATAGTCAACCCATGCTCAACATGGCAAACCATGGTCAAAATGGTCAAACATGCTCAACCTCAATCATCAATGGTCAACATTAATGTAACATTGTTAAACTGATGTAACATTAATAAGTGGTTGACCATGGCCAAAATTATTCAACCTCACTCAACCATATTCAACCTTGGTCAACTTCATCAGGCTTGATCAAACTCATCAATCCTCTTCAACTATTGTCAATCAAGATCAACAAATCAACCCCACACTTCCCCCATACTATAGCACAACCACATTTATTAATTGATATATAGAGATCAACTTCATTTTCAACCATATTTACTAATATGATTATGCGAATATGAATAAGTAATATATAAAAAATAATATAGTTATTAGTTGTTGTGATAATATCAATATCTAATTTATAATAAATAATATAAATTTAGTTTTCAAAAAATTATAATCTTTTATTTATAAATGTTTCAATACTCCTTTAAAAAATTTATCTACTTTAAATAAGTAATTGTTTTTAATTTATTTTTCATCAAAAAAATACTCTATATTTATGTAATAAATCAAATAAATTATTTATTATGATTTTCTAGCTTCTATAAAATTTGATTATATATCATGATTTTCTCACTGCTATAACCAAAATTAAACCAACTCTACAACTATCTTTTAAATATATATGAATTATCTAAACAAAAACTTGGTTAAATATATATGAATTATATAAACAAAATCTTAGTAATTGAATCCTGGGCAAGACTATGTAGCACTAAAAACTGTTCTAGACATGATTTTCCACTGTAGCACTCAAACTTCGCTGCTGATGTCTTTGAGCAAAATAAATAGACTCTTATGTAACATAAGCACAGCCGAGTTTGTGTAGATGTTCTCCTAAGTGGGATCGTTTGACGAGTATGTGCTTGTCTCTTGAAATGCAGAGATTTTCAAGATCTAATCCAAACATAGCGGGGTTGGATTTTTCGACCCGGTTCGCACGATATTACATTTGCCAAAGCACATTATACCGAATATCATTAAACCGTGGGTTTCTGGATAGTCAGCCTGTTGAAGGCGTCGATAAACGAGTCATGCGAGTATTACGTTGCCATGCATTATAACCGGAAAAATAAAAAATAAATATAGCATATAGACTATTATTTTTGCACTCAGGAGAATTTTCTGGATATGAATAGTATGTAATAAAATTTGTGATATCAGAGACATTTCATTTTGAACATCTTCAGGTTCACAATGGAAAATTTTGACTTTGGTTTGGTATATATTTTTCATCTATTCATTTAAAATTTGTGATATCACATATATTTCATTTTGAACATCTTCTGGTTCACAAAAGGAAAATTTTCATTTTGGTTGGGTATATATTTTTCAACTATTCATTTTAAATGAGACCAGTGATCTTTCTATAAGTCAAGAATGTCAAGTAAACTAGGTTTATGCTGTATAGAGATATCTTCAATTATTTTAATAAATTTATAAACGTTTGTAACATGGTCAAGATCACCTTTTTTTTTGTTTTTAAATTCCCTACTATATTCAACTTTTTTTTTAAAATTCTCTACTACATTCACCCTTTTTCTTATCATTCCTGACCCAATATTTTAATTCATATGTAAAGAACCCAGCGGCCAAATCATGTTGGGAGTGGAGACAACTTGTTTCACTCTCAATATTTTAATTCATATGTAAAGAACCCAACAGCCAAATCATGTTGGGAGAGGACACAACTTGTTACACTCTCATAATTATCCTTCCTAACCCAATATTTTAATTCTTATGTAAAGAAGCCCAATTATGTGGTGAGAGGAGACAACATGTTTCACTCTCATATTTTTACTTATCCTCCGTAACCCAATATTTAATTCATAGGTAAAGAAACCAAATCACGTTGTGAGAGGAGACAACTTGTTTCACTCCCATTAATTATGACTCGGCATCTTTCCCAAAACCTTTTCATATGAGTTTGACCTATTATTGCGCTCCATTCATTTCAACTGGAATTCATAATTTCTCCATTATTTTACCAAACTTCAGATTTGTGTATCCAAAACTTTATCAAAATCAATAACAGTATAGATAAGCAACATATCACCTTTTCAGCTTCCTTTCTGTACAATATCTATATCTCGGAGAGTTACTAAATCCTTACCAAATGGTTTGATGTTTGAATGGATAGGTTCATAACCTGCTTGAAAAGAGCCTTGGTCTGGTTGTTTTTGCACACTTACCACATGGTTTGACGGTTGAAGACTTAGGTTTAAAACCTATTTGACAAAGAAACCTGGGCTTCTTGTTTCTGCACACTTACAATAATCATGTGTTTGACTATTGCCAGCAGCCGAGTCTTAGTAGCTCTAAATGTTCAGCCAATGTGAAATTGGTGGCAGCTAATGTAAAGCTCACATCACTTAATCGAGGAAACAGGAAAATATTAAAAACCGGAGGATATAGATGTTAATTACTTCCTGTATGCTATATAATTAGCATAGAATCATAATAACCTCCACAGGGATTTTATAAAATATAAACATAGATGTGGAGTTATGAAACACTAGATACTTACGTTTCAGGTTCAATAGTTTTTGACTAGCCAAAGCGCACTCACCAGAAGAACAAAATAACAGTAGTTTTAAAGTTTTGATTCCATTAATAGCAATGCTTCCATTTCAGGAAGGCAGTGAAGAGCTTGCAAATTAATTTCTCGTGAACTTTTTGGTGAAGAAAATGCTCAGCCAAATCCACAATCACCAATACCATTTCTAAACGCAACGACTAACGAATCCACCAAGATAATTAGGCTTACTAAGCCTTAAACTTTGAGGACATTTGGGAAGTTGAAATATCACCATTTTATGACCAGTGCCAAGGAAGAACTTAGGTCATGTTATCTAGGGAAGGAAGGGTACAAAATGACTTCAAATGACCAACAAAGATCAGACTTGTACTAACTGGAATTCATTTCAAGCTCAGTAATCCAAAGGATAAATCCCTCAGTGCTCAGTGTAAAATATCCAATCTAACTCTTGTACGCCAAGTAAAACAGCTGGCGAAACCATGAGTAGTAGTACAACAGCTGGAAAAACCTGGACAAGTAGTATAACAGGCAGTAGAAACTTTTCTGGACATATTTTCCAGTAGAAATGAGTTAGAATGAGATAAATATTTCTTGAAATCATAAATTTGAGTAGTGAATTCTCTACAAAGTGTCATGTGTTTTTCTCATGTGGCTAAATCCATGTGTAAAAAAATCACTATTTGGCCTAACAAAAATCACCATTTGGCCCACAAAAAGAAAAAAAAAAAACAAAAAGTTTAGCCAAACAACTCCGACCAAAAACTCCAGAATTCTAATAGTTAGACAACGCCCTATAACAGCCATAAAATACTGGAAGTAATACCTACTTCCACCAGAAGAAAAGATATGATGTGAAATGAACAATACCCAAAATGTTCAGACGTTAATACAGTAATTATCCGCTCCAAGCCCTTATACCTTCCTCCCAGACTCTTTTATGAATATTCGGAGTTCAACCTATAATCGAAAATCCTATGTGAAACATACATGAACGCTTCCCATTGCATCGAGTTCGAGTTGAAAATGGTCAATATTCTTATGGCCAAGATGTCTTACTTCGATGTGGATGTCTGTATCATGTTTACAACTAGGGAAAAGCTGTATTATTTATAACCATGCAATGAGGCGCACAGATACGTCCCGTAGCTTTCTATGGCGTTACCTATTGCAAACAAAAATGCCCATCTTACTTTTGTCCTTAGAAAAACTAAAAACAGAACCACCCAGTTTTTGAAAAACTTTGAAAGATTATCCATAGTAGCCCTGAAGGAATGCACTGAGAATCGAACTTGGACCACTGCCCAACCGACGATATACGTAGAAACGTAATAACAGTTTACACGTTTTCATAGTTCAGCTCCTTGTAAAATGTCACATATGGACAGTATTATACTTACATGCAACTGAAATCCTACCATGATCAGAGACTCTATTTAGGCAACCGGGGCATGGAAGAAAAATATCTATCATTAAAATATGGTTAAAATTAATTAATACTGGAGATTACCCTAGCCCAACCAAGGATAAGTGCGTTAACATTGTGTAACCTCTCACGAATATATATATTTTGGCACAAAATAATCGAAGTGTTATGAGGCTCTTCACGGTCTCACATTTCACACTTTCATGGAACCCAAGTTCAGGTATATCTATCAATTTACAGTGTCACTGTAACTAATTCTGTCATGAAAATCTCCCGGAATTACTATTCCCATGGAATAATTAAAGAACCTCCCCATGCAACAGAATATGGCTGTTATGTGATATTTGCCAATAGAGATTCTGCTTATTAAGCTGTACACAGTTTTTTTCTGCCCTACCAGTTTTTAATTACAAAATGAACAACATATGAAGGTACAAATTTGAAGCAGACGGTTAAATGAAAATCAAACCGATAATCAAGATTCACAATTATGACGTTACCAGTTTAGTTACCCAAACTAATCCGAAATCTAGAGGGGATAGTAGGCAGAATGCAAGTGTAGCTTTTGGGCATACAAAAATCCAATAATAAGTGCAATAAAAACGTTGTAATATAATGGAAATCATGAGAGAAGGTTTGTTCAATATCTCACCCAATGATGCGCCTGAGAGCCTTGAAAGAGCGGGTCTCCGAGGAGGAATCAATGAATCCCATTCCATCCATTCGGTGTTTGGCATCAACGTTAGAAATTGGAAGAGTGTTGTGAGGGGAATGAAGCCTGGTCCGACACCATGCGTGACTCTGCTTGTCAGAAAAGTTTTTCAGGTCTCGTGCCAGGCTGCAGTCCCCTCACCCCAACTCTGCCATGCCTTCTGCTCGTTGATCCAATCGAATCAGCTCCTCTATTTGCGAGCTCTGTGTACACTGCATCTATCCCTTTCTTCAAACGAAATAAACCGTCAGAAATCCAGGAAATTTTTACAACCTATTATCCGAAACTAATGCCTTGAATCAAGAGCTGCACATGGATGACCAGAGTCACGAGGGCAACTCCATTTTCTATATGAGCTCTTTTAATGGAAAACCTCACCTCTTACAGTTCATGGCCAGTTTTTCATATAAAAAAACAAAAGCTGCAAGATACGCGCTGCATCGATCTCTGAGAGCTCGGAGAACGAGTTGCTCAGTCTCCAGATCTGGTGTTAATGCTAGTGCCCTATAGAGTATAGGCTCCATTTGCAGAACTACCCTAAAGAGAAAAAACCTTTGAATATCAACTGGTGATATATTTATGGTTTTTTGATGTGGGTTCGATTGGAGCATAATTGAAAGATAATAACCCTGCTACTGACATTACAAATCACCAGTGGGCTTTATTGTAATTTACCAGTTGTGTCATCAGTAAAAATGCCATTCTCAGAACTCGTACTTACTGGCAATAATACCTGCAAGTTTGTATATATTAATCAGCCTGAATTAGGGATTGGCTGAAGCTCATTTTCAAACCCTAAGATCATACTTGTCTGAACGTGGCTTGTCAGGCAAGTCGAGCAGAGCAGCACCATTGAAAAAGGGAATCAAATAAGAGATCCGGCATTCAGCAACCTGCTGCAACAAACAGACTGTGGTTTAGATTGCTTTTGATATGGGAGAAGATTTTAGGTTAGAATTGCCAAATATTTACATGGCCCTTATTCTTCCTGCTGTTGCTGTTAGGTGAGGTGGGCGATTAAGCAAGCAAGCGAGCGAGCGCATGTATTCTGCTAGTGGTGGAGGTGGGTTGGATGATTAAATCTATTAAACAATTGCAAAGGCGGTGCCCTCAACACACGTGCAATTACTGATCCTTGCCTTCAACTTTACCATTACCACAACAACTAACACATCTATTTTTATGTTTGTCAGATGGGCTCGTACGCAAAGAACCAGGGAGGAGAACAGAACAGTGGAGACTGGGCTGGGCGACCTACTCTGCCCTTTTTATTTATTCATGTGGGCAGTGGGCAATGGGCATGGGAATGGACATGGGCAATGGGCAATGGGTAGGCATGGCAGCTGTGTGCGCTCATCATTTCTCTTTTCCTTTTCCAACAACGAAACAGAGACGGCCTGGGCTGGTTGGGCTGGAATGTCGCGTCTAAGGCTAACTATAACCATTTTTTAAGGCACCGCCAGTCCACCGCCCCCTTTTTCATCGAAAACCGCCCGGCCCTCCTCATACGTTTGTCCTCGAATCTCCATTATCTTATCTTCCAGCATGCTCGGAGTGCTCGGATCAGGCGGCGGATTGCAAATAGCAAACAGTTTGTTTGTTTGTTAGGTGCCCAATTTTTTTTAATTTCTTGGTGGTGATTTTTAAGGTATGTAGCAATGATGAAGATAGGGGAGGAGGTTATCGTGCTGCCTCCGCAAATAAAATGGCCATACCTAAAGCCTCAATCCTTCCTCCGCCCTGAAAAAAAATTTAATCTTTTTAAAAGGAAGTTTATGCTGTGCTGGTGGTCTTGCAGCACAGCAAAATAAAATAAATAAAGAAAGTGTTCCCAATCCTGTATTGCTCATTGCATTCCTTTTCCTTGCTGTTTCCCATAGAAATATGGTATGCAAATGCAAATGGTGGTGGCCCATCCGACGTCGTTTGATCATGAATGGGTGGATGAGCTGAACTAGAACAACACATGAGGTGATTTTTACTTTGCATTTACCAAGAAACATTGAAATTTCTTTTCATTTTAAAAAAGAGGTTGAGGTTTGAATTCAAAGATTTTATTCTTAGATTTCTGGTGGATTGAGAGTTAAGATGAATCTAGATTAAGTTTCATTCTAAGTGATGACGTGATTACTCTACATTTATCAAGTACTAAGAAAGATAAAATTAATTTTTCTCATTCTAAAAAAAATTGAAGTTTGCACTCAAAGATTTTATCCCTCTAGAATATTGGTAAATTAAGAGTAGATTAAGAATTAAAATGAATCTAGACTACTAGAATAATAATGTAATAATTTTTTTTTTCATAAAGAAAAAACAAATATTTTATATTATTTATAAGAGTTTACATCAAGAGTATATGTGCATTATTTTTAATCATCATACACAATGTGTGAACAAACAGCACTAGCAGAATTCAAAATTATCACTTATAAATCATAGTTACAGATTTGGCAAAGCATTCAAAAATAATCAACATATCTCACTGTACACAAATTACAAAATATAAAACAACAAACAAAAAAACATTTTTACCCAATATTAGAAAATCTAAAAGCTACTAACCCATCTACTTCATATTCTTCAAGATACATAATTCCTAGTTGTATCTCCAAACCCTTCTTAAAGGAGTTGTCCAATGATGCAATAGAATAGCAAATTTCAAAAAAATTAGGTAGTTGGATTGTTTAAATTGAATTTTTGAATTGCATTTTTTATGGTGGAAATGGATTCAGCACCATCAAAAACCCTTAGGGCACCCAAAACACTGAAATTTAACAACTGTAACCAGTTTTTCAAAAATATTTGCCCAAATTTTTTATAATCTTACCGAAATTTTTAAATTATTTTGTAAGTTTTTTTAGACTACAACTTGTTAAAAAAATGGCAGACCCCATAATTCATCTCCCTATAAATACCCTTAAATAAAAGTTGAGTTTGCCTAAATGTAAATAGCTAGGCTTTCAAATTTGTGCATCTTCTTCCACCCAATACAGTAATTTAAAACAGTAATGATGAGATGGTTAAAGTAATTGGTCACCATTACCAACTATTCCCGTTTTATTTTGACTATTGGTGATATTTGTGACACACAGTCCACATCTACAACGCCTCAGGAAATTGAAACCAAATTCGCAAATCCTGTTGTATACTGTATCTCGTGTGCGTTACATGTTGTACTGAAATACACATTTGATTTTCAATGATGACTCATAACAGATACGTAGTGTTCACTTTGAGGAAGAAAGCAGCCGTGACGATAGGTTGACGTACTGAGAGACAAGAGGTCTTCGAATTCTGACAACCAAAATGGAGTGATGGATTATTTAAGTAAGTTTAATTAAGGGGAATTCATGAGTTTCTCCTTTTCCTTTTGACGCGGTCTCCTGACCAAAGACATTGTCTAGCGTATTCACTTTTACTTTGGGACTAACAACAGGAAAAGGAATCATGTTGGGCCCCTTTTGTTATTATTGTTCTCGTTCTCATTCTCTAGACCCCCTACCTCATGATCTTGTGAGTCGTATTGTCTTGGATGGATACTCCCCATACGACCCGGCACCATAAAGATTAATACACTTTGTGAATACCTCCGGTTAATCCTCAGACGTTACGATATAACAAGCAACTCATTTCCTTCTTAAAGAAGGCATTGTGTTAGGGACTTTGAACAATGTAGAAAAGCTTGTGAGCTAATTGGAAAATGGGCATGTTTTCATGGTTGAATATAGATTTATTTGTGTATATAGCAATGGAGTTGTTTTAGTGTGATTTTTTAGAGTTTTGGTGATGGTATTTGGTCAAAAAATTTGAGGTTGAATTTTGATTTTTATTGAAAACTTTTAGGGCACTTCAAACTTCAAACTTCTGTTTTTAATGAATTCCTGCCTGATTTTAGAGAAATTAGACAAGAAAAAATAGCACTAAAAATAACTGGTATAGTAATAGAGGAAATATTTTAGGGAGAATAAAATAAAATATATTATTAGCACAATTATATTATTAAATGTGGTTGATATAAGTTAATAAGTATTATTTTGTTTTTTTATAAACTTACATATACACAAGAATTAATTTATTTTTTTATAATTTGCATGGGAATTTCATAACCAACCTAGATCTATCTTAACTTCAAGACAGTTTTTGAGGCTGACTTGGTAGAAGAGACACAAATTACATTTTGACAATTCCTTCTTTGATACAATAAGCCCAAGAAAGGTGGACAATGAGTCATGACACAAACCCTAGAAGCACACAATGGGTACTTTGACCTAGAAATATAATAATATGAGCATGAAACCCATGCTTATAAAACAATAATTTTCTTTCTTTTGCAATAATTTTTATTTTTTCTTTCTTTTTACAAATACATAATAATCACATAAGCCATGAGCTAGACAACAATTATGAATACGGTTACTAGTTACATTATCAACACTCTTTTAACTAGGGCGATATTCATAATTGTTCAACCGGTACAAGGTTGACTGCAATTTGAAGTTTTCCAAGAAGAGTATACCGACATATGCAATGCTAGATACCATCAAGGCAAAAATATTCCAAGGTATCAATCAAGTGTCATCAAGGCTACCTTCCAAGACACTAACATAATAAGGACTAAGGTGTCATCAAGGAAACTTGCCACTATAGGTACCATTAGGCTACAACCCTGGTATCAATCCAACAGGAAATAAATACCATCCAGGCCTCCATGCCAAGACACCAACCCTTATAAGGATCTAAGTATCATCAAGGTCAAACACTAAAACGGAGCTCCATAAGACCAAGATACCCTCCTGCACCGAGATATAGACATCATCAAGGCCAAACTATAAGTGCGATCTCAATACCAACTAGGCTACGCTGTCTTCCCAAGTACCATCATACACGCATGCATCTTTAGGTATTGATTTCTCCCTCTCATTCAAATCAATCCAAGCATGGTTATAAAATATTCAAAACTTCTCAGGGAGAGATCAACACACTAGCTACTTGTATATCCATTAGAACATACTGTAGCCTCACAACCCCGACTAGTATCAAACTTCCAATATATTGGTTCTTATTATCAATATGCTAGCATAAAATCTAGGGTCCTCAACCATTTTGATGTCACTTAGGTTATCAAAATATCCAAACAAATCTCGATAAACCCTTCCTCTTACCAAATTTTCAAGAAGCATCAAACTCAACCTCAACACTTCTCAAATTAACTGAGTCTTTATTCACCACTTCATCAAACAAGAAAAAGCTTAAGTAGTGCTTTAGCCATTCTTTGGTTTTATTCTTTCTTCATGGTCTTCACTATACACACAACTGTTAGTCCTGGCCCATCATGTCCTCCTTCTCAACTATGGAGGATATACACTTTCCTCTCAACTAGGGGAATAAGTCCATCATCAACAACTTTATGCTACACAAGCTCTTTCTTTTGGAGAACTTAAACCTTTCACAATATCATTATTTATATTTATATTGCAACAAATATGTATAGCTCCCTATTTCCATCACACTCATTATCGTCATAAGGTCATCATCAAGTATGAGGTAGACATACCTCTTTACAACCTCTTGCAAACTATGTGCCTGCAAATATCAACAACAAGTATAACCAAGCACATAAATATATATGTACAAGAGAATGAATTTAACTTTTTCAATCTAGGGTTATCATGTCATCACAACGAGAGAATATAGGGTTATCAAAAGTTTGAATAAGAAATTAAACTTTAGATATTCAAAACCTAAACTTACTTAGGGTTACAATCATAGCAGAAGTAATCAACTAAGGTTACACTTTCATGCCCTAGATTATTACAATAACCTTTGCTAGGAATTTGTCACAAACCATAGATATTATCATCAAAAACTTAATAATAAACCCTAGATATCCAACAACTAAACCATGTTAGGGTTTTAATCTTATGAAAGCATTTTGACCTTGGTTTTCTCTTTCATGTCCTAGACTTTTCTAGGGTTTTATCGTATGCCCTAGATATCCTCAACAAACCCTAAAAATCAAAAGGCTAGTGTTTTTACCAAAGTGAACAAATAGTGAAAGATAGGTATTATAAGGGCTAATTTAATCTATAGATCAAACATCTTAACAATATAATAATATTCATGATTCTATAGCAAAACCCTAGACATGAAAGAGTTATTAATATAAGGCAAAAATGATTGTACCTTCATATATGATGAAGACCTACTACAAATTATGTAATCTTACACATACCTTGAGTTGCTTCATATACAAACCTTGTAGGGCTTCCTATTGAAGGGTTCCTTTGCAACAAGGCTTCTTACCAATCTCCTTTTGAAGGCTCCCTCTGAATCTTGCCACAATCCTTTCCTTTTAGAATATTCCTGCAAATATTTCTTCCAAGGAAAATACAAGAGAAAGTATTATAATTAAGAAAAGAATAAAGCTAGATATATAGAGGAAATTAACAATATTGTAAAGGAAATAAAGAACAAGATACTTATCTTTTGAGAAAAGTAGAAGCTTCCTCTTTTGCATCAATGCAATCGTTGTGAGAGATTTCTTCAACTTATCCAAAAAAACTCAAGAAATTTCTAACAAAGCATATTATATTTATAAACCCCAGGAATCAAAAGAAATATTAATGCTAGAATCAAAAAATCTACAAGACCTAAAATAGTAACATGTACCGTAAAAAAAGGATATACAAGCCTGGATAACATCCCTAAAGAATTAATAGAATAAGTCTTTGACTTCATAATCCTCAACTTTTGTCTTCTTTGGAGGATTATCATTAGTGGAAATTGTAGCTTGGGCTCCTTCTCTTTTATTGTTCTTAGGATTATCAAGGCATTGATTCTTATAATGTCCCATAATGATAACATTTTATTTTAGAGAGGTCAACCTTCCCACGATTTTTCTTAGACCCTTTAAATTTCTTATTTCATCCTTTCTTCTTGAAATTAGTAGAATAGGAATTTGAGGTGTTTTTTTCTTCATCTTCTTACTTACCTCCTATCAAGGCAAGACGAGCTTGTACTTAAGTACAAGCAGACCACATCTCCTCAAAGAAGGAGAATTTTTGGAGCTACATATTCCTGTTGCAAAATAATTACAAGACTTTGGTAGTCCTAGTAGGGAAACAATCGCAATTTATTTATCAGGAATTATTTCATCAACTTCTTGTAATTCATCTCCTATATGGGAAATCCTTACAAAGTAAGGGGAGACTGTGTCATCTTTGGTCATTTTGAAAGTTCGAAGTTCATTCCTTAGACTTTCCACTTGTCCAATATTATTTATTGTAAATAATTTGGAGAGAGAATCATACATTTTATTTGAAGTATCTAGGGTGGATATATAGGGAATCAAGTCATCTTTAACTCAATCCACAATTAAGCTCATGGCTATAATTTCATGTTCCTTGTACTTCTCCCTTCCAACATCATCAGTTGGTTCTTTGACTTTTCCTTGTACTAAATCCAATACTTTATTTCTTGCAGCAACAAGTTCCATTATTGTCTTCCATGCTCTAAAGTTAGAAGCTCCTTGAAGCTTATTCTCAGATTTCATTGATGATTACATAGGTAAACTTGTCAATGTTACTCTTATGAAGGAGTCTAGATATCCTTGTAGCTAAATATTCTTCATGTTAGCTTATTATCTTTGAATACTTCTATAAGATCTCTCAATACTTCCTCCCTCCTAGCAAATGGAGTCTTTCAATGGATATTCAACATTTTCAGTAGATAAGACTTCACTTCTCCTTATGATCTATCTTGAAAAATTCTCTTGAATCCTTCCTTAAAATGATGAGAGTTATTGATCTCCAAGTGACCTTTTTCCCTCTTCTTCACCTTAGTTCTGATACCATGTTAGAAAATCAGAAGGGAAGAAATATTTTCTTATCTTGATAGTTACTTGTGATTTCTTAGTATCCTTATTATCTTATTTTATGTCTTTTTTTATCTTCTTATCATCAAGTACTACCAAGACATAAATGCACGAATATCAAAACAACAAGGAGACAGGATGTAGTCTCTCAGCCAAGGAAAAAACCCTCTTCAAGGGAAACCCAAAAATTCTATTCTCTTCTTCAAGAACCAAATCAAATGAGACAACCAAGACCCTTTTACCAAGACAAATACCTCCTCCAATCCACCAAGTAAGCCTTCCAACAAAGTCCTTGCAAGATGGCAAAAGTGTCCTTCTAGTCAACAAAAATTAACCCTCCTTAATCTTGCTTCAATCATAGATTTTAGCCCTATTGCATCAGAGTTTTGACCTCTACTGCAAACCTGCAACTTTCGGCCCTTCCTCCAACTCAGAATATTCACACATGTGATCTAGAAACAAGAGATTACTTTCTTCTTTCATTTTCTAGGGTTCCTCCTTCCTTCTCTAAGGTTTATCTTCCTTTACCAAACCTTCTTCACTCCTTCACACCTCTTTTGATTGCAGATCTAACTTACTTTCTTGCATGCCACAATAGGTCAAAGTCGTAGCTTATATATAGTGGTTTTGTGAGGTCGAGCTCCCTTCATGAGGAAAAATTCACATATCTTTAGGTCAACTTGTTAGAGGAGGCGCAAATTACATTTTTGACACAAGAATAAATTTCTTCTTTTATACAATAATCCCAAGAAGTGTCTAATACAAGATGAGAAGGAAAACGACTAATGACACAAACCTTAGAAGCACACAATGGATGCTTTGACCTAGAAATATAATAATTTGAGCAGGAAACACATGCTCATAGAATACTAATTTTCTTTTATTTTACAATATTTTTTATTTTTCTTTCTTTTTACAAATACATAATAATTACATCAACTCATGATCTAGAAAAAAATTATGAATATTGATACTAGTTACATTTTCAACACCGTCTCTCTCTCCTTCTCTCTCCCCCCCCCTCTCCATCTCTATGTCTCCCTCTTTTTCTTCCCTTTCTCTCCCTCTCTCTCCCATCTCCTTCTCTTTGTCTTCCCTCCTCTCCTCTCTCCCTCTCTCTCCATCTTTCCCTTTTCACTCCCTCTCTCTTTAGCCCTATCTCTCTATGTTTTTTTTCTTCCCTCTCTCTCTCTTTGCCCAATCTCCCCCGTCCCCTCCTCTCTCTCTCTCCATCCATATGTTGGAGAATTTTCATTCTATGTAATCAATGCTATATGTAATGTCTAGAATATTTTACATTTTAATTTTTTATTATGAAATGAGTTATGGTTTTTTGGCATGCGATATTGATAATCCATGGTATTGCCCCATTTTTTTGTAACACAACATACTTACAAGTTAATAATATCCATGGTAAAGTGGAGGTGAATATCAATGGTTAAAAAACTTGTTATATTGTAATTTTATTGTAAGTATCAAGTTTTTATGTTCTTATTAATTAAATTTAAATATGGTTATGGAATCATTATTAGTTGCTACAAAGATTGATTTGTCTGTTGATCACCATTAGTTTAGATTGAACAGTGAAAATTATAATGTTTAAATTTGAAAAATACATATTTAATTTTCAATATTATTAAAAAAAATATTTTTCAAAAATTTGATTGGACCATAACTTTAAGGTCTTATTGCAACCTTTGCACAATATAATGATATGTGGATAACTATCTTACATATTTTATGCCATAATTTATGTATATGGTTGCAATATTCATGCATTATTTTTAAATATTTTTGTAGTGATTTTTTATTCTTAAGCTTTGCACAAAAAACATCCAAAGATAAAATACTTGAAGATAACTTATACTCAAATAAATAACTTATATACCATCAATTACTTCCCAAAGAAAACAAGTGTCACATGGCAACGTCCTTGCCAATTAAGTGGTTTTTATACTTCAATGGATATTATGATTTTAGAAAATTACAAATTAATATATTAAGTGGGTAATATATGTGTTGAATTTATTTGTTTGATGAATGTAGAAAGTATGATGTAGATTTGCAGTTTCTCATGAATTTTTAATCAAAATCACAAGACAGAAACCTACTCTACAGCTTTGCAGACATTAATTCAAAATTTAGAACAAAAACCTTAGACATGAAATAAGACACACATGCAAATGGTATTTTTCCTGGGGAAAGAAATCTGCTAAAATCCCCAATGCCTAGTTGCATTAAATAAGAAGAATGGGGATGCATTACAATTTATTTGCTCAATTGAGCACAACCTAAAAGTGCGTAACCTATATCTCTAATCACTGAAAGTCTCTGACCTAGACTAAGTCAATGTATGCCTCTGCTTGAGCTCCTATTTCCTTGCGTCGTTCCTTGAGGAATTAGGCCCCTATTATTTAGGAAATTCCTCAAATTAAATTGCGTAATTCCTTAGGTTGATCATATAACTGTAAGCAACGCCTATACATTCAAGACTAGTATACAATTGATGTCACACTGCCTTGGAATATCCAACAAGCCTAGGGAACTCGAATTCTCTGCATGCAATAGCTATTTTGGATCGATTAATCAGTTAACTAGATGATCACTGAGTTTGACTGAACTCCCACTGCACAAATTGACCCTCCACTAGTTCCTCCAACAGTTGGAACTAGTTTAATTGAAAACATCCTGAGATAACTGACCTTCATTGCTACAAATTAGCAATCAAACATGCTTAAATGAACTCTAACTCCTCCAACTCGAATTTATTGAGAAAACTAGGTGACACAAGCCATGTCACACAAGTTAACTGCATCCAAATTGTCTGTTGATTTGGAAATTTGATTTTTTCTATATTTAATCAAGGAAAAATCAAATTGAGAATTTCTTTTTGCATTTTTAAACACTCCCTCACAACCAGAAAGGGATTATCAACCACCCCTATCCTTCACCTATGGAACTCGAACTTCCCTATTGACAAGGCCTTTGTCAAAATGTTAGCATCTTGTTTCTCTGTCGGAATGTACTACAACAACATAATCTGCCTCTGTAAACAGTCCCGAAAATGGTGATACCAAATATCTATATGCTTTGATCAATTGTGAATAACAAGATTCTCATATATCTTGATGAAACTATGATTATCAAAATAGATAAAAAATGGATCCATCATCTGAGAAAACATTCCAACAAGTATCTTTCTCATCTAGATCGCCTCACATGTTTCTTGATTGGAAAACATGTATTTTGCTTCTGTCGAGCTGAGCGCCACATATCTTTTCTTCCTGTTGTACCAAGAAACAGTTGCAAAACCAACACTAAAAATTCCACCTGATGTACTCTTTTGGTCTGATGGACTCCCCGTCTAATATGCATCTGTGAAGCCACACATCTTCACTCCCTCTATCTGTTTGTACCATAGTCAAAACTAAGTAGTGCCTCTGAGATATGGTACAACATGCATAGATGCCCTCCAAATTAATTTGGTTGGCCCTAACCATAACTTTCCGCAACTGGTTTACTGCATAACACATATATGGTCGCGTGTTCACAATATACATGAGTGAGCTCGCTAACCTTCAGTAAATAGTAGCATCCACTTCCTCACCTGAAGTGGCATCCTCCTTGCTCCAGTTGGTCGCTAGAGGTGTCTCCATGGGTTTGCGACTCTCCCCGCGGAACCTCTGTAGTATCTCATTTGCATACTTTCCGTGAGAGACAAATAGTTCCCCATCACCTTACCATACTTCCAATCCGAGGAAGTAGTGCATAAGACCCATCTCTATTATTTCAAATTCTCTTGCAAGATCCTCCTTGCAAGATCTAATCAACTTCTCATCATCGGTTAAAATCAAGTCATCAACATATAAGACAATAATAAAATATTTACCTTCTACCAAAATAAGATATAGGTTTTCATTCGCTTCACTTTTAACATAGTTACTAATTAAACGAGAAAATTACTGATTACCCATTTTTTTAAGGTAGCAAAAAACTCACTCGATTTTGAAAAGTGGTTATTTAGAATACACCTTTTTCTTTTAGCATATTTTTGGAACTTTAAATTTTCTTATGTATCAAGTATGAACATTGTTTTTTTAATGTTGATTTTCATGTTGATTTTGAAAAGTGTTGATGCGACATCAACCCTTTTTTTCTAGAGGGCTTATTTTTTATACTTTAAATTTTTGAAAGAATCAAGTGTGGATATTTTTTTTAAATGTTGGTGATTTTCATGCTCATTTTAAAAAACATCAACATTTTTTTTTAAGAAATATTTTTGACACACTAAATTTTCTAGGTATACACAATTTTTTTTTTAAATGTTTGATTATTTAATGATTTTTTAAGTTGTCTTATATTCCTCTTCTTGTTTTTCGTCCTAAGATGTTTTTTTTTTAAGGGTTTTCCAAACATGTGTTTTTTTTTTTTCTTTGCAATGTTTTTTATAATGATTTTTTTTTCTTTTTTGTAAAGTTAAAAAATAAATAATAACATTAATATTTTGAGGTTAAGACTTTTTATAAATTTATATATCGTTAATTAAAACTTCAATATGCATAAAATAATTGTCACTAAAAATAATAATTTTAAGCATTCGACAAGAAATACATATTTTTCATATAGATATAATTAAAAAAATATGTTTTTTCAAAACCTTTTTGCTAAAAATGACATGATATATAAAATATTTTTATGAAAAAATTGACTAAACAAAGTTGCAAAAATAATAATTTTTGTGAATTTTTTAAGAATTTTGTATCCAAATATGACATTTGAAGTTTTTTTTTCCCAAAAAAGATAAAATTTTAAGAAAAAATAACAAAAGAAATTGTATTAAAAAAAAAAAACAGACAATAAAAAAAACAATTATATAAAAAAAAATCCAAATCCTTAAAATAAAAAACTACAACTTAAAAATAACATTAAAAAAAAAATGATTAAAAACATAAAAAAAAACAATTAAAAAAAATAAAAATAAACCAATGATTTTTTAAAAATATATAAACAAAAAAAACACATTAAAAACTATTAAAACAAAATTACAACAAAAAATCAAATAAATAACATTAAATAATAATAATAGTAATAATTAAAAATTAAAACAATTAAAAACAAATTAAATAAAATTTGAAATTTGAAAATAATTTTAAAAAAAATTAAAATTTAAAAAATTAATAATTAAAATTAATAAAAATTTGTCATTAGCGGACTATTCCAGGTCCTTGCCTAGCTAGCAGAATGAAAATATATATATATATATATATATATATATATATATATATATATATATATATATATATTAATCTTTTTTTAATTATTTAAAAATATAATTTTTTTATAATATTGATGATGATGATGATGATGATATGATGATGATGATGATGATGATGATGATGATGATGATGATGATGATGATGATGATGATGATGATGATGATGACGACGACGACGACAACGACGACGACGACGACGACGACAACGCTTTGGTCTATCGGACCTAAAGAAATGAATTATTTAGTTTGCTTTAAAATTATACTCCTATGCTCAAAGAGCTTGGAGAGAAGTGTCCCGAGCTTACTATAATTTTAGTTTTTTAATTTTAATTTAATTTTTTTTTTTAATTGTAAAATTTTTAACTATTTAAAAAAAATAAAAAATTAAAACTATATATATATATATACAATTGTTTTTTTGTTTTCTTTTAATGTTTATTTAGTATTTTTTATGTTTTTTTTGATGTTTTTTTTTATTTTTCATTTTTTTATAGGTTTTTTTCGTTATTTTTTCATTTTTTTTAAAAAGTTTTTTTTAGTTATTTTTTCATTTTTTTTTTTTTAAACAAATTTTTTGTTTAATTTTTTTCTTGTGTTTATATATATATCTCAGTCTTCATAATGAACCATAGCAAGTGTTTCAAAACACGTCAACGTGAAAATTACTTTGTGAATATTTTGTATATATTTTTTCGTGTTTGATTTTTTTTTTGTCATTATTTATGATTTTTTTTAATATTATTTTTATTTATTAGTTAATTTTTTTTTTCTAAGCTTCACAAGACCACATGTTTAATATATCACCTTGATTAAGGCGGGGAATTGAATCAATTTTTTCACATCAAGGAGTGCTTAACAAAGCACATGACCACCGTCTATTCAAGACCTCGTTGACGTTTTTGTTTTACTCCCTGACAACGACGCCAAAGTTGATATTTTGTTTAAAAGAAAAAAAGAACTAGAAATTAATGTTGAATTTTTAAATTATACAATGATATTGGCACGATATTATTTATTGTTATCATTTGTTAATATTTTGATTAAAAGTAAAAAAATATTAGAAATTAATGTTGAATCTTTTAATTATACAATGATATTGCCATGATATTATTTATTGTTATCATTTGGTATAAGATACTTTTAAAAATGTTGAAATTTTAATGCCTCATTAAAAGGAGACACTTCATTTTGAAGGTTGATTTTTAGGTTTTTGTTGCAATAAGATAAGTTGTCTTAGGCCAAGATTTGAAAAGAGCTATACTTTTAGCCTTTAAAATAAAAATTACTCTTGGAATACTGGATCTTTCATTTCCTTGTTCATTTTTAAAAATTGATTCAGTTATATAATTTGTCTATAATTTCATGGTTCAAATATGTTAAAAACTTAAGGTTTTTAATTCCATGGTTGAAAATTTGTCAAAATTTTTTGAGTTATGATATTTTATCTTTAATGTTATGGTTGAAAACAATTACAATTTTAGGGTTTTTTAGAGTCAAGGTATTTTATCTTTAACAAGATGGATGCAAATTGTTGGAATTATAAGGCTTTGAGACATGATATTTTATCTTTAACATCATGTCTGAGAATTGTTGGAATTTTAAGGTTTTTCAAAGTCCTAATTTTTCATCTTTAATTCCACTACTAGAAAGTGTCAAAATTGTAACCCGGTTTTTTCTTTAATTCTCGCATCAACACTTTTTGTTCCGAGGGCATTTTTTCAGTCCTTTTTGCAAAAGAAAAAGTTTTTAAAAAATATTGAAAATTTACCCTAAAAAAGAAAATACATCATTGTGGAATACACACTTTTCATTTTTGGGTTGTTTTTCATGTTTTTTTGGCATGAGTTCCCGTTTTGAGGTAATAGTTCTGGTTTGATTGGTAATTGTGTTTTTTGGTGAAGCCCAAACCAGTGAAATAGCTATCGATCTTGGTATACCAAGCATGAGTTGCTTGTTTAAGACTATACAATGCTCGCTTGTGTGTGCACACATGAGAGTCTCAATCAAAAGTCTCAAAGACTTCTGGTTTCTTGATGTACACTTCCTCCTCAATAAATCCATTGAGGAATGTTGTTTTTACATCCATCTAGAGGATATTCCACCCCATCTGCACTGCCAGAGAAATAATTGATATAATGGATGAGTACCTTTCTATAAGAGAAAAGGTCTCCTCATATTCAATCCCTTCAACTTGAGACACCCCTTGGCTACAAATATGGCCTTATATTTCTCTATGTTTTTGTATGTTTCTTGCTTTACTTTGAAGATCCATCACAAACCCACAACTGATTTATCTGTTGGTCTTGGGACCACTTCCCAAACACTGTTCTTTACAATGGATTCATACTCCTCCACTATTTCATCAATCCATACAAGTTTCTCTACTGCTTTGTTGAAAGAGGATGGCTCAGTCTCTACAAGCTCAACCATTAGATACATGTACCCAATGTACCGATATGGTGACCATCTCTTCTTGTGCACGTTTGAAGGAGCACCCACATTCTCCCTTGCATCTTGCAAAAGTCTCTCATCTTCCCTAGTCCTTTTTATTTCTTCTCTAGATGGTTCCTCTTGAGTGGTGGTCTCCACTCGCTTCTCCTCAATTTGTGGTTGCTCCACAACTTCTTGTGGCTGCTCCTTTGGAGCTAAAATATCCTCTTCTGGTGGGATCTAAATCTCCCTCTCAAGTTAGCACCGCATTGTTTTATCCTCATTAAATTTTGCATCCCTTCACACAACTTTCATTCTGAGAGATGGAAATTACACACGATAGTTGAGTGGAGTTTCTGTGTAACCCCAAAATACGGCAATTTTTTTGTCTTATCTAGCTTCTTCCTTGATTATTTGGACACATGGAAGTAAACAGAGGCTCCAAAAATCCTGAAGTGCGACGAATCTGGCTTTCTCCCTGAGAAAGTCTCCTCCGGTGTAATCATGCCTAGAATATAATGAGGATTTCGGTTATGCAAATAGACAGTTGTGTTGCATGCTTTGGCCTGTAAGTTTATAGGTAGGTGTTGGTCATGCAACATCGCCCTCGCTGCTCCCATAATGCTACAATTATTTCTCTTAGCCACCCCATTCTCCTGTGGGCTGTGGGGTGCTGTCAACTCTCGTTAAATGTCTTCTTTTGTACAAAAATAAATAAATTCATTTGATACTTACTCACCTCCATTATTGCTCTTGAGAGCCTTCACTTTCTTGTCAGATTCTTTCTCAACTAGTGCCTCGAATTTTGCAAACTTGGAGAATGTCTCATCTTTCTTCCGCATGAAGAAGATCCAACACTTCTATGAGAAGTAATCAATAAAAATGACAAAATATTTGTGTTTGGAAGTGAAGGATGTCAATAAAGGTCCACAATCATCAGGGTGGATCCTTTAGAGGGTTGCATGTGCTTTGTTGTCCCGATTATGGAATATGGATTTTGTGTCCTTCCCCAAAGTACATACTTTGCATACATCTTGCTGCTCAAGTTCTACTTTGGGAAGCCTGTGGTTATCTGCTGCATGATCTTCAGGGTGCCATGATCAAAATGGCCAAGTATTTTGTGCCAAAGTTCACCGACATCATGGCTCTACACCTTCTCTACTTTAGTGCTTAATGCAACACAATATTCTGCATCTAGCTTATATGGGTTCTTCACATGAACCCTGGTATTCTTCACTTGTCCCATGGCTATGTGTCTCAGGAATTCCTTTCCTTGGTTGAAGATCACATGATAACCACGATCTTCTAAAACTGCAACAGATATGAGATTTTTCTTTAGGCCTAGAATGAACATGACATCCTTGATCCAGATGGGGTTTCCTGAATCCCTATGAAAGGTGATTTTACCAACCTCAGTCGTGATATACCTAACATCGTCCCACATATCGATGTCAATATGAAAGTATTTATCCTCCAAGTCAGTAAAAAAATAAATATTCCTCGTCCTGTGCAACGATGCACCTGAGTTCAAGTATCACACACTCCCCATCATTGTGATGGCCATGCATACAATGAGGGTGGAGCCAAGCTCAAAATGTGAAGCCAAAGCTTCACCTGCTGCTCCTTATGAGGTTTTATTGCTTTTCTTTTTGTGTGGAAACTTCATCACATAGTGCCTGAATTCATGACAATGGAAGCATGTAATTTTTGAAAAATCTTTCTTCTTGCTCGCTTGAGTAGATTTTGGTTTGGATTGATATTTCTTCCATTTTCCCTTCTTTTCCTTTCCAGCCAATGCAATTTTTTCTTCATCCTCACCCTTGGATGAAGTCCCATCTCTGGTATTTCTCCTTTTTTCCTCCTATACAAAATAAGACCATAAGTGCTCCCAATTCAATAGTTTCTCCCTCATGTTCACCAAATCTTGATAGCTATTCCAACACTTGGGAAGGCCCAGAAAGGATAGGATTACCAATTATTCTTCAGGGACATTAACACTGACCCTGCCAAGTTCATCATGAAAATGTGTGAGCCTTCTCAGATACTGTGGAATTGTGTCATTCTTCTACATCTTGATGCTTCAAATTTTATCCTTGAGCGCCAGCTTCTTATGGTCACTATTATTCTTGAACAATTCTGTCAGAGATTTCCACATTTCAAACAATGATTCTTTTTCATGGATATTTTCGACAATTTGATCCTGTACTCACTCCAATATTATTCTCCTCGCCTTGGCTACATATTTATTTCAATGAACATGGTTTTGGGTATCATATTCTTGTGGTTGGGAAACATCTGTCTTGATGCATTCTAGAAATATATTGTCATCCAATACCGCCTCCATGCAACAAAATTAGAGGTTCCTTCCAAGGCATACTCTAGCCTTAGTCTATTGAAGGTCATCTTTTCAATTCTAAATAAATCTTGCTACACTAATCTCCAAATTCAATCCTCCTAAGAAACAACTTCGAAGTTCCTGCTCTAATGTGACTTCTGCTATGATACCATATGGAAATTATGATGTAGATTTGCAACTACTCATGAATTTTTAATCAAAATCACAAGACACAAACCTACTCCATCGCTCTTCGAACATTAATTCATAATTTAAAAAAAAAATCTCAGACATGCAATTAGAAATCACACACATTCAAATGATATTTTTCTTGGGGAAAACAATTTTCTAAAATGCCCAATGTTTTCTTGCATTAAATCAGAAGAATGAAGATGTATTCCAATTTCTTTGCTCGACTAAGCACAACCTACAAGTGCATAACCTATCTCCATACTCACTAAAAGGATATGACCCAAACTTAGTCAATTTATACCTCTCATTGAGCTACTATTTCCTTGCATTGTTCCTTGAGAAATTAGGCCCCTATTATTTAGGTAATTCATTAAATTGAATCGCACAATTCCTTAGGATGATCATCTGACCATGCATGCAACACATGTACACTCAAGACTAGTCTACAATTGATGTTACACTGCCTTGAAATATCCACCAAGACTGGGGAAATTAATTTCTCTTCATGCACTAGCTATTTTGTTTGATTCATAAGTTAACTGGATGATCATTTAGTTTTATTGAAGTCCCACTACATAACTTGACCCTACACTAGTTCCTCCAACAATTGGAACTAGTTTTACTGAAAACAACCTGAGATAACTGACCTTGATTGCTACAAATTAGAAATCACACATGCTTAACTAAACTCTAATTCATCCAACTTGAATTTACTGAGTAAACTAGGTGACACAAGCCATGTCACACAAGTTCACTATATCCAAGTTGTCTCCTAATGTGGAAATTTGATTTTTTCTCAATTTAATCAAGGAAAAATCAAATTGAGAATTTCTTGCTGCATTTTTCAACAAGAAAGCTTATTTTTTTTGTCATGTTGTTCTAATATATATATATATATATATATATATCTTTCATATCCTTAAAAACAATATATAAAATAAACAAAATTGTTTATGTTCAAACATGAAAAATGTTCATCCTTAAATTTCCTATTAAAGGATAAGGACTTGCATACATTTTTGGTGGGTAGTAACAACTATTATGTTTGCACATTTACACTTTTACTCCTAAATGTTAAAGAATTGAAGAAAACATGGTTTTTCTTCTTTTCATTTGTTAATTGCCTATTAAAGGATAAGGACTTGCATAAATTTTTGGTGGGTAGTAACAACTACTATTTTTGCACATTTATAATTTTACTCCTACATGTCAAAGAATTGAAGAAAACATAAATAATGGTAGGCGTATTTTTATTTCCATATTGTTCCTATACATTTTTTTATTATTAGTAGTAAGTGATGGTAAATAGGTTATTTACATGAGTATGAGCTATTTTCAAGGATTTTAATTTTAGGTGGTTTTACTATGAAGCTTAACAATAAAAAATCATTGCACAAATATTTAAAAATCATGGCATAAATGTTGCAACTACATCCAAAAATTATGGCAAAAACATATGAGGAAGTACAAATTCTACAATAAGATCTTCAAAGTTATGTTCCAATCAAACGTTGAAAAATATTTTTTTCAATAATATTGAAAAACAAATATTTTTTTTTAAAAGTTAAACATTATAAGTTACATTGGTCAATTTTAAACTAATAGTGGTCAATAGGCAAATCGATTTCTAGAGTCCTTCCTTGACAGGGACTAATAAGTAAGTCTTTCCATAAAAAATGGATATGAAAAACACGTAAAAAATATATTTACATGAGTTAATTCCAATTTTCTTTAGCACTTATGTACAAGAGTAAAATTTTAAGTGTAGTGTCTTCTTGAGAAATAAATTTACTTATCCACTTCACATCTCAATTTGTAATTTCTAACTTGAGTTGGAGGGGCTAAACTTCCCTGCCAAACAAAATTACAATAAAAAAATGAATTTAATTATTTTTATTACTTTTAACTTCTTCTTTTTTTGTAAGTAAGGCTAAACTATATTAAAATCATAAAAGAAACTTTACAGAGGCTTTAGGCAGAGGTGGAAAGTAGTAATTAGTCAATCCTGACCTTGGCATTTTTCAAAATAAAACATGTTTGGGGTTTCCTGCTGGGAGGAAACCAACCCTTTAATTGCATCATACAGTCTTGTTTTACAAAATATTCAGTGACACATATAAAAAAAAAATAGTCGAAGTATGTTCTGAGTTGAAAAAAAATAGAGATGAACCTTGCTATAGAGCAGTCATGGGGTTCCTTCATCTACCTCTGTCCTGTGGTCCTCCTTCTCAATTAGGCATCCATATTCACTTGCAGTGGATTCCTCCTCAGTTGTGGGCTCACGTGGAGGCTTGGGAGGGACCGTGTGGACAATGGGAGCAACAGGGTACTCTGCATCTAAAACTTTGATCCAGATGTTGTCCGAATCCATGATCCAAATGTATGTCTCCTCCTCTGCAGACATGTGAATAGGGAGCGGCTCAATTTTCTGAGGTGTGGGAAGATCAGAGTGTGCTATTGTAGATTTTCTGGGGCCTCTTCTACCCTTAGGCTTCTCTGGAGTCAAGAAATTCTCTCCTAAGGTGTTGTTAGGCATTTTAGTAGTTCGCCTTTCATGACTTCATGATGAGGAGCCTTCTATGGATTCCAGACACTAGACTTGGCCTCGGTGACAGCACCCTGAGAATGCGCCTTTGTAGCTTCCCCTGATGGGATTTTGAGGTTGGCGCGGGGCCATGGAGAGGCTGTCGAGCAAAGAAAGGGTAGCCGAATGTGAGTCCAGGATGAGAGCAGGGGGCACGCAGCAAGGGGTGCGCAACAGGGGGGGTGCGTGCAATAGGGGGCACACAACAGGGGCACACACAACGGGGATTCTCGCTAGAAAGGGCGCACAGAAGGGAGATGCACAGGGGGAGGGAAATGTAGTAGGGAGGCATGCATCATGGGTGCTCATAGCAAGGGGCGTGCATTAGGGAGGATCACAGGGGGAAGGGTGCGTAGCATGAGGGTGCACGGTAGGGGACTCGCAGCAGGGGGCACACAATAGGGGAGCACGCAACAGTGAGGGCAATGGAAATGGTGGTGTGCAAGGCAAGCTAGAGAAGCAACGTGATGGCGAGGGGAGTAACAACGATGGCTATCAGAACTGGCTAGAGCAGCAATGAGATGGATGGATGAGGAGCTTATGTGCCTTTTGAAGGCATGTGGCACGAGTACAGTGGCGGTGAGGGACAGTACAAGTGTGTCTGCATGTGATACGATGTGTGGAAAGGGGCCAAGTGTGGCAGAGCATCGGTAAAAATGATTGGTGATTTGAGGTTCCTTATCAAGTTAGAGCTAGCGTTGTAGGGCAGCGTCAGCTTGAGCATGGGAGGAGTTGTCCTCACATGATCTAGTTATGTCACCTACATTCGGGATATTAATTTTAAAATTTTATTATTAATTGAGTCAATATTTAAATGTTTACAATACAACATCTCCAACATAGGTGGCTCTATATTTATTTTAACCTTTTATTATCTTTTGATTGCTCCGACATATAAATGTTAAATGTTTTAACCTTTTATTATTTTTGAGTGCCCTGACATATAAATGTTAAAAGTTAAAAATTTATGCCTACACATCTACCCCTATACTGAGTTTTGTTATTTGATCATTTCCATTATTTGATAATTTTCATGGTAGTTTCATTATAATGTTGAGAGGTTTGTCTCTTTTGGAATAGAATTATCAAAATTTTAATTTAATTATCAATAATCATCAAGTAGATGTTAGGGATTTAATATCCATGGAATATGTTAATTTTTTTTTAATAATATTCACAAATCAAAGCTTGAGTCTAGGTTTTTAATTAAATTGATTAATTAAAAATATGTCGTTTGAACATGAGTTATGGATATTTGGGCTTGTGGTATTAGTGAGACATGGTGTGTCTATTTTGGAATAGGGATTCCATAATTTTAATTTATCATTAATCATAAATGGAAGGTAGGGCTTTGACCTCCACATAATATTCTAGAATATTTTTAATAGTATTCATAAATCAAAGGTTGAGACTTATCTCAAAAGTAGTTATGCTTTTCCATTTTAATTAAATTAGTTAATAATGAAAAATGGCATATGAACATTTGTTATGATTTTTTGGGCATGTTGTATTAATAAGCATGGTATTGGTTCATCCTATTATAATAAATCATGTTTACAAGTTAAGAATCTCTACAAGTGCTAGATTTTTTTAAAATGTATATATGTTTCAGTTATATATTAATTATTTTTGCACCAAGAAACACTATCCAGACCAGTATAGAAGATATGTTTTAATTTCCTGTCTTGTTATGTAAATATTTTGACTTGGTAAAATTACATAAATAAATTAAAAATAAATAAATAAATTATTTAATTAAAAAAAATTGATAATTAAATTAAATTTGAGGCAAAATAGTCAACTATAAGTTTTTGGACTCAGGTTTTGACAACCCATGATATATATATATATACACTCATTCTACCAGCCTTAATCTATCTTAATTTTGGATCTACCAAACACTCATAGCGATTTGAGATTTGGTCCCTCTCAACACTTGGTAGATCCAAAGTTAAGATAAATGTTTATAATAATAACAATTTAAAATTTAAAATATGAATATGAATTTAGATATGTAAATTAATATATATATATATATATATATATATATATATATATATATGTATGTATGTATGTATGTATGTATGTATGTATGTATGTATGTATGTATGTATGTATGTATGTATATACAATAAAAATTTGACAAATAATGAAGATAGAATAAACTAGAAGATACAAATCCAATGTGTAATGGAGTTGCCCTGAAATATTTGGGGGAAATTGATTTAGTACCTCATTGGACACCTTGTATTAGTAAACTAAGAATTCATTTGTGTTCCTTTGAGTAACAAAAATTGATGTTTTGGTGCAGACATCAAGGGTTAAATTTGATAGGTCCCTCTACTCGTCAGGAAATACTTTTATGACAATTTTAATTTTAAAGTGCCCTTGAGATGACTTTTAAAATTTACTTTTCCAGTTTAATCTAAATGAATATGGGTTTAATTATGGGTTTCATATAAGTGAGTATGGGCCTATTATTATTTCCATTTAATTGTATGTCAAAAAATTCTCCCTTGTGCTCCTTATATGACAATTTTTTTTTTGTCATGAAGTCTATGGTTTAAAATTCAATTCTAGCAATCATCTATCAAATCTATTCTCAATGATTCCCCTTTTATCAACATGAAATGTTACAAGGATCTACGTTTCAAATTTAGGATCATGAATCTCTGCACATTGACTCTGCTTTTATCATCCTATGCCGATACATGGATCTACAATTCAAATCTATAAATCAATGGATTTTCAAGATAAAAGGAGTTACGGAATTGAAAGAATACACATTTACAAAATTTTCATGCCTTATCCTTCTCTAAAAAACATAATAAGGCAACACAAAAGACACAATTGCATATTTACTCCATCAATAGAAAAAAAAAATCTCCCCATATAAAGAACTCAAAGTTATTGGAAGGGTAGAGCAACAGGGAAGAAAAAATATAACACATATATAGCTCTTTAATCCAGGAATATTTTTTATGATTGTTCAAGCAACAACGTCAGTTCTAAAAAGGAAATCTAAGATGAAATACCTTCTTTTGTGAAGAAGTTGAATGAATATCATATTCGATGCCTGTACCCAGCTTTGAAAAAGGAGTAATTTCAAGAGAAAAATGATTTCTGTTATGCGCTGGACTGTTACGCCTATTGCAGTGAAATTGTCTACCTCTTAGTGTACAACATTATGTTTGAACCAAGAATCCTCAGGTACTTCCCATTTCAATTATATTCTCTATATCATAATCATGTTCATTCCATTGGGATAAGATATTCATTCTCCACAAGTATGAATGGGAAATCTAATAAATTTTAGAGTTAAAAAAATTCATAGGCTACCTTCTTTAACAGGAGACTCTTGGTATTTTTTTGTTATTTCAAAGCCAGAAGAACCAGAACAAAGCTCAATTAAGTTAATCTCCCACTTTTAACTGCTCTACTATATCTGGTTGAATCTTCTTATGTAGTAAGGGATAAATTCAAATATGTATGATTCTGTTATAAACATTTGACCATTTACGATTAGGAGTTCATAAATTTTGCTCAAAATTGAAAGTGCTCGAAACTGTGCTAAACTTGAGCGACCGAGTAGATCTCATCTTCCTGATTCCGGCACCGTGAATGGTTCGAAAAACCGATGTTGTATGAGGGAGATATCACGTTCTGATAGATTTGCCAAACAACTAGATTTTGCGACAAATTTGATTAGGATACCCAGTCAGCATGTAGGTACACAGTCAGCAAAAGAAGAATATTGTTAGAATATTTTGTTTTCTCAAACTTGTCAGAGGATGCCATTTTTCTCGTTGTGATTGGAAGATGGAATTGTACTTTTTTTTTTCTGAGCCAATGGATGGGTGACACGTGGCCAACCCTGAGGCTGCCACATGTTCCCTGGGCGGTGCATTAAATTTTTTAAGAAGTTCAGGGGGTTCGACCCTGCAACCTACAGCATGCACACAAAGCTCTCTACCAACCGGGCTGCATGTTGTGAGTTAAAAACTATAGGACTCCACATCTATTTAGGTTTTAAAATGCTTACATATGGGGGGGGGACCGTCGACGGTCCAAGTGTTGAGGTCACATGTCATGGAATTAAAAACTCTAGCATTAAACTTAACTCCTCCCACATAGTTTCCACCACCATTGCATTACACTTGTCACATGACTCCGCTATCCACGGTTATTTCGACAGTTACGGAACTCCGCCCTCCACTCCGGATTTCGCTCCAAAATTAAATGTAAATTTTAATTAAAACCTGGGTTTGGGGTTCGACATGTGGCCACCCCTACCCAAAACAGTTAATTTTACGGTTTAAATTGGCGTTTACTGTAGCACACCACTAAATTTCGAAAATTTTCCAATTTTAACTGTAGATAAGTGCAGTTGTCCAAGTTTAGTGGAGGATTTCTAGGGGATATTGGGAAAAAGGCTAGGAGGGTCAATTTTTGACCAATTTGGGTGAAACAAGAGTCCACCTAGACTAATTTGAGCATTATGGAGCCATTGGTGCAAAGAAAAAAACCATTGGAGGCTTGAAAATACATGTATTTGCAAAATTTTGAGCATAATGAAATATGGAAATGCCATTGGGAGCTAGACCAGCAGATGTAGCCCAGGAGGGGTGAACTGCTTCATTATTCTTGTTGTGTAAATGTTATGTGTGGTTTTATTTCTCTATTATACATTGTTGTTCAATGTTATTTAGGCTTATTTTCATGCTTATAATTCACAAAATCATCTATGTTTCATGGTTAAAATCCTCAATCCTTAAGAAAACAAATCGAGACAAATATGTACATGTTATCTAACTGAAAGGACACCTAGTAGATCAAAACTAATATAGTCCTTTTAGATCAGGTTGGTATCAGAGCTAGAGTTTATTATCTGGTGTTGTTCTAAACAAATATTTGTTTAACTTTTTGCAAGTTTTCACATGCTTACTAGGCTCAAGCTCAAGAGAGGAGAAGGAAAATTGGTGGAAGCAAGAGGGTCTCAAAGTGAGACACGACAAAGGAGGGCAAGATTGCCACATTCTCCACCACCTAGTTCACCTCCTAAAGAAGCAGATGAAGTATTAAGCATGCTTCCAGAGGAAGGAGAAATCCATGAAGAAGTGGATCCCAAAGAGGAAGAAAGAGTGTTCAGGAAAGCATTCCTTGACATGACTGAGATGGTTAGATTCCCCTATCAAGAAAGGAATGAGAAACTAGAAGGAGAAGGATCCAAACTTCACAAGGAAGTACATAGATCATCAGGAGGTCATAATGATGAAATAAGTCAAAGAAGGGCAATGGAGGAAATGGAGGCAGTGGAAATTCACCATCCTCACCCTCATCATCATCATCCTCTACTTCATCTTCAATACATCAACCACACAAGTCAAATAACAGTGGTAAAATTCCTATTTTAAAACTTGATGTTAAGTTTGAATTTCCAATGTTTAATGGTGAAGTCAATGCAGAAAAGTTTGATAATTGGATTAGGCAATTGGAGGTCTATTTGAGAATCCAAAACCTTCAAGATGATGATACCAAAATCCAGTTAGTTTCATTGAGAATGGAGGGTGCAACACTTATTTGGTGGGAAGAGAAGACAAAGGAGGAGATAAAGAAGCATGATAAGATTATCATGTCATGGATTCATTTCATTACTGTAGTAAAAAAATATTTTTATCCATTAGCTCCTATGCAGAAAGCCATAATGAATTGGCAAAAATTTAGACAATTGAAAGGACAGAATGTGCAAGTTTACACCCAAGAATTTAGGAGAAGAGCTCTTTTATTAGGGGTAGATTTGCAGAGCCAAGATAATTTTCTCAAGTACATAGGAGGCTTACATAGTTACCTAAGACATACTATCCTCATGTTTAACCCCACAAGTCTAGATGAGGTATGTGTTCAGGCCACACATCTAGAAGTAAGAGGGAAGAAAATTTCTGATGAGGGTAGGAACAAACCTTTTAAGGGTAAAAACAAAGAGAAGACCTAAAAAGGTAAAGGCAAAAATAATGCATCTATTAATAAAGAGGGAGAAAATTTGGTTTGTAAACATTGTTCAAAAGAATGCCATGATGAAAATCATTGTTGAAAATTACATCCTAAAAAGAGGCCCAAACATCTCAACCACAAAGGGAAACAAAAAATTGCAGCTACAACTCGACATGATTTAGGAGAGGATTCAGGCGATGTATCTAAAATTACAACCATGGGATTAAAGAATGTGAAGGGGAAATAAATTGAAACTAAACCCAGTACTAGTACATCAAACTATCACATACATGATCCAAATGAAGAAGAAATAATTGAATTGTTTCATGTGAGGGCCATATCCAAACATACTAATATTGACACATTGTTTGACAGTGGGTCACAAGCAAACTTAAACTCTGAAGGCTTGGTCAAGAAACTTAAGCTTGAGACCATTCCACATACAAAACCATATCCACTTGGTTGGATTTGTTAAGGATGCAAATTTACAGGCTTTAAAGAAGTGTATATTGCGGTTTGCAATAACTGCACATTTTGTAGACACGGTTGAATTAGTTGTGGTTCCTCTTGACATAAAAGGTATTGTGTTGGGAAATCCTTACTTGTATGACAGGAAATCGATCTTCCATCGCCATGAGAAAAAATAACATTTATTCAAATATGGCAAGGAGTACATTGTTAGAGCACATCGCAAGAAGACAAATATTGCTATGGTAAATGCTGGATAGGTAAAGAGGTTGGTAAATTCAAGTAAGAATTTTGTTCTTATAATGATTAAGCCTAAAGATGATGTTAATCATGAATCATTTGAGGATTGTGATCCTAAGTTGAAATAAGATTTATATGATGTATTTGATGCACATCATGAGATGTTTCAAGAGCCAACATGATTGCCTCCAAAAAGGGAGATTCAAGATGAGATTCAGTTGCATCAAAATTGTCCTCTTCCAAACATCGACATGTATCGCATGTCGATAATGGATAATGATGAAATAAAGAGGCGAATAAAGGACATGTTGGACAAGAGAATCATAAGGCCAAGTACTTCGCCATGCGGTTCACCCATAGTCTTGATTCTAAAGAAATATGGGACTTGGCGCATGTGTGTAGACTTCAAAGCTTTGAACAAGATAACGGTAAAGAATCGATACCCACTCCCAAGGATAGATAATTTTCTTGATAAGATGAAAGAAGAAAAGTATTTCACTAAGTTAGATTTAGGAAGTGGATATCATCAAGTAAGAATTGTAGAAAGTGATATATGGAAGACTGCATTCAAAACCAAACAAGGACTCTTTGAGTGGTTAGTAATTCCATTTGGTTTGTGTAATGCACCGGAAATATTCATGTGTGTTATGGATAATTTTTTGCATCCATTTATTGATTTCTTTGTGATTGTGTATTTAGATGACATACTAATTTTCATTAAAACAAAAGAACAACATGTCTTGCATGTGAATAGGGAGCTTGATGTTTTGAAGAAAGAGAAATTATTTCTTAAGATGTCAAAATGTGAGTTTGGAAAGACTTCTTTGGTTTATTTGGGACACATTGTAGGAGGAGGAAAATTGAGAATTGATCCATCTAAAGTGGAAGCCATTGTGAATTGGCCCACTCCAAAAATAGCAACCGAGGTAAGAAGTTTCTTAGGTGCAACTCAGTATTGGAGAAAGTTTATTGCTAACGTTTATGCCATCGCAACTCCTATGCATGCGGTGAAAAGTGTGAAGAAAGGGTTCCAATGGGGAGGAAAACAAAGGCAAGATTTTGAAACTTTAAAATACAAGATCATTTCAGCTCCAGTCCTTGCATTATCGAATTTGAGACAACCATTCGAGATACAAACTAAATCTATTGATTATGCCATGGGCGCAGTTATTTTGTAGCATGGTAAGCCTATCACTTTTCATTATGAAACATTCAATGGTGTTGTAAATAACTATCCTACATATGACAAAGAGTTGTATGCATTGGTACAAAGCGTCAAGAATTGGAAACACTACTTGATGGGTAAAGAGATGATTATACATACTGATCACAAACCATTACAGTACTTGCAGTCGCAAACAAAATTGCAACAATCACAACATTTTAGGTGGATGGGATTTCTTCAACAGTTTCACTTGGTTATAAGGTACAAGAAAGGTATTTTCAATAAAGTTGCTGATATTCTTTCAAGGCCGATTATAAGTGCTTCTACTTTACTAAAAAAATATTCTATTGTACATGAGAGTTACATAGAACAATATGCACATGATGTTCATTTTCAAGATGTGTATGCTAGTTTGAGTGAAGGGAATCAAGTTGTGGAAAATTATTATCACATGCATAACAATTTGTTGTTTCATTTGGGCAAGTTGTGTATGTTGGCCACCTATAAAATTTGTTCTATCAAAAGGTGTCCAAAACATTGTTAGAGCCTTAAAGAAACATTTTTTATGCACAATGTTATCTCTTGAAGCCTCTTGAAGACATCCTCTCCTTTGTTTCAAATTGTTCATTACTGTTCCTATTTCAAAGCTTAGAAAATTCTGCTGATTTCAAAGAGAAAGACTGCTGCAAAAAATCCATTTTCCTTTTCCCTCCATCTCAGAACTAACGTTCTTTTTGCTTCCTCTTTCTTCATAAAATTCCTCTATCTTTCCTTTGTTTCATTTCCTCCTTCATAAAAAACCACCTTGCATAGTTTAAAACTCCTTTTTAAACTATATCGAAACTCTCAAAACCCTTGAAAAGCATTGAAAACTTCATAAAAATCACATTTTTTATATTATGGATTCAAGCCCCCTTGGGCTAGGTCCTTAACCGTTTCCACTACATATGCCTTGGTGCTGGAACATAGCACTAGCCATCCAAGCACTTATCGCATTGCTCGACGCCGATTAGCCCTATGCATAAGCCCCTGGCCATATTATCTTCCATAAATCCACAGCCCCGCAGACGGGCGCCGAACCGTATTGCAAATATTTTTCTTCCCCAAAGTTTAAACCTTTGTTATAAATGATTTTTCGGGTTTTTAATGTGTTTTGTCATTTTATTAAAAAGAAAAACCAGGCGGGATTCATCGCAGTGCTTTTGCGAGGGCAGCAGTTTTTTTCATTTGGCAACGATTCCATTCAACGATCGACACGTGGCCTCGAGCACTATTGGAAAACCGTCGCTCATCACACGTTAAAGTTTTTCTGTGGACCCAGCGCGATATTGATGTGCGCCGTCCGATTTGAGGCCACTCATCGGACGATGATCGCGCTTGGAAGAAGCCCGAAAATTAACCACAGGTACGGTGCAGTCATAAAATAATCTCCACCGTCGATCTGATCCGTAAATCGACGGCCCATACTCCATCGCCCCGGTCTCCAGCGCCACATCAGCATCCACACAGCATCATCGGATTGGAACGGGTTTCTGTTGTTTCCTCACACAGTAAGAAAATGCAGACCTGGGAAAATTATTCAGCATGGTTTTATTTAAAAGGTTTGAAGTCCGGGTGTGTTTTATAAGGTTTTTGACATATGATCTCCGCCGTTGATCTTGTGAGCTGGTCTCATCAGACGGCCCACGATCATCCCGAAATCCACACACCGTTTTTAACCATTTTCGCCCAAACAAAGGTTTTTTAATCCATTTTCTCCATTTTTCCAAAAAAGACTTATCCGCTTTGACTTTTCGCCTCTGCTCCCGACCGTCGATCTCTGCGCGATCGACAGTTCTGATTTAATTCCTCCTCCATTTCCCTTTGACCCCTTCCAATAAATCTCGACCGTTGGATGAGGCCATCCAACGAACATGCTCCCTCCACGTGCCTTCTGAAGCAGTAAACCTACACATGCAGGATTTTATAACATTTGTTTGTATTTTTGCAGAATTTAATGGTTTTTCTGCCATGCTGAAGAAAATTCACAGGCTAAGGGTGACGATCCTCCCACCTTTGATTCACCAGAGAAATCATTCGCAGGGTTTAAAATTCAATTTTTATCAATGATTCATGAAGCATTGATGCCATTCGATCCCTGTACATCCCTGCGCACCAAAAAACACAGTAAATCAAGAAACAATCAAAGAGTATCAGTGTCAAAGACAGAACACACCAGAAACAGGAGATTGAAGACCTAAAACACAGATCTCAAGTAAATTAAAGGTGTTTTAGGGAAAGACAAAGACATCTGTCTAGCCATGAAAGCCTCCACTGCCATAAGAAGAGGCCAATTGAACCCTCTCCAGCTCCTAAAGACACCTGCAGCCTCATAGTAATCAAAGAAGTTTTAGTCACTACCAGAACAAGAGGCGTTTTCCTAAAGACAGCTGAACAATTAATGCAAATCAAAGATCTTATCTCTAATTGTCGACAAAAATATTTTAAAAGATTAAGAACAGCCCAAAAGTAGATATTTTGCGATCATTAGGCCTCTAAAGGCAGAAACAGAGTCATGAAGGAGAATTAGAAATGATTACATTCCCGCATTATGCCTTGCCTGGTTCCCAAAGGCCAGGAATTGCACTGGTTACATAATTAATGATACTTGACCCCTGGGAAATCCTCACACCCCCTCATTCTTCTATAAATACTTCTGTAGAAGATGAGCAAACGTTGGTCTCTGGACATCTGAGTGCATGTAATTTTTTCTGAAGCTATTTATGCCCTGTGTGCAACTTGAAGATACATAAGCTAATATGAGAAGTTTGAAGTTGTAGAGACCCACCGGGCTTGCTGATTGTAACTGGTTTGAGCATCAAATACAAGCTGTTGATTTATGGGATCCTGATTTATGTCAATGGTGATGTGTTCCTCACTGTCAATTGTTATTTTCTTTAATGTTTTCACTCTGTCCACTTTCTCTGGTAAAGAGCAGCAAACATAGGGCTAGGATTTACTCTCAACAGTACCCTACTCTTATTGAAAGCTTTATTTTCTATGTTTTCTTTATTCGAACGTTCCCCTTGAAGAGTATATTAAATCAGATTGGTTTAAAAGCACTTGCCTAATCTAAATTTCTCTTCAAAATGAGTATTTTCTGTGTTTTCCTTTAGAGTATATTAAAGCAGGTTGGTTTAAAAGCACTTACCTGATCTCAGAATAATTTTATGTTTTTCCTTAAACACATGCTGAAGCAAGATAGTTTGAAAATACTTACTTGATCTTAGGCTATTCATTGTTCTTCATTTGTTTTGCTCTCTATTTCCTATCTGCTTCATTCCATAAAATCAACCTAAGAGACCCTTTGACATAAGTGACTTTCCCCATTGATCCTTCTTGAAACTTGTTATTCAATTAAAATTCTCCTATGACTCCATAGCCTAATGGGTTAAAACTATCTTTGCCTTTTCTGCCAGTCGAATCATTCCTTCACTTGCAGACATCTTCACCCTTTATTTTGAACTGCCCTTACCTTCATCATGTCTTTGTCCAACCAAAAAATAAACAAACAAAATCCATGCTCTTCATAACTAGCCTAATATCACATTTCAGGCTTTAAAGATCATATATTTAAACTCATTCATAGAGAAATCCCTCTCTGGATTTAGGAGGGCTAGATCCTTGAATCCCAAAGTGGTTTGATGTTGTCTCATATTTTGGTTTTTGTCAATGGTCAAAACATAGGAACCCCAACATAATGGCGACTCCGCTGGGGAATCTCAATTGAATTTTCACCTTAGGTTCCCTTAAAAGCTTCATAAAACCTTGTGAGTAGAAAGTACCCTTTTCAAGCAATACCAAAGAATGGTAATCATTATGAAACTTGTTTGAGTCAGTGACAAACTTGGCAAACCCTAGGATTCTCATAAGACTTTATCTAACCTTGAAAAATCAGCTAGCTTAGCCATAAGAGTAGACTGTCTTTGTCTCATAACCATAGATAAGTTTTGAAACAGAGTTAGCATATTCTTAACAACCACTAGAACTTGAAAAATCCAAAAATAATTCACATTGGTATTCAATAAAACATGGTAGTGGACCATAACACCTTTTACCTCCAAAAGAGCTAAAAAATTCCACTTGGCGACTCCACAATCTTGCAGACTTTAAGACTCCACTGGGAGGACCCGTAATCATTATAAAACCATTCAAACTCACTAAGAGGGCTTTCGGATTAAAGTTCTCTTAGAAAAAGATCAGTTAAACCGCTCACAGATTGTTATATTTGTTTAACACTTTTCTTGTTTAGTTAGGTCTAAAAAACAAAACATAGTGGCTTCTAGAAAGACTCACACTAGAGCCTATCTTGACCCTGATCCACCTGAGATAGTTAAAAACCCAGAAAGTATCCTTAGGAGGTCTCTTAGGATTAAATTATCAACTGTTTTCGGATTACCTGTAAGAGCTAATTCAGTTCCTGAGAATCTTTCAGCTCTACAACAATCACAAGTTGACTTAGTGAATCCCTTTAGAACTAGGTCTCTTGTTGACTTAGGTCAGTTAGATTCTAAGTCTTCACTTTCATCTCCTGAAACAAGTGAACATCCTGGTAGCAAAGAAACCACACCTCCCGATTCACATTTCCTTCACAACTAATCTATTCCTGGTCCATCCATTTCTGCTCACCCTACATCCACTGTTCAAACCACCCCACTTCAGCCTACTTTCCTTCCTGTTAATCCACCTCTTGTAAATCCACCTCCACCACATATCATGGCAGCATGGTATGCTCCCTTAGTCCTTCCTGTACCATTAGTCAATCTTCCGCAGGACTATCAGTCTAAAATTCCATTATATGATGCTAGCAATGCTACAACTGCATCACAACATATGGATAAAATGAATGACTACTTTGACCGAAATGAAATTGATGATGATTCTATCAAGCTTATATTATTTGCTCAAAGCTTAGGAGGGGAAGTCAGAAAATGGTTTAAAGGCTTAACCCCTCATATTATCAATGATCTCCAAGCCTTTCATTAGACATTCTTAAACAAATGGGAAGTAAATAAAAACCCTCTCCAAGTCCTTTCGGATTACAAGAACCTCCATAGAGACATGGGGGAAAGTGTACAACCTTATTGTACCAGATTTAATAGTGTATATAATACACTTTCCCCAGATCTAAAACCTCCACAAGGCTCATTTTTAAACAAATTTCCTGAAGGTTTTGACCCTGAGATGGCCTATCAGCTGAGAGATTGAGATCCTGCAACTCTTGAAGAAATGTAAAAAGGTGCTCTTGCTGTAGAAGTAAACTTGATGGAGAAGAGAGCGAGAATGAAAAATGAAAAGAGAGTATCCTTTAGAGAGGAATCTACACCCTCTACTTCCAACTAAAAAATGGAGAGAATGATTGAGGAAATGATGAAGAAAATGAGCATCCTTGAGAGAGCACAAGCCAGTCAAAACCAAACTGCTCCTCAAAACAAAAACCAGAATCAGAATTTTAGAAGGAACCAACCTCCAAACAGACCTAGGGAAGATGATCAGCAGATCACTCCTCCCTTTCATCAAAACTATATAAGTGAGGTTGAGGAAACAAATGAGATAACAAAGGAAGATGATATCAACATGCTGGGGGTAGATAATGATGACTTTGAGATTCATTATGATAGAAAACAAGGTCTTCATACCCCTTATGATGACAACAGAGATGATGATGAAAGTTATTTTCAAGATATGGAAAATGTCATCATAGAGTCTCAAAAAGAATATGACCTAAGAAGAAAAACCAGTCAACAAACTCCCAACACCAAAACCTCTGACAAATCTTCACAAAACAGCGCTACAACCAAGCCTAAAATTGTCAAACAAAAGGATAAAATAGTGGTTGTAAATTATGATAAAGGTAGAGAGAAAGGCACTCAAGACAATGAAAAATAGAGTGCAGACATTAATAGTACTACCACTTCAGCTAGTACTCCTGTTAAGACCATTTTTTCAAATACGAATAGAAAAAATCAGCAAGCTGATGTTGTTAATAGATTGGCAGATAGTAAGGCTGAGACAAGTTCTTCAAAGAAACAAATTCCTTTCAGCCTAGAGCAGGAAATTTCAAAGATCAGAATCTTGATTCCCCTGACTGAGTTGGCTGCCCAGAATGTATATAGAACCCAAATTTTGAAGGCTTTAAATATTGAGGATAATAATGAGACAGTCAGTCTTAATGATGACCAACCAGAGCTCATTTTTGGTCCTAAGATTGAAGGTATATATCAAGAGGGACACGTTCCTCCCTTTTATGTGAGTTTGAATGTTCATGAAAAAATCCTGCATAATGCTATGCATGACTCTGGAGCCTTGCACAACCTTATGCCAAAGGTGATAATGGAAAGGCTAGGACTAGAAATAACCAGACCTTACAAGGATTTATATTCTTTTGATTCTAGCAGAGTGAAGTGCCTTGGCCTAATCAAAGACCTTTGTGTGAGTTTGACCCAAATCCCAGCCAAGTGCATGGTGATGGATGTTGTGGTGGCTGATGTGCCTCCTAATTATGGCATGTTGTTGTCAAGATCATGGGTGCCAAGCTGCAAGGTACCATACAGATGGATGGGACATATGCCACTATCCTTGTCTTTAGCTAGATTAGAAGAATATAAAGAGAGGCACACATGAGATTCATGGTCAATAGCTCAGAAAAGCCTAAAAATTCCCCCATTTATTCTGTCCATACAGACCTGGATTTGTTATCTTTTACAATAATGAATCCACAAAGGAGTCAGAGCCAGAACACAACGACTCAAATAACTAGATAGAGGCCCCTAATCTAGAAATGATGGCAGTTCTATATATGGAAGAAAACGAGAGAGAAACTTCTAAATAGTGCGTTGAAACAACAAACCAGAGTGAAAAAAGCCAAGATGGCAAACAACAGACTACCCCTCACACTCAACTCCATAAAAATCCTGAGGAACGAGACCCATCACAACATGTTGCGGATCCCAGAATAGAACATAATTATGAACAAGGAAATATGGATGAAAACGATGTTAGCCCTACAATAAATCCCTTATGGTGCATGAAATTTGACAGGTCTTGCACTAAAAAGAGTGCAGGAGCTTGGGTATGGTTGGTCGACACTGAAAACAATTACTCCGAAAGCCATGCTTTCAGGCTAGATTTCAAATGCACTAACAACATCGCAGAGTATGAGGCTCTCATCCTAGGATTTCATCTATTAAAAGAACTGGGAGCCAATAAGATAATGGTTCATGGAGACTCAGAATTAGTCATCAAACAACTAAATGGAGAGTATGCCGTTAAGCATCCTAGACTAAGGGTATACTGAAATAATGCCATAGATTTCTTGAACACGTTTACAAAATATGAGCTCGTGTTTGTCCCAAGGAGTCAAAACATAATTGCAAATGGGCTGGCCTGCGCTGCTAGTTCATGACAAGAATCACCTGGTGATAAATAGATCATCATTCAAACGAAATATAGACCTGCAGTGCCAGATAATGAAAAATATTGGCAGGTCTTTGAGGGCGACAAGCAGATAGGGAATTTCCTGCTTGGTAGGAACGAATTTGAGTTATCTGATTCACATTCTAAATCCAACTCAAATTTCCTCAACAAAGAGTCCCCTGAGGGAGATAAAATATTCGGTTCCGTAAAAATCAACATGATAACTAAAAAACTTGGAACTCATACTGAAGAGTACGAGGACACAGAAAATGAAGACATAGAGGTATTTTCGTCAAAGGACAAGAACATACCTAGGGGGTTAGCACCTTTAGAAGACCTGTTTGATTTTAATGATGTAGCAAAGAAAACCACTGTAGAATACACAGAGTCTGATGTCGAGGAATGCAACATAGGCACAAAGGATAAGCCTAAAATGATTAAATTAGCTAGGTCCTTGCCAGCAGACATGAAAAAAAAATATATCGACCTATTTGAGGAGTTTTTTTGATGTGTTTTCTTGGAGCTATGAAGAATTAAAGGCCTACAATACAGAAATCATCCAGCACAAGATCCCATTGAAAGAAAACGAAAAACCCTTTAGGCAAAAATTGCGTCGAATTAATCCAATACAACTGCCTCTAGTGGAAAAGGAAATCAAGAAAATGTATGAGGCAGGAATCATAGTGCCTGTGAGGTTTTTAGATTGGGTTTCTAACCTTGTAGCTGTGAGGAAAAAGATAGGAGAAATCAGATTGTGTATTGATTTCAGAAACCTTAACAGAGCCTCCCTAAAGGACAATTACCCTTTACCCAAAATGGAACACATCCTACAAAGGGTAGTTGGTTCAAAGAGGATTTCTCTGTTAGATGGTTTTTCAAGGTATAACCAAGTTTTAGTACTCCCAGAAGACCAACTAAAGAGAACTTTCACCACTCCCTGGGGCACTTTCATGTATGTGAAAATGCCTTTTGGATTAATGAATGCTGGGGCCACTTTCCAAAGGGCCATGGACATTGCATTTTCAGAGGAGATAGGGCACTTCATTGAAATTTACCTTGATGACATAACAGTTTATTCCAAAATGGATGAAGAGCACCTTAAACATCTAAGAAAGGTCCTGGAAAAGTGCAGAAAGTATGGATTATCTTTAAATCTCAAAAAGACAGTGTTTGGCCTTCAAGAAGGTAAACTCCTTGGCCATATTATATCAGAAAATGGGATTAAAATAGATCCAGAAAGAGTTGAGAGAATACTACAGATTAGACAAACAAGGAACATAAAATAATTACAGTCCTTTATTGGAAAAATTAACTTCTTGAGGAGGTTTATTCCCAACTTATCAGAGCTCCTTAGAAACATGACTAATATGCTCAAGAAAGAAGTAGGAGTGAAGTGGATTGTAGAAGCCAAAAGATCCTTTGAATTGGTAAAACATGCACTCACCCGGGCACCTGTCCTGATAAACCCTGACTTTTCAAAGGATTTCCTTATTTTTTCCTTTGCCTCGGAGCATACTGTGGTTGCAGTCCTGTTGCAGAAAAATCTAGAGGGACAGGAACAGCCTATTTCTTTTTTCAACAAGGCTTTAAGGGATGCACCCTTGAAATATAACATAATGGAAAAATAGGCCTATGATTTGGTAAAGGCCTTAAAGGACTTCAGGGTGTATATTCTGCATTCCCACATCATTGCCTATGTGCCTAATATAGTGGTAAAAGACATCTTATCACAACACCCAGATGGAAAGAGGCGAAAATGGATTGCTGCAATATTAGAGTATGATTTGGAAATCAAACCCACAAAAATCATTAAAGGTCAAGGCTTAGCTCAATTAATGGTTGAATCTAATCTACAAGCCCTTAACATTAACATGGTAGATGCCTTGGATGAACAGGAAGAATTACCTGCTCCCACTATCGAAGAGAAGTTTCAAAGTTCACCTTGGTACACTGACATCTTGTATGTGCTTACAAATCTTAATGCTCCTCCTGATTTATAAAAAACAAAGGTAAGGTTTTTAAAGTTGAAAGCTAGGAAATATTGTATTTTAAATGAAGGTTTATATTGGAAAAATACTAATGGTTTATTGCTTAAATGTTTTCCTGAAGTTGATGCAGAGAGGATCAAGCATGAATTCCATGAAGGAGAATGTGGAGGTCATCTCTACTGGAAAACCACAGCTAATGAAATCCTTAGAGTTGGCTATTACTGGCCCACCCTATTTCAAGATGTCCATAAAATGATAGTTTCCTGTCACAAATGCCAAATTTTTGAAGGCAAAAGAAAAATCCTCCCTTTACCATTACAACCTATCACTGTTGAAGCTCCTTTTCAACAATGGGGCCTAGAATTCATAGGAGAAATCCATCCTGCTTCATCTGCCCAACACAAATGGATTCTCACAGCCACTGACTACTTCACCAAATGAATAGAGGCCATACCTTCTAGGAATGCCACAGATTCTGTCATTATAAAATTTCTTGAAAATCATATCATGTCTAGATTTGGATGTCCTAGGAAGATTATTACTGATAATGTTGTTGCTTTTGGTTCCAGAAAGATGATTGATTTTTGTCACAGGTATCAGATTACACTTGTTCATTCTACTGCTTACTACCCTCAAAGTAATGGGCTAGCAGAATCATCAAATAAAAGTTTGGTGACCATCATCAAGAAGTTACTTGATGAAAATAAAAAAATCATGGAATAACAAGTTGGTGCATGCTTTGTGGGCAGACAGATTGACCACAAAGAAGTCCATTGGAATTTCCCCTTACCATCTTGTTTATGGATTAGATGCAGTGTTTCCTACTAGCCTGGGTGTACCAGTGATAAAATTGATCCAATAAATACAGTCAGAAGAAGACAGTATGGTGAGGAGGATCAATCAGACTATACATCTCCTGCAGACAAGGGAAGAAGTCTACAATAGAGCTCAAAAGGTGTAAGAGAATATAAAGAAGTTGTTTGACAAGAGAAAAAAAGCTTGTGACTTCAACATTGGAGACAAGGTACTCAAGTGGGACCCCAAACGAGAAGATAAGGGTAAACATGGTAAATTTGACAGTTTGTGGCAAGGTCCTTACATGATTCAGTCCACCATTGGTCCAAACGCCTTTTTTCTGCAAGAGTTAGATGGCACAGATCTGTTTGGGGGTCCTGTCAATGGCAGGATGTTCAAGCATTACTACTGCTGAGTTCAATTTTAAAAGCTTTCATTTCCATTGTAAATACCATTGCTTTGTTCAGTTTTATAAAGAAAAAATACAAAAACAATAAAAGATAGAAAAGAGGGCAGATTGTAAAAAACAATAAAGGTATAGCCCCATACCAAAAAAGAGAAACAAATATGAAAGTGTGCAAGCTCAAATGCCACTCCTGAAAAACACACTTCTAATTAGTCAAACAGCCTAATCTTGACTAATTAGTTTTAAATTTATTGTTGATAGGATAGTGAATTCGATTTGTCAAACTGTTTAATCTTGGTTTATCAGTAGATAGATTAGGTTAGAAATGAAAGGTTCAAACATGCTCAAAATATGAACCTAAGTTTTCATGAGAAATGACTCAAATCTTTTTATTCCTTGAGTCAATAAAGGAGGTGAATAACTGGTTCTAATCAGCTCAAAATTTGAACCAGTTGACAAAGGAAAGACAACTCAAATAAAAGGAAAAAACAGAGCTGTAAAAAGATGAAGGAAGTACTTGAACTGTTAGATCTGAAGCCTTCCATTTTTTTTTAAATTTTCTGCAAAATAAATTTCTATGTGCAGCTTGTTCTTATGCCATAGACCAACATCAAGTTAGATTGTTTAATCCTGACTTGACTATTTTTAAATTTCTGTTGTAGAATTTAGAGAATAAAATCTGTTGGACAGTTTAATCCCAACAGATGGTAGATTAGGTAGAGAATTATATGGGCTCAACTACTTAATCTGAGTCCATGGAGAAATAAGGAGTAGAAATAGATTAGATTTCCTTTTTTCAAAAGAATAAATGGTGTAATAGAGTTTTCCAATCCAAGTGCACTCTAAATGAAGAAAAAATGTTAGATTAGTAGGATTGGGTAGGTAGAAAGTTTGTTGATAAAGATCCATTGTTTTTTCAAAAGCTGTTAACATGTTTTCAGAGCAAAAGAAAATCATCCAAGTAAATAATGAAACCCAATGGATAAAGCATTGATCAGCCTCCCAGAGGATGCAAATCTAAAATTCTTGATTCCTTCAGGAAGGCACCATCCCCAAGTGGAGCCACTGCTGGCCACCTATAAAATTTGTTCTATCAAAAGGTGGCCAAAACATTGTTAGAGCCTTCAAGAAACAATTTTTATGCACAATGTTATCTCTTGAAGCCTCTTGAAGACATCATCTCCTCTGTTTCAAATTGTTCATTACTGTTCCCATTTCAAAGCTCAGAAAATTCTGCTGATTTCAAAGAGAAAGACTGCTGTAAAAAATCCATTTTCCTTTTCCCTCCATCTCAGAACTAACGTTCATTTTTCTTCCTCTTTCTTCATAAAATTCCTATATCTTTCCTTTGTTTCATTTCCTCCTTCATAAAAAACCACCTTGCATAGTTTAAAACTCCTTTTTTAAACTATATTGAAACTCTCAAAACCCTTGAAAAGCATTGAAAACTTCATAAAAATCACATTTTTTATATTATGGATTCAAGCCCCCTTGGGCTAGGTCCTTAACCGTTTCCACTACATACACCTTGGTGCTAAAACCTAGCGCTAGCCATCCAAGCGCTTATCGCATTGCTCGACGCCGATTAGCCCTATGCATAAGCCCCTGGCCATATTATCTTCCATAAACCCACGGCCCTGCAGACAGGCGTCGAACTGTATTGCAAATATTTTTCCGCCCCAAAGTTTACCTTTGTTATAAATGATTTTTTGGAGTTTTAATGTGTTTTTTTCGTTTTATTAAAAAGAAAAACCAGGCAAGATTAATCGCACCACTTTTGCGAGGGTAGCGGTTTTTTTTCGTTTGGCAGCGATTCCATTCAGCAACCGACACGTGGCCTCGACCACTATTGGAAAAACGCCACTCATCACATGTTAAAGTTTGACTGTGGACTCGGCACGATATTGATGTGCGTCGTCCGATCTGAGGCCGCTCATCAGACGGTGATCGCGCTTGGAAGAAGCCCGACAGTTAACCACAGGTACGGTGCAGTCATAAAAGAATCTCTGCCGTCGATCTGATCCACAGATCGACGACCCATACTCCATCGCCCTGGTCTCCAGTGCCACATCAGCATCCACACGACATCATTAGATTGGAACGGGTTTCCGTTGTTTCCTTGCACAGTCAAAAAATGCAGACCAGGGAAAATTATTCAGCATGGTTTTATTTAAAAGGTTTGAAGTCTGGGTGTGCTTTATAAGGTTTTTGACATATGATCTCCGCCGTTGATCTTGTGAGCCGGTCTCATCCGACGGCCCACGATCATCTCGAAATCCATACACTGTTTTTAACCATTTTCGCCGAAACAAAGGTTTTTTTATCCATTTTCTCCATTTTTCCAAAAAATACTTATCCGCTTTGAATTTTCGCCTCTACTCCCGACCTTCGATCTCTACATGATCGACGGTTCCAATTTAATTCCTCCTCCATTTCCCTTTGACCCCTTCCAATAAATCTCGACTGTTAGATGAGGCCATCCAAGGACCATGCTCCCTCCACGTGCCTTCTGAAGCAGTCAACCTACACATGCAGGAATTTATAACATTTGTTTGTATTTTTGCAGGATTTAATGGTTTTTTTGCCATGCTGAAGAAAATTCACAGGCTGAGGGTGACGATCCTCCCGCCTTTGATTCACCAGAGAAATCATTCGCAGGGTTTAAAATTCACGTTTTATCAATGATTCATGAGGCATTGATGCCATTCGATCCCTGTACAGCCTTGCACACCAAAAAACACATTAAATCAAGCACCAATCAAAGAGTATCAGTGTCGAAGACAGAACACACCAGAAACAAGAGATTGAAGACCTAAAACACAGATCTCAAGTAAATTAAAGGTGTTTTAGGGAAAGACAAAGACATCTGTCGAGCCGAGAAAGCCTCCACTGCCATAAGAAGAGGTCAATTGAACTCTCTCCAGCTCCTAAAGACACCTGCAGCCTCACAGGAATCAAAGAAGTTTTAGTCACTACCAGAACAAGAGGTGTTTGCCTAAAGACAATTGAAAAATTAATGCAAATCAAAGATCTTATCTCTAATTGTCGGCAAAAATATTTTAAAAGATTAAGAATAGCCCAGACGCAGATATTTTTCGATCATTAGGCCTCGAAAGGCAGAAACAAAGTCATGAAGGAGAATTAGAAATGATTACATTCTTGCATTATGCCTTGCCTGGTTCCCAAAGGCCAGGAATTGCACTGGTTACATAATTAATGTTACTTGACCCCTGGGAAATCCTCCCACCCCCTCATTCTTCTATAAATACTTCTGTAGAAGATGAGCAAACGTTGGTCTCTAGACATCTGAATGCATGTAATTTTTTCTGAAGCTATTGATGCCCTGTGTGCAACTTGAAGATACATAAGCTGATATGAGAAGTTTGAAGTTGTAGAGACCCACCGAGCTTGCTGATTGTAACTAGTTTGAACATCAAATACAAGTTGTTGATTTATGGGATCCTGATTTATGTCAATGGTGATGTGTTCCTCACTGTCAATTGTTATTTTATTTAATTTTTTCACTCTGTCCACTTTCTCTGGTAAAGAGCAACAAACATAGAGCTAGGATTTACTCTCAACAATACCCTACTCTTACTGAAAGCTTTATTTTATATGTTTTCTTCATTCGAACGTTCCCCTTGAAGAGTATATTAAAGCAGATTGGTTTAAAAGCACTTGCCTGATCTAAATTGCTCTTCAAAATGAGTATTTTCTGTGTTTTCCTTTACAGTATATTAAATCAAGTTGGTTTAAAAGCACTTACCTGATCTCAGAATACTTTTATATTTTTCCTTAAGCACATGCCGAAGCAAGATAGTTTGAAAATACTTACTTGATCTTAGGCTGTTCACTGTTCTTCATTTGTTTTTCGCTCTATTTCTTATCTGTTTCATTCCATAAAATCAACCTAAGAGACCCTTTGACATAAGTGACTTTCCCCATTGATTCTTCTTGAAACTTGCTGTTCAATTAAAATCCTCCTATGACTCCATAGCCTAATGGTTTAAAACTATCTTTGCCTTTTCTGCCAGCCCAATCATTCCTTCACTTGCAGATATCTTCACCCTTTATTTTGAACTGCCCTTACCTTCATCATGTATTTGTCCAACCAAAAAACAAACAAAAAAAACCCATGCTCTCCATAACTAGCCTAATATCACATTTCAGGCTTTAAAGATCATATCTTTAAACTCATTCATAGAGAGATCCCTCTCTGGATTTAGGAGGGCTAGATCCTTGAATCCAAAAGTGGTTTGATGTTGTCTTATCTTTTGGTTTTTGTCAATGGCCAAAACATAGGAACCCCAATAGTGTATACCACAAGGAGAGAGGCTAAGTGTCATGAGAGAGGCTCATTCATCTCTTATTGTTGGACACTTTGGTGTAAGAAAAACATTGGCGCATATACAGAGGTATTCCTATTGGCATCGCATGATAGATAGTGTGTCACGTTTTATAAGAGGTTTTTCTATGTGTGCAACAAGAAAGCCTAGCAATAGGAATCTTGGGTTTTACATGCCACTATCGGTACCATCAAGGCCATGGGAGAGTGTCTCGATGGAATTTGTTAGAGGTCTACCTATGTCAAGAAAAAAACATGATTAAATTTATGTAGTTGTGGATAGATTCAGTAAAATGTGTATACTTATGCCATGTAAGAAAACCATTACTACTGAAGAAACTGTTAAAATTTACTTTCAGCATGTATGGGTTCATTATGGATTGCCTACTTCTATTGTTAGTGACAGGGATTCAAGGTTCATTGGAAATTTTTGGTCTAATATTTGGAGTATGATGGACACAAAGTTGAAGAAGAGTACTGATTTTCATCCGCAAACTGATGGCCAAACCGAAGCGGTGAACAAAACCGTTGTGCTTCTATTGAGAGGATATTGTAGCAAACATCCCAACTTGTGGGATGAACAACTGCATTACATTCAGAACGCCTACAACCGGGAAAAACACTCTTCTACAAATACATCACCTTTTGAAGTATGCTTTGGGTATTTTCCAAAATCGCCATTAGACTTCATCTTTGAAAAGGATGTTGTAATTTATGGGCATAGTGATATTCACAAGGTTCGAAATTTCATTGAGAAAATTCAGATTATTCATCGACAAGTTCAAGCACAACTTGAGAAAAGTCAAAGAAAATACAAGGAGAGGCATGACAAACATAGATTTGATCACAATTTTCAAGAAGAAGATGAGGTATGGTTGCACATAAGCAAAGAAAGGATGCAAGGGAAAGGTAAAAATTTTAAACCCATTCGATATGTTCCATTCAAGATCATAAAACAAGTTGGTAAAAATTCATTTCAACTTGACTTGCCTCATATATGCAAATGTATTCAGTTTTTAATGCTGAAATTTTACGTTTGTATGAGCCACCTTTGATTGATGATCAAGGAAGTGATGTTCAACTACCTTCTATTGAAGATTTCTCACCAGAATTTCAGGATGAGCTCAAGGAAGATACAATTATTGACAAGAGGAAAATAGCATCCATGAGGGGAAGTGTTGACTACCTTCGAGTTGGGCCCAAAGGAAGTAAGTCAAGCAAGGCAAAGTGGATGGAAGTTGGAAAGTTGAGGAAGTTGTACCCTCATCTGGTGAATAGGTAATCAAAGTATTTTGGGGTCCAAAATCTTCCCAATTGGGAGGTGTGATTAGGAGTTCATAAATTTTGTCAAAATTGAAAGTGATTGCAACTATGCCAAACCTGAGAAACTAGGTAGATCTCATCTTCCTGATTCCATTGCCGCTAACGGTTCGAAAAATTGATGTCGTATGAGGGAGATATCGCGTTATGATAGATTTTCCAAACAACTAAATTTTTTGACAAGTTTGACTGGGATGCCCAATCAGCATGCAAGTACACAGTCAGCAAAAGAAGAATATTTCTAAGAATATTTTGTTTTCTCAAACTAGTCAGAGGATGCCATTTGTCGCATTGTGACTGGATGGTGGAATTGTAAATTTGTTTTCTGACCCAATGGATGGTTGACATGTGGCCAGCCCTGAGGCCGCCACGTGTCCCATGGGAAGTGCATTAAAATTTTTATGAGGTCCGGGGGGTTCGACCCTGTGACCTCCAGTACGTGTGAAAATATCTCCACCAACTCGGCTACGTGTTCTGACTTAACAACTATAATACTCCACATATATTTAAGTTTTAAAATGTTTGCATATGGGGGGGGGGGGGGGGGGAGGGACCACCGAGGGTCCAAGCGTTGAGGTCACATGTCACGACATCCAAAACTGCAGCATTAAACTTAACTCTGCCCACACAGTTTCTGCCACCATCGCATTACACTTGTCACATGACTCTGCATTATCTGCGGTTAGGTCGACAGTTATGGAACACTACCCTCCACTCTGGATTCCGCTCTAAACTTAAATGTAAAGTTTAATTAAACCGCAGTTTTGGGGGTTGGAATGTATCCACCCCCTACCCAAAACAATTAATTTTACGGTTTAAACTGGTGGTTATTGTAGCGTGCCACTAAATTTTGGAAATTTGCCAATTTTAACTGCAGATAAGTGTATTTCTCCAAGTTTAGTGGAGGATTTCTAGGGGATATTGGGAAAAAGGCTAGAAGAGTCAATTTTCGACCAATTTGGGTGAAACAAGAGTCTACCTAGACTAATTTGAGCATTTATGGAGCCATTGGTGTAGAGAAAACAACAATTGGAGACTTGTAAACACATGTATTTGCAAAATTTTAAGCATAATGAAATATGTAAATTTCATTGGGAGTTGGACCAACAGATGTAGCCTAGGAGGGGTGAAATGCTTCATCATGTCCGCTGTGTAAATTTTATGTGTGGTTTTATTTCTCTATTATACACTATTTTTCAGTGTTATTTAGGCTTATTTTCATGCTTATAATTCACAAAATGATCTATGTTTCATGGTTAAAATCCTCAATCCTTAAGCAAACAAATGGAGAGAAATGTGTACATGTTATCTAATTGAAAAGACACTTAGCACAACAAAATTTATATATTCCTTTCAAATCAATTTATTCCCCTCACTTCATTTCATTTGAATTGAAGAACAACAAAAGAGCGTATTTCTCAGTAAAACTTTCTCATTGGAATATTGATAGCTAGAATTTCCTCTTTTTATGTAATTTTGGCCAATTGATTTCCATAAAAAAATATCACCTTAAATAACTTGAGCCTGGAATATTTCACCGTTGTTTCAAGTAAAATTCTTCTATCATTCCGTTCTGAGCAAAATCCGCTACAAGGAGCTATTTTTTGATCAAATTTCTTTAAATCTTACGTTTTTGATCTACTTTCCTAGAAATTTTTTTAAATCTTATGATTTTTTCCACTATTAAAGAAAAAATTTCATGGTTGATTTCTGCTACATGTGCAGAAATAGAAGATTTTGAACTTTCCTATGAAATTTTGTGAAACGAGTAGCTTTCATGTGATCATTTTTCACATTACACAATGAAAGAGGTCTAGCCCATTCTTCTATAAGAAATGCATTTCATTAGGGCTAGTCTAGGGAAACGAGAGGTCAGGCATACCTTTTATTTCAAAGGAGGAGGTGTAAAATTATTAGAGCACAAATATGGATCTAGTTGAAGAATAATTGCACAAACTTGCCAAGTTGAAAAAGAAAAACAATTAGAATTGAGAATGAAATCAGTTCCTCAATATCAGTTTAAGAATCAATATATAAAGAAACTGAGTTAAGCTTTGTTGTACATGAAATAACTATGTATATTTAAATCTAACTGAAGCTAAGTGTGCTTTAAGTTCTGTTAATGTGCACATGCACCGCATGCAAGCAATAGAGTTAACTAACTAAGCCAAGTGCACATCACATGGAAGAACTCATGTTAACTAGCTAAAAGCAAGTGCACATCACATGCAATATCTAGAGTTGAACTAAAGCTAATTAAGGCTAACTATGTGCATGTACAACACTTGAGTTAACTAGCTAAAGACAAGTGCACATTGCATTCAGTATCTAGTGTTGAAATAAATCTAATCTATGTGCATGTACACCAACACCTCCCCTTAAGCATAACTTAGGCGAGTGTGATGCAAAATTAATGAGTCCTAGCAACACGACCATTTTAGGTACCCATATACAATGCATGAAAAGAGGAAAGAGGGAAAACCCAGTGGGAAGATACCCCCCCCTCAAAATATAATGAAAAAGTAGAGAAAAGACAACTGCTAGGCAGTCGTGTCCTTCACCCCGAGATGATCTCGCAGGAATTGAAATTTCTTCAGTGAAAGTCTTGGTGAAGATATTAATAGTCTGCTCGCAACTAGGACAATATTGAAGATCGATGATCCCATCATGGATATGGAGGAATAAGCTTCATTTTTGGAAGTAGCGGTATCAACTCCCATGTTTGGATTAAGGATCAGATTTCTTTATACATGGTTGCATGCCAATATTGATTCCCTACAACTTTGTCATGCATTTGACGATCAGATTCATGTACCCTATTTGCGTGCATGGCAATGGTTGTCTCTAAGGATGCATGCATGTGTATGTGTGGCTTTAGAGATGCCTTTTTGGATGCATGCATGAGCATACATGGTGTTATAAAATCCTCCTTAGATGCATTCATGTGCATGCATGGCCACACAACTGAGAGTGCATGCGGGGCATCATTAAATTGAGACCTCATTAGATCTGCATCATCAACATCATCAATAGTAGAGGAATCAAAGTCCTTTTCTATGTTTTTGAAAGTAGTGTCTTCATTGCTAGCAGAAGAAGATATTTCCTCATGTGCGATGTCTTATTTATTGGACAAGATAATATTCTCATCTGCAATAGGTTCATTAACAATAGAAGAAGCATAGTCTTCTTGTTCAACCCTATCTTCAGAATATTTCTCCACATTATTGGAGTCTTCACCACTTTCATGACTACTATAATAAAGTGATCTCTTTGCCTCTAAATGGTGTTCTTATAGATCATTTTCATCACCATATAATCCTTTAAATGTAGTCCATATTTCATGTGGTGATTCAGTATTTCTGATCTCATAAAGAATATCACGAGACACAGAGAGACACAATCTTCCATAAGCCATGTCAGATTTTTTAAGCCAATTTGACTTCTCATCCTTCAACATTGGTTTTGTCTCAATTCCCACGACTATTTGGTACAATCCTTTACTCCTAAGATGAAGCAAAATCATTGGCTTCCATTCATAATAATTTTATGGAGTCAGAATAGTGGAATTTGGGAATTCCATTCTTTCTCTTTGTGGTTGTAGCAAAAATTGCGGCAGTTCTCCAATATTTTGATCCACAAATCAAATATTTGAAAAATTTCCAATTCTTTGCTCTTCAAACCTAAAAAATATTGTTCATGCACATTCTCCAAACCCTTGTAGCTCTGAGACCATGTAAAATTATTAGAGCAAAAATATGGATCTAGTTGAAGAATAATTGCACAAACTTTCCAAGTTTTTTTTTTTTTTTGTAAATTCCGTAGTACCTAGCCATTTCTATTATAAGAGAAAGTTGCAAAAATAAATACATCAGTGTCAAGGTGCCTCAACCTTCCCAAAATAAACCAGGTCTACCGGCCACCTTAAAGAGTTAAATGCAGACTAAAATTGAAATTGTTTCTATCTTCTAGTTGCCTCTAGTTTATCACGACAATGTCTAAAGAAATTACATATTAAACTAAACATATAAAAACTATTTAAAGGCATTAAAAAATGAAGTAAAACAGAAATCTGATTATCCATCATATGATTCTTTTGGAGCTTTTGCAGAAATAGCAGAGACCTCTGCTTGAAGCAATCTGCGCTGTTGCTCAATGTTACCAATTCGAGCATTTTGTTGGTGCTGAACCTTTGCCATATCCCGCATTTCTTGCTTCATAGCCTAGAGTTTTAAAAGCACTGAAGAATGCGATTTAACCTCCTTTTCCTGTAGGCTCATCAAAGCTTTAGCTAGGACACATTTAATTTTCCAATAGGTCTTCACACTCTGTTGAAATGGGGAGACTCTCCCCCTTGTACTTGCCGAGTCCAGGATGAATTCCATTCTAGATTGTTGCTCACTGATATCCATATCATCTTCCTCAGAATCCTGTTCCCATTTCTCAATTGAACTCTTAATATCTTCAGGAGTTGTTTCTGCATAAATTGTAGCCATAGTTTCCAAGGTCTCTGAATTTGTTTTCCTTCCTCTTTTTGTAGGAGGAATATCAGTTGCTGGAGAAGAACCTGCTCTTGTTTGAGGCATACTATATGGAGACAGGGGAGGACCAATGAAACAGATACCATTAATAGTGAAACTATAGCAGTGAAACAGTATAATTTCCTCTGGAGTAGAATAAGAGGAAAACGCTACAGAGGACAAGGAGAATTGACTGTATAATTGGGAATCATGGAATGAAAGTAGGCTGTAATATTATGGAAACAGATGAGAGGATTTGACACAGAACTTATCAACTATATAAGAGGCAACTTAGCAAGATAAACAGAAGTCATGGTATTTTAACATACACCCAATGCCTGAGACATTAGATTGACCCGAATAACAACTGTAATAAAAAGATACATAAATACCTTTTCTATGCCCAGAACAATTGCGGAAATTAAAGTATGACTAATAGCTTCAGGAAAGAACAATGAATAGAGAGTCCCATTTAACCTACAGATAGTCCCATGTATCCAACAGACAGTCCCATTTAACCTATAATATACCATTATTGGAATACTAAGATGGTCTGGACTTCGAAAACAGGGGATAATACGAGCTTCCACTGTGATTTCAGAGATATGAAAAACTACAAAACCCCAAGAACAAAGTAGAGCAGAATTTTTAACCATACAAATAGTAGCGAACTCAGAGAACTTATCCAGAGAAGAATCCCAAAAGAGATTTGAGGAAAAGGCCATCACATACCCTGGACACCTTGGCGGAATGTTGGAGTGCAGGTTCGAAGCTCCATGCTGGTCATGAACTCCTTCCACAGAGCAAAGCAAAGTAAACAGAATGTGGAGAGATAGAAGGAAAAGCTTACGAGGGAAGGTTGCTATATTCGGGGAACGAGCCATGCAGTTAATGCATGCTCGCCAACTATTCATTGAAATGATACCCATCCATCGTGGGATGGTAAGACCGTGCATAGGAGTATAATTAACCATAAAGGCTCAAAGGATGTGAAGAGGATGGCAGCGGCCTTCATAAATCAATTATATAACACCCCGATCGGGGGTCTACTTGATTATCTTGCTAAAGAATTAGTTGCAGAGAATGAAGTTCAATATTCCAAATTATATTTTAAGGAGTAATATCTAGAGGACCATCAAAATTATTACATCCCCAATTAGCAAGGTAGTATTTTTCCTGATTACCTTTCCTACTGATATGAGAGGAAACTATATATTGAATTTAGTTAACCAGCAAGCCTATTTCATGAATTAAGGTTGTTGTTCACCAACTCTTACTGATTTTCTCCCACTTCGTTCCTTTCTGAAGTTTCGTTAAAATGGCGATAACCATAGCAGAATCTCCTTAAATGATTAAGCACTGGTAATTCTCCCTGATGGCTATAAGCAGACCCTGTTTAAGTGCAATCAGCTCTGCTTCGTTATTGGTAGCATGTCCTAGGTCCATGGCATACACTCGACAAGCTGCTCCTTGGGAATTCCGAAAGATTCCTCCAATACCAGCAAGTCCTGGGTTGCCTTTTGAAGCTCCATCAAAATTAAGTTTGAGAAAACCAATTTGTGGAGATGTCCATTTATCTTGAACTTCTTGTCTAGGAGGCCGAAATTTCCAAAGAGTAGGAGATAGCATGTGAGAATGCAGATTTATGCTTCTGAGAATTTCTGTTTCGATCCCCTCTACTTTCCAATCATACTCCATCCATTTTTCCATAAGGATTGTTTCTCGGATATTATCAATGAGTTTTGCCCAAATATTAGGAAGGTTTAGTTCCTCTCCTCGGAATATCCGATGGTTTCGTTCCTTCCAAAGACCCCAAAGTAAGAAGCCTATTGATAATTTCCAAGCACGATTCAATACACCACATTTATAATCTCCTTTGCGCTAAGCTAACAAAGTTGTATTAATACTGAGAGGGTCTCTATCCGTTTGTTTGAAAGTTTGATCCAATATGCTCCAAATAGCCTCAAAAAATGGGCATGAATTAAGGAGATGTTCAATAGTTTTAGCATACTGATGACACATATAACAAAAATATGGTCCTATCATACCTCTCTTTTGTAAATTATCCCAAGTTAAAATTTTCCTATGACTGAGGAGCCAGAGGAAATATGCTACTTTAGGCCAATGATGCATAGACCAGATTTTCTTCTAGATGGAGCGCCCATGAGGATTATTATTCTGGATCTGAATTTTGTAGGCTTCTTTGATAGTGAAGGTTCCCTTGGTTTGGTATCCCCAGCGTAAGGTATCAGTTCCTGTTTGGATAGCAATTTTCCTTGTTTTCAAATCGTTATCGAGATTGTTCCATTGGATGGTTTCTGGTGCTCCTAGACAATCTGTTCTCACCTTCCATTTCCGCCATTGAATTACCTGATGAGGAGTCCAATAATGACTAATTATCCGATTATTTGGTAGATTTGTAAATATGAAGAGTTCTGCAAGATCAAGTCGAGAAAAATTGTGGTGGAGATGGCTCCAAGGCGGTCATGATTTATGGAAGTTAATTTGGGAAAAGAAATATGATATGCCTCAATCAGTTGCTGGTAAGCTAAAAATTGATACTGTTCCCAAAGGATCTATCATTTGGAACCTTGCTGCAACAAACGGATTAATTATCCGTCAACATAGTTTCTGAGAAATAAAGGAAGGATGCACAACTCTTTTTTGGGAAGATTCTTGGCAGCAGCGTGAGAAAATTTTTTCTCGAATTAATCTTGCAGAACTCTTCATATTTACAAATCTACCAAATAATCGGATAATTAGTCATTATTGGACTCCTCATCAGGTAAGTCAATGGCAAAAATGGAAGGTGAGAACAAATTGGCCAGGAGCACCAGAAACCATCCAATGGAACAATCTCGATAAGGAATTGAAAATAAGGAAAATCGCTATCCAAACAGGAAGTGATACCTTATGCTGGGGATACCAAACCAAGGGAACCTTCACTATCAAAGAAGCCTACAACATTCAGAGCCAGAATAATAATCCTCATGGGTGCTCCATCTGGAAGAAAAACTCCAAGTTGAAAAAGAAAAACAATTAGAATTGAGAATGAAATTAGTTCCTCAATATTAGTTTGAGAATCAATATATAAAGCAACCGAGTTAAGCTTAGTTGTACATGTAATAATTATGGATAGTTAAAGCTAACTAAAGCTAAGTGTGATTTATGTTTTACGGCTATAAACAGTGAACACTTGTATACATGCATCAATTTTAAAGTTTACAGACATCATCCATATCTTCCATGATGCAATAGAAAACTGAAAACAGACTCCCACTGGAAGCTAAAGGCGTTGAGACTCCATTATAAATTTTTTTTAGTCCAAAAACTTATTTAAAAAACAGAGATGTCAAAAGGGAATTTTAGATTTCTAGTGAAGTATTTAATTCAACTTCCAAAATAATGTGATAGGGTGATAGAAGCAAAGCCAAAGGTAACTATCATGAGCGAGAGTTACTGTAGGAAAGAAATCGTGAACGAAAATGAATTCATTCATCGTTCTATTAAAAAAAACAAAAATAGGAAATAGATATGTGAAGGTATCATTTATTATTTTATTATAGTGTATATAAATTAATTGGCTAGTAAATGTTGATAGACATGGATTTCTAAAAAATATAAATATATTTTATAATGAGTATATAAATGAATTAAATATATATACATTAAAAAATATATGTAACAAAATTTTTAACCATGCAAATTTATTCGCTCTTAACTATGGAAATTCTTAAATAGAATTTGTTACAACACTATGGGCCAATATCATGGCTTATCAATACCACATGTCTAAAAAACATTAACTCATTTCATATTAAGATACCATTTATTACTTTATTTCATATGCATAAGAAGATATTAAAAGGTACCATTTATTATTTGATCATAATTGTGTATGTAAAGTAAATGGTTAGTAAATATTAATAGATACCAATTCAAAAGAAACATAAAAATATTTCATAATGAATATATACATGAGTTAAACATATATACATTCAAATATGCATTTAACAAAATTTTTAACCAAGCAGATTTACTCCCCTTAACTATGGAGACTTTAATCTAGGAATATACTTTGTTACAATACCATGGGCCAATGTTGTGGCTTATAAATACCACATGCCTAAAAAACCATAACTCATTTCATATAACACTTTACCATATGGCTTTGTTTTTTAATTAATCAATTTAATTAAAAGGGTAGCAAGTGCGTCCACGAGGTCTTTCATAGACAATGATCTTGCATAGACAATGATTGGGTGTGTTGTTAAGGAACTCCTAGATGTTAAGTAACTAGTTCAACCCCCTTGACTAATACTAAAAAAATTATTAAATATTACATGGAGGCTAAATACATGTTGTTCACCTAATAATTATACAACCATATAGATTAAGAAGTTGGTAAAAGGCCAGCTACCGATTACCCTAGATCTAAAAAAAAAAGAAGTTGGTAAAAGGCTATAGACATTAATCCATAATAAACATCAAAACACTTACTTAGTGATGCATTTCAGGTTGCTAAAAATTAAAGAGATCATAAAAACTAACTAAATTATAGTTTTATTTTAAATTCTTATTATCATTAATTAAGAATTAATATATAAGTTAAACATATATACATTTTAAAAAATGAGAAACAACATTCTTAATCATGAACATCTACCTCCATTTCATGGAGATTCTTAATATGTAAATAGATGTTGTTATAACACGATGGTTATTAATATCACACCTCTAAAAAACATAACTCTCTCCATATGACAATGGATCATATGACACTTTTTTAACTAATTAATTTAATTAGAAGGGTAAAAGGAGCATAATTACTTTGAAGATAAATCTCAACCATTATTATAAATATTCTAGAATATTTCATCAATATTCCCTACCATCCACCTAATAGTTATTAATAATTAAATTAAAATTATGAAAACTGTATTATTTTCCAAATGAAAGTGGTAGAAGATAATAGGAACACATATATAATATATTCTCCTCATGTAATTCACCTCAAGTAATGAAGTTTATCATTTATTCATTCTTTTATTCATTATTTTTATGTTATTAATACAAATCAAATATTATTTCAAAAGTAGTATGTCTTTCTTTTCCATTTTAATTAAATTGATATATATATGAAATGAATTTTTCAAAAATTTCATATATAACAACAACTAGAAATTATTTTCCTGATTGTTAATTTTATTTAACAATTTATTTGGAGTTTGCTACGAAAAATACCAAATAATTCACACTATGATTTTCAAAAATAAACTGCGAAAAAAATAGTACTGGAAATTGAGAAAATACTAGCACACACACACACACACATAAAAATGACGTCGTTATTTTTGGAAAAATGTCCCCCGAAAAACCCAACTTGAGAAAACCGATGCAATAGTGAGGGTTTTTATTACTATTCACTAGTGAAATTACGAGTATATGTGTGTGTGTGTGTGTGTGTGTTAAAATTTCATATATCTCAACAACTGGAAATTATTTTCCTAATTGTAAATTTTATTTAACAATTTATTTGCAGTTTGCTACGACAAATACCAAATAATTCACACAGTGATTTTCACAAATAAACCACGGAAAAAAATAGCGTTGGAAACTGATAAAATACTAGTACACACATACACATAAAAATGACACCATTATTTTTTGACAAATGTCCCTGGAAAAACCCAACTCGGGAAAACCGATGCAATAATGAGGGTTTTTATTACTATGCAACAATGAAATTCTGAGTCTATATAAATAAAATATACCTATCTTTAGCCCCATACAGGACCCCATCCTTCACATACATAAATGTGAGTCGAAATGGTGCAGTATCAGATACATAGATGAAAGAGTTCGGCCTCATATATTTATGAATAATTTAGATGACTTTCCCAAAAAGTGGTATTAAATAGAAGAAGTTTGAGGGAAGTATTTACAATGGAAATAATCAAGAGAAAATTTCATCAAGGATTCTGAATTTAAACTATATGAATAAGAATTGAATGGCGTATTTCATAAAATAAAATAATTTGTAAAAGAAAAACCAAACGACAATCAAAAGTTAGAAGTTGATATCTCATCGACCTGTAATTTTGTGTCATGTAAATCAGAAAAATAATGGTCATCCAGTTATAAATGGAAGAATTACTTATCACTAGGAAATGATTTCTTTGGACGAAATATAATGTATAAACCCATAAAAAAATAAAATCAGTGTAAAAACATGACAAATAAGAAATTGAGAAACCATAAAAATTGGATTTTCCACTTGCATAATAAGAAATAAAATTTGGAGTCCAACGACTCGATGAGTCAAAGGAATCTGACTGGATGGATGAATAAGTCAAGATATGAGAAGTCGATATATCAAATGATGATCGACCAAATATTGCCCGACTTGGTGACTTTGGTTAGGCAAACAGATAATGAAATTCATCAACTTACTCAAAGAATATCAATATTTATTTTACTATGAATATAAATATTTAAAGGGACTTGTAAAAGAAATGGGGGAGATGAAAATCAACCTCATTCCAGGAGCTAAGCTAATAAAAAAGAGACCATAAAAAATTTCTCATAAGTATAAACACATTATTGAGTGAATTAATTCACCAATATTTGTATATCAATCTGGGCTCGTAAAACATGAGCTGTACTGCACTCTCAAGGTTCAACTTTTAGAGTTGAAGTTTATATGATTCCTTATGATATTTGATTTAAGAATTAAGGCACACACAAGCATCTATAAACAGACACTGTCGGAAATAAACCAATTTATGAAAATAGAAGAAATCAATAAATTATGGTTTGAACACTGGAAACCCTTACTCAATTTATCTCAACATTAGATCTAAAATAAAAAACCATTACCAAATCAATAACAACTTTAATTCAATAACTCACTATTTGCAGAAAATATTAAAAGCTCTAATTCTGATCTTTGGAGGTCACACTTAAAAGGAATTACCTAGTCTGAGTAAACTTATGAACTGATTCCACACTCACTCAATTCACTATACTGGTGTCAAGTGAAAGGGTGCACTACCATACTGGTTTGAATAGTAATTTTACACACAGACTTCAGTCATGATAGCCATTAATCTTTCATACCCGATCGAACCATTTATATATGTATTACCTACTCCTGACAGTTTTAATTCCACAACTTCTACTTTTCAAACCAAACTAAAATAAACTCAAGTGATCAAGAATGGACAACCACACTCTGCAGATCAACTTCTAATCATAGCTTCCCTTCATCCAACTTCCAATTATACTCTAGCAAAGTTACTCAAACTTATACAGCAATCGACACTTAGGTTTCTGCAATAAGATAATGCTCTCAATTCAATCAACACATGCTGCATTAAGACACAGAAATGGAAATGAATTCAATCTCGAAACTACAAGTTTGACATATTCACATAAATTTTCACTGGCAGTCATCTAGTCATCCTATGAAGCTTGCAGTAAAATGTTCCAACCTTTAATGAATGATCTCTTTCCAAACCAAGTTGCAGGGGTTTTCAATCACTTTGTCACTGCTTTTCTTATGGACATGGAATTGTGAAGCTTGCACCCACAGGGGCTTCACTGCGGGAGAAATACTATAGCACGTGGGTTCATATTGGGGGATACATAATGAGGAAAAAATGGCATAATATATTGGGGGATATATAGGGGGTAAAGGATTTTTATATTGGCAAGTATAAAAAATGGAGCTCAAAGTTAATGAGAAAATATAAAGGGGTATAAAAAATGTTAATGAAGAAATGGATACCTACAATATATAGTGAAATAGGGGTTTTTTAAATTGTGAAGGTGTATGGGGTTTATATTGGTAGGGGGTTAAATAATGTGATTTTTAGAGGCATTTTCCAATATGTACTCAAATTAAGGGTATTTTTTAATATGTTATGATTTCCCGTGATATAATAAAGGTTAATTGAGTGAAGCCCCTGTGCTTGCACCTAACACCCAATGTCAAGCATCAATCTATAGAGGAACGCTGGTTAAGATTCCGTCCTTAAGAGACCACGCACTCACTCCAAGAAATCTTGCTAATTCAACTTGACCCAAATGGTACAATCATTCTTTGACCTCCCACTACAAACGCTAATCTTATGCAAGATGAAACAAGACTGTAAACATCTAACTAATCATGCCAAAGAAATGAAGAAAAATTTTCTCAGATCTACACTATAAATCATCTACCTTCTTCTACCTAATCAACACACGGGTCTCCTAGTGACTTGCCGACTAAGACCCCAAAAGAATAAATATCTATCATTCTCCAATGAATCTAACTTCACACTCCTATTTGTATTAAGCAATGATAAGCCAAAACTCTAATGTAAACAAAACTATGCTTCTTCAAAACAAGTGCATAGAATTTAAAAAAAATCATTCACTTAACAATGACATCCATCTGTTATAGCAATTGAACTACGGTCATCAATCTAAACTATGCACACATAAATGAGATGCGGATTACTTAATGCACAGAACCATTCAACACACATAAATCGTTAATCATTCAATATATTTGCAATCCGAACTATACTCTTCTACTGAAATCGATCTAGAAATATGTATTTCAGCCCTACCTACTCATCAAAAGATCGAATTAAATGTATACAACCAGGCTCTGTTCATTCACGCAGAATTGCATTCAGCAATTCGTTTATCTTAGAGGGATGACGAAGTATTTTCTCAACTCTGTTTTTTAGCAATGCTAAATTTAGAACGATGCATATGAGGTGAAGGATGGAAATCAGTCCTTATTAAAGGACTTAGACACATTTACATCTACAATCATAGGGTTTAATATGAAATTCACAATCTGATCCTGGAGATATAGAATTACTCTGCTACAGCAACATAAATCCAATGCTGAGATCGATTTCCAAAAAAAAAAACTAGCAATTAGGAATTTAATCAATGATAATTATGGACTACAACAACATGAATCAAAGCCAAGACACAAAATAGATTTAAAAAAAAAAAACTCTGAAGTCAAGAATTGAATCAAACTATATTTATGAATTACCTCTAGCTATGTCTACGGGGCTGGACTGGTTGTGGTGGGCCCTTGCCATACTCGGGAAAGAATTGATTACAGTACTAAGTACACCTACAACAACTTATCTCAGAGGTTCATCAAATCCATAGAAATTCACAGTTAATCAAGAACGCATCAACATGAGAATTCGACTTTCACTCTACAACATGAAATCATAGTTTGTATTGATAGCTGAAATGAAATACATTAACCTCCCAATTGAATCATATGTCTCTGCCTTTATAGGCATTCGTAGTTACAAAATTAGTAGCAATATTATTACAGAGCAGGACGTTGAAAACTGTGGATATGGTAATCCACAAAATCAACACTAATTGTCCTAAATTTGAACTTATCAGTTTCTTATCAAAACTACATGCTGCTATAGAAAGAATGTTCCTAATTTCAGTCAACTGAATTCCACTTATACGAAGAGTGGCCAATTGGTCCTTCACCCATCTTTGAATTTGTTGGAGTGCTGGAAGGAGCATCGAATTTGCTGAGCTGGGGCTTCTATCTTGAGGCATGCTGGCATATCAACTGAAAAATGGTTGAAGGATCATAGTCTTCCTCCAAGTCAAAGAGTTAATCAAACAGGTCCTGCAAGAAATCCATCATTCTACCCATAATAGTAAGTTAACAAATAAGCATGTTACTAAAAATGCCTAAACTAGCTATAGAATAGTAGAAACAATTATACTTGTATTTCCTTTTACCTTGAACAAGGATTGATGGAAGTTTGGCCCTATTAGGAATAAAGAGAGGAAAAAGGAAGTATATATGTGTCAAAACTGGGAAAAATGAGGCAAAAAGGTGAGGAGGAATAGACAAAAGTAGCCTCAACATCTCCCCCACACTTAATCTGAGGCATGTGCTCATGCCTCCAAGTCGTCACTGCCCGATCAAAAATCAGTTGCTTGCGCCAACTTCTCCAAACTTCTCCTAAATGAGGCCGAGCATTTTGTGAACTGTGTAGCCAATCTTCTAGCACTTATCTTCTTTGCAAACTGAAATTTAGATGTCTTCCATGGTTTCAACCTTTGATCCTTCCTTCGAAGCTCATCATTTTGTACATATAATCGAAGGTTATATTCTCTTAACTGATCATTTTCCTTACTTACATATTGGAATAGCGTTTTAAACCTGTGAGTCTTGTTCCTTAACTTAGAGATTTTATTCTGAAGTCTTACTGATCTAATTTTGAAATTTTCTTCTTCATCAGGGACTGGTGTCTTTGCTGGAACTGTCGACTGTTGGGGATGACCTTCATCCGACATGTGGCCCATACCCTACTTTGGAAAAGGACCCTGCTATTATGGGCTTATGAAAGCAGGAGCAGGGGTAAAATCATGTACATCTTGGGCAATATTATCTGGAATATGAAACTGATGGGAAGGTGAGGGTGATGAAGGAAATTGGGGAGAAGATGAGGGAGAGGGAGTAGCAGGATACGGGGATGAGGGCCCAAAAATGTGTTGGGAATCAACAGTATTGGAAGGGGACTTACCCATGCTTCTAGTTCTTCTATTTTCTAGTATGACAGTCTCGAAAGTGGGAACTGGAGATTTACTAGCATGGGTTAAGTTTTTCCTCAAAATGGACTTGCGAGCTTGTTGAGTTGGGGTATTTTCAATTAATTCTTCAGGAGGGGACAAGGTTTTCATTCTTCATTTTCGTAACTGCATTTTTGAAGGCCCAAATTCATGACTAAAGGAAGGATCAGGCCTTGTGGCATTTATGGTTGGAAGTGCAATAGATTGAGTGGGTGAAGTGGGTGCAGCCGGGATGTTTATTTTTGATTTTTCAAATTGACTTACAGACCTTTGTCTCCATTTCACCTGAGTTTCTTCACCTGGAAAATTATCTATGAGGAAATCCTCCCATGACTTTTTCCTTTTGCTCAGTTCAAACACAACCAGGATCTTGATCAAGCTATGATGATACAATGCAGTCCTTGGCTTCTAAATCTCAGATTGAACTCCTTTGGCCATCTTATGAAAACTTAATTTCAAGAAATGGGGAATATCTACAAAGCAATCCTTGATTAGATGCTTTAGAAATTTGATCTGATATAGAAAGACGATTGCATACCTACCTTCACAAGTTAGAAAGAGTTGGATCATGGTTAGCAGTGACTGCTATTGATCTTGAATGCAGCTCCGTAGCATTTCTTTTTTCCAACTGAGTGACTAATATGCTGATTTTAAGAATTTCACACAATTGGTTATGATTAATTTTCCCCCTTTGAATAATTTCTCACCCCCAGTGGGTAATCCGGTTGCTCTTCTCACTGATTTTTCTATGACTTTGAGGAAAAGGTTCCCAATCCTTGCTCTCTTCCCATCAAACGTCTAGGAAAATGCCAATGCCACAGCGCCATTGTATCCTTGAAATTTTTGAAGAAAAACCCCCCATGACTTTCGTTTGATGGCTTCCTTGCATAACTGATAATCTACGGTTCGAGAAAATTGGGTGAATATGGGCTCATGTCTATATGTTCCCATGATCCAAGAAGATTCAAACATCTTTGCACTTAGCCTGTGGCATGTAATCGCACCTGTCACGACCCACAGTGAAATGGCTAGGAAGTTAATTCAGAGATAAACGCAGCACAACAATGTTTATTCCTTGGCTCTAGAGAATTGGTGACTGGCATTAGTTATGGCTCACAAGAAGAACATCAGCAGGCACCCACCCTTTATGAAAACAACCCATACTCCACCGTCCCCTCTATTTATCGAAATTCACCTTAGTCTACACAGAGACACTGCATTTCTTATCGTGGAGATAGATAAAAACGCAATCATGATTTACGATGGAGCGATTACCCAGTAATCAGATTATGAGGATGATTCTGAGTTTAACCGAAAATGGCGCATAAGCTTATGATGGAAGCTCATTCTGCATGAAAGGTTTAGTCCCTGCCATGTCATTATGCCCGAAATCATATTGCCATGTGGAGGGTGTCGTCCCTCATCATCATGTGCTTCTCTTTCATTCATGCGTCCTCATCAACAGCCCTGATCACCACCTGTAATCATAGGAAGTTTTGGACATGGGTGGACTGGGTTCTGAAGGGAATGGGTGATTCTGGGATGTAGGATTATAATTGGTTTGGAAAGAAAACAAATGAAATTAGAGGCATAGGGAACATGGTAAAACAACATGTACTTGTAATAATCATTAAAACTACCTATAACTAAATTAAGCAGATTAAGCACATACCTTTGTCACTTAAATAATATTGGGAATGAAAATGACATCATATCTTTATAGGAGGAGGTCTGCTCCTTGAGATGTAGCTTTTGCTGCAATGCCGATCATGGTTAATAGTAAAATTTTCAACCAATAGTGATATCCAGATCAATCAGACTTTTAGGCCTAGGCTGCAATTCCAGGATTGTACTGCTGTTAAAAATAGAGCTTTGCACAGTTTATTGGTACCACAAATTGTTCATGACCATATTGTAGCTTCTAGACAATAGATTTCCAAAAGAAGATTTTGGTCCAGTATTCGAATTTGTAGGTACAAATATGACAAAGATGACAAATTCAAAGTAACTCAAGCATGGAGCTGATTTTTGTGAAGAACAGAACATAGAATCTCCAATTTATCTGACAAAGTGTCACTCAGTTTTGTGAGGTGGCACTGGAACATGTCCACCATCTCATGGATTTTAACCAGGCCTAAGATGATAACTACCTAGGGAATTTCTATTTAGGGAGCTTGAAATGTCCTGAAAAAAGGCTCCAGGGGGTTTCTTTTCCGTAATTATTCTAGTGGGCCAGGAAAATAATAATTCAATGCCCATTGGATCCCTAGGCTACCACCACCTTATTGTTTTATCGAGCCTAAGGTAGTTCCTACTCGGGGCATTCATTTTTAGAGAGTCTTAGTTGCCCATAGAAGACTCCAACTGTTCCTTTTCCATAAGTAATCCGGCAGGCCTGGATAAAGGAATAAACCCACTCCTCCCAAATTCCTCCATTATTCTACATGCACAGTGGGGAGAACCACCTGTATATATGGAAATTGACAGTCCACTGGTTAATATATATATATATATATATATATATATATATATATAAGAAAAATCAATCAACCGATCTAGTAAGAGGCTGGTCATTTCCATGAACCATCTCTAATCCTGGATCCTTCTGAATGTCCTGCAAAAACAAATCATGTGAGATTCGTTTATGGTAAACTTTTAGTCGGTGGCCATTTACCACGAAGGAAGTCTGCTTATCATCAATGGTTCTAATACAAACTGAACCATTGTAAAAAACTTCAACTACCTCATAGGGTCCCAACCAATGAATACAGAACTTACCTTTGAAATGTTTGAACTTACTATCATACAACAGGGCCCAGTCACCTGCACAAAAAAATTTCTTTTTGATGAACTTATCATGCCATCAAGCTCTTTTATCTTGTACCAGCAACATTCTGTGATATGCATCCTGTCAGATCTCATCGAGCTCATTCAGCTGCATCAACCTCTGATCTTTGGCTTTAGTCAGATCCATTCCCAATTGGGCAGCCGTCCTAAATGTCTTCACTTGGAACTCGATGGGCAACAACACTTGTTTTCCGTAGACTAGCTCGTACGGGGTGTGTCTCGTCATGTTTCTCTAAGTGATCCTTTAATCCCATAGTGCTTCCAATAACTTTTCCACCCAATCCTTATGGTGCAGTTGAACGGTTTTCGTGAGGATAGACTCCAAGACTTTGTTTGTGGATTCCACTTTTCCGTTAGCTTGAGGGTGGTAAGGGGTAGATTTACGACATTTGATTTGATACTGCTCAGTGAGTGCCTTGACCAATTTTGATGTGAATTGCGTACCTTGGTCCATGACAATCTCGTGTTGCACACCGAATCTTGTGAATATGTCTTCGAACAGAAACTCTACTACCACCTTTTCCGTGGTAGAAAACAAGGCCTTCGCCTCCACCCACTTAGTGACGTAATCGGTGCATACCAAAATGTATTTCTTCTTTTTCTACATCAAGGAGATGGGCCCTACGAAATCCAACGCCCATTTCTCAAATGGTTCAATGGATATCTAAGGCTGAAGGGGAATTTCTTTGGAGGAAACTGGTCTCCCCATCCGCTGGCAAGCATCACAACTAGAGACGAATTTCTTGGCATCTTTAAAGAGCAAGGGCCAATAATACCCAGTGCGAGGAACCTTGTATGCGGTTCGTTTGTCGGAAAAATGCCCCCCACAAGTCTCATGGTGGGAGGCTCTCAAAACATCGTACATTTCGTCTTCCCGCAAACACTACCTCATGATCAGGTCTGTTCCTGTGTAAAACAAGTCTCACTCGATCTAGGAGTAATTCGCACTGCACTGCACAATGTTGTGTTTTTCCCGGGCACACATGCTTTGAGGTAATTTCCCTGACACCAAATAATTTGCAACATTGACAAACCAAGGAGTGATGGCGGAAATGGCGAATAGTGCTTCATCTGGGAATTCATCGGGTACTAGAGTTGTCTCGCTTCCCTATCCAATATTCAAACGAGACAAGAAGTCAGCTGCAATATTATCACTTCCAGGCCTATCGATTACATTAATATTAAATTCTTGTAAAAGCAACAACCATCTAGTTATTCTACCATTAGTAATTGGTTAATTCATTAAAAACCTAATGGCAAAATGATCGGTATGGACAAAAGTCTCATAACCGGTAATGTAATGTCTAAATTTCCCGATAGCATGCACAACTGCTAATAATTCTTTCTCGGTAATTGTATAATTTAATTCAGCGAGGGAAACATTTTTGCTAATAAAATAGATTTCATAAGGATAGTGATCTTCCCTTTATCCCAAAACAGCTCCTAGTGCAGTGTCTAAAGCATCGGTACATATGTGAAATGGCAGGGACCAGTTTGGTCCTCTCAACACTAAAGCAGTGGACAATCTCTCCTTGAGTATCTGAAAGACCTATTGGCAGTTGAAATTCCATACAAAGTCAGCATCTTTAGTCAATAACTTAAATAATGGCGCTGCAATCTTAATTTTCGATAAAATGATGATAGTAACCTACATGTCCCAAGAAACTTCTTACCTTTTTTTGTAAACCGGGAATAGGAATATGTGAGATTACCTCAATCTTTGCCAGATCTACTTTAATTCCTTCCAATGATACATGATGACCTAGAACGATTCCCTTAGTTTGAATCATTCTGCATTTGTCACTACTAAGGGCCAGGTTTTCTTCTTGACAACAAATCAACACTTTTTCTAAATTGGCCAAAGCTTGACCAAAATCATCTCCATAGACTGTGAAGTTGTCCATATAGACTTCTACACAATCATGGACCAAATCAGATAAAATGGCGAGTACAACTCTTTGAAACGTAGCTTGGGTGTTACAAAGACCAAAAGGGAGGACTCTATATGCATAGGTGCCCCAAGGGAATGTAAATGTAGTTTTTTATTGATCTTCTTTAGCTATCTAGATTTGATTATATCCATTGTACCCATCTAGAAAAGAGAAGTATTTCTTACCTGAGAGCATGTCGAGTACCTGATCAATGAAGGGCAGGGGAAAGTATTCATGCAATGTGGCCTTTTTTAGTTCTCTGTAGTCAACGTAGATATGACACTTGCCATTCTTTTTCGGCACCACCACCAAATGTGACACCCATCTACTGTCTAAAATGGGATAGATAAATTCCGCAGCCATGAGTTTCTAAATCTCTTTTTAACAATGTCCTTTAATGTTGGGTTCATTCATCTTTGTGGCTATCGGACGGGTCTCATTTCTTCATTAGTGTAAATGTGGTGGATGCAGGTGTCTGGATGGATGCCTCACATGTCAAGGTAATCCCAAGAAAATGCTCCAGATTGCTCACGAATCATATCCATCAATTGCTTCTTTTGTTCCTTCTATTGTTGCAAAAGATGCGAACACGGCTGGATGGCAGGCTTCCTGTAACTCATCACTGAAAACATGATGGTAACCATTAAAAGAGATAGGATAGTCAATGCAAGAACTGTGAGATAAAAACTGGTGCAAGATATCTTCATCAAACTGTTCCTGGAGACCTCTAGACTGTTCTAATTTCAGCAAAGGAAACATACAATCTTCATCTCGGTAGGGACTCTCAATCCATAATGGTACTTCAACAACTGTCTGAGTAGGGGGGAAGATAGACAAGGTTTGGTTATGGGGACCATTGGAAATGGTAATTTCTCCATTTCTACACCCTATGATGTCATCAGCAGTTGCCAACCAAGGGCATCCCAAAACTATGGGATGTCCAGGTCTCGAGGTTTTTGGGGAAATGATGATAAAGTCTATAGGATATTTCCAGGAGGCTATAGTGACCACTATGTCTTCTAGGGTTCCCATAGGTTTGACGACAGATTTTTCTGCCATTTCTAGAATTATGGGGGTGGGTTTAAGCCCTAGTAACTGCAAAGATGTCATAGTCTCATATGTCATGGCATTTATTGCTGCACGCAAGTCTACAAGTGTGTTTGTCAGAAGTACTCCGTTTATTTCAATGGTGACAATGGGATTCCCAGGGTCATGGTAATTCACAGGAAAGTCAGAAATCATGGTGGACATTTGGCTCATGATTTTTACGCTTTGGTTCTTATGCCCTTTCCTACCTGGCTTCTTGATGCAGAGATCCTTGACAATTTTGGTGTAAATAGGGATGTCTCTAAAAGCTTGCAAGAGTGGAATTTTAATGCAGACATTCCTTAATTTATCTTCCAGGTTGTATTCCAGAGGAGTCTCTTCTTTCTTTACAAGAAGTCTTTCTGGGTAGGGTGGTTCATTTGATTCTTCTTCTTGTATTTGTTTTTGTTTTTCATTTTTCATATGATTTTGGGATGGTGTGGATGGGACCTCTTCCTCTATGACAACAGCCGATTTCCCTTTATTAACTGTCTTCCTTGATCGTAACTCAATTTCATTCATGGGGATGGTAGTGATCATATATGTAGGGAAAGGCTGGATGTTTATGTTCTATGGAGGTTGAGGTGGTCTATTGTGATTTGGGTTAGGACGGGTTGCGCAAGCAATAATGTAGGGCGAGGTGGGTTTTGAGGTGCCTGCGAAGATGATGATGGGTCGGATGGTGCAGGTAAAAGTTTATGCAAGGGAGGGTGTTATATCATTTTTCACCCTCATGTGATTCATGATTGTCTCTTTGGCCTTGGGCACCCATTCCCACAGACTTGAACAAATTTCATAAAAAACAGTGTTTAAAATCCCATACGCGGGTATGCCCAGAATTTTCCGCGTGTATACGCGAGTCCATATATAATTTTCTGCGTATTCCATTAAAATCATTAAAAATATATATATATAATTCCCTATTTTCGGGCTGGGTTGATGGTTACTCCAGTAGTTCAACCACCTCAGCACGTGGCCAAATGTTTTCAACTGATTTGAAACTACTTTGAGGGAGCATAAAAGCCCCTCATGTGCATGGCCTAAGGGAGAGAGAAATCTATAGACATTATACTCTGTTGGAGCCCCAATTCAAGTCTGATTTCCCATGCCTCCTGCACTTTCCCAGATTTTTACAGGAAACCCTTGTTTCCTGGAGATGTTCATCAGTTTATATGTCATCTCGTGTGCACAAGTCTTGAAAGTATCTTAGCTTATATAAGGGCGGGACGGATCCGGACGACGGTCTGTTCAAAGATCGTGGAAGGATTCAGGTGATCTCTCCACTCTTTATTTCTGTACATGCTGTTCGCAATAATGAAGAACCATCTTGTTCCTGAACTTATGTGTTAGTATCTATTTTCATATGTGAAAAGATTGATTATTAAGCATTTATCATTGTTTATGTAATATTTCACATGGATTACACTAACATTTAAGAGAAATATATGCTATACAACTAGGTTTCCATGCATGTTCTTTCTTGTTTTCTAGGTTGAAGAGGAAGAAGGGTTGCTGGGGGTTTGGACCCCGCGGGGATCTACACCGAACGTAGGACTACAGGTGAGTTCTACTATCGTTGTTATCTAGTTTTTAGCATTTAAGTATGGTTGTGTGTGAGTCCTTCTGAATAGCATGCCCTGATTTGTGGAGGTTTTGACCAAACAAACCGCTAGGGTGTTTTTCCCCGAAATAGAACTGGCGACTCCGCTGGGGATTGCATTTTTGTGATTCCCCTGTTGGGTGGTTTCAGCTGTTTGAAAGGTTTCCAACAGTTTTAACTATTATTACTAGTCCACTTAACTTTTTCTCAGTCAGACTGAAGACCTGGTTCTTTATCCAGGCTTGATCTTTTTTATTTTTCATTATTTACCTTTCCATACGCGAGTTTGTCTGTACACAGACGCGTATACATGCAGTTTTCTTCAAAGGTAGCCACGTATACGTGAGTTTCCTTTGACATAGTCGCATATGCACGCTTGTTTCAAAACTGTTAAGTAGCGTATGCCTGGGCAAATTTTGAAATTTTTGATTTCTTGACTTTTAAGTCTTGTTTGCCTGTGGAGACCTATTCCTGCAGTGTCTTTATACCCTCTGGATTGTGTTGAAAGTGGTCATTGGTCTTTTTCTCTCGTTTTTGGGTGAAGACTAGCTTATCTGGAAAATCTTGTTTTAAGTGCTTGCATTTCTGGTTCGAGTACCAAGATCTCTTTTTGGGGATTCTTGGCTGTTCTGCTTTATCAGGACAGAGAGATTTTGCTCATATACTCTTTCCTCATCTTATGTTTTGCTTTGTGCTTGGATTTGTGCCTGATTTTGGTTAGTTTTCTTGAGTTCATTTGACTAGGTCTTGTTGCAATTTTTTGAAGAGTCTTTCTTGGTTCTTTGAAATTTTTGTTTGCTGCAAGTTTGTACTATTCTTCTGGGTTGAGTTTCTAAGTTTCTTGTCTTCTTTTGCTCACGTAAATCTTGCTACTGTGTAGCCCTATAATATTTGGAGCATTTTTGAAGTTTTGCTTGAAATTCAGAGTTGTGTGCTTGGGATTTGATAGTTTTCTTGGTCTCTTTGAGCTCTTCTCTTTATAAAATTCAAAAGCTCAAAAAACTTTTTTTTTTGTCATTTGCTTTTGTTTTGCGTTTTTGTTTTCATTTCGTTACATCTTTTGAAGCTTTGTTGAGGTTTCTTGCCTTTGGTTTTCGACTTTATTTTGGAAAGGAATTGTCATTGGTTTCTTCCTGTTGTTTTCAAGCATATTTTGATGTCTTCATATTGAGAGTTTCGACTTTTGGGAACTAGTTTTGTGGAAAATCAAAAAGAGATAAAACTGAAGGATCTTTGGGAAATTTCTCTCTGCTTTAGTAGATTATGCATCTTAGAATTTGCATGCTCTTAGTTATTTACATTAGGTTCAGTTGAGCATTTAGTATTTTTCATAGTTTTTGTGAGTGTGAAGTTTGTTATCTGAAAAGAAAAAAAAAAAAATAGTCTCGTAGAACCTTTGTAGAAATTTCTTTTCATCGAAAGGCAATTACTGCATTTGCATGTAGTTTGGTTTTTATTAATTTCTTTTCTGCGTCACAAAACACCACGAGTTTCATTTCCGCATCCCTTTGACTTAATATAACATCCGATTAAAATAAGCGCTATAATTTAAAAGCAACTAGCAAGTTTTTTATTAAGTGTCATACACCAACTAGCTAGGTTGCAGGGCCTTGGATTAGGTGAGTGGAGAGTTAACTCTCCAAGGCCGCTCAAACAAAAACATAGAAGTTTATTAATTGAGTGAAATCAAACTCCGTTAGGTGGACCGGGAAAGCTCTCCTCCAGAGAGTCAAGCACGAGGGGAAGTGAAGGCTGAGAAGAGAGATACCCCCTCTTTGATTTGCTGAATCTGACCTCAAGACCGTTCCGCTCGGCTTCTGACATGGACTGGTGCTCATAGTTGCCCTTCCTAGGTTCCACATAGGTGACTACGGGGGGGAATACCCATGGTATCTGAGGCAGACGTCGTATCACTTCCAGCAGTACTTCTGGGGGTGCCCTTGCGAAGCTTGGGTACTTGTGCTGGCAAAGGCTGTTGTTAGGAGGTCGGCGTAACTGTTTCCGTTACCTTCGCTAGTAGGCCTGGGCCGTAATTATCCCAGACTACTTTCGGGAGGTCCTATTCTTCGCTTTCTTGTATTTTGGTGTCCGGTCCTAATCACCCGGAGCGGAAATACCTGAAGGCTGTTTTCTTGATTTTATCTCAGGGATTTTTTGTAGTGAGTGCTCTTTGCTCCTAGCTTGCCTAGCTTTATATTTTTTGAGTCTAATTAAAATTCATTAAAGTGGCTGATCAAGCGCCTCGTTGATCGAGGAGAATCCGGGGGTTATCTCCCGAGAGTCCAGAGCCTTCTTCAATTAGGCGTAGGAGTAATTCAGCAGGTGAGTATCACCCTGTGGCATTTGACACAGTGGAGAGACATCCTCCACAAGGGATTGAAGGTTTCGTGGCTGGTTCTGGTGTTGGTTCTGAGAGGAGCGCTCCGCTCACCTCGAGAGTCTTATTTCCACAGGAAGAAGAAGTACAAGTAGAGGAAGTATCTCAACCCTCTGAGTCACTTCCATCTCCTCTTCCTCCTGATTATCCGTTCATTGTTGAATACATCGGACCTGAGTCAGAGAGACCTGAATATCCTCCATATTATTCATACCTTTCGATGGCCACGACTGGGAACGCGGCTTCAGCTGTGAGTGTTGCAGGCATTCAGACTCCTACTTCTGTTGAAGGAGGGGGCACTATTGCTATATCTTCGATTGCTTCTAGTACTGCTGTGTTTGGCTCTGGTTTCACCCAAGCACATGCTTCTCAATCTGGTCCCTTTTGTTTTGGAATGCCCACTAGGGGAATTCCTTCTTTTTCCTTTTCCGCTGCTGCAGCTGGATCTACACCCATGTCTTCCATGGCTAGTGGATCAGCTTCTTTTTATGGGTTCCCCTTCAGAACTGGGCATATTCCTAGTTCGAATCCTTCTTTAGGGTCCTTTCCGTTTACTTCTCAGACTCAGAGTTTCAACCCTTGGTCTGGAGTTCAGAATTCGACTACTTTTACAGGTTGGAACCCTGTATTTACTACAGCGGGGGCAGGGAATCAGTTTTACGCTGGTCACCAAGGGAATGCTTCTTTCCCTTTGTCGAGTGCTTATCAGACTTTTTCCCCTCTTTCTAATGCCTGGAACCCCTATCAGGGGCTTTCCTCTTCATTCAATACTTCAGGAAGGGGGAACTGGTCTGGTCTTTGGTAACTCTGCGTTGGGAGGAGGTTCTTCTCCTTTTTCTACAAGTTCTTTCTGGCAACCTGGTGCCTCATCAAATCCAGGGTTTTCTTTTCAGAATGTAGGGAATTCATCCCATCAAGGATGGAATCCTCAGGCTCCGCCTCGTTTACCTTTTCTGGCAACATTAAACTTGCCAGATCTGTCGAAATTGACGAATGATCCGATCCGGTACAGTCCGGGGTGGCCTCCAGTCCCAACCAAACTACCTTCAGACATTCCAAAGTTTGAAGGCAAGAATGGAGAGGATCCGGCTGATCACATCACCACTTTCCATTTATGGTGTTCTTCTAACTCCCTGATCGATGATTCGATTAGGTTGAGATTGTTTCAACGCACCTTAACTGGAAACGCTGCCAAATGGTATATTGAGCTAACTGGGGGCAGTTTTGCTACATTTGGAGAACTGGCTGTTACATTTCTAAACCATTTCCAGTTGCCCGTCCGTTATGATGCCGGGACTGAACTCCTGGCTAATTTTAAACAGGACGACGCAACCCACATTTCTGACCATATTCAGGAATGGCGGAGAAGGAAGAGGCTTATTAAAGCTCATATTCCAGGAGAATTCCTTTTGGAATGGTTTCTGAAGTCTTTGAAGTCAGACATTTTTAAATATGTATCCATGTTTGGGGTATTTTCTGAGGAACAGGCTATTTTTAGGGCCCAGCAGCTCGAATTGATATATTCTCAGTCTGGGGTCCTTCATAAATATTTTCCCAATGCTCCTCGCTCCAAATTAGATTTATCCAAGACTAAGCCTGGTCCTCATGGTGATGGACTTATTGGGTTGATCAATAATGGTGTAGCTAACCTGCTTACTCAATTGCAGAAGTTGTCTATACAATTTTCTTCTTCTAGTCAGGCTGTGTCTGTTGAGTCATCGCCTTCCCAATCTTTGTCGGTAAATGCTGTCCAAACTTCTGATCCCAAAGGAAATCAACAATCCGAAGGGAAGAAGAAGGGACATAATAATAAGAAAAAGGGCAAGAATGGGAAAGGTAATGCAAATAAAACCAACGAGCATGTTGGTGAGGGTCCAAAGGATAAAAAGAAAGTGAAGTTCCCATGCAAGTTATGTGTTGGAGACCATCTTACTCACCTTTGCCCTAAAATTCAGGATGCGCAGCGCTTGTTAGCCCAGCAAGGTTCTTCTAGTTCCCTGGCTGTGTTGAAAAACCCTTTTCCCCAAGGGAAATAGCTAGTTGTTGGCGCGAATCAAAATACTGGGGCTTCCTCAGGGGGCACCCAGGAAGGGGAAATTCCATCGAACATATACATGATGAGTGCTCACGTGGATGTCGCTATGAGATCCCATGACTATGGCGAATAAGATTCTTCGAAAGCTAAGGGTGCTCCTGATGCTACTGAGCCACTTCATATTACGAGGCCTACTGTTGAGCCTATACCTCAGATGCCCAAAGCATCTACGAAGCGCACGATGATTAATCCAAATGCTAGGGCTGCCCAGAACTACTCTATTGTAGAAGATCTGGCCTAGAGTCCTTGTGCCATGTCGGCTCTTGAGGTGCTCCAGTCTTGTCCTTCTCAGCGCAACGCTCTACTCACTGCCATTGGGGCTATTGATCCAAAAAATTCTCTTATGATTACATTTGATATGTCTAATTTTAAAAAGAGACTCCCTCATCATATGGCTTTTCATATTAAATCGTCGTATCAAAAATGCAATATTTTCCGGACGGTCATTGATGAGGGTGCTTCCACTTGTGTGATGTCTCTCACATGTTGGAAGGGAATTGGATCTCCCGCAGCTGTTCCGTCTGCTACTCTTCTGACTATGTTTTATGTTCATTCTCACAGACCACATGGTATTGTCCCAGCTTTTCCCATCTGTGTTGGGGGCAAAACTATAAATATAGAGGTGGAGATAGTTGATGCAAGCTTGGACTACAACCTTCTATTGGGGAGAAACTGGATTTATGAGATGGATTCCATCGCATCTTCATTATTTCGGATTATTTGTTTCCCTCATGAAGGGAGGATTGTTATGGTGGATCAACTGGACTGTCCTCTTGTAGACCCGAATGCATCTACTGACTCAACTATTCCAAAGTTGGATAATACCAAGGCGCCTGTTGAGAATTTAAGGCTTGGAATGTATTCTTCCTTGATGGGTACTTTCGATATTCCACCTCTTATGGTTCATATTAATGCAATTTCATCCTCCAGGGCTCCTCTTCGAAGAGAGTTCTTCTAACCTGGCTATTTGCAATATTTTTCGACCCTTGACCTTACCTTCCCTACCGCTGATTAGCGGAAGGTCAAGTGGGTGGAATGGCATTTCCTATTTCTGCAGCTGAGATTGCTTATCAGTCTATTGTTGACTCTGCAGAATCCATCCCAGCTCCTCTTTCACCGGAAGAGTTGGATGGCGATGTGGCTCCGGCTTGGACACTTATTTCTTCTTCTGCCCAGGATTGTCTTGATACCACTCTTCCATCTGAAGAGGTCATCCTGGAAGCCATGACTGGTATAGATAGACCGTGGGATGACTTGCATCATCGGTCTTACTTCTTACCTGATTTGAGCGAAGTTGAAACAATTTTTCCAAGTCCTCAGTCTCCTGGTCCTGTTCACCCAGTCTTGAACCCCTTAGCACCAACACAGGTTTATGCTGAAGGGAACATGGCTGTGATTTCTCCTACTATCCTTTTAACATTTGTGATCCTAATGTAAAGTACATTGTCTTCATCGAGTTGAATTTTCCTCCGAAGAGATTCGTATTTACACCGATCTCTTTTAATAGTATAGGGATGTATTCGCTTGGTCTTATGAGGAAATTCTTGGTATAGAGATCCAGTCTATTGTCCAACATGAGATCAAGATCATTTAAAACGCTAGTTTCGTGAGGCAAAAACTTCGTCCTGGGTCAATCCTAGAAGGCAACAGACTATCAAAGCGTAGGTGAGGGTTCGATCGCTGCTGCGGTGATTCATGGGGTGAATTCCTTTGACTGAATGGGTTTTAAGCCCTCTTCCCGTAGATAAAAAAAAAGGAACAATTTGAGTTTTCATCGATTTCTGAGACCTTAATAAAGCATGTCCTAAAGATAATTACCCCACACCATCTATAGATCAGATCATTGATGAGTGTGCCGGTAATGAGCTTTTCTCCTTCATTGACGGTTTCTCTGGATATAATCAGATTACTATCCGTCCTGAAGATCAGCATAAGACTGCCTTTATTTGTCCCTGGGGTACATTTTCTTACAAGAAGATGCCTTTTGGTCTTAAAAATGCTAGGGCTACGTTTCAGCGGGCCATGTCATATGCCTTCCACGACATCAAACATATTATCCAAGCATATTTGGATGATTTAGCTGCTCATTCTCAAAAGAGAATGGATCATCATTCTAACCTCCGTCAAGTATTTGAACGATGTCGTTTCTACAAGATTAGATTGAATCCGAACAAGTGCGTCATGTTGGCATCCGGCCCACACGATTTATTGCAGTTCAGGGGGAAAGATCAGGACCTCAAGGTCGAATTTTTCTGGTTCAGGCGTTGTATTTACCTCTATTCCCGTCAAACTCTGTCACAGAAAGGTTTAATTTTCCTGAAGATTTGTATCTCAAATTGTACGATGTACCAGGACTTGTGAGACTGTTGAAGAAGGAGTCTGTATTTTTGGCTGACTTCGCTTGATCACTGGTCCTTCAGTCATTTTCATTATCAAACTGTACTTCTACTAAGTCTCACTGATTGTGCAAATGGATTTTTACATTCGGAAAATAAAGGACCATCATTGGTATGTCTGAACAGATATTGCTTGCAGAGCATGTTATATACTATCTCATTCGAGGATTGGTAGGTCCTGAGCTCCGGTATACTCCGATAGAAAAGTTAGCTTTAGCAACTGCTCATGTTGTGCAGTGACTCCGGCATTACATTCTTCTACGAAAAACTTATGTTTTGGCAGCCGCCAATCCATTTCAGTTTGTCCTCAGTAGGCGAGTGGTTGGGGGCAAATACAATAGATGGATTGTGATTTTGTAGGAATTTGATCTTGAGTTTATGTCTGCCAAGTCCAAGAAATCATTGGTTTTCGCGGAATTGATCTCCGAGTTACCCTATGGGGAAGAGATAGTCTATGATGAATCCTTCCCGGATGAACATTTGTTTCTTATCTCTCCACAGGATCCTTGGTATGGAGATATCATTGTGTATCTTCAGACTACAAAGTTTCCCTCTACTTTTACGAAAGATGAGCGTCGTAAGTTGCGTCACTTGGCTAAGAATTACTTGATCATTGGTGATGCTTTATACCGTCGAGGGGTTGATTCAATCTTGAGACGTTGCTTAACTCTCGAAGAAGATGAGGATGTGCTGAATGATTGCCACAGTGGAGCTTGTGGTGGTCATTTATTTGGGCTTGCTACAGCCCAAAAGATCTTGCGTGCTGGGTACTTTTGGCCTTCAATTTTCAAAGATTGTATGGAGTTGGTCAAAAAGTGTCATCTGTGTCAAGTTTATACTCAAAAAATGCGCACTCATCCAGCTCTGCTTTTTCCAGTCATTACTGTTGGTCCCTTTACAAAGTGGGGTATTGATTATACTACTTGTAACCCGCCTTCGGCTAAAGGTCACAAGTACATTATTGTAGCAGTAGACTACTTTACAAAGTGGTTCGAGGCTATGCCTACTTTTGGGAATGATGGTGAGACTGCAACTCTTTTTCTTTTCAACCAGGCTATTGCTTGTTTTGGTATTCCTTAAGATATTTTCATTGATCATGGCAGTCATTTCCACAATAGCATGATGGCTGAGTTGGCTCTAAAATTAGGTTTCCTACAGGAGTATCTATCTCCGTATTATCCTCAAGCCAATGGGCAAGTGGAAGCCGTGAATAAATCCTTGAAGACAATTCTTCAAAGGACAATCAATAAAGTTCAATCCAACTGGCATATTATGCTATATCCTGCACTTTGGGCATACAGGACGTCAGTGAAAACTGCAACTAGCTTTACTCCGTTTCAGCTAGTCTACGGGTTGGAATCAATATTTCTCATTGAATGTGAGATTCCTTCTCTTAAGTTAGCTGTTGAACTTCTTCCTGACACTTCTAGTCTTGAAGAACGTCTCCTTCATCTGGAACATCTTGATGAGTAGCGTCGGGATGCCGCCACGATGAATGAAGCACATAAAAACCGAGTTAAAGTTCAGTACGATACAACGGTCAAACCTAGGGTTTTTTCGGAGGGTGACCTTGTTTTGGTCTATGCCCAAGAAAAAGATGCCCTGGGGGTAGGAAAATTTAAGTCTATGTGGTATGGCCCCTTTATCGTTAAAATATTCCTTAAAAAATGAGCATATACCTTGGTTGATTTTGAAGGAAACAAGTTGTCGGAGCCCACAAATGGGCTCTATTTGAAAAAGTATTATGCCTAGGCTTCGGCCTGACATTTTTCTTTTGTATATAGTATTTTTACTTTGTACATGTCTGGTTGTTTTTCTATCTTTTATGGGATGGTGATGTTTTTTATCTGCTTTGGCAGGTTGTGTTGGATGTCATGAGTCATTTTGGTTTCGCCGATGGTGCTAGTAGACACACTCGGAACTTAGCTTCCGCGGCTTGGGTGCTTCATTATCCATCCGGTCAGCTGTTAGTATCAAGAGGGGTCTGCATTGGTCCTGCTTCCAATAATATAGCAGAATACACTTCAGTTGTTTATCTACTCTCGGAGGCAATATATTTGGGTGTTGGTTCGTTGGTAGTTTTCTTGGACTCCCAGCTGGTGGTGTCGCAGTTGAACAATACTTATCGAGTTCGAGATCCTTTTTTACTCCGGTTGTTCTTGAGGGTATGTTTGTTACAAAGATAATTTCAATTTTTAACTTTCATTCATATTCCTCGAGCTGAAAATTGGATCGCAGACTCATTAGCTAATCAAGAAATTGATTGGCATATTAATCATTCCATACAATAAAATTCAATCATCAATAAGCATCATACAATTTTATACATTTTTCACATCACATCAAATAATCGCTGTATATATATCATCAGAGTGTTCAAAAAACTATACAGAATTTGGATCCATAAGTCATACAAAATTTGGGCTTATGCCCGATCATGTTCAGTCTAAAAAATATACAGTCATCTGATATATCATATCTATCTACTCCTGTGGTCCCTGCCTAGATGTTGTGTTCCTATAGAACACGATCGCGGTGGCAACTCGGCGGAATAACCGTACCCAGTCACGGGGTACTCCAACCACCCATCTCTGGATGGCTTCAGGCAGATCTTCCACTACAGCCATAGGTACTTGGCGGGTTAACCCCTCCAAGTTCCTCTGTACAGCCTGGAGGGTCCTGTCTAGATCTACTGTATCCGCCTCGCCTCTGCGATGCTTATGTCGTGGGTAACCCTCAGGTCGAACTGGTCCAATATCTGTATCATGATCATTTTAAATTTTAAGTCATTATGAATCCAATCAAAAACATGTTTGTTTTCCATTTTTTCACATATATTGAAAAAATCCAAAAAAAATTATATAAGTCAAAAAATTGAAAACTTACTGACTGTACCCCATGCCGTGCCTGGTGGAAGGAAAAGGTCTGGATCGCCTCAGAAATCCATCCCGACATAGGGATAGTCTTCCACAACTATGATTTTTTCTCCCCACCAAAGGAAGAACTCATCATCCCAAGTGGTTCGGGGAACTTCACTTCCCCCCAATCTCTTCATCATGTCAGCCCATCAGGCAATTCTTGGATCTCTAGGGCTGCTGATAGAAGAGATCACTTTGGGTCTCAGCCTAGGAATCTTCTCAAAGAAGAATGTCATCAAGATTGTACCATATCCAAAAAATTTTGTCTTCACTTTTCGGATAGAAGTCAATTGTTGCTTCATATTCATCAGTAGAGCTGTGCACCAATCATATATATGAGTTAAGCATTCCATTGCTATACTCATTTGAGTCCTGGATGCCTGGTGTAGGGAAGCAGATCCTGCTACCTTGCCAATGGTAAAAAGGAGGATTTTCATGTGAAAGTCTCTTAAATCTTTGATAGCAATTTGAGTTCCAACTTTCTTGGAACCCTCTACGCAGTAGATGTGGACGTAATCTTCCACGGTTAGCCCTCCCAAAGGCTTACCATGCAAGTCTACTGGCTCCCCCCTCCGGGAGAGTCCAGTAATAAAATATATATCTTCCACTTCGATGCGTATGGGCATTTGATCTATTATGAAGCAGTCTTCTTCCAGTTCCCAATAGTTCACAAGAATTTCGAGCAACTGGACATTACTCTTCATATTTGGCATTTTGAAAAACTTGAGCAATCCACAATTTCGGAGAATATTTAGTGATGCTTGATCTTGCATGACTTCATTGTCTATGGCACTATGTTCACGCTCTCTCCAAGATATAGTCATCCTGCAAAAATTCAATAATTCGTTCATTAGCTACGCATTTTTTCATTTTGGGTTGCGCATACGCGTCTTTCTTTTTGCACAGTCACGTGTATACGCGACTTGGTCATTATCAACCCGCGTATGCGCAAACCCATGATTTTAAACAAATAATTCTACTTTGAAAATTCCTAATTTTTAACTTATGAACGGACAAAATGAATAACAGGGATGAATTAAGAGCTTACCTAACAAATTCGGTGAAGTTTGATGGTCGATTGCTCCTCTTTTGATGAAAGAGGATTTTTCTCTAGAGCACTTTTTCCCAAATCAGCAATGTAACAATGAACCAAATATGAGGTAACTTGTGTATTTTGGCCCAAAATTGAAAAAATTTTGCACAAATTTGTTATGCTTATTTTTTCAATCTATCTTAAGCTGCATAACCCGGATGCTTGGAAGTGCCCAGATTGGTATATTTTCAGGTACATTTTGACGAATTCGAGATTTTTTCCGGTTTTTGATCCATGACTACTGACCCGTCATGGCAGGTATATGATCTTCACTGGCATATAGGTTATGGAATCCACTTTCCGTTGCATTTTGCATACTAGCCTCCATTCTGATCTCTTGCCATAGGGTCGATCCCATCAGGTCATGAGTATTTCACCCATTTCACTCGCCGATTATGTAATCATGACTTGGTGGTAGAGCCTTCCTTTACATGGGCTTCCTAGTTAGTTCCTCGCTATCATCTGTTGCCCATGCTGCGTTTTATGTAGGCTCGGGAGTCCTCTTTAGTCTCGCCATGACTTATGTGTTGAAGCTTCATTCTTCTTCTTCCTCACTATCATTTTTCTAGCTATTACCCTAGAGGCTCCTTGGTGTTGTTGATTTGTATTACTGCATTGCATATTGGCTACTTGTTTATCCTGGCCTTTAGCTAGCTTCATTTTGGACTCAATGTTTAAGCCAACTTTTGACCTTGACTATCTACACAAGTTAACCATTGCATGCACTTAGCTATTGCGACTTGACACCCTTTTACCCATGGATGGAACATTCCTCTGAGTATCGCTTTCCAGTTTCCGCCACCTTGCATTGCGCATAGGATCGTTCCAATCCCAGGAACTAGTGCATATGTTTCTTGATACTCATTCTGTCCATTGTACCATAGCATTCTTTTATTCCTTTTCAGGCTTATTATATGAAAAAGACAAAAAAATCAAATATAACAAAAAGAGCGGGAATGGGATATAACTTCGTAATTTGATGGCAGTATAGTATCAGTTTGTCACCCTTGCACAAAGCACATACACTTATATATTTCTTGCATTTGGGATGGTTTTAGTTTTGACCTAGGTTCAGCCTTTGCCTTGTTTCACTAGTCAGTCCTCCCCTGGTTGGTTATCTCTTTCAATCATATGGAGAGTTTGTTTTGCCTCCTGCATAACAGACTTATACAGTGTCATTTTTTACTGCCTTGGTCATCACGAGTCGTGCTATTGTTCAAGGGAAGTCTAACCAGAGTCGGCCATTCTGCGGTGTCTCTTGACTCATTATTCATTTGGCCTTCCCGGTTTTGTCAGTATCTTGTTCTATCACATCAGATGTTTTGGTCTTCTGCTCGTGCTGGTTTGAGAAGGTCCCCGTTGACTTCTTGCCAACAGGTTTGTCTCTTATCGACTACGACATATTGCTCTGAGAGCAGACCTAGAGCCGCACCCTGGCCCTATTTCCATCATTGATAGGTGACCTTGTGCTCAACATTTTATCATCACTATGGGTCTTTGACTGAGTGATTTCCCCTGTGTTCGACATCAGCATACATTATCACACTTGGGATTCGTGCAGTACCTTGATTTCCATTTGACCCTATCGGTGGATATCTCGCCTCTGTGTTAGCTTTCATTATTGGTTGGGTCAGAGGGTTTCTTCCGTGCGCTAGCTTCATCTTGTGCACGTCGGAAACGTACTTCGGTTCGGTTCCGTCACTCTACTTCGTCTGATTCCTTCCAAATCTTGTCCTGCGGGTTACACTCATGCTGGACTGATGTGGGATGCCTTAATGCCTTCCTTCCAGCAGATCTTTTCCCATTGACTCCGACTCATTGCTCTGGGAATAAGGTCTAGAGTCTTTTTGTCAGTACCTTAGGGTTTGCAGTCATCAGTGGCAGACTCTTCACTATCGACAGTGGGGACTCATTATTGCCTTCTGATTGGTAGATTATTTCAAGTGTTCGACTTCAACTCATTTATTCGCACTTGTTAGATTGTACTGGGGCACCTTGACACTCATTTTCATTATTGGTGGGTTGTCTCGTGTTGGTTAATGGTATAGATTATTGACCGGTAATCCAACGATTTCTCACATGGTCGACTTCAGCTCATTTATTCCCATTGTGTAGAATTGTGCCATAGTGATCAGTGAAGACCTTGGGTTGCATCAGCATTTTTTCGGTTCTCTTTTGATAGTCCATTCAGTTTCTGCCAGTGATGTCGTTCATCCCTGATATGTTGTAGTGTCAGTACAGCAGCATATTATATGTTGGCTCCCGAGTTGCGTGATTGTACCATGTGTTCCACCCCTTATGATTTGGTACTTGGAGATTCAGTTACTTATATGATCAGACATCCAGTTTCAGCATCATTGATCAGCTTTCTATATGTGATACTTGGACATTGATTTAGACTTGTACTTCCGGGCCATGCTCAGATGATTCATTGTGTACTTTCAATTCAGCTATACTTGTATACATTTTGGATCTATTCTGTACTTTCGATATGATGTATTTTTGACTGAGCATGGGTATGCCCGCCTTAGCATGAGTTGACTCTCTGTTGGTTTTTGGCAGGCTGAAATCTGGTGAAGTCCTCCCTTGTCCTTGCGAAGTTCTTTCTATGTGCATAATATATTTCGGCCATCATGTACCCCTTCTGACCTCATATATTAGGGGGCATCTGTTATAGCATCATTTTTCAACCTCATGTGATTCATGATTGTCTCTATGGCCTTGGGCACCCATTCCCACAGACTTGAACAAATTCATTAAAAAACAGTGTTAAAAATCCCATACGCGGTTATGCCCAGACTTTTCCGCGTGTATACGCGAGTCCACATGTAATTTTCCGCGTATGACATTAAAATCATTAAAAAATATATAAAAATTCCCTATTTTCGGGTTGGGTTGATGGTTACTCCAGTAGTTCAACCACCCCAACACGTGGCCAACTGTTTCCAACTGATTGAAACTACTTTGAGGGAGTATAAAAGCCCCTCATGTGTATGGCCTAAGGAAGAGAGAAATTTTATAGATATTATACTCTGTTGGAATCCCAATTCAAGTCTGAATTCCCGTGCCTCTTGCACTTTCCCAGATTTATAAAGGAAACCCTTGTTTCCTGGAGATGTTCATCCATTTATATGCCATCTCGAGTGCACAAGTCTTGAAAGTATCTTAGTGAGGCAAGGGCGGGACAGATCCGGACGACCGTCTGTTCAAAGATCGTGGAAGGATTCAGGTGATCTCTCCACTCTTTATTTCTGTACATGCTGTTCGCAATAATGAAGAACCATCTTGTTCCTGAACTTATGTGTTAGTATCTATTTGCATATGTGAAAAGATTGATTATTAAGCATTTATCATTGTTTATGTAATATTTCACATGGATTACACTAACATTTAGGAGAAATATATGATGTACAACTAGGTTTCCGTGCATGTTCTTTCTTGTTTTCTAGGTTGAAGAGGAAGAAGGGTTACTGGGGGTTTGGACCCCGCGGGGATCTACACCGAACGTAGGACTACGAGTGAGTTCTACTATCATTGTTATCTAGTTTTTAGCATTTAAGTATGGTTGTGTGTGAGTCCTTCTGAATAGCATGCCCTGATCTGTGGAGGTTTTGACCCAAGAAACCTCTAGGGTGTTTTTCCCCAAAACAAGGGGATGGCAGAAATGTTTGTTGATATGTGTGAGGGTTATAACCTGGCTGATAGGTTTGCATGGTTGGGTTGTACCCTTTATAGGTGTGAGGGTTATACCCTTGCTGATATGTTGAGGTGCTTGGCATATTTGGGTAGGGCGCATAGAACTGGCTTTGTGGCTGATAAGGGTTGGCATAAGGGTTTTCCCTCCAGTTCTGGTTCCATTGGGTGTTTTGAGTTTGAGGAGAAGCCCAAGGAGGACAAGCTGGCTGGAAATTCCAGGGTTGAGTTTGATTATATCCTTGAGGACTAGGCTCTGGGAACATGTTCTGATTGGGGCCTCTCCAAAAGGGCTTTTTACTTATTTGTGATGGATCATTTGTTTCAGTATTCCCTTTATAGATGGCCTATAGACTGGGAAGAGTTGGGAATTGACCCGTGGCATGTTCTAAGGCACAAATTCCACAAACCTCAATAACGTTAATGGGACACTCTCTTTCCATATGCTTTTGCCTACATCTGGGTCAAAAGATTGCCCTAGCATCCCTTTCGTCTTCTTGTTTATTCTTGTTTTTCATTGTGTCGAGCTGGTTGCCAATGGTGTTTAAAATGTCAGTTTTGAAGTCTTCCAACAGGTTTTCTAGTTCAACACTAGTGACAGTAGTAGAAGCAGGTTTCTAGTGTCAAGGTGTAGTGTCTCAGAGATTATCATGCAACTTCCTAGAATAGGTTCGAATAAACACTTTTTGTAAATGTCCCCACCACTTAAGAGGTTTAGAGTCTCAATGCATTCGTCTCTTAATCCTTTTAGAAAGACTATTTTGACCATTTTTTCCTCTAGATGGGCTCGTCGGGATTTTTGAAAATGATACAGGAAGCGCTCAAGATATTCTTCCAGGCTCTCGTCATGTAGTTGTTGCATTATTAGAATATCATTGAGGTCCCTAATTTTGCAAAATTCCTCGTATTTATTAAGGAATATAGATTTCATGTCATCCCAAGTGTATATGGTGTTTTCACCTAGGCTGATAAACCAACGAAGTGCAACGTATTTCAGGGTGGCTGGGAACAATTTCAGTTTGTGTGCATCATCGTAGTAATTATAGCTTCTACACAAAATATCAAATTCGAAAATAAAAGAATCAGGATCCTCAGAGGAATTACCATAAAAGAGTGGCAGGGAGGTCATTGGAATGCTCTTTATTGTGATGTTCCTGGTGATGTTGAGGATAGGAAATCCAAAGGTAGTTTCTTCGTCATCGTCATCTGGTCCCCCTCGTGGTCCATCGGTGTTTTCTCTTCTTGTCCCATCAATTTTTTCTCCCCTTCGGCTATTCCTGTTTCCTCTAAATAAAGTTGGTCGTTCCTCTTCTTCATGATTCCCCTCGATTTTTTTGTTCTCACCTTCATTGTTTTCCATATTGGTGCTGATGTTGGTGGATAAAGAGCTAATGGACAACCTTACTTCTTCTTGGCTTGCAAGTTCTGCTTCCAAAATTTCCTTTCCACTAGTACTCCCTTTTTCATTTTTATTACCTGCGTAACAATCAACAAGGTTAGTTAATGGAGTTTTTACCGAACCAAAATTTTCAGGAAATTGAGAATTGGAAATAAATCTACCTTTATTATCCCTAGGTCTACTTCTATGCATAAGGAAATAATAATAAAGTTGAGAACAAGAAGTAATCGGTCAGACTTTGGAGCAACCCCACAAAAGTGGATGCGTGGCTCTTCACTCACGTCTTACCATACTCTCTCTGCCCTCTGACAGCCTTGCAAGATCTCTGAACTTCAAACAATAATTATTACTTGATTCTTGAAATTACATCATCCCTGGCAACGACACCAAAATGTTGAGTGAATTAATTCACCAATATTTGTATATCAATCCGGGCTCATAAAACACGAGCTGTATTGCGCTCTCAAGGTTCATATTTTAGAGTTGAAGTTTATATGATTCCGTATGATATTTGGTTTAAGAATTAAGGCACACACAAGCATCTATAAACACACACTATCATAAATAAGTCAATTTATTAAAATAGAAACAATCAACAAATTCTAGTTTGAACACTGGAAACCCTTACTCAATTTATCTCAACATTAGATCTAAAATAAAAAACCATTACCAAATCAACAAAAACTTTAATTCAATAACTCATTGTTTGCAGAATATCTTAAAAACCCTAATTCTGATCTTTGGAGGTCACACTTAAATGCAATTACCTAGTCTGAGTAAACTTATGAACTGATTCCACACTCACACAATGAACTTGCAATTACTAATGGTATCCCTAATTAACTTTGATGTCAACACTTCATATCAATTCACTATACTGGTGTCAAGTGAAAGGGTGCACTATCATACTGGTTTGAATAGAAATTTTACACACGGACTTTAGTCATGATAGCCATGAATCTTTCATACATGACCGAACCATTTATATATGTATTACCTACTCCTGATAGTTTTAATTCCAGAACTTCTACTTTTCAAACCAAACTAAAATAAACTCAAGTGATCAAGAATTCACAACCACACTTTGGACATAAGCTTCTAATCACAGCTGCCCTTCATCCAACTTCCAATTATACTCTAGCAAAGTTACTCAAACTTCTACAGCAATCAACAATCAAGTTTTTGCAATAAGATAATGCTCTCAATTCAATCAACACATGATGCATTAAGACACAAAAATGGAAATCTCGAAACTACAAGTTTGACATATTCACATAAATTGTCACTGGCAGTCATCTAGTCATCCTCTGAAGCTTGCAATAAAATTTTCCAACCTTTAATGACTGATATCTTTCCAAACCAAGTTGCAGGGGTTTTCAATCACTTTGTCACTGCCTTTCTTATTGACATGGAATTGTGAAGCTTGCACCTAACACCCAATGTCAAGCATCAATCTAGAGAGGAATGCTAGTTAAGATTTTGTCTTTAAGAGAACATACACTGACTCCAAGAAATATTGCTAACTCAACTTGACCCAAATGCTACAATTAGTATTTGACCTCCCACTCCAAACCTTAATCTTATGCAAGATGAAACAATATTGCAAACATATAATTAATCGTGCCAAATAAATGAAGAAAATGTTTCTCAGATCTATGCTATGAATCGTCTACTTTCTTCTACCTAATCAACACATGGGTCTCCTAGTGAATTTTCAGCTAAGACCCCAAAAGAATCTATATCTATCATTCTCCAATGAATCTAACTTCACACTCCTATTTTTCTTAAACAATGATAAGAAAAAACTCTAATGCAAACAAAACTCTGCTTCTTCAAACCAAGTACATAGAATTTAAACAAAATCATTCACTCAAAAATGACATCCGTCTATTATAGCAATTGATCTATGGTCATCAATCTAAACTATGCACACATAAATGAGATGTGGATTACTTAATGCACAAGACCATTCAACACACAGAAACCATTAATCATTAAATCTATTTGCAATCCGAACTATGCTCTTCTACTGAAATCGATGTAGCAATATGTATTTAAGCCCTACCTGCTCATCAAAAAATTGAATTAAATGTATACAACCAGGCTCTATTCGTTCACGCAGAAATGCATTTAGCAATTCGTTTATCTTAGAGGGATGACAGAGTATTTTCTCAACTCTGTTTCTGAGCAATGCTCAATTCAGAATGATGCGTATGAGGTGAAGGATGGAACACAGTCCTTATGGAAGGACTTAGACACGTTTACAGCTACAATCATAGGGTTTAATATGAAATTTCCAATCTAATCCTGGAGATATAGAATTACTCTACTACTACAACATAAATCCAATGCTGAGATCGATTTCAAAAAAAAAATAACTATGCAATCATGAATTTAATCAATGATACTTATGGACTACAACAACATGAATCAAAGCCAAGACAAAAAATCAATTTTTAAAAACAAATAACTCTATAGTCAAGAACTGAATCAAACTATATTTATGAATTACCTCTAGCTATGTCTATGGGGCTGGACCATTTGTGGTGGGCCCTTGCCACACTCGGGAAAGCGTTGATTACAGTACTAACTACACCTACAACAACTTATCTCAGAGGTTTATCAAATCCATAGCAATTCACAGTTAATCAAGAACGCATCAACATGAGAATTCGACTTTCACTCTAGAACATGAAATCGCAGTTTGTATTGATAGCTGAAACGAAATACATTAACCTCCCAATCGAATCATATGTATTTGCCTTTATAGGCATTCTTAGTTACATAATTAGTAGCAATCTTATTACAGAGCAGGACGTTGAAAACTGTGGATAAGGTAATCCACAAAATCAACACTAGTTGTCCTAAATTCAAACTTATCAGTTTCTTATCAAAACTGCATGCTGCTGTAGAAATAAGGTTCCTAATTTCAATCAACTGAATTCCACTTATACGAAGAGTGGCTATTTGTTTCTTCACCCATATTTGAATTTGTTGAAGTGCTGTAAGGAGCATCGATTTTTGTGAGCTGGGGCTTCTATCTCGAGGCATGCTAGCATATCAACCGACAAATGGTTGAAGGAACATAGTCTTCCTCCATGTCAAAGAGCTAATCAAATAGGTCCTAGAAGAAATCCATCATTCTACCCATAATAGTAAGTTAACAAATAAGCATGTTACTAAAAATGCCTAAACTAGAAATAGAATAGTAGAAAAAATTATACTTGTACTGCCTTTTACCTTGAATAAGGATTTATGGAGGTTTGGCCCTATTAGGAATAAAGGGAGGAAAAGGAAGTATATATGTGTCAAAACTGGGAAAAATGAGGCAAAAAGGTGAGGAGGAATAGACAAAAAGTAGCCTCAACACACATCGTACATAAGGAATCGAGGGGATGCTTTCTGCTGAAATAATCCACCCAATAGAGACATGAAAATGGGCAAGTCCCATGGTAATGTATACCAAAATGCATGACCTAACTAAACTACACATATGTGTCAATTACCGCAAGTTGAATAATAGTAACAATGAGTGATTCATTTCCTACTCTGCTTGCTACTGAAATCATAAATGAAGTTACATTTCACAAATGTTATTCCTTTATAGATGGTTCCTCGGGGTACAATAAAGTACCTATTGCAAAAGAATACAAGGAGAAGACACCACTTGTCATTGAATTTGGTTCTTTTTGTTATCAGGTAATGCCTTTTGGACTAAAAAACGCACCGACAGTATTTTCATGATTCATCATCAAATATTTCCAGGAATATATTTATAAAACAATGGAAGTTTACTTTCATGACTGAACTACCTATACATTACTTAAAGATAACATACAAAGGCTAAGATTAATGTTGGAAATATGCAGAAAAATTCACTTATCATTGAACATCAAAAAGTGTATCTTTACAACACCCGTTAGAATACTTCTAGGCCACATGGTTTTAAATAATGGAATCAAAGTTGATATGGCAAAGATTAAAGTGATTTTAGACTTGAAACCCTCCATGAATCAAAATCAAATTAAAATATTTTTGGGCCACATTGTTTACTATAGACGGTTCATTAGGAATTAATCTGATATTATATTTCCCATAGATGAAATTTTAAATAAATATTTTCCATTTATCTAGTCAAAGGAGTGTGATGAGTTGTTCTAGTTGCCAAAAAATTGTTAAGAAATGCATGGTAAACACACACATAGGAAAGATAAGCATGAGATTCATTTCTATTGACCATAGATGTACATTTATATTACATTGATGTGACTCTTGGATTCCACATTCCAAGTTCACTTGGAATCCTCTTTGATTGTTCGGCTTCCACACCTACCCATAGAGGATTAGGTGTCCAACATTCCCCCCCTAATCTGAAGGGGTATGTGTGAGTCCAAGAAGAGATTTGTAATAAAAATATGAAAAGTATGCATGGAAACACCTAGGTTGAATGAGCTCTCTAAAATTTTGGCATAAAGAGGTGGTTTAAAGATGATCACCAACACTGGAACACTTGGTGTAGTTCCCGAAAATCTTCCAAATCTGGAAAGAAGCTAAGGTCTTCTTTTGGAGGAAGTGATCCTCATATTTTGAAGAGGGAGACCTTCAACCTAGAAGAAGGGAGCTCTACAACATGCGATGGTTTAAGAATGACCACCAACACTAGAATTCTTGATGCGTTTCCAGGATCTCTTCCAAAACTGACAAGAAGCTGAGGTCTTTGAAGAAGTTTCCTGAATTCTTTGAAGAGGAAGAATATCAAATTCACATAGACAGTTTAAGGTTGACCATCAACCAAAGGCATGCTCATGGGCATATGTGTCTCTACCTACAACTCTAAATCTGGAATGAGATATTGTGGCTCAGGCTTGCTTGAACTATTATGTCTCTAGCTACAACTCTGAATCTGGAATGAGAGATTGTGGCTCAGGCTCGCTTGATGTGGCTTCGAAGCTTGTAGATGATCACCATTTCCCCTCTGTCAGGTTCAAGGTTAGATGATGGTGAAAACTCAACTGAAAAATTGTTTAATATTCTAGAACAAGTTCTAACATATGACTTAAACATCTTTTTGGTTGTTGATGCCCATTTCCAAGAAGTGATCCATTCGAGCTGAATATTTGTTCTTGCAGGAGGCTTGTTTCTGAAGAATCTGTGTGAATAATGGGTGTGGCGACCACAGTGCTTCCATGGGTGAAGAACGAAACAATGATATTTCATATGGCCAACTCGATTATAGTGTTGGAATTTTACAATATGATGTTGTTGCTGTGGAGGAGGAGCAAAATATAGAACAACTGTAGGTTGTAGAAATTTGAATAATAGCTGAATTATTCACCGATATTATCCTAATTACACACTATTTAAGCTTCATGCATAATACATAACCTCTTCTACAATTGATCATCAATATGCGGAAATAGAAACAGTCGCATGCGCACATAAAGACAATAGTCAAACACACATGAACACAGTATGTAATGGGGAAAGCTTACAGTTGAAAACCCCCAACTATATATATATTATAATGATAGAGAATCATGTAACAATCATAGTACAATACTCCTCACAAGTACTCAGTACTATCTCCAAAAAGTTACACACAAACTAGCTCAGTTTTGAACAAGTCACAGGTTCAAAACTCCTCCACTGTTTGCCTACCTCTACTGCGAAATCCAAGATGAGAATGCTTTTGATCCAAGTTCAAGTCCCACCCTATTTAACTGTGCAATCCTCATTGGCAATCTCAATCAATGATTGTGAAAATCTCATGCACAGCTATAGTCACAACTGATAGCAAACCGGCTCTTTCACCTATCTCTTCCACTGGTCTCCACTGAACTGTCCATGCACTGGTGTTAAATGATGTGTTCTTTAGTTGAATAATTATTTAATAATTAGTGAATTAATTAATAATTAATTCACACCACTCATCTCTAGTGTATTAGCCAGTTAAAATAAATACAACTAGTTCAACTAAGTTAAACCGAACACAACTCCATCAACTCCTCAATCAACTCCACCAAAACTCTGCCACATGAGTCTAATTAAAGTCAACCATGCAATAGCTCAACCAAACCCCTAGGAATAGCGTAATTCCTTTGTCAGCTGCATGGGCCACATCCGTAGCTCAAACTGAAGTGTGCCAAGAGAATAAGATAATGTTTATAGTCCAAATATTATTAAGAGCTAATAATATTTGACTGACCTATTTTTAGCCTGGCAGTCTAAAAATAGACTTCGACCTGTATGTCTAAAAATAGTTGTCCATCTATTTTTACCAACTTGACCAATCATCCAAGAATAACATCCCGCAACTCCTAGACCATGCTCCATCTGTCTAAAAATAGACATAGTCTAAAAATAGACTTTTCGACAAAAATCACCTGTGTGGTCCCCCACCTAGTTTAGGTGATCACTTTCCAACTAGGAAAGATGTTTCAGGAGGCCTCCTTCACTGTTTCTTGTTGCCATTTTCAACATAGGTGAGCTATCATGAATAAATCTGTCACTCTGAAATTTGATGGGCTTGGAGTAGTCTGGAATATGAAATGACAACTCCTTGTCATATCCAAGACCAATTTTTTTCTTGTTATGGACAAGCTCTTCCCAAGGTATAATGAAGGGCTTGGAAGGTGAAGCGTGAGCTTCTGCATCTGTATACAAATCTTCTCTTAACTGGGCTCAATGATCTGACCAATATCTTGTTGCTGATCGAAGTTTGTCTCAGTGTTCTGAACAAAAACAATTTTAGAATGATAACTCTTTTGTTGTAACTCCTCTTGTTGTAGCTGAGATTCAAGCTGCAAAAAATCAATCTTCTCTTGTGTATGTTTCATACATGTATGAATATCAGAAAGGGTGTCCTTGATGAGTTTAACTGTGTCTTTGAAATTATATTGTATCAGAGTTTTGAGAAAATCTAATACTTCCCCAATTAGAGCCATTTAAAAAGTTCAAAATGCGAGTATAGTTTCTGATGCTTAAGGGTCAATCTAGCACCACCCTACCATCCTTTACAAAGAAAAGTAGAACAAAAACTCTTGGGCTCCCGTATCAAGGATAATGACCCAATTACAGTAAATTTCAAACACTTATATTTCTTCTAAGTCATTTACAACTTTAGGTCTACTCCTTGAATGTCCAAAATATATATTGCTGTTACTTTGAATTTTAATTTTTAATATAGACCAAAAGAAAAAATCACACCTCCTCTAATCAACCTTAATGATTGCTTCACCTCAAAACAGGTTGAACAAATAGATTCAAGGTAGGCCTAGGTCTACTTCAAGAACTTGGATTTTCCTTTGCCTTAGAAAACTTCAGAATTTGATCTGTCTAGGAGCTCGGGTCTGCCTCTAAAAACCTCAGAACATTTTTTGGTCAAGAATAAGTTTTCCATGGACCCATGGTCTCAACAAACCCTAATTGGGGGCCTCCTATACGTAGTTTGAGTAGACTGAAATACCTCGAAGGAAGCCTCAACTGGCCAAAAAATAGTCTAAAAGGGCTTATATTCAGTCCTCAGGAAGACTGAAATTTGTGCCTCAGGGAGGCTGAATTGTGCCACAGGTAGGCCAAAAAAAAATGTTAAAAAATGTGCCTCAAATTTCCTTCACACATATCTTCTCAAATAATCCTATCAGTGAAACACCATATCGAGAAATACTACTGAACCTGCTCTAAAATATGTGTCTCAAAAGCGACCTTCTTGTGATCCGAGGGAGACAAAGTCATGGATTGAAGGTCGTGCAGATACTAGAGGAGTGATATGGAAGGAGTGATACCAGAGAGGTGTTAATGGAATATTGGGAATGCATTAATGTAGGCAAGATATAATGGGAGAATGCGGCGAGGATGGTGGGCTACAGGCGTGAATGGTAGACATGGGGAGTAGGAACTTTGTGGTAAAGCAGAGCCAATGAGAGTCAAATGTGTGGAGGAGTGTGGAGAAACGAGAAGGGAAGAAGAAGGAGGTGAGGCTGATGCTTATGGAGGTGAGAGGTATTACAAGAGTAGGAGAGCATAATGTTGTGTGCTGAGGCAAGGAAAAACTTGAGAAATGTTTGGATGAAGAGATGGGGGCTCGAACCTACGAATTTCTTCCACTATTAGGCGAGGCTTCATATGCATGATTGTCGAGTATTAGTCGAAGGAAATTCTATTCCAATTTAAGTCGATCGATGCTGGTATAGGAATACCAGATTTGCCAATCAAAAGGAGCTTGAAATGTTTCGAGAAGAGCCACAACTCCAGTCATTGAATATCTTCTGCTTTTTCTGGTGTGTCTAAGAATCCCACTAAGAAGCGCAGGCTCAATGTAATCATTGCTCGCATCAATTTCACCAAGAGTATCTATGTCCGTGATGTCGGTGATGATGGTTGCCTATGGATACCATTCCTTCAAGACACTGACAGGCCAGTTTTTTGCAACGATCTAGATACTGGTAAGTACACTTGTTGTTGTGCGAGCATTGCTATACTCTGTAGAGGTAAGGATTAATAAAAGTCACTTTTTGATTGCGAAATGGGTGTTTCAAAGAGATATGAATTGGAGGATCCAGGAGCATATGCTGTGGAGCAGTGGGCTGGAGAGCATTGTAGTGGGATCAAACTCGGTTGGTTATGCCACAACGAACCTGGCACTGGTTATCAAATAAGACCAGTTAGATAAAGAGAAACAAGGTAAACACACACATAGGAAAGATAAACATGAGATTCATTTCCATTAACCATAGATGTACATTTATATTACATTGATGTGACTCTCGGATTCCACATTCCAATGTCACTTGGACTCCTCTTTGACTGTTCAGCTTCCACACCTACCCATAGAGGATTAGGTGTCCAACAAAAATAAATTATTTGAAGCAACCATTCTTAAGTTTTCTGACTGGTCCAAGTAGTTTCATGTGCATGTAAACGCATCAAATGTGGCAGATGAAGCAGTTCTGGCACAACTCGATGATGAATCAATAAATCACCCTAATATCTCTCCTAGTCGGAAGCTGAATAAAGTCGAGAGAAATTATTCAATGACTAAGAGAGAAGCTCTAGCCATGATATTTTTTGCGATAATTCTAACACTATCTCATCAAAAACCCATTTATATTTTATAATGATCATCATGCACTAAATTACCAAGTTAATAAACCGATTCATCAAGGGATCATTTTTCGATGGTTATTATTATTTCAAGAATTTGAATTTGAAGTTATTTTTTGACCAAGCAAGAATATTGTCGATCCTTGTCATTTATCTTGACTAGAATTTGGAGAATAACTGAAATATATTAAGGATCACCTCTCAGATGTGCACCTGTTTAGAATTGAGGAAATTCATACAGAGTTAGTTGAAATACTAGATTTTTTACACACAGGAAAGGCAACCGAGGGATTATTTGAAAATAAGAAAAAGAATTTCGTGATTAAAGCGATTCCATTTATGGTGATAAATGGATAATCATATAAACTTGGTATCGATGAGTTATTGTTAATATGTGTCTTGGAACATGAAAGGAAGGATATTATTGATAAGGCACATAAAGGGGGAGTTGTAGATCATTATCAAGGTGATATGACTGCAAGGAAAATACTGCATGAAGGATTGTGGTGGCCAACAATATTTTGAGATTACTGACTACATGTAAAAAATTGTGATAAATGCCAAAGATCCATGCAACCACTACCTAAACACCACATGAGTCTGACATCACAACTCACAAGAGACAAAAATTTAAATTTAAAAATCAAAATGCTCAAATACATCAATCCACTCATGACATGTTACATACACCACAAGTCCCATCACTGTTAGATGCACATCAACCATCAACTGAAATCATTACAAAATAATTTAACACTCCATAAATAAGGTGGCGATCAGGTGGAATGAACACCTACAGGTGGAATGAACGTAGATGAGCCATCTTGGGAGAAATGTTATGAATCATTTATTTGATGGGGAAAGTTGAATAATCAGTGAATTTCAATTCTGAGCAGCTGGAAAAGGTAGGAATTCATGACATTAACGGTTCCCATTGGTAGCGGATATGAAGGGCATGATCGAAGAAGCTAAAAAATACTTGATAAGTATATACCATAGTGGTAAGCTATAGCTTTCCCAATCTTAGTTGATTTCTAAGACCTCCATCTAATTGATTATAGGATTAACACACAAATGAGAAAAGGTGCTTAATATAGCCGACTGTAACAAGTATCTTACAAAATTGACTAGTGGGTCATATGGAAAGAATTCGAGAGGTTTAGTGATTACCCAAGTCCGATACCCTCTGGTAAAATGGACTTGTATGATTGTATCCCTTTGTCTTACACCCACTGGTCAAGCCTCATATGTTAAATTAAATATGTTGGAAGAAAATGGCGAGAGAGTGGACTCTGGGAAGATGTAAAATTGGGAAAAATATGTCGCGAACCTAATGAAAACCAATTGTCAATAATTCTAGAATTTAGGTAAACATATTTTATTTCCTTAATTTATCATTTGGTTAGACATGAATTCCTGTTGGTTGGAGATAATGTTTGCACTAATAAGGATATGTATCTAATGAATAATTTTGAGATTTTCTCACATGGTTGGTTGGGGAAACCCCAGCCTCTAGGCCCCCATGATTTATTCAGAAATTGGATGTTTAATATTAAGTCACTCTCCAAGAAATGGAGAGTCCTGCAGCATGTACATTGTGAATTTTATTCTACTTACCACATACAGTTATGTCTAGATGTTATCAAAGTTTGGTATAATAATTCTTCCAAGGTGGACCCTCAGGAACTACCTTATTAGCTCACTATTGACCAAGTATTTCATGAATTGGGTTTGTTAGTTCCCAAATCCACCTCAGGCTGAAATAAGGCAGAAAAAGGGCAACACCAAACCATGCTCAGCCTCGTAGCTAGCCCTACGAGGACAGGAGAGGGCTCTCTCCGGGTCAATCTTAATGAAAATTTTCAAAGGGGCTTGAGATGACTAAAAAAAAAACTGATCTTAGGCTAGATAAACAAATAGGAGGGTTTGATTTTGGTTTTTAGGGGTTTTTGTTGGAAAAAGGGAAAGGCAATTTCGGGCTTGGGGATGAGGCCAAATTCTTGCAGAGTTCAAGTTGGGGCGAGGTAGGCAGCGGCTTTGATGTATAAGATCAAATGAATGGATTGAAAATACTGCTGAGGAGCTGAAGAGGGAAAGAGAGTGCAAGGATCCTCTTCAAACTAACGAAAACATATAAAACTAAACAAAAGTCTAAGGCAGAGCACCAACAAATCAATGAATTCTACCTCAAATACTCATTTGTTTAATTCAGAAGCAAAGAGAAGCGAAATGGAATACATATGAAATTAATAAAACTTACAATAACATGAGAAAAACATCATCAAAACTCAGAAGCCACAAGGATACCAACAAGTGCTGCAAAACTTTGGTCTTTCCTTTGCCAAAAATCTGAAATGAATGTACAATGAGGTGCCAAACTTTTCCCAAGTATCCAACCCTGAAAATGTCTCAGAAATTAAAATATATAGACCATCCTAACCCCTTCCCATGCCTCTATGGGTCTAGCTCATCCTTCTAGGAGCTGCTTCAACCAATTCTAAACATGGAGCTAAAATCTAGGCAGCCAAACAACTTGCCTCTATACGCTAGGAAACTGATCCATTCACTTAATTTTCACTTTTTAGTGAATGAATCCTCTAGAACAAGTAAAAAAATGCCAAATTTACATCATGGTTACCAAATTACATCAAGATAGATCAATCATCACATGAAAAAGTAAAACTAGTCAAAACTGGGCGAATTTCTGAGCTGAAAAGTGAAATTTGGGCAAACTTCCTCTATGCGCCGCGCCCAAATTCTCTATGCATCACGCCACTTTGAACCTGTTTTTGAGGCACTTCCTGAAGTCCAAATTGAGCTCATGATAGCGCGTTGGAAAGCCCTGGATGTCGTCTATCCAACCCAAGTGAAATTTTTCAATTTGGATGTCATTTTCCCCTCCAAAACGGCAATCTCCCAAGACTGGTTCCTGCTGGTGCAAAAAGTGGCAGAAAGGGCATTTTCAAGGTGTTCTTGGCCCTTTAGGCAGCCCAAAATTTGATGAAATGCTTTGGCCATTCCTGAAAATACATAATATATCATGAAAAACCCAAAAATAAAAATTTTTCCTCCAGAAGATGTCCCAATCATAAGCGCACGTCAGGTGGCGCGACACGTTGGGCGGAAAAACCTGTTTTGCAACCAAAATTTTCAAAAATGACAAAATTTTCTCCAAATTTGCTGAAATTTGGAGTGAAGGTCTCCCATCATGTCTCATGCTCAGCCAAGGAAGCTTCGGCCAAGATTCGGAGTGGATCCGACCTTTTCCGACGTTTTAGTGCTTTTCTCAACCTCGCCTTCAGGATCTTCATTTTCGCTCTGCAAACGTGTGTGCGGGCCCAATAGTGATTCTTCATGTGTTTGAGCATGTATTTTTCCCTATTGGCCTTTTCCAATAGCTTCTCCAGATAAATGTTGACGTGCGTAAGGCAAGTCTCTCGCTCAAATGGTGTCATGTCACTTGGTCTCTTTCGGGCCAATTCACGGATTTGCCGCAACTCTATGAGTGTATGCTGATCCTCCAGTTGTTTATTCCGATGCTCCAAGTAATCTATAACCCATTGAGCTCTCTGCAATTTCTCGATCAGTGTGCCGATCTCAGCTTTCTGCTCTTGGATTATCTCTTTCAGCTTTGAGCTAGGAGAGCTCGCATCAACATCGATGAGTATAAAATCAGTGTCTTGGCCTCCTGAAGGGCCCTCATCATGTATAGGCCTCTTGCCTCTGTCCTGAACCTGTACCTGTTCTGATGTCGAAGGCGAGACCCCTTCCACGCCATGTGGAGATAGTACTCGTGCTGCTGATGAAGACAACGAGACCCCTTCCACCCTGGGCGGAGATAGTACTCGTCGTGCTGCTGCAAATAAGGCTCTGTGGCCTCTCTGATATGTCACACACACTGGAGCGCTGATAGGCTCAGTCTCAGGAACCTCAAACTGATGTGAAGGCTCTGCCTCATCATGAACAATCTCGGGAGGAGGCTGGGGGGCTGCAAATAAGTCACGAGAGATGAACTCATCCCATGTGATGCCCTGCAAACCAAGCTGATGTACCACAATGATTTTGATGAGCGCATAATGATAAATGCTGTTATGCTGCTGCTCCGGAGTCTTCTTCTGCACAAGAGTAGTCATCCGCTCTATGTTTCGGCACATGAAGTATGGAATATTCATCATTCGCACTCTCATGAAATGCATCAAAAGTCTGATATGATATGCATAAAGGTGCGAGAATCTACCCTCACAGCTGAAATATCTAATGATGAGCTTCATTAATGGTGCATAGGACTCTTTCAGAAACTGGAACGGAAAAACCCTGCTCAACTGCCTCAAATATCTTGGCCTGATGTAAGGTTCATAATATGCTCTATCCAGCTGCTGTCTCTTATTCCACTCCTCACCAATGTTCGGTATCTTGGTCGCCTCAGAAATAGTCTCTGGTGTCAAGGTGAAGTTCACTCCAGCAAGATTTACATGACCATCACGTAAATGTAGGACAAATAAGCGAACCAAATCCGGATGGTGCTAAATCTGAGATATCATTTCACAATACCGAAAACATGCATGTTGCTGAAAACATGTCATTGCAAGCGGGCAGGCCTGCAATTGAGCCAAAGAAGTAGGCTCCTCCCTGACGTGCCTGCCACTCTTATGAGACCTCCTCGGTACATTTAGCTCTGCGGTTGAATCACTGTCTTGCTCATATCCCTGCTCATATGATGAATTTGTCTCTGACATGATGCTGAAAACAAGGTGTTTAACAAATGGGTGCTGATATATGTATGGTGATAAATATATGGTCAAAACAAGATTTTGTTTTTCAAGACCAAGTGTGCCACATATACAATAAGGTGCTGTGGAGAAATGTCACAAGGAATACAGTAGACTGTCAAGTGAATTTTAGTGGTGAGGACAGTCACTGTTTGGGGGATTTAGGGAGTTGGGGATTTATAAGTGATGTAGGAATAGGTGATAGTAATGAGGGTAGTTTTTAGGGATAGAAGTGCAATGACAAAGTATACTTGGGTTAAAGTAAAATCAAGGATATTGAAACAGTCCTTGAATCTTTGGTAATCAGGATTTTATCAATGATATGAAGTGGTGGCAAGCGATAGGGTTTGGGGATTTAAAACATGGGCACAAAAGGGAATAAGGGATATGGGACAGTGGATATAAGAGAGGGATTGTGGTGTAATAATGTGACAATAATGAGAGCACAATGAAAGTGGAATGATAGTTTAAACACCAACAACATCCAACACCTCTTTTCAAAACCCTAGGGAACAGATTTAATATGGGTATAGGGTTTACATTTTTGCACCAATTAAACTCTTTGAACACCTCCGTCAAATGACACCCAACAGGAATTAAACTCAGATAGCAAGCAAACACAACTTACTTGGAGGCAACAAGTTTGAAATCGTTTGAATTTGGAGCAACAATGACGATTTTTAAGCCTGTCGAGCCTGTGCGCCGCGCGCAGACCCAATGCGCCGCGCTCAGTGGGTGCGCCGCGCCAGAAGAAATTTGCATGGAGTTTTTCGGCTCTATGCGCCGCGTCGTGTGGGTGCACCGCGCGCAAGCCCAATGCGCCGCACTGCCTTCAACACACACAGTCGGCCTTCTAAAACGCAGTTTCGCTCTTCAACTTCAAACTTGACTTCCTCTTGAAGATTTTCTTAATAACTCTTGTTGCAAATGAATGAATGGGCTTTGAGAAATATCTTATAGACATGGTTTTAATCTTTTCTTCTTCAAAACCCATTTTGTAATGTTTTTTGACTTTGGCATTTTTTCATTAAATACAACTTTTGTTTTCTTGTTTCCTCACTGACTTTCTGGAGCTTTGAATGATGAAATTGGTTGATTTCTTGCAGGGATGTTGGCGTTGAACCTTGGCAAAGGAAAACCAGAGCTTGCTTTGAAGTCTTCATGGAGGGAAAAATACATATTTATTACAAAAACAATTTTGACAATTTCTTCTTCAAAACAGAGTTTTGAAGAAGAAACATCCCCGAGCATATTGACGATGAAAATTCTTGAACTGAAAACTTATTGAAAACCTCCTCATGGCCCGCGGGAATTATTTAAAATTTTGAAAGACCAAACCCTAGACCTAGAAACTAAAATGACTCTTTTGACCAAAATAACCATTTATGACTGTAAATGACATGAACTGAACTTTGATGAATTTTGGGAATTTTGACCAACCCAGTAGGTATAAGCATGAGGGAAAATGAAAGAACAAAACCCTTCCGTCAGACAATGGCATGCCCCTAACGAAATGTAGATGAATGAGCGGAATGAGAAACCTAAATAATGAAGTGCAAAAAGAGAAATGATCTCTGACGGAGGGCTGTAAAGACCTACTCTAACAGGGTTGACATTCTAACACAATGTTTCATATTTCTCTTTAAGTCTTATATTCATCTAAAGACATTATTACCTCATTTTCTAATGTGGATTTGGAATAGGAGAAAGAAGTTGCATCGTATATGTAGCCTTTCAAGGTTGATTTGTCAATTCCTCTAGTAGAAATATCACAAAAGTCCAGAAAGAAAGGGTCACAAAGTCCCAAGGCTACTACAACTTCCTCTAAAGGAATTCAATGGGAAGAGCCTATTATCAAAAATTTGTCTACAAAACCATCAACAACAATAACAACTTGAAATTGTTTTTCGACAAGTGCTTGAATCTAATAAGGAAAAAGGTAAAGTGGTTAAAAGGCATTGAAATACAAAAACAATAATGTCATGTGTTGAAGATGATATACAACAAGGAGTAGAAAATTCGAAGGAATATTTTATGGAGAATATACAATAGACGATGGAAGAAATATATCAAGTTTAATTAGGACATAATCCTATGTAAAATGGAACCTATACTAATGAGAAAAATGTCAGTTTTACTTAGAAATAAAATGATACTTCTAGCCAGGAATATAACTAGATGGAGCAAATTGCATGCACACAGTACAAGACTCAATTTACTGAAATTGATTAACTGAGGATGCACCAACTAACTCTTTGACACATATTGAAAAGGAGAAACATCAATCAGATCAAAGTTTTTTAGATCAAAAAAATTCATAGGGTAATTCATCAAAACACATTATTATGCAACCATCTCACAAAATAGAAGAAAATATAGATCAACAACTTAAAAATTAGCCTCTTTGAGGGGGAAACCTCCATTACATTACATAAATGAAGAATTATCGGATGATAAAAATGATAAGAGCTCATTGGTATATATAGAAGTCTAAGGATTCACAATATAATCAGAGCCTACATAACAATAATAATGTAAGGGAACAACAATAACAATAGTGGGCTTCTATGGGGCTCAACAATAACAACATGGGGGATACATGGGAACAACAATAACACTAGGGGGATGCACTAACAATAAAAATAATGGGAATCCAATAGTATTATAGGGACCTAACATGCCCCTCTCCTTCAAAAAAGTGTTGTATTCAGCGCTTGATTAGTTTTGGATGCTTCTATATAAAATGTTCATCCTCCCATGTGGATTCTTCAACAGGTAATTTCTTCTACATAATGAGATACTCTAAAATTAATCGATTCCATAGTTGTCAAGTTCTTGTTTCCATGACTACTTTAGGCTCAAATATGATTTTCATTCTTCGTCAAGTTCTGGAAACACTGTTTGAACTGGGAGCTTGTCACCATTAACCTTATTTAAGAATGAAACATGGAAAACTAGGTGTACTCAGGAAGATGCAAGAATCTCCAATTTTTATGCCATAGTACCAATATTTTTCAACACCTTGTAAGGACCATATTACTTGGGTGATAGTTTATTATAATTCTTAGCTTTCTTGAGGGACATTTGTTTGTATGGTTGTAGCCCTCAAAATACCCAGTCGCCTACATCAAACCACCTTTCATTGCAACGTTGATCTGCTTGTTGTTTCATTCAATTTTGCACCACAGTGAGGTTATTCTTTAAGAGTTGGAGAACTTGTTGTTGATACTTGATGTGATATTACATTGCTTGAACCTTATAATTTTATCTTAAATATGATGTGATGGATGGTGGATGATATCCATAAAGTTCCATAAATGGGGTAATTTTTGTTGCAGTATGGAAGGAAGTGTTATACCAAAATTCAACTAGAGGTAACCACTTGACCCATTGTGTTTGTTTATTAGATACAAAGAAACAAAGATATCCTTCCAAAAAAAAATTCACTATCTTATTTTTCCTATAAAATTGAGGATGATAAAATGAATTACGACCTAGCTGAGTACAAAAAATAGAAAATAATTCCATCCAAAATCTTCCAGTGAAAATGGTATCTCTGTCACTTACAACAATATTTGGATTTCCATGTAGCTTTTTAATTGTTTCCACAAATGCAGTAGAAATTGTACCAGTTGTAGTAGGATGATATAATGCAGAAAGTGTACATATTTGGTAAGTATATCAACTACCACCATGATGACACTCTTTCCTTCAGAATTGGGTAAACCTATGATAAAATCCATTGAGACCTCCTCCTAGCACTGAATTTGAATGGCTAAAGGTTTTAATAGACCTGAGTTCTTAATTCTCTAAACTTTATTTTGTTGGAAAACCAAACATTTTGCCGCAAATGTTTCTGTAATATTCCCAAATAGGGAATGTAGCAATACAATGCAGAATGTTAAGAAAATAATGCAGATCATCATAGACAAAGCAGGAGGCCAATATGGAGACCTTTCATATGTCATTACAACAACACAATAGATGTATAACATGTCCCATAAGATGCATGACAAGAAAATATAAGTCTCCAATGACAGAAATCCCTCAAAATGAGGTGCTGCAACCATATATTAAGACTGAAAATGTCTTATAGTTTTATTTTATTGGCTCTGCAACAGTTGTATATTACACATTAGATCTAGAGCAAATAAGTGGATAAAAGGTTAGATCTATAGCAGATCCATACACTATCCAAGCTCCTCTATAGAACCCCCTTGGGGTTTTCAGCAAAACACCATGTACAAGATGTAGATCTGAGATCTAAGACTACAGATCTATGGAAATATTCAGATCTAGAAAGTGGATCTATTTTGACATAAAAAATAAAATGATCACATCCAACAGATCTCCAAAGTGAAGGGAAAATCCCTAACACTAGGAAAATCACTCTCCCACTGGTGTGTTGAACCACCCTGAAACTGCACCTATAGAAATAACACAAATCTGGATCTATAATACACTGTAGGGATCAAAATATAGTTGAAATAGAGCCAAGATATGAAAATGACGCTCAATATCTTCAGTACTATCCTCCCAATGAAGTAAAACCCTCCTCCACTGAAAAGAAGCAATGAAATGGACTAGATCTGAAAGATCTAATCTCCACTTGCTACAGCTTGCAAAAATATTCAAACCCTCAATACGATCTATGCTGTAGTTGAAAGAAGAAGCTTGTCCCTAAGCCAGATAGTGGACAATTCAATACAAACTCTCCCAAGAGCTAATCAATGGGAAGAGGTGGGATTGACGACTAGGAACACCCAATGCTAAACATCATTCAAACTCAGGTAAATAGCAAGAGAAAGATATATGTCTAAACAGACAATATACTCATAAATCTGATAATCATCAACCACCTTCTAATTCTTCCATCCTCTTCCTTTTATAAGTTAAGAGCTTGCAAAACCTAAGCCACATCCAATGATAATTCTTCTTTCACACAAGGCATCTCCATGTAAAACTGTGTTGTGCCACATTGATGGCCACTTCTCCATGACAACGCTATATATTTTGTCAAGGTTGACCCAGTCACATGTTTTAGCCCCTGTCCACACCTTAGGGTGCTTTATTAAGCTGAAATATGATCCACTTTCTCATGAGAAGTGGTTTTATTCACAATAAAGAGTTTTATGGGTCTCCCCACCCACTTATTCACCAATCTATATGATAAAACAAAATTTTAATATTCCCATTAGTTGTAGGCTAATATAGGAATATTACATTTTGAATATCATATTTAAGGCCATCCCAAAAAAATTCCTTCTTGACCTCATGGTAAGTTTTTAAAAATCACGTGTGCCCTCCTAAGGGGGAGGTGTGCAATTCCAAAATAATGTTTTTCTTAAGTTGGGAATTCTTACAAATATATAACCAATATTTGTACCATAATGAATCATTTCTCTAGATAAATGTATCAGATGTATTGGGATCTTGCTGCAGCATTTGAATGAGTGTCCATGCCTATTCGTTATTCTTCCATTTATCCCTTTCTTTGGTTATCCAATTAGGTTGGATAATATTAATGAAACAAATCAATTCTTCCACATCTTCATACTTTCTTGAGAGTGCATCTGCAACAACATTTTTTTTCCCTTTTTGGTAGATGATTTCAAAGTCATAACCCAACATCTTTGTGACCTAGTTTTTCTACTCTTATGAAGATAATATTTGTTCTAAAAATTATTTCAGACTATCATGATCTATTTTACCTTGAAGTGTCTCTCCATTAGGTAAGGTCTCTATTGGGTAATTTAATTGTCAGTTAAACTACTTGCATATAATTTTCAAACCTAGGGTTCCATGAACTTGTGAAGTATACATGCACTATATGTGATAGGAAATTTACTTCCAATTATTCTAATTGCAAGATGAAGATGAACCTTATTTATGACAAGATCATGTAAAATAATATTGAACTATTTCAAATGGAAATGAAATCTAAACTATATCTAATTAAGCATATACACATATTCTTTTCTCTACTCAAAACTAAGAAGTGGTTTCAAAAAAAACTATTCTGAATAAAAGAACTTCAAAGTATATTATAACAATGGAAATCTCTTATTCTAGTGAATTTGAATGACAATTTTATTCTATGAAATTGAAAGGAAAAACTACTCTATAAAATTGAAAATAAACTAGAAGGAAACTTAACATATTCCAACTTGAAAGGAATCCTAACTGTGAAATTGAAACTGATCTAAATCTATGAAGCTTGGAAATTGAAAATTGTTCTAAAATATGACAATTAAGAGAATTACTAGTGCGCATTTATTAATTCAAAACCGATCATTTCAATTTAACATGGAAACATAAGTATGAAAGCGAAATAAAATTGAAATTAAAAGAAAAAATCAAAGTAAATGTTTTTTTGGTTTTTTATTTAATATTGAGCGCTCATTCTATTACAAGAAAAATATTGATGAGTGAATTGTGCTTGAAACCGAGCATCAATTTTTTTTTATATTTCAGAAACTAAATAAAACTGAATGCACAATGAAAAGAATGAAATAAAAAAGAAAACAAGTATACTACCTCACAACTTTGCAGGGAGCCCTCCTGTTGAGTGTGAGGAAGTTGCAAGCTTTTAGATCACTAGATTAAATCATCAACACTTAAAAATTATGCCATGACACAAAGTGTTTGTATTATCTGAAATAGAGCCCTCCTCCAACAATGATAGCAACGATATGATCTTAATACATTGATTGTCATTTTCTTGTAGTTGAATAATTTTTATAGTTTTTAAATTACAACTACATTGAGATACTTATGGATAAGAATCACAACTGAAAGGAAACCTCATTACCATGAATTTACTGAAGCACGGTCCATTCCAACCTCTATTTTCTTTACTGGGCATTAATTATCACATTGGCGCACTATTTTCTCATGCAGTCTAGAAAGTAGGGCTCCAAAGAACCCAAAAAATCTCCCTAAAAGTAACCAATTTGAGGAAATTGCATGTATGGAATCTAATTGGGGTCGTTCTGAAAACAACTCATGTTTTATTTTTTCAAAAAAAATAAAATCATTCGCTTAGAAAATTCGTTTGAATTTGACTGGTCAAAATTGCTATGTTTTTCATTTGATTTCTTGCTGGAGGTCCACATGTGCAAGATGGGTGGAATTTGACCAATACAAATCCATATTGGAACCTTTAGAAACAATGTACATGTGCTGGATTTACTTATAGAGTGATGCTACTACCTCAACCATGGAGATAACTACAAAAACTTGAATTGGCCAAACACCATGCATAATTATTCATAATATATTAAAAGTAAAGGAAAACGATGTTTGCTAACCACTTAGAAAAATAGAGGAACATCATGAATAATTATGGTAAAAATGGTGGCAAGTAAGTGAAATAGTGCAATGGATGGTTGGAGGTAATGGCTTAAGGAATTCCAAAGACAAGTGATAATGATGAAAAATTAGTGACCCAACATCTCCCCCACACTGAAATATTTGGATTTCCTCATGCAAAGTGAGTCCCAAAAATGAACTCACATACCTCTTTTCTTTATCCACACAAGGTTGTCATATTTCATTCTTGGAGAGTGTTTCTTTAAAATATTTTGGTTGATATTATCAATGAATTTCTTCTTATATCACATGTCCTTTCTCATTGCTAACATCATGAGAGCATGAATCCTTGATAACTACTTGTTTTCTTCCATAAAATAAAGATTTTTGTGTTTTTTTTACACTTTACCGAATTCCACACCAAGTCTCATCTCCATGTAATAAATATAATTTCGAATGCCCCTTCTTTGATGCCCAAATCTAAAAGTTGAATGTTTCAATGGAAAAGGAAACATCAAAGAAAATAAAAGAGGAATTCACACATGGAAAATACAACTCCCAAGAAGTTATATCTATTCCAAAGTAGCTTCTCCAAAAATATACTAATTTTGTATTTTCCTTCTATTGTATTAATCTTAGAATCCACGTCACCCAATTGTGCTGCAATTAAAACATAAAGTATCCAAGAAATGGAGTTGAACAAATAAATACATCTCCACCATACAAGATTTTTCAACCAAGGGACAATGAACCCATAGAAGAGATTCCAAGAGGAATAAAATGTTGATGAAATGATTGAACTGACATGGTAACTTGGAGTAATAATAACTGATATCATCCCAAAGTAGGTGAAATAGAGGAAAGTGAAAAATATGAAGAAGAGGAACCATTAAATTTTAGCATACGTCCACTCAAGAGAAATCAAGGAGAAAACTCAAAATTATTTGCATTAGTAAAAAGGAGTAACAAATTACCACATCCAAGGCTTAACTCAATTATTTGCAATGTGAATCATGTTCATTACCATGATTTTGGAGATGTGCCTCAAAGCCTTCTTTATACATGTTGAAATAAGATATTAATATCCTCTGCCTAAAACTTATTACTGTCCTATGCTTGAGCCTTGATATCAAATGATATGTGTTGGCTTGATGGGTCCTAGACCCAGGTTTATATATGGCTGTGGGAACCAAAAAAACCCACTATTACCGGCCCTTTTGGCAACTATCTACGATGCAGACTGAAGCCTCACCCGAGGAAATATAGGGGAATTATAGAACCAGGTTTATGCATCCAGAGGGACAATGGAGTGTGGCTTTGGGGTTTCTCTTCCTTTCAATACTTAACAAATCTTCGCAGACAGATCTACTAGTTATACAACCACATTTCAACACTTCTGTTAAACTAATTTGTAGACCGCACGATCTTACTTTAATAAGCATAAAAAAACATAAATAACCATAACTAGACTTCACGATGCAATTATAAATAAAAAAACACAGATAACATAAAATTTGAGTAAATAAAACACATAAACCCAAACATGGATCTGTCTTCAAGAGTCTTTCATTAATGCCATATTTCCCGAATACAATAAATTCCACCTTGCGAACTCAGTGGTGGGGGTCTGTGCACTCAGTTGTAGACTTCCTAAGGTCTCCACACACTTAGCTACAAAAGCCTTTTCTCTAACCCAACCCATGGAACCCAGACTCAAGAAAATATTACATCCAACTGCATCACATATCAAGTATCATTGACTGACTCTATAATATCCTAGACTCCTTATATATTCTTTACATTTACAATACCACGGTCAGAAAACCATGGGCGAAGCTCAACATATACAAAATATTCCGATCCTTTTACAAAATAAGGGGCTTTGACCCACCCCAAATCCCCTAAGACTCTAACTTGACTCTGCATTGCATGCTCTGCTCCTCGATCTGCTTATTCTTTTTCAAAATATTTCCTCAAGGGGTCATCTGTCCAATAGGCCCCCAACAAAAAATTGTGACTTGTCCTGATTTTCTCTTTCGGTACACCCTTGGTATTTGCTTTGATACCTCTCAAGGCATCCTTCAAAGGTGGAACTGATTTGGCACACTGTTGTTCTGCTTCTCAGACTTTTTTCAATAAAATATTTGTAGTTGGCCCTGTAATATTGGCTTCAATATCCTTCTGTGTTTGGCACAACCCCTTTAGCTACTTCTCTACAATATATGAGGGATAAATGGCTTTGGCTTCCCATGGTTGCGTTCTGGCTGTAATAATTTTTTCTTTTCTACGCAACTCATTGATCTTTCCTTGCAAAAATTTAACTTCTTGGAGACATGTATGCCACTGGATTGGTGTAAGGTAATTTCTGTGACCTTAGTCTGGTCCATCTTCTCTAAATTTTCACAGATTTCCTTCTCGGTTGTTTTCACATGGGGGCCCTATTGTAGTGAGGCCCAGACATCCATAATGCCTTCAAAAACTTTAAGGAATTCATGTACCATTGAGTCAATCTTATCATGGGCGGCCTTGATCTCGGTTACGCACTGCTCCCGGGCCTCTGGTGGAGTGGAGGGTTTCAATTTCATATACAACTCGACTATCTTCATTTTCATTTCGATTCACACTATGTCGATTTCAACCTTAGAATCCTTTACTGCCATGGCGAGTTGTGCCACATTTTCCTCTGGGGTGGCTGCAGCCTAAATCTTGAGTTGAATCAATAGGCCAATGAAAGCCTTGGAGACGAATTCCTCCAACTTCTATTTTTGCGCAGTCACTGCATAGAACTCTCGCACAACCATCTTGATGGGTCTAGACATAGGTTCATATATGTCTACATGAACCAAATACACCCACTATTACCGGTCCTTTCGGCAATTATTTGTTGTGCTAACCAAAGTCTCACTCGAAGAAATATAGGAGGATTTTAGAACCAAGTTTCTTCATACAAAGGGAAAATGGAGTGCGGCTTTAGGGATTCTCTTCCTTTCAATATTTAATAGAGCTCCATAAACAGATCTAATAATTATATGCCGTATTTCATCACTTTTGTTGAACTAACTTGCATATCGCATGACCTTACTTTAATAAGCATAAAACAACATAAATAACCATAACTGGACTTTGCAATGCAATTATAAGTAAAAAAACACAAATGACATAAAATTCAATTAAATAAAACACACAAAATCAAACAAGGATCTATCTTCAAGAGTCTTTCATTAATGCTTAGATTTCCCCAGTACAATCAATTCCACCTTGTGCACTCAGCTAGAAGGGTTTGCACACTAAGCTGCAGGGATATGCACACTCAACTACAAGGGTCTGCACACTAAGCTACAGGGGTCTGCGCACTCAGATGCAGGAGCATTTTCTCTAACCCATTCCACAAAACACAGACTCAATACAATATTACATCCAAGTGCATCAAATATCAAGTATCATTGACTGAATCCATTAAGACTATCCTAGACTCCTTATATAGTATTTAAATTTACAATACCATGGTCTGATAACAATGGGTGGAGCTCAATGTATACAAAATATCCCATCCTTTACAAAATAAGGGGATTTGACCCACCCCAAAGCCCATAATACTCTAACTTACTTCTGTGTTTCACGCTCCGCTCCTCGATCTATAGAGTCTTTCTCAAAATCTTTCCTCGACGGGTCCTTTATCCGACAATATGGAATATTCTTTTCTTCATAAATTCATGCTGATTATGTAAAGAAAATAAAGTACTTCTGTTGTTGCTAGTAACTCTTGTTACATTTTCTTTATGATGTCAAAATAACCTACTGTCGAATTTCTCTCAGCTTTTACTCAAATCTTGCTCTTGTTTGTTGCATATATTCTTGAAATGAAATATCTTTGTGATCTCATACTCATAGAAGAGAAAAATGTGCAGCAATTCATAGAAAAGTGAAAACAAAATTGTCTTTGATATTTGGGATGGACTCATATGTGTTTCTCTCTCTCTCTAGGATAATCCATTTTATATGCATGTTATTTATGCAAACTTCAGAGTGCTTTGAACATCTCTTTTGATATGAAATTTTTTATGAGCTACAATTTGAACACACACGTTTTCTAAATCCATCTCTTGAGTCAAAACATAGAAGATTTTTTTGACCTATAGTATTTCCAACAAATGATCTAAGAAAGGAGTGCATGCATCTACCTTATATTTTCAAGGAATACACGATGGATCAAAGTATCATAAAATAATACATTGAAGTCTATCATTTTTTGATATAATGCACAAGAAAAGTGATGACCACCAACCGATTCCTCCATTCCTTCACAAGAATATATTCAATCAACCTTTGGTTCAAACCCTTCAAATATATCTTGGACTCATCTCTTATACACATCATAAGATAGTATATTAATATTTCACCATTGATATCATATTTCAAACTCAGGGACTATAACACATTCATGATGAATTCTACTATGCTAAGCTTTCATACTCATAATATTTTCATGATGACTTTTGAATATATTGCACAATATTTCTTGATGACAAAGCTTGTGTATAGAGCATGAATTTGTTATGAGGGATGGATCAATTATGGAAAACATGGTTGAGTGGTTAAGTCAATGATGGAGAAGATGGTTTAGTGGTAATTGAAGTGGTTATTTATCACATTTTCCTAAATTTTTAATAAATTAAAAATTCTTATACAAATTTTTACCTCAAGTTTACCTTTTGAAGAACTTGGAGGAGAAGGGAGCATGATCTAAAGGTTGATTTGGATTAGGTACGTTGCTCCATCACTTTGACCCTACTCCACATAATGTCTCATTTTCATGTAGCAAACTTCTTTTTCCAATTTCTCTCAAATGATAAATCAGATTCCCTTGAAATATTTTGAGGTTGTTTCCATTAATATTATGCATTTTATCACAATAAATTCATCCAATGGGTGCACATATCTTGAGAAAATGAAATTTTTTTGTAGATTATGGTGGCCAATTTCTTGAAATTTATGGCGGCTAGTTTTTTGTGTATTTATTTACCCTAAAATTTTACCATAAAATTTTCAGGACCAACGGGTGCATGGTTTTCAAGAGATGGTCGAATCAACTTCTTCCATGTTTCACTCTTCATGCTACCCAATGTTGCAACAAAAATATATGCCATGAACCCATTTTAAGGCCAATTTGAGTTCTTCAAAATGGAAACAGTGTATTTGTACCATTTTTACCGCCAAATTCCTTCAGAATCCACTTTTGATGAAGAAAAGGATTTTCTATGCAAAAATAACAAATTTTGTCCTAATCTGTGCACAAGGGTAAAAATTAAAAATCTGCCTTAAAAACCCACTTGAAATTCCCTTCAAAATTTCTCTTTTCTAAAATTTTTCCTATGTCTTACTCAATTTATCATACTCTAAGAAAAAATAGTGTCTCAAATTTTATTTTATTTCTGCTCCAATCTCTTGCAATATTTGTGCCAAAAATACCTCTGGAACAAGCTACTACAACAAAAAAAATAGGTTGCTACAACAATAGCTACAGAAAATGCAACTTTCCGTAGTTGTTGCAAAAAATATCAATCTCTTTCGAAAGTTGTTTTCTCTAAGTCTAATTTGCTGATTTTGAGTCTGTGATGTATGATGGGGTAGAAACCATGAATCATAATGCATGATTTACTGAAATATACCCAATTTTATTGATTTTCTTGAAAAGGAAATGAATGAAGAAGAGTTGTAGTGGTGTTATCATGCTATTGTTGAATGACAAAAATATGAACATGCTGCTACAAGAAACTAATAAAATATATTGTTGCAAGTTGTTGTTGATTCCATAAAAACATATAGTCTTCATCAAAAACCAAAATTCATGGTAAAAGTCTTACCATTTAAATGAATGTGTCGAAGTTGACCATGGAAATAAATCATTGGTTTACCGATCACTAATGAAAATAGTTAACTGGTGCGAGGCAAATCACCGATAATGTAGATGAGTTTCAAGGTACCTAAGTGAATCTTGACAGGGATGAATGAATGTGTTGAAGTCGAGTCACCTAAAATATTTGACAATCAAGAGACATTGTTGCATTCCCATTGTTGTCAACAAGGAGGCTTACAATTGATGTATGTAAGTTCCAAGGCACTCCAAATAATCTTTGATCTTGATCCCATATAAGGTGTTGAATTTGGTGGGAAAAAATCTATTGGAAGGTGGGCCTTAAGGAATCCCACATCAACCAACTAAAGCATAGAATCAAAAGTGATTTGAAGAACCGTAATAAAATATTGAAACTATCATAAATTTGCAGAAATTATTGTGAATGTTGCTTGCAAGTTTCTTGATTTTAAAGAAATTCTCATGTCCAATTGCGCCAGTAGGCTAGTTTTCACAATAGGAATCATTTTTCTCTTTAATTTAATTTAATTTTATTTTTATGTCCTACTCTATTTGAAAAATAAATCTTTTTCAAGTATATGAATACTTTCGATGGAACCATGTGTGTAACAAGATAATAGATAAACTCATATGCATGTTTGAAGTATATGCTTTGATATGTACCAATATATGAGAGACCAACTACCTTGATTGAGGTGATGTCAAAAGATACTTAAGAATGGAGTACTAGGATCTGATGATTGTCTTGAACCGAGTTTCAATGTAATATTTTCTTCCTTGGATTCCTTCTATCATGCCATGCAATTTTTCAGAGATGTGATCTCCATTCATAGAATATGGTTATAGGCTTGTAATAAAATTTTCAATCTCAGGTTCCAACAACTACTATTCATCGACAAGCATCCATGATTCTTGGACCTTATCTGAATCGTCTTCTCCTGGTTTTGGTTCTTCAATGGAAACTGGATAATCATTTTGCAATACCTCAACATTGTAAGTGGATTACAATGTTTTATTGTCAAGGATCTGAAATGGTTATGTAGGTAGTGGAGTGGGAATGGATCTTTGGGGTGCTTCTATGGGTGGTAATGGGAAAGGTTAATTGAGGTCAACTGAGGGTTAAACTGATGTTGTGGTGTACGTGAATGGTATGGATAACAATGATATTAGTATTGAGGATAGTGAGGAAAATATTTAGGATATGGTGTATTTCTTTTGTAAGGCCCTTTCAAACCTTGTTGCCAAGATTTGTTTTGAGGTTGGGATTGAGAGGGATAAGGTTTCCAAGGAAAGGGTGTTTTCCAATTTCTTTGAGATTGTTGTGCATAATCTTGAAATTCATAATTAAGATCTTGCATCATCTAGATTGATGAAGTTGCCATGTTTTTCCTGGAGCTACATAAAAATATTGTTCTAGTCTTTGATTTTATCCCTGGTAAATTTACTTTAACCTTGGTAATGATGGGAAATATTTATTAGTATGTGATTCCGTGCATATTTCAAAAATTTTAATGTTTTCAAGTAAACATTCATGAAAAACATGTTTTTTACTACATTTAGGGAAAGATATAAATGAAGCAACATTGTCAACTTTTTGCTTGTTTTGTATTCTTAGCATATCAATTTTTTCATTTAAATTACTAATAATTTTTAGAAAATTGTTAAGTTTAGTTTGACTTACCAATCCTGATGTCGACTTAAGTGCTCTTGTCATAATTGGATCTTGAGTGGATCTTCCATACTTTTCTTTTCCTCTTGATATGTTCTTGAACAACTCACAAATCTCTTGAAATGAAAATTAGGAGGCATCTTCTTTTCCCATTAGGTTAAGAATATGAATCCATTCATCCCTTTTAGCTTTTAGTATGAGTGTTTTTAATGTGTCTAATCCTAAATCATGTAATTTAGATCTTTTGACATTATAAGTAAATCTCTCCTGATGCAGGAGCATCGAAGCACCTTAATTAAAATTCAAATTCAATGATGTGAAAGATGAGACGTGGAAAACCATTTGTAAACAGGGGAAATTTTCCGTGAAATAGAGCTGAAATGACGGAAGTGACAAGTCTCTAGAAGACTTAATTAATTGTAATTATCTGCCATGTAATCGAACAGAGAGATTTAGGGGTTTAGTTGAGAAATTTAGGTAGAAGAACTCATGGATCTCAGATGATCCACTCGCTTGTAATTTATTTATAAATATGATTCTATATTGTATGTAAAATATAGGGCAGAAGAACACAATGTAGCCGCAGGGAAAATTTGTAATTCAGGACAGAGTGGCCTTAGCCTGTAACTCAAGTTCAGTGTATAAATAAAATGTGTGTGTTTTATTTGATTTGGACTTCTTAATATATATATGTGTTATTTATATTAAATTAATAGATTATATGAGTGTGAGCGAGAGGACAATGTTCCTATGAACTTCACGTAGAACGAGGCTATGGAAGAGACAGTAGGATGAAGAGATGAAGAAGAGCCACGTGAAGGATGAGCAAACGGTCATGATTAGATCATAGATCTGAAGGGAAAGATAGATGGATGAGAGTACATGGAAAGTTAAACAATATATCTTGCAATGTGATTTTTCAAGTTAAACAAAATAACTTGCAATGCGACGCGATGAAGGGCGATCAGTGAGGACCATTAGATTTGGGTGTAGATCAACGATGGATGACAAATCAAGAATTCTCACATTGCAAAATTTAGCGGATAGCGTTAAGACTTTGCTAGGTAAGTTATATTTCTTGCGATGTGATGAGGAGAAGGGCCAAATTTCAGCATTGTGCATTAGCGCACATCACATGATTTATGGTTTAACCGTTACTGGTATAGAGTTAAAATTGCAGGCGGTAATTTGTGATGAGACGGGGAAGTTGCGATGTTGTTATGCGACATCGTCATCGTAACTTCGCATCGGAAGAATTATATGTTTGATGTTAAGGTTATTTGTTAATTTTGTCGATATGCGATGCACTGTGATTGGTCATCGTATTGTGGGACCCTAGAACCATAGTTCCATGTGTATATAAGGGGTTTGAGTTTATGTGCCATCTGTTTTAAAGAGACCCGCTATTAATTGCTTCCATATATATGTTTAATAAACTTCAATATTATAATCCGTTGCAATTAAAGGGAGTTTATGTGGGCCCATAACCCACAAGTCCACTGTAATATGTCAAATTTCAGTTTTGTGCTACATCAAGTGGTATCAGAGCAGGGAAAGATTTACTACGAGAAATATTTTGTGTGCGAAGGAAGGAGGTACAATTATGTTAAATATTGGTGAGTTTGTGTTCTTTATATTTTTTTGCAGGTAGCACAGGAAGGTGAGAAGATTTGTATCAACCTAGAGCCAGGAGTGCTCAAATGGTTCCAGAGAAGAGAGAAGCAGAGAGATGCTGAAATATTGAGCTCAGAGGAGAGAAGCTTGGTGAGGTATCATGTAGCAGGGAGGACTTGATATTGTAGAGGTTTTGTTGCAGCTCACAAAAATATCACAAAGGAAATTCCATAGAGGATGTGGGTAGAATTGCTGAAGAAGAATATTTGGTACTGATAACAAGTAGTTGACTTGTTACAGAGATGAAGAAGGCATATGACCAAGGGGTCATAATAATTTTTGTACCTTGGGAGTCGGATGCAGGAGCATCAGAGCACCTTAATTAAAGTTCAAATTCAATGCTTTGAAATACAATACATGGACAGCCGTTTGTAAATAGGGGCAAATTTCCGTGAAATAGAGTTGAAATGATGGAAGTGATAAGTCTCTAGAATACTTGATTAATTGTAATTATCTTCCATGTAATCGAACAAAGAGATTTAGGGGTTTAGTTGAGCTCTTGAGGGAGAAGAACTCATGGATATTAGATGATCCACTCGCTTGTAGTTTATTTATAAATATGAGTCTGTATTGTATGTAAAAGATAAGGTAGAAGAGCACAATGTAGCCGCAGGGAAAATTTGTAACACAAGCCAGAGTGGCCTTAGCCTATAACTCTAGTTCAGTGTATAAATGAAATGTGTGTGTTTTATTTGATTTGGACTTCTTAATATATATGTGTGTTCTTCTTGTTAAATTAATATACCGTGTGAGTGTGAGTGAGAGGACGAAGTTCCTATGAACTTCACGTAGAACAAGGCTATGGCAGATATAGTAGGATGAAGAGACGAAGAAGAGCCGCATGAAGGATGAGCGAACGGTCATGATTAGATCACAAATCTAAAGGGAAAGATAGACAGATGAGATTACATCACAAGTTAAACAATATATCTCGCGATGTGATTTCGCAGGTTAAACAAAATAACTTGCGATGCGACACGATGAAGGGCGAGCAGTGAGGACCATTATATTTTGGTGTAGATCAATGGTGGATGGAAAATCGCAAATTCACACATTGCAGAATTTAGCGGATAGTGTTAAGACTTATTTGGGTAAGTTATATTTCTTGCGATGCGATGAGGAGAAGGGCCACGTGTCGGCATTGCACATTAGCGCACATTGCATGATTTATGGTTTAACCGTTATTGGTATAGAGTTAAACTTACGGGCGACGATTTGCGATAAGACATGGAAGTTGTGATGTTGCGATGTGACATCATCATCCTAACTTCACATCGAAAGAATTATATGTTTGCTGTTAAGGCTATTTGTTAAGTTTTTCGATATGCGATGCGCTGTGATTGGTCACTGTATTGTGGGAACCTAGAACCACGGTTCCACATGTATGTAAGGGGTTTGAGTTTATGTGTGATCTATTTTAAAGAGACCCGTTGTTATGATTTCTTCCATATACATGTTTAATAAACTACAATATTATAATCCGCTGCGAGTAAAGGGAGTTTATGTGGGCCCATAACCCACATGTCCACGGTAATATGTTAAATTCCAGTTTTGTGTTGCATATCATATCCACTAAATCTTATAGGATTTTATCCTATTTTTGGTTCATCTTAAAAATTCATTTCTAAGGTCATTGTGTATGAAATAATATTTATATTTTCCTAAAAATACTCTTATCATATCATCCCATGTCCTTATAGAATTTGTTCATAATGTCACGAACCGTTTAAGAGCTTTATCCTTTAGTGTTTCCAGAAACAAATTCAATTTTTGAGTGTTTAATGAGTATCCATAATATCTAAAAAGTATTTCAAATTTAAAAATAAAGGTTTCCAAGTCTTCTGATCTCATACCTTTGAAATTAGGAAGTACGGATGAAGGGATGTTTTTCATACAAATATTGATATCATTTTCTTGAATGGGAAGTATAAAAGGATCTTCCTCATTGCCATCATTTCCATCGTTTCTTCAACCTATTTTTTTTCACCACTTTTTCTACCTAAAAAAATAGGAATTCATGATGTGGACGTGTGGCTATTACTACACCATGTGATATAGTGGGGGTGGTAGGTGATTTAAGTCTTTTGGATTTTTTTTTTTAATGAATCTATCTCTAGGATGAGATTAATATTATGCAACTAAATGGATGCAGCTAAGAATGAGATGCAATTGAAATCTAACACCTTTGTATACTTCCCCGACAACGACACCACAATGTTGGGGAATTTAATTTTCAGTTAAACTACTTGCATTTAATTGTCAAGCTCAGGGTTCCGTGAACTTGTGAAGCATACACTTTATGTGCTAGGTGTTGGGTGCAGGAATTACACTTAAGCAACTCCTCAACACTTAATTTTTCAACCTGGGGGATTCGTAAACTTAGAGACAAAGCACAGGCAATTCCAGAGAGGGTATGAATCTTCCTAATATAAATCCTTATTTTCTTTAAAGGAAATATTGCAGAATCAAATTAAAAAGAGAAAAAGGCAACTTGAACCATCAAAATAATCTAAGACTGGAACAAGGAAGAATGAATTTACAAGAGGGAATTAAAGATAAAAGGTAATCACTCTAGCTAATTATTGTTTAACTAATGAGTGTGTGTTTTTTTTTAACAGAGACACTTAGCAGTATCATTACATGGGCCCTTAAACTTGTTCGTTTAGAGATTTCCTTCTTGCACTAATCTATCCTGCACTATCGCAGTCTCCTTGCACTAGTGCAGGAACAGATATTTATGCGGAAGATATAAACAATGTCTTTACTAAAGGCTTTTTACTTCATGTAAGGGCTTGAACTTTTCCATGTTCAAAGCACTCAGATCCCGTGGCAAGAAACTAGTTCTTGCATCGGATCAGAGCTTCTTGCACTTAGCATTTAATTCTTAAAATGAGTGCTTAATTATTGCAAGTGGTATCATATTGTTAAATAAAATTACACACATAAAAAGTGAATGTTTCTGATCTTAACAGAGTGCAAGAATAAAGAAACAATCAATAAACATTTATCCTGTCATAAGCATTTAATGAAAGAAAGAAGATTGCGGGAAGTAGACTAAGAAGGCTTGCTACATCACACCAACGTGCACTGGTGCAGGTTCATTTCTCCTGCTTGGACCAGGCAGGGAAAACCAATCAAACAAAATTGCAGAAAAGGAGATATCACACCAACGTGCACTTGTGTAGGGTTATTTCTCCTGCTTGGGCCAGGAAGAGGAAAACCAATCTGAAATCAAGTACAGGAAAGGAAATTGCAGGAAAAGGAAATTTATCTATTTCACACAATGGATCCGCTTTCACTCAGACAAGAATGCATGTGCTTAAAATTAAATCACACTTGACAATGTAAACACAAATTACAGGAAAAAGGGAAATGGGGTAAACGTGCTGGGTTGGTTGGGCCCTAGCCAACCAGTGCGTTCCCATTTTAAATAAAAACGCTGCTCAGTACCTTAATCAATTCATCAGCTCAAATACAGAAATTAAATTTGTGAAACATGAGGTGGAGCTCCCTTTTATTAATTCACTGAGGCATGTACATACATTAATACATCATCCAGCCTAGATTCGGGCGATAACAAAATACAACAACCTGTTACCACCTCTCTGGCTGTGTCTTTGTTCTCTTCTCCTATCAAAACTTCTTCCTTTAGTCATATTTACATTCTACATTATATAGATCTTTGGCCAAAGGCCAAAATAGATCATTCAACCGATTACATAACCAAATTCAAAATTTAGCTTTTCAGCCTTCAAAATTAGACAGTTAGCAAAACTGGCCGTAGTCAATCTCCAACTTTCGTCCTTCACAGATTCGGTCTCGGCTGACTTTGGATCGATCTTCCGGTCGTGGCTGAAGCTTCTCAGAATGAGGCGGTGATCAAGGAGGTTCAGATCTACTGCAAGGATTTGTTGTGCTGGCAACGGTGCAAGATCCGATCTTTCACTAGGATCAACAGTCATGGTAATTACTCTAACTAGCAAATAAACATTGGAGATATTGATAAGTTACAAAGAGTGATTAAATGTAAGAAATCATGTAATAAATGATTAATTATTGCTAAGTTGAATTAAAAGTATGAAAAATAAATTTTATATGAAATATGTCACCACGCTTGGACTAGTGCAAGATGAGGGTGCATAAAAGAGGTAAAACAGAGGTAAATGGTTATGATTTAGGAAGGGGAAAATGGAAAAAAGAGAGAAAATTAGGGGGCTAACATCCTCCCATCCCTAAGCTGTTGTGTGTCCTCACACAACTCTTTACCTTTGCAAAAACCCTTAAAAACTTTGAGCATTCCAGCTCAATCCTGCTCTGACATACTGACATCAACCTGCAATGTTTCAGACTTCTTTCTGATGTTCTTTAGTTTCTTTCTCACCTTTCTAAGTCACTTGAAACATTGCGTGCTCGGTACTTCCAAACTCTAACTTCTCCTTTATTTTTCTGGATCTCTACAGTTAATTCTTCTTTACTTTGTTCTTTATCCTCCTGCACTTTAGCTATGAGCTGTTCTAAGTTCTGCACTTGAAGCTCTAGTTCAACTATTCGAGCAGCAGGAGTTACCAAATATTCTTCTTCTTCTATCTCGACAGGGGTTGTGTCTTCCTCAAGGACCTTAGTATCCCTCATGGTTACATCAAGAAATTCTTCTTCTTCTGTCTCGACAGGGGCAGTATATTCTTCTTTTGGTTCTTCTTCTTCTTGCACTGGTGCAGAAGGGGATTCAACGTCCTGTGGGAACTGTGGTTATTTTCCTGCACTAGATTCTTCATTCTTTTTCCGAGCATTTTTAATGAAATTGGCCAACAGAGTGTCATCTTCGACCTCTACAAATTTTACTGTGTCTGCAAGGACTGATAGGTTGTTTTCTTCGAGGGTCTATGCCTGTACTGGTGTCGTAGAAGGAGTCTCTTCAACAGGTGAACTAGCTATCTTCTTATTTGGAGATGGGACCCTTTCTTCTATTTATTTTTCAGGTCATTTCCTTTTTGCACTGGTGCAAGAAGGACTCCCCTTTACATTCTTACTCGGACCCTTGCTTGTGCTGGCAGGGTCCTTTGTTTTCTTTCCAGCAGCCATATTTTTATGTAGCTATTTTAACAACACCTCTCAGGTCATGCCTTTAACTTCAAATTTTTTTTGGAACAAAATATTTATCAGGCCATAGTGATATAACTTCTCGTCGGCCTGGTCTGCCTGTCTGTCCCACACACCCTTGACCATTTTTTCCAATCTCTTAAGAAAAAAATGGGGGAAATCAAACCTCCACCGGATGTGCCAGCCGACTTCAAAATGCTGCAACATCCTAAAATGGTACACAAAAGTGAGGGAATACCTTCCCTCACAGGTTACGAATTTTTGTAGGATGAAAAAGAGGTCCTGCCACTGTCCCAGCAAGGCACTGCGAGGAATTCCTTTCTTCCAGTCTACCTTCATATTCTTGTCGACGACGAAACGCTGCCATCGCTTCCTTTCTATTTTTTGATATTTAAACCATTGCTCACCAGTATTTTCCAAGCCTGTCGCTGTTGCTATAAACTCCTCCGTAACCTCAAATTTTAGAGGCCCAATTTTTACTCGGCCATTTTTGAAACTTCTGGAAAACTATAGGGCCACTTCACTATTGTGCCCATCAAAATTTTGCAAGAATTGAAGAAAGCCTGAGTCTCGCAATAGTGCAAGACTATTGCGATACTCAACAGTCTGTTCTACCCTACTGAGAGATGAAGGTTCGCTTCGAACAGGCGGCATCGCTGCTTAACGGTTATGAACAGTCAAGAATTTACATGCAACACCGGGAAAATTGGTTCTTATAGATAGGGATCCAACCCTCCACCATCCCTTCCATCTTATCACCCATTCATTCCACTGAAATAGCCGTGGATGTGTGGCATCTTTGAGATCATGCTTGACTGGTGCTTGCGGCGGTGTTTTAACAGCTAGGTGAGGTAATCATTACGAGTGAAGGACATCTAGGATTATGGCGGAAAGGGGAAATTATATCCAAGCAATGGTTAAACACTTCAACACTCCTTCATAATTCAAAAAAGAACTTTAGCATTCATTAAAAAATGATCATTATTCTTAACTTAAAAACACCTTGCACTTTAAATAATTTTCTCCTAGTTAATATGATAGCACAAGTACTCATCGACTAAGTGAAAGGAATTCTTATAAACTTTCATGATGACCACTTTCCTATGATGTATGATATGAAAAGAAAAAATTGTACTATGTTTCTGACAGGGTTCATGCTTGCATTATTATATAGGATGACATGCTTGCACTAGTGCAAGAATAATATCTAAAAAAAAGAACAGGGAATTTAAGTAAAATATAGGTTAGACTTCCAACATGGCTTCTTCAACTTATACTGGAAATTTGCTTCGCCCTTTCTTGATAAGCATATCCTTTTTTTCTTTGTGTGCAAGATCCTGCAATGAATTCATGAGGAAACAACAAAGTGGGAAAAGGGAAATTTCAGAATGGGAAGGAATTCTGTTATAGGGATTCCATGAATAGTACTAGAAGAGGGGATAAACAGAAGTGGGATAAGGAAAAAAAATTCAAGGGTAAAGTGGGGTTTTTATGAAACGGATAGGGTAAATTAAGAAGAATATGGGAAGGTTAATCATTCTAGGATTGAAGAAGAAAACTGAGGGAATATTACAAAAGTGGAATATGAATAAAGGCAGAAATTTTTTTGGAAGGTCTGCCTGTATTGGTGCGAGAAAAATAGCTGCAACAAGAATTAAGCATTTCTTGAATAAAAAATATCCATGCTAATTACCCCAATTGTATAAAGGTTGGTTCTGCTGAACCTGCTTTTACTTGGTGGTTGCTAGCATATTTAAAGATTAAGCAACATTCTCTTTTTATTATAAATTTTTGATCTTCCTACCAGCAAGCTGGTTTTCAGGTTGATCCTTCTGCAATCATGTCAGCGAACTGATTTTCATAATTACAGGAAAATATTTTTTCTTTACTTTTTATTAAAAAAAAATTGTATTTTTTTTTTTTTTTTTTTTTTTTTTTAAGAAGAAGAAGAATTCATGTTTTCAAATGGTTGGTATTACCATTCACCACTAGTGTCCCAAATTGCTGGTGGACTTGCTGTGTAAAATATTTCCTGGCAAGTGGCTGAAAATACTTCTTTAATATGTGTCCGTTTACCAAGAATATTGAATTTTTTCCATCAATATTTTTAACTTCTACTACTCCATTCTCGAATACTCGGATCACTTCATAAGGTCCCATCCAATGTTTATAAAACTTCCCTTTAAAAAATGTAAATCTAGAACCATAAAGGAGCACCCAATCACTTGGTTGGAATTTCTTTTTCTGAATTGACTTGTCATGCCACCTTTTGCGTTGCTGCTGAATTAGTATGTTCTGTTGAATAGCATCCCTATGAAATTCATCTAACTCATTTAATTGGAGAAGACGTTGTTTTTGTGCCTCGGAGAGATCTAGTCCTAACTGAACTGTAGTTCTGAAAGTTTTGATCTGGAATTCAATTGGTAATAGAACCTGTTTTCCATATACCAACTCATATGGTGTATGTCCCGTGCTATTTCTCCAAGTGGTTCTGTATGCCCACAAATATTTTGGTAATCTTTCAGCCCAGTCTTTCCGATGCATATTTAATGTATTTGTAAGAATGGAATTGATCACTTTGTTTGTGGATTCCACCTAGCCATTTTCTTGCAGGTGATATGGCATGGATTTCCTGTGCCAGATCTTGTATTGCTCCATCACACCTTGTACCAGATTAGAAATAAACTGCGGACCATTTTCAGAAACAATTTCTCTAGGCACACCAAATCTAGTAAATATTTCAGTAAAAAGAAAATCAACAACAACTTTTTCTATAGCAAAGGAAACATATTTAGCTTCTACCCATTTTGTAACAAAATCTGTACAAACCAAAATATGCTTTTTACTTAATGACGTTGGATATATTGGCCCTATAAAATCAATAGCCTATTTTTCAAATGGATCAATCATAACTTGGGAGCATAAAGGTATTTCATTGGTTTGATTAGGCTATCCCACTTGTTGACATCTATCACATCGCCTGACATAATGTTTGGCATCCTTAAACAAGGAAGGCCAAAAGTAACCAGCACACAATACTTTATATGCAGTCCGCTTATTAGCGAAGTGGCCTCCACAAGGTTCATCATGAGCAGATTTCAATATGTCAAACACTTCCTCCTCTCTTACACATCTACGGATAATCAGTTCTGGACCAGTGTAAAAGAGATCGCCTTGAATCCAGGAGTATGTAGCACTTTTCTGAATAATATTCCACTTTTCACAATCAGATAAATGGGGTGGTGTTTTCCCAGTAACCAAGTAATTAGCAATGTCAGCAAACCATGGAGAATCTGTTGACATAGCAAAAATATGTTCATCCAGAAAATCATCATTAACAGGAGTTGCTTCACCAGGATTATCTAATCTAGAAAGAAAATATGCTACAACATTAGATTTTCCTGGTCTATCAACAATAGTAACATTAAATTCCTACAACAATAGCAACCATCTAGTCACTCTACCGCTAATCAATGGTTTGTTCATCAAATATTTAATCACATAATGATCAGTATGTACAAATACTTCATATCCTATAATATAGTGCCTGAACTTATTAATTAAAAAAGTTACAGCTAAAAGCTCTTTCTCTGTAACTGTATAATTTAATTCAAGGGAAGACAAATTCTTACTAATATAATAAATAGCATAGGATTTCTTATTTTCCTCTTATCCTAAAGCTGCACCAATAGCCAAATCTAAAGCATCAGAGGAAATTTGAAAAGGCAGGGACCAGTTAGGACCTCTCAAAACTGGTGCCTGTACCAACTTTTCCTTCAATGTTTCAAAAGACTGTTGGCAAGCTATGGACCAAAAAAATTCACTATCCTTAGCTAGAGTCAGAAAAGAGGGGCAAATATCTTAGAAAAATTCTCAATGAATCTTCTATAGTAACCATCATGTCCTAAAAAACCTCTTACTTCCCTTTGAGTTTTGGGTGCAGGAAGATGCAGAATGATTTCAATCTTTGATGGATCAACCTGGATACCTTTACCAGAAATAAAATGGCCAAGTACCACTCCCACTTTGCACATTAATCTACATTTCTTGTCACTCAAGGCAAGATGGGCTTCCTGACAATAGAGAAGTACTTTCTCTAGATTTTTGAGAGCTTCTTGAAAAGAATCACCAAACACAGAAAAGTCATCCATATAAATTTCTACAAATTCTAGATCAACAAAAATGGCTAGGATTTCCCTTTTAAAGGTAGATAGGGTATTACATAAACCAAAGGGAAGAACTTTATAAGAAAATGTACCCCATGGACATGTAAAAGTAGTTTTATCCTGATCTTCAGGTGCAATTTGTATCTGGTTATAGCCAATGAAGCCATCCAAAAAGGAAAAATATTTCTTTCCTGCAAGGGTATCAAGCACCTGGTCAATGAAAGGGAGAGGGAAGTAATATTTGAGAGTGGTTTTGTTTAATTCTTGATAATCAATACAAATACGCCATCTTCAATCTTTCTTAGGTACTAGCACTAATGGAGAGACCCACTAACTATCGGAAATAGGATAGATAAAACCGACATCTAAGAGTTTCTATACTTCTTCCTTCATAATATCTCTTAGAGATGGATTCATTCACCTTTGGAGTTGTTGGATAGGTCAGGTTCCTTCCTGAATATAGATATGATATGTATAAGTTTCAGGAGGAATACCCTTCATATCTTCATAGCCCCAAGCAAAGGCACTAAGATGGTTTTGCAACAAATTCACAAGCTTCTCCTGCTAAGATGAGTCCAAATCTAAAATAATATGCAAGGATTTACCAGGGCTAATCTCAATAAGAGTAGTATCAGGCTCAGGAGTAATCAAGGAAGTGGTCAAACACAATGGTACAGAAGAATGAGAATCATGATTATCTTGAAAATCTAGGCTGAAAATCTGGCTCAATGGCTCATAGTGTCTAGATTATTGAGGAAATCTTGAATCTCATCTTCTTGTGAAGACCCAGTATAATGATGGATAAGGGAAATGGGCTGAGTCTCCTCATCACTGCTTTGATCCAACCATAAAGTATCTTGAAGGTCTTGAATGGATCTGGCAGGGGGTATAAGGTAATCTCCATGCGAAATATACATATCACCGGAACGACATCCAATATATGCATCAACCATAGCAATCCATGGTCATCCCAAGATCAATGGATTTCCTCCTATTGGGTTCTTTGGCTGAAGCACAATGAAATCAGCAAGATATTCCCAAGAATCTAATGAGATGATCACATCATCCAATACCCCTTCTGGCTTTAGATCTATCTGCTAATTCAAGCACAGTGGGAGTAGGGCGAAGATGAGATAACCGAAGTTGATCCATTGTTTTCTTAGTCATGACATTAATGGCTACCCCCAGGTCTTTAAGAACATTAGATACCAGGACATTACAAATCTGAACTGAGACAACAGGGTTTCCGAGATCAATATATTTTTCCATAGACACATATCCCGTCATCAACTCTACTGCCCTAACAACAAATTGAATGTTTTGGGGTTCCAATCTCTTCCTCCCGGGTTTCTTGAGACAAAGTTCCTTAATAATCTTGGTACAAATGGGGATCTCTTTAATGGATTGAAGCAAAGGTATCTTAATGAAAAGATTCCAAAGCTAAGATGCCAAACTAGTCTCAGAAATAGGCTCACATCTTTCCATTACTAGCCTCTATAGGAAGGGAGGCTGGTTGGAAGAAGATGGCAAGGATTCAGAGGGTAAGGGCTACTTAGTGACATCTTTCAGAGAATGGTTAAGAGTTTCCTCTTCTCCTTTCTCTTCAACAATCACTATAGGTTGCTTCTGATTTTCTGATGTTACAGTCCTTCCCAATCTTAATTGAATATCATGAACCCAAACTGGAATAGACTGGTACTCAAATGGTAAAGGTGGGTTTGTTACATAGATAATTTTTACTGCTTTATTATTGTTAGGATTGGGCATAGGTTGAGCAAGAAACTAAGGAGGTCAAAAGGGTGGAGGTAAAGGCAACAGTTGAGTAGACTGGCTCGAAAGTTGAGGCATTGAATAAGATGTATGCGTAGATGGATATGACTGCATAGGTGGCTGGTAGGAATATGGAGAATGATTTGGCCCTCTCCAACCTTGTTTCCATGGTTGATAAGGTTGCCCATGCTGATATTGATTCCCATACTGCCACTGGTGATTAATGTTAGGATAATAATATGCATGCGAATTATAACCAAAATAGTGTGGAGAAAATTTAGGAGCCATACCTGTACCTACCTGAGGCCAATTCCTTCTTGCTCCCATAGCATACAAGTATTCAACTTCAGGTTTCCCCCCTGTAAATATAGTTTTAAGTCTTGGTATAGAGGGACATTTTCTATGACATGGTCTTCTACACAAATAGCACACTTATTAGTTTCTTTCAAATTAAGAGGACACTCTTTAGGAGGATGCTTGTCTCTACATTTAGGACAAAAAATACATAATGAATCTTGTTCCTTCATGATTTTTTGCTGAAATTTTAAGGAGTATAACTGTTTGGTAACAATATTCATTATATCGATTTTCATGTTTTCCATTTTATTTTCTAGTCCAATAATCATAGCATCAGTAGATTCAGTTTTTCTATTTCTCTTTCGAGTTCCTCTACCGGATCTATACTGATTTCTTAAAATTTCCTGCATAATTCAAAAATTTGTTCAAAATTTTGCTGAGAAATATCACCTTGTCCTAACAGATTTAAATTATTTCTAGCATTATGAGTAAGTCCTCTTAAGAACAAGGTTCTAATAGTACTGGAATCAAACTTAAGTTTCGACCTTTGTAAAATATACATAAATCTTTCTAGCTAATCTTCAAGAGTTTCATCATCATCTTGTATGATTATAAAAATCTCATCCTGCATGTCCCAAGTTTTGCAATATTCTTGATATTTAGACAAAAACACTCTCTTCATCAGATCCCAAGAGGTTATAGTGTTTCCTCCTAACCCCATAAAACATCTTAGAGCTGAATCCTTGAGAGTAACAGGAAATAATCTTAACTTCTAAGCGTTAGTTGAATAATCATAACTTCTACACAGAATATCAAACTCGAATAGAAAAGAGTCAGGATATTCATGAACTTTACCATGGAAATGAGGGAGAGCTGATGGTGTAATATTCTTCATTTGTGCCACAGTATCAGGATCCACAATTGGAAGCACAAAAGTGGATTGTTCTTCACTTACCTGGTTTCACCAGTCCCTTCCAAATGATCTTCATGGTCCACCATTATTTCCCTTTTACTGGTACCGCTCTCAACAGGCTGATCCACACCTGAGCTGTTGTCTCCATAATCCAGGTGGATTGTTCCTACTTGATGGGTTTGAATTGGATTGGGCTTCCTTCTTACAGAAGGAGACCCAATATGAGATTTTTTTTTAGAACTCTTTTGGCCCTTAGTGGGCTTCGAACCCTTACCTTTTCTAGGCATTCATTTCAAAAAAAAAGGAAAGAAAAATAACAAACAACTTCTAGTAAAAAAATGTTGTCAGAAATCAATTAACACCAGTAAAATTCCTTCAAAGAAGCTTTTCCAAATAATACTGCAAAAATAAAGGAAAAATTACCTCTATTGTATAATCAGAAAATTATTACCAAATCAAATCGCCTCCCCGGCAATGACGCCAACTCCTCAACACTTAAGCAACTCCTCAACACTTAATTTGTCAACTCGGGGGATCATAAACTTAGAGACGAAGCACAGGAAATGCCAGAGATGGTATGAATCTTCCTAATATAAATCCCTATTTTATTTAAAGGAAAGATTGCAGAATCAAATAAAAAATAAAAAATGGCAACTTGAACCATTAAAATAATCTAAGACTAGAACAAGGAAGAATTCATTTGCAAGAGGGAATTAAAGATAAAAGCTAATCACTCTAGATAATTATTGTTTAACTAATGAGTGTGTATTTTTCTTTAGAAGAGACACTTAGCAGTCTCATTAGATGGGCCCTTAAACCTGCTCCTTTAGAGATTTCCTTCTTGCACTAATCTGTCTTGCACTATCGCAGTATGCTTGCACTAGTGCAGGAACCAAGATTTATGCGGAAGGTATAAATGGTGTCTTTACTAAAGGATTTTTACTTCATTCAAGGGCTTGAAATTTTCCAATTTAAAAGCACTCAGATCCCATGGCAAGAAAATAGTTCTTGCACCGGATCAGAGCTTCCTGCACTTAGCATTTAATTCTTAAAAAGAGTGCTTAATTATTGCAAGTGCTATTATATTGTTAAATCAAATTTCACACTTAAAAAGTGAATGTTTCTGATCTTAACATAGTGCAAGAATAAAGAAACAATCAATATACATTGCTTGTTGCATCACACCAATGTGCACTAGTGCAGGTTCATTTCTCCTGCTTGGACCAGGCGGGGAAAACCAATCAAATAGAATTTCAGAAAATGAGATATCACACCAACATGCACTGGTGCAGGGTTATTTCTCCTGCTTGGGCCAAGCAGAGGAAAACCAATCTGAAATGAAGTATAGGAAAGGAAATTGCAGGAAAAGGCTACTTCACACAACGGATCCGCTTTCACTCAGACACGAATGCATGTGTTTAAAATTAAATCACACTTGAAAATGTAAACACAAATTACAGGAAAATGATAAATGGGGTAAATGTGTTAGGTTGGCTGGGCCTAGCTAACCAGCGTGTTCCCCTTTTAAATAAAAATGCTGCTCAGTACCTTAATCAATTCATCAGCTCAAATACAGAAATGCAATTTCTGAAACATGAGGCGGAGCTCCCTTTTATTAATTCACTGAGGCAAGTACATACATTAATATATCATCCAGCCTAGATTCTGGTGATAACAAAATACAACAACCTGTTACTGCCTCTCTGGCTGTGTCTCTATTCTCTTCTCCTATAAAAACTTCTTCCTTTAGTCCTATTTACATTATACATTATATATATCTTTGACCAAAGGCAAAAATAGACCATTCAACCGATTACATAACCAAACGCAGAATTTAGCTTTTCGACCTTCAAAATTAGACAATTAGCAAAACTGGTCGTAGCCAGTCTCCAGATTTCATCCTTCACAGATTCGGTCTTGGCTGCCTTTGGATCGATCTTGTTGTCGTGGCTGAAGCTTCTCAAAATGAAGTGGTGATCAAGGAGGTTCGGATCTGCTGCAAGGAATTGTTGTGCTAGCAACAGTGCAAGATCCGATCTTGCACTAGGATCAATGGTCATGGTAAGTACTCTAACTACCAAATAAACATTGGAGATATCGATAAGTTACATAGAGTGATTAAAAGTAAGAAATCATGTAATAAATGATTAATTAATGCTAAGTTGAATTAAGAGTATGAAAAATAAATTTTATATGAAATATGTCACTGTGCTTGGACTAGTGCAAGATGAGGCTGCATAAAAAAGGTAAAACAGAGGTACATGGTTATGATTTAGGAAGTGGAAAATGGCAAAAAGAGAGAAAATTAGGGGGTTAACAATAGGAAATTTACTTTCATTTATTCTAATTTCGAAATGAAGATGAACCTTATTTATGACAAGATCATGGAAAAGAAGATTTAACTATTGCAAATGGAAATGAAATCTAGACTAGATCTAATTAAGCATTTACACATATTCCTTTCTCTACTCAAAACAAAGAAGTTGTTTTAAAGAAAACTATTATGAATAAAACAACTTCAAAGTCTATTCTAACAATGGAAATCTCTTATTCTAGTGAAATTGAATTACAATTTTATTCTATGAAATTGAAAGACAAACTAGTCTATACAATTGAAAAGAAACTAGAAGGAAACTTAACCTATTCCAACTTGAAAGGAATCCTAATCGTGAAATTGAAACTGATCTAAAGATATGAAGCTTGGAAATTAAAAACTATTCTAAAATATGAAAATTAAGAGGATAATAGTGTGCATTTCTTAATTCAAAATTGATCATATCAGTTCAACTTGGAAATTGAAGTATGAAAGTGAAAGAAAAAAAAATTAAAAAAAAACCAATTCAAAGTAAATTTTTTTGTGATTTTTGATTTAATATTGAGCAGTCATTCTATTAAAAACAAAAATATTGATGAGTAAATTGTGCTTGAAACATAACATCAAAACATTTTTCTATTTCAGAAACTAAATAAAAATGAATGAAGAATGAAAAAAATGAAATTAAAAAAAACAAATTTACTGCCTCACAACTTTGTAGGGGAGCCTCTTTTTGAGTTTGAGGAAGTAGGAAATTTTTAGATCACTGGATTAAATCATCAACACTTCAAAATTATGCCATGAAACAAATTGTTTGTATTATTTGAAACAAAGCCTTCCTCCAAGAATAATATCACCAATCTGATCTTAATACATTGATTGTTATTTGCTTGTAGCTGAAGAATTTTTATAGTTTTTAAATTACAACTACATTGATATCTTTATGGCTAATAATCATAACTGAGAGGACTACCTAATTTCCATGAATTTATTGAAGTACGGTCCATTACAACACATGTTTGTCTAACTGGGCATTAATTGACACAATGGCGCAGTGTTTGCTCGCGTAATATGGTAAGTAGGGCTCTAACGAACCCATAAAATATCCCAAACGGTAATGAATTTGAGGAAACTCATCAAAAAATCCTAATTGGGCTTTTGCTAAAAAAAACCCATGTTTTCATTTTTCAAAATTCATTTTAATTCACTCAGAAAACACGTTTGAAGTTGACTGGTAAAAAATGCTACATTTTTCCTTTGATTTCTTGCTAGAGGTCCACACGTGTGAGCTGGGTGGAATTTGACCAATAAAAATCCATATTGGAACCTTAAGAAATATTTTCCATGGGAAATATTTAGATATAGAGTGGTGCTATTACCTCAACCATGGAGATAGCTATGGAAACTTGACTGAAATACATAAATTTGAATTGGCCAAATTGTGATTAATAAACCATGCATAATTCTTCTTAATATATTAAAAATAAAGGAAAATGATGTTAATTAACCACTCTAAAAAATAGAGGAACATCCTGAATATTTATGGTAAAAATGGTGGCCAGAAAGTGAAATGGTGCAATGGATTATTGGAAGTAATGGCTTAATGAATGACAAAGAAAAGTGAGAATGATAACAAATCAGTGACTCAACGGTCTACATTTCTTTTGTGCATGTAGTATTGTCAACATTTCCTTCTCATAAATAAGTTTGTGTAAATACTTTCCTTTGATTGGACGGCTTTTGTTATCACCAAAAATATATCACCTAACCATTTCTAACTAGGTGGATCGAAGTACACCATGTAAGACCAATTTTACAACAGTAAAATTGTTTTCACTATACGAAATAATTTAATGAACCATATTGTATTAAGTTATTTCTGGTTAAAACAATAAACCTCGTGAAGAATAATTAAATAAATCATTATTTATTTCATTTTCTTCTTGGAATAATTAATTAAACCATTCTTTAACTAATATTCATGGTCATATTTAACCCAATTATGAGAAATAATTAGATAAATCATTATTTATTTTATTTGTCTCTAGGAATAAATAATTAAATCATTATTTAGTTATTTATTCCTTGTTAAATTTGACTAAATCACTTAGAAATAATTAAACAAATCATTATTTGTTTATTATTATTTAACTACATTCTTGAAACGATAAAAAAATCATTTATTTGTTTATTATTTCTAAATAAAGGTATATATCTAATTTAAATACCTTTTCCTTCCAATAAAATATAATAAAATATTTCAAGCAATTAGATCTAGATTTTGGTTAATAATATTTTATTATTCTCCATTATCGTGAATAACTCAATATTTTGTTATAAATAGGAGGGATTTTCCATTCATTCTTCACTTTGATCATTCTAATCGTTGCTACCATTTTATTTTTCCATCTGATCTCCCACTTGAGTTCATTATATATTTCAGGTTTCCATATCATTGAGAGAGAAAGACTCACAAAGCTGGAGCATTGAGGACAACCAAGAACCCATCCCATTTGAGGGGGATTGTTAACACTTTACTTGTTTCCTTCACCAGGTGTTATAAAATATTGAAATTATTCTTTAGAATTTCCTTGTCTATTGGTCATTTGGAGTTACTTTTGCATCAATTATTATTTCTTTTTGTTGTTTAACAACTTTTTCTGCACAGATTTGGGTTTTTGCAGTATTTGTTTTAACTTTCTATTAAAGATCTAAAGGTTTTAGCAGACATTTATGTTGTTAGGGATATAAGTCATCCGTAACTTAAGTAAGGTCTTTTTGGTACACTTATCGAAATATTTTACACTAACAACTTTAAAAAGCGATGGGTCTTCCTTCTTGCATTAAAAAAACATCAATTCCATTCCCTAAGGCATCACATTCCAAAATAAAGGTTTTTGTGAAGTCAGGTGTAGCTAATACCGGTTCTTGGCACATTGCCTCTTTTAGATGTTCAAAGGCCTAAATTGATCTGGAGTCTAAGAAATGCATCTTTATTAAGTAATGATGTTAGAGGTGTTGTTATTCTCCCATAATTCTTAACAAACATGCAATAATACCGTGTTAACTCGAGAAACCCTCGAATATGCTTTATGGTTGTGGGGATTTTCCATTCCTTAATGGCTTTAATTTTCTTAGGGTCTACCTTAATATCCTCATGAGATACAATATGACCCAAATATTTTACCTCCTGTACTCCAAAGAAAATTTTAGATGTTTTTGCATATAATTGTTTCTCCTCCAATAGTTTGAGTACCCTATCAACATGTTGAATATGATCCTTCCAAGACTTGTTGTAGATTATTGTATCATCAAAAAATACTAACAAAAAATTTCTAAGGAAGTGTTTGAAAATATAATTCATCAAACCTTGAAATCTCGAAGGTGCTTTAGTAAAGCCAAAATACATGACCAAAAATTCATAATGACCCTCATGAGTATTTAATGTTTATTTTTTTCAGAATTTGTTCAGTCTTCATTCTTATTTGATGATATCCTAAACGAAGATCCAACTTGGTGAAGCAAATTTCTCCATGTAATTCATCCAATAAATCATCAATGTGAGGGATGGGAAATTTATTTTTAATAGTGAGCTTGTTGAGTTCCCTATAATTCAGACACATATGCCATAATCCATCATTCTTGTGAACCAATACTACTGGAGCAAAGAAATAACTTTGACTAGGTTGAATTATACTAGGCTCTAGCATTTCTACAACTATATGTTCAATTTCACTCTTTTGGGCATAGGGATGGATATATGCAAGGTCTTATGTTTGTAGGAACACTTCCTGGAATCAAATTAATATCGTGATCATTATCATGAATAGGTGGGAGGTTATAACAACCCTAGGTTAAAAACTTCATGTCATAAAGTTAATAAAGGAAAAATAATAACCAAGGTCATGGGACACATGTTCCAAGTTGAATGTTGGGAAAAACATCCTAGTGTGGGTGTTAATTTGGTTTATTATGGCTAGGGGAAATTGGAAAAGTCAATGGCAAAGGCTTTGGAAAGGCATGAGGCATTAATTAGCATTTTTGTTTATGAAAATAATGGAAAATGTGAGAAAATGAAGGTGAAAGGTCATAGGTTTCATGTGAGGAGGAAAATGAAGGAAAATAATGGAAAATGAAGAAAATAGAGGCCTCATTCATAAAAAATATTTTAAAGATAAATTTGTAGCTTTTGTTCTTCAGTTGAGTTTTGGAGCTCTCTCTCTCTCTTTATTCTTTCTCTCACACTCTTGGACACACATAGAATTCTTGGAGCACTCTAGCATTGGATCAAGAAAAGAAAAGAAAGAGAAAAGAAGGCAAAGGGAAGAAAAGATAAAGTAAGGAAGATAAAAATAAAGCAAATACATTTAAATTACTTGCAGGTATTGATTTTCATGTGTGATTTCCTTTCTAGATTTGGCATGCATGGTACATGCATGTGTGTATCTCATTCTCTTGTTGCCATTGGCATGGGTTTTGCTAGGTGCGATAGTGATTTTCAGCCTTTCATTGCCATTTATAGATAGCCATGGTGTGATGGCTTCTCTTTTACTTGGTTAATCTGGATTTTCGGATGGTTTAAAAACTGAGTGAGGTGGTCTCTGAAGAATAACACAAGGCCTAGGAATACCTACCCAGTGAATGGTAGGATATACGGTAAATCATAGAGGGTGGAGTCTCGATTAGTCCTAGGAATCCTCGACTGATGAATAGAGGGATATACAGTAAAGCCTAGAGACTAGGAGATAAGAAAATTCCTCATTTTTTAGGTGGATATATCATGAGGCATCCATGGTTGTATAGGCCTACTGATCCTTGGACCAGTATATGGTGGGATTGCGATCAAGCGTAAGGAAACCTTTTTGGTTTTTATTAGTCCCACATTCATGCTTGGAATATGGCATGGAGGTGATTGGATGGAAGAAAGATTTGGTTGAGCCCAATATATGGTCGGGTGGTTCGTGGAAGTCCTTGACTTGGTTGGCTTATGCATTCACTAATAAGAGCTCCTTGTCCTTTGGTATTTCATGTGTAATTGTACTTGGTCATATGCGGTTTTCATGGTTGTTATATCCTTGTTATTTATGTTGGTTATATATTGGTTATAAGTATGTTTTATGTCATACTTGATGTATGCCTCTTATCATATTTTGATTAGAAATGAATGAACAATGAATATATGAGCTAATATATGATAATGAAGCTATTGTGATACAACATCAATTCTTCCTTACAAATTACAGATAAGTATGAGACCTCTATGCTTAGATATTTTGTTATGACCTGTAGATTACATATTTGTGACATGATTAACAAAATTCCTATCATGGATAGTAGGGGTTAGATCAAATAATTGTACCAATTATTTCATTAGTAGCCTTATTCCATTATTATTATTCATTTTTGAGAGTTTTATGAAGTTATGGGCAGTGGCCTAAGACCTAGCCCTTAAAAGGTGGCTCTTAATCTGGGGTCACTAGCTCATAATTTCCTGAAAAAGGCCACAGCCGCTGGCATGCCTTGCTAAGGGAGTGACTGAAAGGCCTTAGTCACATACATGGATTTTCCTTGTATTCTTCTTCTAAATATTAAAATATCTTTGCAACTTGTCTCAATTCATGTGATATTTTCGTGTTTCTGGAAATATCATTTCATATTTTTGGCATTTTGTTATTCTCATAGGTTAAGTGCATAACAATTGGTATGAGAGAACTTTCTAGGGACAATTGTACCTCCAATTTTGGGAAGATGTTTTTTTAGGCTAGAGACATGTTTCAACGTATTTAAACCATGGGATATGTATTTGAGCGCATAAACCTACGAATTTGGGGAGGCATGCATGCAGGAACTACAAGAGGTGGTTACACTTGTTGGACTCACTTGTAACCCTTATGGGTACCCTTTCGTGTAGTAGAACACTAGAAAGAACCACACACAAATTGCACTTCCACATACCCTTGGGTATATCGAAAGCCCCCCTAGGGTAGCCTAAAACCTAAACTTAGGTAAGTCGTCAGTCGTCTTGCTACTAAAGCACAGTGATAATAACACTCAGGGAAATTACTTACATGTAGAATAAGGCAGTTGGGTAGTACAACTAGGGGTATGGTCGATCCTCCATAGTTAGTGCTCTAAAATATTGGTCTGAATACTACTATTAGACCCTTGCGTATATCGCGATCTGTAGCATCTGACACTCCTTATGTGATCTATATAACAAAACTTGAAGGTTTCTAGAAAGTTTTCAAGTGAAATTTTATGTTTTTTATGCAATTTGGTAAGTTGCAATAACACACAAATTAAGATTTTAAAATCAGTTTTGTAGCAACAAACAGAGATAATAATAACATAGATAGAAACAAAAGACAAAAAAAATATGAAGGAGTTGACCCCTCCTTGGCTACATCTCCTAGTCCAACTTCTAATGTTGGGCCTCTTTCATTATGTGCTCGAATATGTGTTTTCATGTATTTGTAGTGCTCAGAATGAAAAAATAATGTCTCTAATGGCTCCATAATAGTCAAAAACCCCTAGTTGGGCTCTTTCTGCAGTAAATTTGGTCAAAAACTAATTGAGTGGTGTTGTAGTGTAATTTTATTGCTAACTGTTCTATAATTGGCACCCACTTGCAATGCATCCTACAATTTCCACCATTTTTTGGCACCATGGAGCAACAAATTTTTCCCGCACCAATGAGATTTGTGCTGGTTCAAGTGAAAATTGTCACCTCTTTTAATTTCATGGTGACCCCATGAGTCGACGGATCGGGGCCATGTGTCGTTGATCTAGGGTCGTTCAAATATTCGTGCCATCGGTTCAACTATTGTTTGAATGTGGTTTGGTGGAGGAACTGTGGTTGATTTTTCCAAAACCCACGCCAAAACCTAACTCCAACCATGTGCCATTACCGTGGTTTAAACATGGTATAGTTCATGTTTACTGCCACTTAAACTTCGCGCCAAAACCTTTAAACTTAACCCACTCCGGTGACTGTGGTAATGCATGTTGGCTTTGTCAAGGTTCATACTAGTGTTGAACTGTGGTATGGTGTATAGACTGTGAGTTGGGGTCAGGGTTAACTCCTTGCCTATTGAGATTCAACAAGATGATGAGCTTAGTGAAAAGAGTCGCCTTCACTAAGTGGGCCCACGGGCTATTTTTGGCGCAAGTCTATTTTTAGACATGATGATCATATTCCAGAAGTTGCAAGATGTTATTTGTGGATGGTTGATCAAGTTGGAAAAATAGATGAAATTATATTTTTAGAATATTGGGCGAAGTCTATTTATAGATCGTTAATCTAAAAATAGATGCATGTCGATTATTATTAGCTCTTAATAATAATTAGACTCTAAACAAAAACGCATTCTCTTGGAGCACTTTAGTTGAGTGCATAGATGTGGCACATCAGCTGACAGAAGGAATTACACAATTCCTAAGGGTTTACTGGAGCTAATGCATGGAGGACTCAGTTAGAACTCAAGTGGCAGAGTTATGAAACAATTGGAAGAAGTAGTTATGGAGTTGTATTCAGTGTAACTCAGTTCGACTCAGTTGAGCTAGTTGTATCTAGTCTAACTGATTGATACACTAGTGAGAGTGGAGTGAATTAATTAGTTAATTAATTCAAAAATAATAAATCATTAATCAACTGAACAATACAACTATTAGCTACAGTGCATGGCAGTTTCATTGGAGACCAGTGGAGAGATAGGTGAAAGGGTAAGATAGGCTATCTTTTGTGACTATAGTGATGCATTGATTGCATCACACACACATTGGAGATGCAAATGAGGATTGCGCAGTCAAGGATGGAGTAATTCGAATTCATTCAGAGCTATTATTCAGCAGAGATTGTGCAGTGGAGGCAGGCTAGCAGGTGGCAAAGATCGGTGCATGGATTTGCAAGATTGGTCCTGATTAGTGTATGACGATTGTACTGTACCGAGAGCTTGTGATAAGCTTTGTATGCTTGTATGAGATTGTCATATGATCTCCATGTTACATAATATATAGTTTGGGTTTTCAGCTTCAGGCTTTCCTAGTTAAAAATTGTGTTATGTGCGATTGAATATTTTTTTTTTATGCTTCACATGTGTGTGCAATTAATTTTTCCGCAAAATATTAACAAGTGGAATAGATTCAGTATCCTGCATAAAGTTAAATAGTGTGAGATCAGGTGGATCTTGGACATATGCATGCTTAGTGCATATAATTTCTACAGTGCCATCAGTGCATCGACCTACGATCTTGTGGTTTGGGTTGGACCAGGGGCCAGGGGTTAACCCCAACCCCATCCCCACCCCTCGACTTGCCAACAGATAAATTATAAATATGCATCATGCACTAAGACTATTAAGTCACACCCATGGCACGACGGTAAGGTGTTGTGTTGCTCTAGTGTAGGTCACTTGTTCGAATCTCTTAGAGGTTAGTTCGAATAATAAATATTTTTTAATACAAATTCAAGAGGCCACGTGGCAACTAGCCATTGGCCCACGTGGCCCTCCTCCATTGGACCAACTAAAAACACCAACAACCAATAAAAAATGACAAGAAATTTGACCAATCCAAATGAGACACCTGGCGATAAACGATTGGCCCAAAATACACAGTCATCCTATCTAGTCACCTGCCTAGTAAGTGTACGGAGTGCTGACTGTGTGTACCTGCAACCCAACTGCAATTGTTTTGGTTGTTTATGAAAACGTTCAGAATGAGATGTCGAGAGAATACAATATCGATTTTGAGTCATTTGAATTTCGTTGGATTCAAGGAAATGAGATCTTCGTTTTGGTACCAATTTCAAGCACTTTTGAACACTTTGAATTTTGAGCACTTTACTGATCCACTCAATCATTCCTCCCCACTGGACGATTTTTGACCTCCAAAAGATCATTCAACAAACAGGTGAGGGTACAGTTCCATCACCCTTCCAATCTCAAACCATTTGGATTTTCTTGCATTTGTTCCTTTGAGCCACACATCAAGGTACTCTACGTTCCCTCATTGTGAAGTCTTTGTTTTCTTATCAAGGACAGTGTCTTGCTACAATTATTCAAGATATTCAGGTGAGAAATATCCATTTGAAGGAAAATAAACATTCTCTCCTTGATCTTCAATCAAAGGAGGCTCATACAATCTCAAATTCTCAACATTAATAGTTGCATAGATTTGCATATATGAAGGAAAATCCAACCTGAAGGCATTATTACCAATATTTTCTAAAATATTGAATGGACCATATCAAATTTGTTTAAGCTTCTTGCCTTCTCCTTGGAGTATCTCTTTTCTAATGTAAAGGATAACTTCATCTCCGACTTGGAAACTGTGATCCACATGATGCTTATCATGTCTTGTCTTGTACTTTTCTTGACATTTTTCCAACTGTTCTTGAATTGTCTGATGCACCAATTGAACTTTTTCAATGAATATTTTTCCCTTATGTATGTCACTATGTCCATCAATAGAAACATATTTCCCAAAGATAAATCTAAAGGAGATTTTGGTAAGTATCCCAAGCGTGCCTCAAATGGCGATGTTAGAGTCGAATGATGCTTGGCCCGGTTGTAAGCATGTTGAATATAGTGCAAATGTTCATCCCCAAACTTATGATGCTTGTTTCAATAACCAAGAATAATATGTTTCATCGTTTTGTTCACCACCTCTGTTTGGACATATTTTTGTATATGGAATGTTGTGCTCTTTTTCGATTTGGTGTCCATGAGTCCCCACAATATTGACCAAAATTTTCTGACAAAGCGAGAATATCGATCACTAAAAATGGATTTGAGAAACAAAAAAGGTACCCATGCATTCTGAAAGAACAAATGTGCAGTTTTTTCAGTTGTAACATGATTTTTACAGGCATCAAAATACAAATTTAGTTGAACCTATCCACAACTACATAAAGATAATCATGACCTCTCCTAGACATAGGTAGACCTCCTACAAAATCCATAGAATCACTTTCCCATGGACGGGAAGGTATTGGAAGTGGATTATACAATCCCAAATTTCTATTGCTAGGATTACTAACAACACATAAAAAACATCCTCTTACAAATCATGACAGACTTTGAAGCATACGAGGGCAGTAATACCTCTGTAATTGTGCCATTGTCTTACCTACACCAAAATGACCAGTAATAAGAGAAGTATGCACTTCCATTATGATGTTGACTCTCTCTCCATATGGAATATATAGCTTGCCAAGATGATACAACAAGTTATCATGCACATGATAATCCAATTCCTCTACTTGGTTACCTTGACACAAAGTCGCAGATCCATCCTTAAAAAAATTATCTAAAGCTTATTGCTCAAGAGAGCTCTCATTTATGACATAATTATGCTTACGAATAATGGATGCACTAAAAAATGGTCTAGAAATCATATCAAGAACCTTGTTATAGATACCTTTCTTACACATTATCACCAAGTGGAATTGTTGTATAAAACCCATCCATATGAATTGCCTTTCTTTTTGTAGCTTTGTTTTTTATTGCAAGTATTGCAATCGTTGATGATCAATGTGAACATTTTTTTCCTTACCCATCAAGTAACGTTTCCACTTTTTCACAATTTTCACCAATGCATATAATTCCTTGTCATATGTAGGATAGTTAATCACTGCACCATTGAAAGTTTATGGATGAAAGAAAATGGGATTACCATGTTGCATCAAGAATATGCCCATGGCATAGTCACTTGCATTAATTTGTATCTCAAATGATTTTCTCAAGTATGGAAGTGAAAGTATAGGTGTTGAACATATTCTTTCCTTCAATGCATTAAATGATTTTTTTTTTTTCCTCCCCACTTAAAAACCCGCTTCACACTTGTCAATGCATGCAATGGAGTTGCAATGGAAGAAAATTTAAAAATGAACTTTCTCAAATATTGGGTCACTCCCAAGAAAATTCTAACCTATGTCACAGTATTTGGTTTTGGCCAATACGAAATGAATTAGACCTTTGAGGGATCTATTTTCAATTCACCCCGTCCAACAATATGACCCAAGTAGACTAAAGAAGTTTTCCCAAATTCACATTTCGACATATTTAAAAACAAATTTTCCTTTTTTAAGACATCTAACCCTTGCTTTACATGCATGATATGTTCTTCACTAGAGTTGTTGAAAATTGATATGTCATCTAAGTAGACTATCAGAAAATCATCTAGAAAAGGCCTTAAAACATAATTCATAACCCACATGAATGTAGCAAGAGCATTACAAAGACCAAAGGACATAACCAACCATTCAAACAAACCTTGCTTTGTTTTGAAGACTACCTTCTATATGTCTCCTTCAGCAATGCTAACTCCTCAAGTGCAACACTACAAGAAAAAAAGACATTGGTGAGGGTCATGCTTGTGACGGACATTTAAGGTCCATCACCAATGTCACATATGGTGACGGTCCTTAAAAAAGCGTCACTGTAAGTGTATATAGTGATGGTCCTTTAAGGTTTGTCACCAAAGCCATTTTCAATGGCACTTTTGGTGAGGGTCGTTAAAGGCCCATCACTAATTCTCTCTTTGGTGACACTTCTAGTGACGAACTTTTAATGACCCTCACCAATGCTCTTTTTGTTACTTTTGGTGAAGGTCAAAAATTGTTTTTCATCATTGATCATTCCAATGAGTTTTTGATGATGCTATGTTCCTGTTAATATATTTTTTGTCAACAGATAATGATTTAAGAGTGTTATTGTGGAGTATTTTTTATATTATGTCCAAGGCCATAGTGGTTAGATTCAGACAAATTTTTAAGAAGTAATTAGTGTGCATCATTTCCCTCAAGTAATGACTAGTCGAATAGAGTTTTCCTATGAGTCAACACATGATTCATATCTGTTAATTTTATTATCTAGAAAATTTTGTTTAGATAAAGTTCCACTAGTGTGTGTAGTAAATATATTATTTAACACATAATCAAGCTCTGACAATTCTATTAATGAGAAATACCTAACACTCCTTAACAATTTGGGCACACCTTAAATTAATGATTTTGCACACACTAACATTTCTTAGCACATCGCATGCCTTGGAACATATTTTTATCTAGAACATCTTGTAATGACACTAATGCCCAAGAACATGGTGGCATGCACTAGCACAACATGGAACTCTCCTAGCATGTGTTGGCATGCATGTAGTCCCTAGCATGCCCTGGAACACCTTGGTTGAATGCATTGACTTACATTAGCACTTTGCACACAATTCCACTTAGCATGTATTACTCGGACCTATTATTAGTGTGCCTAGCATGCCCCTTTTGAAAAAGATAAAGTCACGACTTATTAACCCTCTTATTTGTTCTTCCTTTTGTTGCCTTGACACGTATTAAAATACCTTAGCACCCTGCACATTCTTAGCATGTGGCATGTATTGGAATATCTTGGCGCTATTAATTGGAATATAGAATTAGCACACCCTGGAACTCCCAAGCAAACTTTAGTAATTCTTGACATGCCTTGATATTCCCTAGCATGCCTTACCAATGCTTAGCATACCTTGTCACTCCCTCCTTGGCATGACAACTAGTACTCATTAACACTAGTCTTTGGCACATGTTCCTCATATTCATTAACTTCCATGAATTTTTACCCAGTGCTCCATTAATGTTTTGTCCTATTACTCCTTAACATTGCTCAACATGCATTAGAACTCTCTAGCACACCTTAGCACTCTTCAACATTCCCTTCCACTTCATAGCATTCATAACACTCCCTGACACATATTGGCGCTTGGCACGTGTTGGTGCTTGGAAAGTCTTAACATGTATGGAATATGTTGAGATGCCTTGGTATGATTTGGCATGGTTTAATATTAAATTAATTTGAGATAAATTTTTGGAAAGTAGATGAAAAGCAACAAAGGAATACTTGGCACTTAGAATGCACTAAGAATTTACACTTGGCACATATTGCCACCTAGTGTTGGTGTGCCTAGCATGCCCCTCTTGGAAAAGGTAAATTGATGACTTATTAACCATCTTATGTGTTCATTTCCTTATAGTTTAACTTGTTTCTCCCTTTTGTTTCATTGAAAATCCCTAGCACGCATTAACACACCCTTGCACATCTTGGCATGCCTTATCACTTGGCACATCCTAGCATGTTTGACATGCCTTCACACTATCTGACACATCTTAGCATTCCCTAGAATTCCTTGGAAATCATGTCCTCACAACAACCATTACATTTTTTCACGACTTGGGATCCCAATCAAGTCCTTGGATACTGCAATTCATGTGACAATATTTATCTGATTCAACTGCAACAAATTGACCAATTGCACCTACTACAAGTAGATTAATTGTGCCTTGTTCACCTAAGAACTCCATATAACTCATCTTATTCCACTCATGTCCAAGCTCAACTTGTACCACTTAACTAGTTACCAAGACAAGTATCACATGATATATCCATGGCCATAAAACAACTAAGCAACATAGCTTACACGTGAAATATTTCACATTTATGTTCAGTTCATATAAATAGTAGAACATGAACTGAGATTTTGCAAGAACCTCAAGATGCACAAGGCACACAAGATATAAGCCCACACAAGATGAGTGCCCCAAAAATTATACACAATAATGTACAATATGAAATTATCTAGAATAGTTTAAAACATGAGCATGTAGCCAAAATGTACCACATTTCATATTAAAAAAATAGTTAAAGGAAAAACAATGTTGTGCCTAACACAAAATGATCTCCCTTTGTCTAAAACTAGAGTTATGCCGAGCCCCGTATAAATACCATAGGCTTGCCTCCTATAAATAATATTTTTAACTTCTCCAGCTAATACACTTTGTCCTTAGCACACTTGAATTCGCTGACACTCCCTGGAACACACTCTTATTCGTTCTTTTCCATGCATTTTGACGTAATTATCCTTTTATATTCCTCGACACTCCCTAACACTCTTCAACATGCATTGACATTGTCTGATATGTATTATCATGCCTTTTCATTCTTTTGCTTGCCCTGACCCTCCCTAGCTATCATGCCCTCATAACTACCCTTAATTTGCAACTTGGGAATCCAACCAAGCCCTCGCTTGACTACAAGAGCTTGACCAAGTTACAGTTACTACTGTTACACCATTTTTTGGTCATCTAACCCATTGTTATTAGATGGACCCAAGTACACCATGTAAGACCAATTTTACCCTAAGTAAAATCGCATTCACTATGAAAAATAACTTAGTAAACCACCTTTATTAAGTTGTTTATGGTCTAAACAGGAAACCCCACGAGGAAATATTAAATAAATCTATATTTGTTTGATTTTCCTTATGGAAAAATTAATTAAATAGCAGTTTGATTAATATTCCTGGTTATATTTAACCCAAAAAAAGGAAATTAATTAGATAAATCATTATTTATTTTATTATTTCCTAAAGAATAGTTATTTAAACCTTATTTAAATAATATTCTTTGTTAAATATGACTAAATCACCCTTAAATAATTAAATAAATCATCATTTATTTAATTATTAATCAACCAAATCCTTAAAATGATAAAAAAATAATTTATTTATTTATTATTTACAAATAAAGGGATTTGACCCAAGTCAAATTCCTTTTCCCTCCAACAAATATAATAAAATATTCAATACAAGTTGGATCTTGATTTGGTTAATAATATTTTAACTATGCACCAATATCTAGACTAACTCAATATTTTTTTATAAATAGAAGGGTTTTCCCATTCATTTATCACCTTTTGTTGCCTAAAGATCACTTTGGGTCTATACTTTTGGTCTGACTATTGATCCACCATCATAGTCATATTTTGCTACTATTTTTGTCTGGGTTTTCTACACCATCAAGAGAGAGGAATTCTAGATCTGAAGTGCTGAGGACTTTCAAGAACCCATCCCATTGAGGAAAACTGGGAACACCCTCCCGTCTTTTCCTCCTAGGTGCCCCTAATACAAAATTCATTCAACATATTCTTGTCTTGTCTATTGGATGCATGGAGTAAATCTTGTTTTTTCTATTGTTTAATGTCTTCTAATGCATAGATCTAGATTTTTGCAGCATTTATCTTGATCACCTAACTGCAAATCTGAAGATATCGACAACCATATTTGTTGTTAGGGTTGTTGTTATGCACAGCTAAAGTGGTATTTTTTCGTACGCTTGGAATTAAGATTCATACTAACAATTGGTGACTCCACACGGGTTTACGATTACGACCATTGTCGTTTTTCTGATCCTTGCATATCCAGTTTCTTCAAACCCTAGGATTTCTCTTCAGCCCCTTATTTTTGCTTTTCTTGATGTTGTTTTTAACCTATAAATCCCTAAAACGATAAAAATTATAACTTTCGCGTGTTTTCGGACCTATTGCACAGGTGACAGACATCAGCCATAGCTGAGATGAAATTTTTTCTGAAATCTTCCACCGAGAGAGCCGAAAGTGCATGTCACACTTTTCACCCCAAAACCTATGACATGGACCCTCAGGGCACACATTACAGCCCAAAAAGTGTGACCTCTTCTGAAAACAGGTCAAAAACTACGACCTGATCTTTTTTTGGGAATTTTTCTGAAAGTTTTCAGGGTTTTACTGAGCCTCTGTTCAGGGTTGTCTGACCTTCATCTTTTCCCATTTTGGACCTGTAATTGTTCTATTTTGCTCAAAAAAATGGGAACCTAGCCCCCTAGGGCTTCAGTACCCTCCACATTTTGTGGAAATTTTTTTGCTGTTGCAGGTTGTCTGAAATTTCAGAGTCTTCAGCCATTTTTTTCAGATCTGATACCTCACCTTCAGATAAGCTTCAGATCGGCTTGTTATCCACCCAAATATCCTCATTTAGCTTTGTTTGGGTTTTCCTCTAGGGTTCACTCCGCTTCACTCCTGGAGATAGCCTTTCGCCACCTCTTTTTACAACAATTTTTCCTCTGATTTGTTGTTGTTTCTGCACTACTTTCCAGTAAATTTTGGCTTTTAGATCCCTGTCCCTTCCGACCTTATATCTATTGGCTATTTTAGTGTGTTTTTATTAGTTTTTTTCACTCACCTATAGACTAGTTGTTGAGAGGCCTGCCTCCTTGGGTTTAGATTATTGCATTATTAGCTGTTTATTTTCTGTTCTTTCAGGTTTATATACTGTTATTTGCAGGTTATTTTCAGCTATACAACACACTTTTTATTTTTCTCTACAAACGTCTGGGTTTAAAAATTAAAATTTACACACTTTGCACACACACCCTAAGAAAAAAAGGGCTTGGTTAACACCACCAAGAAAAGACTCTAAAACATTGAAATCATTTGATCCTGCACCTATATGCCCTTGTTTTGACATTGTAATCAGTTGGTCCTGCACGTCCCTGCCCTTGTTGGTATCTTTTTCCTTCGTGTCATGTTTGTGTCGTCATCATTACGCCACCAAAGCATTTATCTCAGAGACTTCTTAGCCTTCATCCTCAGTTTCCGGGAGGAAGACTTACTCCTCTGCATAGGATCCGAGTTATTCCTCTACCGAGTCTGCACTCTGACTCTTATTTTGGTCCATTGGGTTCTCCTTCTCGTTCCACCATCAGTTCTCCCCTTGTCACCTTCACCATGTCTGACGCAGGACCTAATGCTGTTCCTCATGCTGGGAATACCACTAATAGGACCGCAAAGGACACTACCCCAGCTGTGCCCTTGCTCCCCTTCATGGTAAGCCTCAATCTCCCAAATTTTGACCAGTTGATAAACAACCCTATACACCATGACGCTAGTTGGCCTGCTATGCCGACAAAGCTCCCTTCCGACATCCCAAAGTTTGAAGGCCTTGCTGGAGAAGATCCTTCAAATCATGTTCGATCTTTCCACATGTGGTGTTCATCTAACTCCATTACCGATGAATTTTTCCATCTTCGGTTGTTCCAACGTATGCTTATAGGTGAAGCTTCTAAGTGGTATGTTGATCAGGCCCCTTCCTCTCATACTACCTTTGCGACTCTTGTCCAGGATTTTTTGTCTTACTTCCAGCTTCCCCTTCGATACGACACTGGTACTGAACTCTTGACCTCTTTCCATCAATCGTCTATGACCCGCCTCTCCGATCATGTCTAGGAATGGTAGAGAAGAAAGAGCCTATGTCGAGCTCCTACCTTCGAATACTGTGTCTACATGGACTGGTTCCTTAGATCTCTTTTTCCACCTATCGGAAAATATGTTGCATCGCACTTTCCTCAAACCGAAGAAGTCGCTCTCCAAATTGCGTTAAAATATGACCTGATCTACGCTCAGTCGGGTTATGTTTCTACCGTTCTACCTGATCTTCCCAGGCCTGGTGGTGCCAACACACCGGGGGCATCTCACACCGCCGATGGTATCTTTGGAGCTCTCTCTAATCCGTATGCTCAACCTCCCATGGGTTATGGCTTTCCCTAGGGTGGGGCCAACACCTCCTGCACTTTTCCCCCTCTCGGTAGCACGTATCTAGGATACGACATAGCTCCTCTTTTTTCCCAACATCCTATTTACCACACTATTACCCAACCTCCTTATTATCCGTATCCACAGCCTGGTGCTCCAGCTCCTCCAGCATTAGCACCTCCTCCTCCCTTGCCTTCTCAACCCCCGCAACAGCCACCACCACCTCCTCAGGGGGACGTGTATGCACAACAGGGCGCGACTAATCCTCCTCCCTCAAAAAATAAGAGGAAAGTCACACAAAATCAAACTGCCCCTGGTAATCCTAGACCTAACCAAAGTAACGCTCCTAACACTACGAACCAGCAACAGGGCACTTAGCCCAAGCAGGATAGGCCTATTCGCACGAATAAGCCATGTTCTTGTTGTGGTGTTTATGGTGATTACACACATGATTGTCCTCTTTTGCCACAGATGTGGTAACTATGGGAGTCTCAAGAAACTTTGAGAGGATAGCAAGCCATTCCATTCGTTCCTCCCAGTCTTGCACCTAATCAACCGGTTTTGCTTACTGATCCTTTCCCTCAGCAAAGATTCGTGGCTACCCAACCACCTAAAGGTAAAGCGGCCACTCAGCCTCTTCTATATGGTACCTCCGATTACCAGATTCTCATGATGACCTCTAATCATCCTTCTAGACCTTCTCCTCCTGTCCCTTCACCTTCAGCTGATACTCATGAGCCTCATTATCCACCTGGAATGGTTCCTCCAGTGCTTAACCATCTTAGAGTCGTTCTGCCTGGTCATTACCCCTCTAGTTAGATACCGTTCCTAGCCACCCCTCCCGGAGTCTACATGGTACCTGTTATGGCCACCCTCTCTCTACTTAACTTGAACCTGGGGATTCCCATCTAGTACCTTGATCCCCCAGCCGTTACCCCACCTGGTCACCCCAAATCATATCTCGCTTTGACCCTGGTTCAACTGGTCCCTATGAATTCTCCCGTGGCTACAGTGCCTCAGCCACCTCAGCAGGAACCTCCTCCTGTTGCGACAGCTTCGAGTAAGAGAGGCAAAGCCAACAAAGCAACCAGAGATAGGACTACCCTGACAAACCTTGCCCCTCCTCGGCCGCCAAGGCGCACTATCCAGTGCACTTTGTGTGATGTTGTCGGGAATTCCACCCATACTTGTTTGGAGTTGTCCCACCTTAAGCCCATGGTTAATGAGACATTTTTGGAATCTAAAATCCCTGAGGTCTATGCCACTATACCTGATTCAATCCCAAAACTCAAATCATTGCACACAAATCACCCTTGTGCTTTATGTGATTTCCATGGCCACTACGCTCACCTCTTTCCTCGCCTCGAAGAGTATCGCTCCTCTTTGGAATCCTTTTGCCAATTCGAGGCCGAGCATAACAAGTGCACCCTTTCCTTGTTCACGATTTCTACTTCAGCAGAAAGAGAGGACCCACCTACTCCCATTGACATCCCTCCTCCCAATTTCCACATGACGGAGCCTTCGACCACCATTTTCTACCCATCATCATCCATAAGATCCCCCGTGGAAGCCCCCATGGAGACTTCCCTTGATGATCCGCTTGACCTCTCTTCAGTGATCACCCTGGGCTCAACATCAGTAGACCCTTTATCTGCTTACTCTTCGGTCATCCCCCATGACATTGCACATGTGAGCCTTTCTTCACATGATGATGAGTCAAGTATCTCTACCACGGTAAGTGGCCCCCCTTTTTCCAATCACCCCATATTTCAATCTGATGAAGACATTATGGAAGCGCTGACCGATCCTAACTTTTCGTGGGATGATATGCACCACCGTGCATACTTCCTCCCATAGTAGTCCCATGACCAATATGCTATGGAAACTAAAGACTTCATTCCTAATGAAGTCGATTGGTTTAGAAATCCCATCCCTGCACCTGATGCTTTGGAAGAAGTAAATATGGCCAATATCTCTCCTACCATTAAAATTGACATTTTTGACAAACCAAGGATAGAAGAAAATATCACCTTGGGTGCCCATTGCACCCCGGAAGAGGTTGAGGCTTACACCAAGCTATTCAAATAATTCCACGATATTTTCACCTGGTCCTATTCAGAAATGCCCAGACTTAATCCTGCCATTGTCAAACACCATATCGATACATGGCCTAATGCCAATCTTTTTCGTCAAAAGATGAGACCCATTAATCCTTCCAGATGAGAAGTTGTCAAAGCCGAAATTGATAAGCTCAAGCAGGTTGGTTTTATCTATCCCATTGAATACACCACTTGGGTGTCCAATTCGGTTCCTGTTCTCAAGAAACAAGGCACCATCTGTGTCTGCACTGAATTTCACGATCTGAACAAAGCTTGTCCCAAAGACAACTTCCCCACACCATTCATTGACCAAATCATTGATGAGTGTGTGGGGCACGAGGTTTTATCTTTTATGGATGGTTTCTATGGGTACATCCAAATTGTTATCCATCGTGCTGATCAACTCAAAACCATGTTCATTAGTCTGTGGGGAACCTTTGCCTATCGAGTCATGCCATTCAGCCTTAAAAATGCAGAAGCCACTTTTCAGTGGGCTATGTCTTACTGTTTTCATGACCTGGCTCATATTATCCTTGCTTATCTAGATGACCTTATTGCACGTTCTAAACATTGGGCACAACACCTCCACGATCTGCGTACCGTCTTTCTCCGATGTCACAAGTAAAATATCCACCTTAACTCACTAAAGTGTGTCTTTTGTGTGCTTGTCGACCGTCTTCTAAGCTTCATTGTGTCTAAATATGGTATCACTCTTGACCCATTAAAAGTTCAAGCAATCCTTGAGCTTCCTATCCCCCACACTTTAGGCCAGTTACAAAGCCTCCAAGGCAAAGCTAATTTCTTATCAGTGATGACCTTTATTGTTGCGGTGTAGATTCTGTCCTTCGTCATTGTCTCACACATGCTAAAGTAGAACAAGTCCTCAATTCTTGTCATAGCGGTGCTTGCGATGGCCACCTCTCCGGTCTCGCCATTGCCCAGAAAATTATGCACGCTGGGTACTTTTGGCCTTCTCTCTTTGGTGATTACATTGAGGCAGTCAAACACTGTCCCAATTGCCAAACATTTTCCCCTAATGCACGAGCCCCTCCGCTCCCCTCCATCCTGTCATCTCCACTGATGCCTTCTATAAGTGGGCCATAGACTTTATGGAGTGTCGACCATCATCAGCTGGTAACCAAAGTATATCATCGTGGTGGTTTACTATTTCACTAAATGGGTTGAGGCCATGCCAATGTTTAACAACACGACAGCTACCGCACCCCTCTTTTTCTTTAACCATGTGATCGCTCAATTTGGAGTTCCGAAATAATTGGTCTCCGACTATGGCTGACATTTTGAAGATGAGATATGGTGTGAACTATCCTCATTATTGGGCTTTGAGAACCAATATTCCTCCTCTTATTACCCCCAAGGTAATGGCCAAGTTGAAGCAGTCAATAAAATTCTTAAAACCATACTTCAACAGACGGTGGTTAAGCACAAAACCAACTAGCACCTTATGCTCTTCCCTGCTTTGTGGGCCTATAGAACTTTTGTTAAAACCGCCACTGGGTTCACTCCTTTCCACCTTGTTTTTGGAGAGGAGGCAGTCTTACCAATCGAGTGTGAAATCCCTTCCCTTCATCTAGCCATCGAACGTCTTTCTGACACCCAACCTTTAGAATAGAGACCTATCATGCTTTAACATGCTTCCAAAGACCTTCATGTTGCATTGAAAACCAATGAAGCGACTAAGAAACACACCAAAGCTCAATATAACCGAAAAGTCCAACCTCGTTCTTTTCACGAAGGTGATCTTGTTCTAGTGTATGACTAGGCCCATGATGTCCTTGGTCATGGGAAGGTCGACTCATTATGGCTAGGACCTTACATCATCAATAAGGATTTAGGCAAGGGAGCATATCTATTAGAGGACTTCGAAGGCCATCCCCTTCCCAACCCTCACAATGAACTCTATCTGAAGAAATATTACCCTTAGAATTTCCTTCCGGAAATGCATGTTTTATTTTATTTAGGTAGCCAACTCATTCTTTTTAGTGATTTGATACTTCACCAGGACACATTTTTCCAAGAACTGTCAATTCACCCCTCCTCAAAATTGAATTTCTTCACTTGCAACACTCGTATTGAGGGCACCACTTTTCCCCCATACTTGCCCACGCTCATGTTGAATTTTGTTGTGAGTTACCATCTTGTACTCATGTTTTCATGGTCCCCATTGGACCTTTTTCTATGTGGTAGCACCATCGAGTCACCCTTGTCTAGAGCATCCGAGTTGAGTCATCATTGCATTCATGGAGTCTATCCCGAGTCCCTTTGAATCCCATTATAGTCATCCATCCTTCCATGCTTGGTCCCTCTCTCGTGTTGCACATTATGGCCTTCAATCCCACTGTCCCCTATCCCTCATGATATTGTGTCATTCGCTGCCAGGTCATCCATACCCTTTATGCTCTAACAAGGGAAGTCATCTATTCACTACTCAGTACCCCCCATTCCATCATCATCATTGGTTTCAATCTGTTAGTTGCTCTACTATTTTCTCTCGTGGCTTAGTTGAGGATCCCTTATTTTCTCACCTATTGCAGACCTCCTTCTGTCGAGCTCATTCATTCCAAAAGATAGGTCTAGAGGGTGGTGTACCTTGGTTCCATCTTCCACTATTGTTCAGTGCCTCGAATCAGACAAAGGGACTCCTTATTTCCCTTTGACTTGATTGTTTCTCAGCTCCAGCTCCTTTCATCATGATCGAGATCCGTATACTTGATGGTTCAGTGATGCAACAGTTGATATCGATGATTCCTAGGTGTGTGTGAGATGTCTCAACCCTCATGAGGGGGTGGCCCTACAGGTAGCCCACCACATACCTGGATGACCTCTTCATCACAACCTTTGATGCAGCTCCATACATTTCATGATGTTAGCCTCAGCAACTTCCAGCACCTTCTTGATTGCATGTATCAGTCAGATTTTTAGAGCCCTTTCCTATTTACAGGGGCATCTAGGTTGCTTTTGTATCTCATGTACTCAGATATTATTTTAAAATTCTCGGCTGTTATCCCAAGCACAATATGTATATGGGATTAATTATCATGTTATTTACCTGGCTCATGTTTATGCCAGCATTTATTATAGTGGCCAGTCCCATGGTTTTCCGAGCGCCTTATTTTTTGAACTATTGCCTCGACAGGCATAGGTATGCCTCCCCCGCTGCCTATAACAGGTAATCACTCATCAAAGATACTTGTTGCACTTGCAAGTCTCACCTCCTCAGGGTCTATTTATTTCAGTACTTTGTTCTACCTTACACTCCTCTCTGTTTGACTCCCCCCTTCGACGTCTAGTGATTGAGTTCTTACAACGTACTTCGGTCATATGATTAGCTCCTAACACTCGCACGTTGGGGGAAAATTTGTTACACCATTTTTTGGTCATCTAACCCATTTTTATTAGATGGACCCAAGTACACCATGTAAGACCAATTTTACCCTAAGTAAAATCGCATTCACTATGAAAAATAACTTAGTAAACCACCTTTATTAAGTTGTTTATGGTATAAATAGGAAACCCCATGAGGAAATATTAAATAAATCTATATTTTTTTTATTTTCCTCAAGGAATAATTAATTAAACAAAAGTTTGATTAATATTCCTAGTTATGTTTAGCCCAAAACAAGGAAATTAATTAGATAAATCATTATTTATTTTATTATTTCCTAAATAATAGTTGTTTTTTTTTGTAAATTTGGTAGTACCTCGCTATTTTCTATTTATAATTTGAAAGCAGGTTACAAAAAATAAAATTCTAGACTTTGGCCTCAACCTGCCCATACGAAACTAGGTCTGTTGGCCACCTTAAAGCATTAAAAGAAAGCCAAAATTGAAACTGTTTCATTCGTCCATGAGACTCCTTAGCTAACTGCCCTATTACGCAATTATCTACAAGTTGGGGGATTAAAATATGTCCATAAAAAAAACCAAAATGCATCTGAAAACCATGAGCAAATTGCAATTCAAACTAGCCATCAGAGGAATAAACAGGATCAGGATCCTTGACGGTGGAACCAGGCATATCCACTTGCTGCAGCTGCTGAAGTTGTTTTTCCATTCGGCCCACACAATCATCAATTCTACTGATACGATCAGTAGCCTGATACTGAGTAATTTTGATGTGATTCAGCTGGTTCTGAATATCCTGAAGAAAATCCACAATTTTTTGTTCAATCTTTGCTGAAGTAGGAGGAAAAATCTGCATTGCCTTAGCCAAAAGACACTTGACTATCCAGTAGGTATAGACAGTTTGCTGGAACAAAGTTAGATGACCTCTAGTATTACCAGGATTGGTAATAAAATCCATTATTTCTTCTTCCACTTCATTATCTTCTAGTTCAGTATTGATTTCTTGTTCCCCACCTCGAATCTCTTTCCAAATAGTGGATGATTTACTAGGAACATAGTTGACTGTGAGGGTTTCTAAAACCTCTTGGCGTGACTTCCAACCACATTTTTTAGAACTAGTCTCAGGTTGGGCCTACTGTTTGCCTTTAGTAGAAAGATGAGGAGATCGACACTTCCCCATGATGGAGAGAGGCCCCAATAGAGCTGGCTTGTTGATGGAAGGTATACCGCCCAACTTCCTCCTGTGTTGCCTCCGAGCGTTCTCAAGAAAAGAACATTGCATGGCAGAGTGAAGATAGCGATATAAGAAATTTACCATATTGAAGACATTCTATTGAAGATTGCAACAAGAAACAGTGAAGGAGGCATCTTGAAACATCATTCTTGATCCTAGTTGGAAAGTGATCACCTAAACTAGGTGGGGCCCACACAAGTGATTTTTGTCGCAAAGTCTATTTTTAGACTATGTCTATTTTTAGACATGTCGATCATATTCTATGAGTTGCAGGATGCTATTTGTGGATGGTTGGTCAAGTTGGAAAAATAGATGGACTTCTATTTTTAGACATATTGGGCGGAGTTTATTTTTAGATTGCCAGCCTAAAAATAGATATGTCGAATATTATTAGCTCTTAATAATATTTGGACTATAAACATTATCTTATTCTCTTGGAGCACTTCAGTTAAGTGCACAGATGTGGCACAGGAGCTGACAGAAGGAATTACGCTATTCCTGAGGGTTTAGTGGAGTTATTTCATGGAGACTTTAGTTAGAACTCATGTGACAGAGTTTGGTGGAGTTGTAGAAGTAGTTGGTGGAGTTGTGTTCAGTTTAACTCAGTTAGACACAGTTGAGCTAGTTGTATCTAGTCTAACTGATTGATACACTAGTGAGAGTGGTGTGAATTAATTATTAATTAATTCACTAATTATTAACTCATTAATAAACTGAAGAATACATCAGTTAACTACAGTGCATGGACAGTTTCAGTGGAGACCAGTGGAGAGGTAGGTGAAAGAGCAGTGTGACTATCAGTTGTGACTATAGTGTTGCATGATTTGCAACACACAGTGGTTGGAGATGCCAATGAGGATTGCATGGTCAATATAGGATGGATTCAAGTTCATCCAGAGCCATTATTCAACAGCGATTGCGTAGTAGAGGCAGGCTAGCAGGTGGCAGAGATCGGTGCATGAGATTTGCTAGATCGGACCTGATTAGTGTGTACCAATTGGAGATTGTATTGAGAGCTTGTTAGGAGCTTTGTATGATGATTTTTACATGATATCTATGACATATAATATACATATAGTTGGTGGTTTTCAGATTTAATATTTCCCATAAATTACTGTGTTCATATGTGTGAATTTTTTATGGTTTTAATGTGTGCATGCAATTTATTTTATTTCCGCAATTAATGATCAATGGTATAAGAGATTCTGTATTGTGCATGAAGTCCAACAGTGTGTGATCAGGATAATCTCGGATGTATAACATATCAGTTATATAAATTTCTACACATTCCATCGTCGGTCTGACAGCACAGGCTGTTGACCATGCCAGATCATTAAATTCCGATCGATCGCACACTTCCTTAAGCATGGATCAAGCTACACCATTATAAATCTTAATTGTGTGAAGGACGGTAGGCAGCCAGCTATCATGGCTTGTCATTACGCTATTGACATATGTACACCCCGAACGGGGGGTTATTTCCTAAATAATAGTTATTTAAACCTTATTTAAATAATATTCTTTGTTAAATATGACTAAATCACCCTTAAATAATTGAAAAAATCATTATTTATTTAATTATTACTCAACCACATACTTAAAATGATAAATAAATCATTTATTTATTTATTATTTACAAATAAAGGGATTTGACCCAAGTCAAATTCATTTTCCCTCCAACAAATATAATAAAATATTCCATACAAGTTGGATCTTGATTTGGTTAATAATATTTTAACTATGCACCAATATCTAGACTAACTCAATATTTTGTTATAAATAGAAGGGTTTTCCCATTCATTTATCACCTTCTGTTTCCTAAAGATCACTCTAGGTCTATACTTTTGGTCTGACTATTGATCCACCATCATATTCATATTTTGCTACTATTTTTTTCTGGGTTTTCTACACCATCAAGAGAGAGGAGTTCTAGATCTGAAGTGCTGAGGACTTTAAAGAACCCATCCCATTGAGGAGAACTGGGAACACCCTCTTGTGTTTTCCTCCCAAGTACCCCTAATACAAAATTCATTCAACATATTCTTGTCTTGTCTATTGGATGCATGGAGTAAATCTTGTTTTTTCTACTTTTTAATGTCTTCTAATGCATAGATCTAGATTTTTGCAGCATTTATCTTGATCACCTAACTGCAGATCTGAAGATATTGACATCCATCTTTGTTGTTAGGGCTGTTTTTATGCACAACTAAAGTGGTATTTTTTCGTACGCTTGGAATTAATATTCATACTAACAACTACAACAAGGCTATGTTGTTGAACTTTGTAGCTTGGGAGGTACTACACAAGCCTATTGAGATCGGTTTGTGTGAGTTTCATCACAAAAACATTTGTGGGAAAAGAAGACAAGAAAAGGGATTTTGGACCCAAGATGGCGTTTAAAATCTAAATGAAAATTAAAAAGGAAAACTAATATTTCCAAAGGTCTAAGTGGATAAAACCCATAATTTAAAGAGGGTTGCTTAGGAAAAACTATTTAATGAGGCCTTAGGATGAAGGAAAGAACATCAAGTGAGAAGGAGCTCATTTGATCAAGGGGGCGAAGAGAGATGTATTCCTAAAGTAGGTCGAGAATGAGGGCTGAGTAAGGGTTGCTAAAGGGAGGTCATGGTCATCCTCCAAGAGAAAGATCATCAAGTGAGGGTTCACAATAATTTTGCAAACCTTAATGGTCAGTTCGAGCTAGGAAGTAGGATGGAATATTGTTGGTTCTCTTTTGGCAGATCAAGCTTAAGAGAGGTTGCTCATGATAATCTGGGCATGTGATTTCAATGGTGTCTTTGTGTGAAGGCTGCATCAAATTCTGAAATGTTGAAATTTACAACAAGAAATAGTGAAATTGGAAACCAAAAAGGACAAAAAAAATTGCGCCCACACTGGTGAGGAATTTTGATGCACCAAGAGTGAGGAATGTGAGGCGCATAATTTATTTTTCCCTTAAATATATTGGACAATAAATTGTAATTTCACCTCCTAACAACTTGTGTCAGTTAACTAAGTCATGATGACTGAGTTAGCTCAACAAATTCGAGTTGAGTTTATAAGATGAGGAATCTAGAGGGATTCTAATATTTTTGGGGTCCAGTTGCATTTGATGCATTAGTAGGGTGCAGGTGTGAATTAGTTAACACAATTAAATGAGTTAAAATTAGTTTAACTAGATCTAACTAAGTGATGAGCTAGTGAGAGGTCCAGTGAATTAAATTATATTTAATTCAGAATGAGTGATAAATCAGATAACTAATAATTCACTATTAATAGTTTCATGCATTTCAGTTTCGAGGAAGACCCAATTGAGACAGAGGTTAAAGGGAACATAACTATAAGTTGTGTTTAGAGAAAATTTCCCATGTGTAATTATAAAGTCATAAGGTTGCCATGATGGATTGTGCAATCAAGGAAGACCGATTTTCCTAATTAATAGGGAGTTAATTCCCTAAGAATTGCATGAGAAAGGCAGGTTGAAGTAAGGCTAAGAATTGGCTAAGTACTAGACCGAGTTTTCCTAGATCAGCAGGAGACAATTGGCAGAGTGCTGGAGAATCTCATGAGATATTAAGCATTATATTGTTTCATGATTCCTTGACTTAATAAACAATAGAGAAAGAGGAGTTTTGAGCATTTGTTTTCCCCAGATACATCTTGTGTTGTGCGATTGATAATTTTTTTCTCTTACTTATATGTGATTGTGCGATCGTGTTTTTTTTCCACAAATTGTAGGAAGGATGGAATTTCTTGTTTTAGTACATTACAAGATCAGATTGAATCTCATTGGTTAGATGTTTTACATGATATCATAGCAAGAATTTTTTGGGCAATGAGTTTGCAGAGAATATCTGATGATTTTGGTGTAAAAATTTCAAAAATAAATAGAATATTTGGATTCCTTTCGAAAAACTACCCAAATGGAAAAAAAAAATTGGTCGAATCATAGCTCGGATGAGGGAGATATCGTCGATTTAAAATCAACTATTTTTTAGAAACTTTTGTAGCAACGAGACAATTACAATGTGCGCGAGTCAAGAATATATATGCACTTGAGGTACCAGATGCATGCAAAGCTTTGAGGAGCAAAACATAGGTTAGAGACTCAATTGTTGAGAGGGAGCTGTAATATTCCTAAATTAGCCTACAGCTAATTAGAATATCAAAGTTTTGTTTTGTCACTTAGATAGGTGAATAAGTGGGTAGGGAGACCCATAAATATATTTATTGTGAATAAAAATTCTTCTCATGTGAAAGTGGTTCATCTTTCCAACTCAATAAAGCACCCTAAGGTGTGAAAATGGGCTAAAACATGTGGATTGGGTCAACTTTGACCAAATCAACAGAGCTGTCATGGAGGAGTGGACATTAATGGAGGGACAACACAGTTTTAGATGGAGACACATTGCATGGAAGTAGAGTCATTAATGGATGGGGCTTAGGGTAAGGAATCTCATATCTTATAAAAGGAAGAGGATGGCAGCCATATTATTCATCTTGGTATATTTTATATTTTGATATATGGTCTGTTTAGACATATAACTTTCTTTAGTTGTTTAGCTAAGATTGTATGTGTTGTTTAGCACAGGGTGTTCCTGATCGGGAATCCCACCTCTTCCATTGAGGAGCTCTTAGAGGATTTTTCACTATACTTCCACAATCAGGCATTTGGTCTAGCTTTAGTCTCATGTATAATGTAGTTCTGTTTAGAGTTGGGTTGTGTTGCAGGGGTGTAGCAATGGAGGAGAGAAATCTCCAATTTTGGAGCTTATTTTCCAGTGAGGGGACCAACCCTTCACCTATTGAGTTGATTGGGTGTTGTTGCAGCTGATATTTCATTCCTTCAGTCCCATATCAGTAGTCATTCCCTAGGAGTGCGTAAGTCAGGTAGCAGAAATGTAGTGGGCAACTAAAAGAAGGCTGAAAATCCAAACTTAAAATCTGGCCAAACCATTTCTGGGTTTTTCTGGGTGTTTTGAGTAGAATCTGTGGTTAAAAGTGTGGATCAATCTAAGCACTCTAAGAGCCTTCTGAACATGGTTCTTCTTCATAATAACAATAGTTTCCAGCAGTAGCAACAGTAGCATCACACATTTCCAGTGCTTGGTTTCTTTGGTGTATTTCAACCATCTTGTGGATTGAGTGCATTCCTTTTGGAGCACTATGTATTTTCATTTTATGTTGATATATAATGATATGGCTCAGCTATTTTCTTCCCATATTTATGATGTTGTGATGTATTCTGACATTTTTCTAGTTCTACATGTTTAATTCTGATTTTACCATAGTTAGAATTGTGCATATGTTCTATATTCCTGTCTTTTCCATTTTGGAATATTACAGTGGTATCAGAGCATAATCTTGGCTTAGCCTGTGGATCTCAGCCATTATTCTATCAGGAGATTAAGGAGAAGGAGAAAGAGATCAAGATGATGGAAAGAATGAGTTTTATCTCATCTCTTTTCAGATCTAAGAAGGACCTCACCAAGGAGGTCAAGCAAAGAAAAATGGAGAAAAGAATTGAAATCACACTAGGGTTTCATGATGAGGAAGGCCCATGTACTTCCTATCAGCAAAAGGAAGATCCGGTATTTCATAGAGCTCCAAAGAAACATGCTCTACCCTTTTCCTTTGAAGACAAGAGGGAGGAAGATGGAGGAAACATAGATAATGATATTCTAAGTGAGTATCTTGCAGAATATAAGTCTCAACCTAGAGATTTCAAGGAAAATATAACTCTCCCACAGTTCATTCATCTCAAAGAAGAAAGGAGACCTTGCAGCAATAGAAGGAAAGATGGCAATAGATTTCTACTGTCTACCTTTGATGGGTCATCCACATGCACAACAAGGGCTTGCGAAATGAATTTGGATGCATTTTTCCTTCTACATCTAGTAGTAGAGAAAGAAGTTTTTGAGATTGCAGCGCTGCATCTTGAGGGTGAAGCAAAAATTTAGTGGTTCATCCATTTGAGTCATGCAAAAGTGACTGCCTATGCAGATTTTACTCAAAGGGTGATCAAGAAGTTTGACAAGAAGAAATCAGAGGAGAAGAAGCCTTCACCACCACTTGTTGTAGCAGAAGTTGCATTAAGAGAAAGAAACCTTGCATCTTTGCTTAGTGATCTTGATCTCTTGACATATGGGATCCCATGCACTATTCTAGAGATGCATGAGGAGGAGGAGACTTGTACCGAAGCTGATACAACTAGGGAAGAGTAGCCATCATCATCAGCAGTTGGGGAAGCCATCACACTAGAAGGAGGAACCCTTGTAGCAGTACAAGATGTTCCCAAGATTTACCAAGGTATGCACATATTTCCATTTTCTGTTACTTTGGCACATCATATGGAGGATTGTGGGAATGTACCATTGCATGACCCAGGGTCAAATTACATTGTCTATTTGGAGCAGCAGACTATCATTGCACTGAGTAGCCTTGATTTTTTCAAGGAGAAGATATAGATTCATCCTAGTGTGTAATTTTTGAGCTGCACACCACTCTTTGGGTTGGAGCGTAGATTCTTGGAGGATGGGATGAGTATTGTCCAGAACCAAGCCATGCAGAACTATGTGTTCAACATTGAGTATGATCTTAAGACAATAGATGCACCATTATGGAGATCAACAACACTGTCATTGAGCAGTAGTGATGAGTTGGGGGCCCAACCATTATTGGAGCTTTCCAATGCCCTTTCTACATGTATAGCAAAGGATAGGCAGAGGGTTGATAAAGGGCATCTTATGAGGGATGAAATATTCCATTATTATGATGGACACTTTTGGATGAGCACTTCACATTTTGATGAGAATCTTTTGCCTACCACTTATTTGGATCCTTATGAGGTCAACATGGTCATTGATGAGTGGTCATCATTTGGAGATCTCCAAGAGATTACATTTCAACATCCCATGAAATGCAAAGGTAGAAATCTGATTTGGGAGGATGGTATTCTCCATTGGGGGGGGTACCTATTTTGAGCATTGTTGAAATTGCAACAAGATGATGAGCTTAGTGAAACGATTCGCCTTCACTAAGTGGGCCCGTAGGCTATTTTTGGCGCAAAGTCTATTTTTAGACATGTCGATCATATTCTATGAGTTGCAGGATGCTATTTGTGGATGGTTGGTCAAGTTGAAAAAAATAGATGGACTTCTATTTTTAGACATACTGGGCGGTATCTATTTTTAGATTGCCAGTCTAAAAATAGATATGTCGAATATTATTAGCTCTTAATAATATTTGGACTATAAACATTATCTTATTCTCTTGGGGCACTTTAGTTAAGTGCACAGATGTGGCACAAGAGCTGACAGAAGGAATTATGCTATTCCTGAGGGTTAAGTGGAGCTATTGCATGGATACTTCAGTTAGAACTCATGTGAGAGAGTTTGGTGGAGTTGATTGATGAGTTAATGGAGTTGTGTTCAGTTTAACTAATCTAAACATAGTTGAGCTAGTTTTATTTAGTCTAACTGATTAATACACTAGTGAAGAGTGATGTGAATTAATTATTAATTAATTCACTAATTATAAACTCATTAATCAACTAAAGAATATATCAGTTAACTTCATTGCATGAATAGTTTTAGTGGAGACCAGTGCAGAGATAGGTGAAAGAGCAGGTTAACTATCAGTTGTGACTATACTGTTGCATATTTGCAACTACCAGTGATTGGAGGAGCCCATGAGGATTGTGCAGTACAAGCCAGGTGGTTTATGTTATTTAATGAGCCATCCTACAACATTGATTATGCAATAGAGGCTGGCTATCAGGTGGCAAATATTGGAGCATGTGTTTTTCTAGATCTAGCTTGATTAGTGTGTAGCAATTTGAGGTTGTGCTAAGAGCTTGTGAGGAGCTTTGTACAATGATTGTTACATGATCTCTATGACATATAATATAAAGATAGTTGGGGGTTTTCAGCTTTAAGCTTTCCCATGAAATACTGTGTTCATATGTGTGATTTTTTATGGTTTTAATGTTCGCATGCAATTGATTTTATTTCCGCATGTAATGATCAATGGTAGAAGAGATTCTGTATTGTGCATGAAGATAAAATAGTGTGTGATCACGAGAATCTCAGTGAATAATATATTAGTGATTCAAATTTATACATGGTATCAGAGTGATATTGATCATTGGAGCAATTGTAAAACATTGAAGCGGTTGAATTTTGTGCTGGTGGAATTCGAATTTGCAGTAGTGTTTTCTTGGTGTCGAAGTTGAGATGTCTTTCAACGGATTGCGATTGGAGTATGCCCTTGAGGAAAACTTGAATTATATTTCATGGAAGGACAGGATGGAGGCAGTGTTAGATGACAACGTGTTGAAGGAGTTCATAGATGCAGAAATTCCAAAACCTGCTTCTGGCGATGCTGCCGTACTTGACGCATGGAAAAAGAAGACAGCAAAGTGTCGAAGGATTCTGTTGGAGGGTGTGAAGGATCACATAGTGTCTAGCCTTCATGGTAAGGCTTCTCCATTCTTGATGTGGAAAGCTTTGACAGATTTATTTCAAAGCAAGAACGACCAGAGGAAGTTGGCGCTCAAGGATAAACTCAGAAACATAAAAATGGAGAAAGGCGACAGTATGCCCAAGTATCTCACGAAGTTCATCCAATGTAGGGATGAGTTGGGAAGTGTGGGGGTTACTGTTGATGAAGAGAAATTGGTGAGCTTGGCTCTCCTTGGGCTTCCAAAGAGTTGGCATTTCTATCAGGACTCTGTCAATGGTCGGGAAAAATTGCCAGGATGGGAGCGACTTTGGTCGGATCTTGTGCAAGAGGAGATAAGGCGAAGTACCAGGGATGGATCTTCATCAAAGAACTATAATGAAGAGAATTTCACTTTGGATGCCAAAGCAAAGAAGGGGAAGAGCAAGAAAGCTCTTCAATCTGGTGTGAAAGGCAAGAAGCAGGACATGTCCAAGGTGAAGTGCTTTCACTGTCACCAACACGAACATTACACCACTAGTTGTCCACAGAAGAAGAAAAATAAGCAGGCTGCTCGATCTGCAACTCGAGAGGCCTTAGCCTCGTAGTTTGAGCTGGATTTTTTGCTGATCGCATGCTTGGTCTCAATTTTGATGGGTTCAGTGTGGATTCTTGACAGTGGTGCGTATTTTCACATGATAGGAGATTGATATTTGTTTACTGATCTGGATGAGAAATATCTTGGAGTGCACATCGATATGGGCGATGATGGTAGATACAGTGCGAACGGTATCGGTACCATTTCCTTTGAGAGGGAGTCTAGTAAACCCTTCGTATTGAAGGAAGTGATGCATGGTCCAGGATTGAAGAAGAATCTGATCTCTGTGGCGATGTTAGAAGACAAGGGATATGATGTTGTCTTTAGCGAGGGAAAGGCTTTCCTGCGTATTAAGGAAACTGGTGAGACCCGGAGGATAAGGGTTCGAGTTAAGAACCTTTATCAATTGCAGGTAGATGGCTGCGCAGCAATGGCAGCCAAGGCAGAAGGAGTGGTGAACTGGGATGATGGCGAGTTGTGGCACTGGAGATTGGGCCATCTTCACCATGGAGCTTTGAAGATACTACAACAGATTTCTATTGGGATTCCTAAGGGTACTCTTGCGCAGTCAGATCAGTGCAAGGGGTGTACCTTGGGAAAATTTGTGAAAGCCACCTTTCACGAGAAGGATAGTCGCACCACGACGATCCTTGATAGAATTCACACAGATGTGTGTGGACCTTTCTCAGTAGCTTCGACAACAAAGCACAGGTATTATGTGATATTTGTTGATGATTTTTCTCGGAAGTTTTGGATCTTATTCATGCAAAAGAAGAGCGAGACATACTCAAAGTTCTGTGAGTTCAAGGCACTGGTTGAGAAAGAATCGAGGAAGAAGGTGAAGGCTCTTACGAGCGACAATGGTGGTGAATTCATCTCTAGCGAATTCAAGGAATTTTGCAGCGCAGAAGGAATTCGAAGAGAGCTCATAGCACCTCATAACCCACAGCAGAATGGGGTTGCTGAGTGGAAGAATAGAAAAATCGTGGGTGCTGCACGGGAGATGTTGCATGATCAGGGCCTTCCCATACACTTGTGGGCTGAGGCATGCAATACTGTAGTATATGTGCAGAACCGTTGTCCTCACAGGATACTTGGCATGAGTACACCCGAGGAGGCGTTTTCTGGTAAGAAGCCTGATATTTCCCATTTGAGGATTTTTGGTTCACCTATTTACATTCATGTGACGAAGGATGCCAGGAAGAATTTGGAGCCGACCGCAGAGGTTGGGATATTTGTGGGGTACACTGATACGCCCCACAACTATCATGTGTATTTGCCAGACAGTCGCAAGACTGTTGTGTGACGGGATGTCAAATTTCATGAGGAGAAAGCCATGAAGTGTTCTCTTGAGAGGGAGCCACACTTGCATGCAGATGAGGAGCTATTAGTTCCTAAGGATGAGTCTCTGGATGTGGATCAGCCACAAGAGGAGGTTCATGGAGTGGAAGAGACCACTCAAGCAGCGCCAAACATCAGAGGGCGGAAGCGCACTACAGAAGCTGAGCAACTAGCTCAAGATGCAGAGAGGGTTTTAGGAGCACCTACATCACAGCGCAGACAGAGACAGTCACTTGATCAGTACACTAGATACATGGCTCTCATGAGTCAATGTATCGTGACAGAGCATCCTCTTTCGAGGAAGCTGTGGAGGATCCCGCATGGGTAGATGCCATGGTGGAAGAGTATGATTCGATTGTCATAAACAGTGCATGGGAGATTGTCCCAAGGCCGGAGGGGAAATCAGTGGTGGGTTCGAGATGGATCTACAAAGTGAAGCAAGCAACTGACGGAAGTTTAGAGAAATACAAGGCAAGATTTGTTGCCCGAGGCTTTTCACAGATTGAGGGGATCGATTATGAGGAGACCTTTTCACTTGTCGCAAGGTATTATTCCATATAGATGATTCTTGCTCTCTCAGCGTAGATGGGGTGGCACATTCATCAGATGGATGTGAAGACTGCGTTCCTCAATGAAGTGATTGAGGAGGAGGTATACATAGAGCAGCCCGAAGGTTTTTAGATCCTCAGCAACGAGTCGCATGTGTGCAGGCTCAAGAGAGCACTGTATGGGTTGAAACAAGCACCTCGTGCTTGGTACACATGGATAGCCAGTTATTTCACCGGACTTGGTTCTCCAAGAGTGAGGCGGATCCGAGCCTATACCAGATTTTGGTGGAGGGTAAGTTGCTGATCATTGTACTTTATGTAGATGATTTGATTTTTACAGGTGATGAACTGTTGATACACTCGTGCAAGGCTGATCTTGCAAAGGATTTTGATATGAAGGACTTGGGCCTCCATTATTTCTTGGGATTAGAAATTTGGCAGCGCAGTGATGGACTGCTTGTTTCTCAGGGTAAGTATGCCCCAGAGATATTGGAGAAGTTCAACATGCATGGCTGCAAGCCTGTTGATACTCCTCTTCTTGGTGGTTGGAGGAAGGAGGATGCTACTTCGACGGAGGTAGTGGATGCCACTGTTTCTCGACAGTTGGTGGGGTCACTTACGTATCTGGTCAATACACAACCCGACATATGCTATGCAGTTAACCAACTTTCACAAGCTATGGTTAAGCCTACCAAGCTCTACTAGAAGGCGTGGAAGCATGTATTGAGATATCTCAGAGGCACATCAGGATATGGATTATGGTATAGAAAGTCGGATGAGGTGAAGCTGTGTGGCTTCACGGATGCAGATTGGGCAGGGAGCCCAACGAACAGAAGGAGCACATCTAGAGGTATTTTCAGTATCGGGTTGACAACAGTTTCTTGGTACATTAGGAAGGGGAGATCCATGGCACTCAGTTCAGCAAAGGCCGAGTATATGGCAGCGATTTTGGCTGCATGTGAGGCTATATGGATGAGGAAGATCCTGGTCAGGTTGTTCGGTTCACACTTAGATCCTACTGTGATTTATTGTGATAATCAGAGTTGCATTAAACTCTCGGTTAATCTGGTATTTCATGATAGATGCAAACACATTGATATCCGGTATCATCATATCAGAGATTGTGTGTAGCGGATGATCATGTTACTTTCATACATTCCTACGGAGGATCAGGATGCGATATCTTGACGAAGGTGCTCACCAAGAGCAAATTCGAATACCACAGAGGCAATATTGGGGTGGTAGATAATCCCTATCTTGTTGAGAGGGAGTGTTGAGACTGCAACAAGATGATGAGCTTAGTAAAAAGAGTCACCTTCACTAAGTGGGCCCGCAGGCTATTTTTGGCACAAAGTCTATTTTTAGAATATGTCTATTTTTAGACATGTCGATCATATTCTATGAGTTGCAGGATGCTATTTGTGGATGGTTGGTCAAGTTGGAAAAAATAGATGGAATTCTATTTTTAGACATACTGGGCGGAATCTATTTTTAGATTGCCAGTCTAAAAATAGATATGTCGAATATTATTAGCTCTTAATAATATTTGGACTATAAACATTATCTTTTTCTCTTGGAGCACTTCAGTTAAGTGCACAGATGTGGCACAGGAGCTGACAGAAGGAATTACACTATTCCTAAGGGTTAAGTGGAGCTATTGCATGGATACTTCAGTTAGAACTCATGTGACAGAGTTTGGTGGAGTTGATTGAGGATTTAATGGAGTTGTGTTCAGTTTAACTAATCTAAACATAGTTGAACTAGTTGTATTTAGTTTAACTGATTGATACAATTAGTGAGAGTGGTGTGAATTAATTATTAATTAATTCACTAATTATAAACTCATTAATCAACTAAAGAATAAATCAGTTAACTTCAGTGCATGGACAGTTTTAGTGGAGACCAGTGCAGAGATAGGTGAAAGAGTAGGTTAACTATCAGTTGTGACTATACTGTTGCATATTTGCAACTACCAGTGATTGGAGGAGCCCATGAGGATTGTGCAGTACAAGCCAGGTGGTTTATGTTATTTAATGAGCCATCCTACAACATTTATTATGCAATAGAGGCTGGCTATCAGGTGGCAAATATTGGAGAATGTGTTTTGCTAGATCTAGCTTGATTAGTGTGTAGCAATTTGAGGTTGTGCTAAGAGCTTGTGAGGAGCTTTGTACAATGATTATTACATGATCTCTATGACATATAATATACAGATAGTTGGGGGTTTTCAGCTTTAATCTTTCCCATGAAATATTGTGTTCATATGTGTGATTTTTTATGGTTTTAATGTGCTCATGAAATTGATTTTATTTCCGCATGTAATGATCAATGTTAGAAGAGATTTTGTATTGTGCATGAAGATAAAATAGTGTGTGATCAGGAGAATCTCAGTGAATAATATATCAGTGATTCAAATTTCTACAAGCATAATGTTAGACACTCATCATTGGTTAGATGGGTGATGTTGATGAGCAAGAGGTTTGGAAGCCACTTGCATATTTATGACATCGAGCAGCAGGAGGCAAGACATCGTTGGTTATTCTTGAAAGAGTTTGGTCATCATATGACACATTCTATTTCAAAGAGTAGGTTGGTGGATGGAACTTGGCATGGAACTTACATCATATGGTAGCAAGGAGTTTGGGTATATTGGGGTGATGTGATATATTTCATGTCAACCATCATGTTGTTGATCCATAGTTTATATGGTGATGGTGTGGGGAGGCAACAAGAGTTGTTGTTGCTCTAGTTGTTCTTTGGAGGATATGGACTGATTGCCTTCCATACTTTGCATAATATTGCAGGAGTAGGTGATGGCATTATCATGATGCAAAGGGGCTACTCCTTAGCCTTGGAGGATTAGGAGGTACTTCCACTTTGGAAGGAATCTCCCATATATAGCAGCATTATGATTGATGGCTTTGGCATGTGGTATGCCAAAGAATGGAGATATGAGATGACATGAGCCTTGTCACAAAGGCCAACAACGCTATCACATGGGAGCTTTGGTTTGTTGATAGAGTGTTCCCAGGATCACTTCACATATGATGCACTTGATGAACAAGTAGAATATGAGAATGATGGAGTAGTGGAGGGGGACATCTATCACCATAATATGATCTTCTTGACTTGGATCCCCAAGTATAAGAAGAATGCCTTGCATATAGCACATGGTTCATTCCTTTCCATGGAGATATGTCATACCACTTTGGAGGGATCATCCTTGGACCTTGTTATCATTTTACACTCAGTACATGGTAAAAAATATGTTTTTGCATTTATTTATCATCTAACACAATATTTTCATTCTCTTACCATCTCTATACAGTGCATTTCTCCACAAGAGGTAAAGCCTCTATTTGGGCTTCATAGTCATTTTTGGACCAACATCTATGATGAAGATAGCCATTTCCTGTATGGCTTTGGGCAAGTGTTGTAATATTTCTTGTATGCTTAGTTGATATACAATGCCATGTACTATTTAGTTGTAAATGAGATGACATGCACAACTAGCAAATTGTTTGAAGACAAATTGCCACATCATATTTTGAAACTGTAGTTGGTAAAACTGCGCTGTGACCACCTGGGAAACTGTTGGTACCTTCCAGCACTACATAAAACCTTCAGTACATTCTTCATTTGGATCCCATGTGATGATAATTTCATATTAATTTTACATGGGATGATCTGGGCAAGAACCAAAGAGTGGATATTTGAGGATCCAACTTCCTTTTTGCCTCTTAAAGGCAACATTATTACAGCCCAAGTTCAGCAGCAGTTCTACATTTATCATAAGTGGAGATATAGACAATGTGGGATGGACAATTTGATCCATCATGTTCAGCTATACAACCCACCTTCTTTGCAGGAGCCTAAGGTGGAGGAGATGTTTCATGAGTTTCCATGTTGGAGGGTAACTCACTTTTTATGGATGATAGCTTGGGGATGGAGGCTTCACATGAGAATAATAGCTCCCAATATATTTCAAATTCCATGCCTCAAGAAGGCCTCTAGACCACACATAGTTGCTTCCATGAATATTCCACTTGTTCATGATGAGAGCCATTTTTATTTTTCACCAAAAGCATACTTATACACTTGGGAGGAGAAACTTGGAGACTTATTGATGAGACAACATCTTGGTCATTGGAGGAGCTTATCACATGAACATGCTACAGGAGGAAGAGGATAGGCTCTTCAGTTTGATCCTTACAGTTGCTTGAGGAAAACCAACATTTGGGAGGGGAGGACTATAATATTCCTAAATTAGCATACATCTAATTGGAATATTAAAGTTTTTTTTTGTCATTTAGATAGGCAAATAAGTGGGTAGGGAGACCCATAAATCTATTTATTGTGAATACAACCACTTCTCATGTGAAATTGGATCATCTTTCTAGCTCAATAAAGCACCCTAAGGTGTGAACAGGGCCTAAAACATGTGGACAGGGTCAACTTTGACTAAATCAATAGTGTTGTCATGGAGGAGTGGACATTAATGGATGGACAACGTAGTTTTAGATGGAGACACACTACATGGAAGTAGTGTCAATAATGGATGGGGCTTAGGGTTTGGAAGCTCATATATTATAAAAGGAAGAGGATGGAAGCCATATTATTCATCTTGGTATATTTTATATTTTGATATATGGTCTTTTTAGACATATAGTTTTCTTCAGCTATTTAGCTAAGATTTAATGTGTTGTTTAGCACAAGGTGTTCCTGATCGGGAATCCCACCTCTTCCATTGAGGAGCTCTTGGAGGATTTTTCACTATACTTCCACAATCATGCATTTGGCCAAGATTCAGTCTCATGTACAACACAGTTTTGTTTAGAGTTGGGTTGTGTTGCAGGAGTGTAGCAGTGGAGGAGAGAAATCTCCAATTTTGGAGCTTATTTTACAATGAGGGGACCAGCCCTTCACCTATCGAGTTGATTGGGTGTTTTTTTAGCTGATATTTCATTCCTTCATCCCCATATCAGTAGTCATTCCTAGGGAGTGCGTAATTCAGGCAATAGAAATGTAGTGGGCAACTCAAAAAAGGCCGAAAATCCAAACTTAAAATCTTGCCAAACCATTTCTGGGTTTTTTTGGGTCTTTTGAGTAGAATCCATGGTGAAAAGAGTGGATCAATCTAAGCACTCTAAGAGCCTTCCACACATGGTTTTTCTTCATAATAACAATAGTTTCCAGCAGCAGCAGCAGTGGCAACACACATTTCCAGTGCTTGGTTTCTTTGGTGTATTTTAGCCATCTTGTCACTTGAGTGCATTCCTTTTGGAGCACTATGTAATTTCATTTGATGTTGATATATAATGATATGGCTCAGCTATTTTCTTCCCATATTTATGATGTTTTGATATTCCATCATTTTTCCAGTTCTACTTGCTTAATTCTTATTTTACCGTAGTTGTAATTGTTCATATGTTTTATATTCCTGTTTTTTCCATTTTGGAATATTACAGGAGCATAAATTACCTCTCAACATGCAACCTCAAAATAAGTCTCAAAAGGTTGTGGAGCAACCACAATTGGAGAGGCAGAGAGGAGACCGAGTGGAAGTGTCCACTCAAGTAGAGACCTCCATGAGGGGGGAATTTTGAGCCAGATGGGCAGAGGGAGCACATGAAGCCATACCTCCAGGTGAAAGGTGGGGTGACATGTAGAAATAATCCCAAGATAAGAAATTTGGGTAGGGTCCAGTGAGATGGCGTGTCTCATGAATCAAACCTGGCTACGAGGAACCCACATTCCGACAATAGAATGAAGCATCAATTAGATTGATGTAGTTAGATTGATGCAATCAGATGTCAGCAAGATAGAAACCAGAGTGACAGATGTCAGATACTGGAACGTAGATCAGAGTTGGAAAAAATTCAAAGGGTGCGGATGCAGATGTCAACAACAGCGCAGAGAATCCAGTACTAGACAGGTGCAATAGATAGCAACAATCATAAGACTCTGATGAAAAATGCATTATACTGATTCAGTTGTTTGGAGGCTATTCGGTTTCAATATTTGTAGGTGCAAACAACACTAGAGAAGTGTTGCATGCAGAACATTCCAAAGTTACCAGATGGGTATAGATTGAATTCCTTTATTGTTGAGAGGGAGTGTTGAAATTTTCAACAAGAAACAGTGAAATTGGCAACTAGAAAGGACAAAAAAAAATGCACCCACACTGGTGAGGAATTTTGATGTTCTAGGAGTGAGGAATGCGAGGCGTTTAATTTATTTTTCCCTTAAATAAATTGCAAATAAATTGTAATTTCATCTCATAACGAATTTTTTCTGTTAACTAAGTCATTATGACTGAGTTAGCTCAAGAAATTTGATTTGAGGTGATCGAGGTGTATATTTGTGGCCACCCGCCTATTCCACTTGGGCCCTCACCATTGTCTCTTTCAGTTTTTTCAGTTTCCTTAATTACAGAACAATTTACTATTTTTGTCAGTTTTTTGGGTCCTGAATTTTCAGAGTCGTTTTGAGGCCCCAAATGATATTTTTTGGGCATTAAAGGTTTGGAAATTTCATAGACATCACATTAGCAGTTGTAGTCCTTGGAGATAAATTTCTAACGAGGTATCATGTGGGTCAAACATAGATAATATGACAAAGTTACGACCTCGGGAATTTGGCTGCCCAACTAAACCCAACACAACCCATAAACTCTTGTGTTACATCTCCTCGAGTTATGGTTTTGGTTGTTTATGGTTTTCTCTTATTTTTCAAGAATAAAAATGCCCTTGAGCCTTATTGTAACACAATTTAGAGAAACATAACTATCAGTTGTATTTATAGAAAATTTCCCATGTGAAATTATAAATTCATTGGTATGCCATGATGGATTGCACAATCAAGGAATGTTGATTTTCCCAATTAATATGGATTCCATAGGATTTTCATGAGAAAGGCAGGCTGAAGGAAGGCTGAGAATTGGCTAAGTACTAGACCAATTTTGCCTAGATCAACAGGAGACAGTTGGCAAAGTGCTGGCCAAGAATATCAAGAGATATTAAGCATTATATTGTTTCATGATTCCTTGGCTTAATACACAATAGAGATAGAGGGTTTTGAGCAGCTCCTTTTCCCAGATACATCTTGTGTTGTGCGATTGATAATTTCTTTCTCCTAGTTATATGTGATTGTGCGATCGTGTTTTGTTTCCGCAAATCGTAGGAAGGATTTAGTATCTTGTTTTAGTACATTACAAGATCATGTTGAATCCCGTTGGTTAGATTTTCTACATGAAATAGAAGAGAGGGTTGATACCATCTTGACTTGTGGTGGTTAGTTGGCCACTGCAAGGTCTGTGATAAATACCAACATAAATGGAGGAGGGATTGCACTATAATTTAGAGCCATAATAGAAGTAGACGTGGGCGTACATTAAAATCTGAAGTTCATGTCAAGATTCAATCAAATAAATACCCAGAATATATGGATCCATATGAGCTAGGTCAAGTCCCTTATGGAGGCAAGAGTCATTTGTTTTTCTATGGGTGGATAAGGTTTGTTCTACAACAATTAGAAGTGCATAAGTATAATGCCCTAGTGAGGAAAATTTCCTATCATGTTTAGTTCATAAGATATGCCCTTAAGACTATAACAAATTTGCATAGAAGAAGATGGGTTTTGACCCTTAAAGCGAGGTTTATTTTTGCAATATGGACCGCAGAACTGGAAGATGGTTTGTAGATTCAGTATGTGTTGAGACAATAGTTCCAATGGAGGGTGGAACTTGAGTAGAAGATTGAGCATGTATAAGAAATGTGCCATATGAAGAATGGATTGACATGCAGAGGAGTTGATTTTGGTGGACTATTGATATAGTTTTATACAGAGATCTGAAGCAACCTATAAAAAATTAGTCAATGGATTTTTAGTGGCTAATGTGTGACCCTAGTTCAGTCATCTACAAATTGTTAAAACGATGATAAGAGGAGTAGTTCAGATTTGTTCATAGAATGGGAAACAAAGATCAAATTTTCGATACACAAGAACAATGATTTTGAGAGGACTCAATCCATTATTAGGTGGCAGATTTGAAGAACCCTGGATGAAGACAATATTGTGGGCCCTAGATCAGTAAAAATAATTGATTTTAGCTGGGCAGATTGATGGTAGTCCAAGTATAGTTGGAGGGTTGTCAGGTGACTATCAAAGAAGAGCCCTGACTCTTGTTCTTGTGAAGGGAAAAAATATTGGTAGAAGGGCAGGTGTATAGGGCCTAAGGATGTACAGACTTTGAAGTACTAAAGTAGCAGTCAAGTGGTCCAGCCAACTAGCCCTAGCTCACTATATTATAGAGGATTGATAAAGTGAGAAGAAGGGTAGCCTTATAGCCCTAGACTTCTCATCTTGGAGCCGTAGTATGGAAAAAGTGGGAATACCAAATAGTTGTTCAAAAATGGAGTTGTGAACAGCTTGTTACCACTCAAACTAGTAGTGGACCTAATAGGGGTTCCTAAGAGGGAAAATGCTAGGAAAGGGTAGGAATGGTGGAGGCTTAGCTCATTGTCACCACAACTAACACTCCTTACTCTTCATGAAATTTTACCGATGGGAGGAGTCCCGATAATTTAGGAAGTCACTTGTAGAGTATAGGTCAATGAATAGGTGGGAAGTGACCCTAGAAACCCTTTCCCTGAGATAGAATAAAGAGTGGGACTTGCTTTCCTTTTAAGCAAGAGAAATGATCTTCTAGGGAGAGAGGAGGGGGATTTAAGGGTTGAGGGAGAATAATAAGACTTATTAAGGAAGTTATCAATCCCTAAAATCCTTTGGGAACTTGGATTCCCAAATGGTCTTGGATGAAACACCTTTGACACCAAATGGGACCACATGGGGCCAAGTGAACCCAACCGAGGTTCGGGGATGGAATTTAGCAACCAATGATGTTCCTATCCTGGAAAAGTGAGAGGAAAGGATCAGGAAATATTTTTTGCTTCGATAGGTCAAATTGATCCTACTAGATTCTAGCCTTAAGAACACCTAGGAAAAACTTGATTCTAGAGCTAAGGCTTGAGGTATCCGGAGAGTCCACCATCGGAATTGGCCCAAATTATGAGGAGAGTGAGGGGACCCACCAACGCAGTTGCCTCTAGGAGATAGAAGTTTTCCTCTGGCTAGATTCTTGGGAAATTAATGCCCTAGGTGACCTAATGGGGCTAGACCTAGGGAATGTGAAAATTTCTTAATCTAAGAAACCCTAATCGAGTATCTTGATTTAGTACTTCTCCTACTTGAATTAAGTTACAAGTTAATTTCTGAAATATTCAGTAAATTAGCAAAGTAAATACAACTAGCAGCCTACACATACAGATCAAATACTGAATAACATGCTCATAGACAAAGTGACACACAAATGTTCTGGACAACTTTCCCCGAAAAAACCCAATCCAAGAAAACCGGTGCAACTAGCTTTGAAGGGTTTTCATTATTATGCAGAATCCAAGTAGAAAAATCCTAGGCACCAAAACTAGTTCACTCGATAGAGAAATAAAAATGATAGTAATACCTCTATCCTCAGAGACAGAAAATATGGTTGATTCACACCCTCAAATAGGATTTACAGAACTCAATCATATCTTGGCATGCCACCCTAGCACTCTAACATTCCTTGGCACTACCTAGAATACCTTGTCGTTCTCTCCTTAGCACACCTAAAGGTCATTGACACTCCGAGTCAAAAACTCTTATTCATTCATTCCCATGCATTTTTACCTAGTGCTCCATTGAGTTTCCATAACATTCCTTAACACTCTTTGGCACGTGTTGGTACACCCTAGCACCTAGGACATCTTGACATGTTGCCTTCACCTCTAGCATTCCTTAACATTGCGTAGCATACATTTTCACTCCCTCCTTAGCACACCTAGAACTCACTTACACTTCCAATCACAAACTCTTATTTGTTCATTTCCATTCATTTTGATGTTATACTCCCATGTGTTTCCCTGACACTCCTAGTTAACACTTCCTTGCATGTGTAGGTGCCCTAAAAATCTATCATTCCATGGTACTTCCAAGCATGCCTTGTCACTCCTCCTTAGCACACTTGGAACTCATTGACAGTCCACGTCACACACTCTTATTCATTCATTTCCATGCATTATGACATAGTGTTACCATGTGTTTCTCTATCACTCCCTAACACTCCTTGGCACACATTAGCACACCCTAGCATGCTTTCCTAGCACTCTATCATGCCTTGGAACTACCTAACATAACTTTTCACTCTCTCCTTAGCATACCTAGAACTTGCTAACACTCCTTATCAGCCACTCTTATTCATTAATTTCCATGCAATTGAAACTAATCCTCCCTTTTGTTTCCATGGAACTCCCTAGCATGCATTGGCACCACACCCTAGCACTTAGCACATCTTGGAATGCCTAACATTCCTTGGAAATTTTTAAGATGTGTTAGCACTCACTGGGATTCCCTGCACACCTTGGCACTCCCTATTTATCATGCCCTCATAGATATCCTTACTTTCTTGCGACTTGGGAACCCAACCAAATCATTAAAAAAATAATATTGTGTCTCACCCAAAGTCTCCCTTTGTCTAAAACTTTTTTGCCCATCCCCTTATCAAAATCGTAGGCTTGCCTCTTGAAATTCCTATTATTAAATTATCCTAATGCACTTTTTCCATGGGACACCTGGAATTCACTAACACTCCCTGGAAGACACTCTTATTCGTTCATTTCCATGCACTTTGAAATAGTTCTCCCCTTTGATGCCCTGACACTCCCCAACACTCCTCGAAATGAATTTACACTATCTGCATGTGTTAGCACACATTTTCTTTAATTTACATGCCCTGACACTCCTTAACTATCATTTCCTCATAACGACCCTTATTTTTTTAAGACTTGGGAACCTAACCAAGTCTTGCCTCGACTACAAAAAATTGATCAAGTTTCATTTACTACAACTAGACTATGCCTTGTTCACCTAGGAATGGATTATAACTCATCTTAGGCTACCCATGTCTAATATTAACTCATCCCACTTAACAAGTTACCAAGTCAAGGATCACGTCCAAGCGTGGCCATAAAACAACTAAGAAACATAGTTTACATCTTGACATGCCATAACACCTGGAATGTCTAACAATCCCTTGGCACTATGTGGCACATGTTAGTATATCCTACATTCCTTGGCATGCTTTGGAACTCCATAACACACAATACCATTCCATGACATGCCCTGACACTCTAGCATGCCTTGGCATTACCTAACATATAACCTTGTCACTCCCTCCTTAGCACACTTAAAACTCACCGAAACTCCCTATCACACACTCTTATCCATTCATTTCCATGCATTTTGAACTATTTCTCCCTTGTGTTTCCGTGGCAATCCCTAACACTCTTTGGCACACATTGGCACACCCTAGAACTTGGCACATCTTGGCATGTCGCCTTGGCATTTCCTAACATACCTTGTCACTTCCTCCTCAAAACACCTAGAACTCGTTAACAATCCCTGTCACACACTTTTATTCATTCATTTCCATGAATTTGAAACTAATTCTCCCTTTTTTTTCCCTAGCACTCCATAACACTCGTAGACATGCATTGGCACATCCTAGCACCTGGCACATCTTGGCATGTTTCCATGGCCTCTAGCATGCGTTAGCACTGCCTAGCATACCTTGTCACTCCCTCCTTAGCACACTTGGAACTTACTACCACAAATTCCTGTCACAATCTCTTAAATGTTCATTTGCATGCATTATTTTCACCTAGTTCTCACTTTTGGGTCCCTAGCGCTTCCTAGCATGTGTCGGCACAACATGACACTTGGCACATTGTAATGTTACTTTTTCAGAAACATTGTCAAATGACAAGGAAAATCTATTCCAGAGATAGACTACAGGGGAATTTACTGGATTTGTCACCTTTGAACAAGGAATGAGCTCCAGAGGCTACCTAGCCCACTTACAGTCTCTGTCTATAGAGTTATTGTCAAAGGACAATATCCCCAAATAGGGAAATACAGCAAGATTGAGAATCTCTTAAGATAACCCCAACATTGCAGCTACAACAATAAAAAATACATCAAATGGAAAATAGCAGTGAATCATATACACATGCAATGCTAGAGAATACAATGGCCATCATATTAAGACATAGCAGCACATAATAATACAAATCATTGAGGAAATGATCACTCAATAAAAGCACTGGAAGCCTCAAGAAATCTGTACATACAAATATGAAGAACACTGCTGTATATATCAGGCCCTAGGCCATGACTGCGCAGTTATAGAGAGGAACTGCTACATAAATAATGAATATACAAATATATGACAATATGAGCTCAAATAAGAAGGGGGAGCAAGATCTCAATCCCTGAAAATACATAACATTAATCCTTTAAGAGGATTGGCTGAAATCTATGCAGAAACACTATAATACAAAAATGTCAGAGTTGCAGTAGCTACTGCAACTCAAGAGTTGGAAATGGATGGAGAAGGATGAAATAGCTACTGTAGATGAAGAACCCTTCTCCAATGAAAATCTGAAGTGAAAGGCTGATCCTTTCACCCAAGACTTCCCCTCCAAAATCTGCTAATCCCTCACAACAAATATCCACCCATGAAAACGCTGTCTAAGAGAGGGACTGCGCTGCCTCTGATGGAAATTGGTTGGCCTGATGCCAAAGATGATGGGATATGCTCTAGAACCACCTTTTCTGATCTCCCAATGAATATAACATCTCTTCACTGAAAAACAAGCTCCGGATGGTGTAAGGAAACCTCCCCAGCAACACCCAACTACACTGCACAACATCTACTGCAGAAACTGTGCTAATGTAAATGAATGAAGCTATGGCCTGAATGCTTGAATATGGGGAATGGAGTGAAATTCTTCATGAGCTACTCAAGAAGGAGATGAATTCCTAAATAGGACTCCCTCGTGCCCAAAGGCACTACAGTGCTGCTGAACAATAAGAGGCAGCTACAAGTCTCCAAGACTTGGATGCAAAAATGATCAAAAGATAATCTCAATGGCTGCCTTGCTCCTCTTTTAAACAAGTGAGCCTCTCTCCATGGACCCTACTTTGAATAAGGGTTTCCTCTCATCTAGAAACTTCCTCCCTACATTGTCCACTTGTGCTTTCCAATTCATGCCAACGCAGTTTGACTTGGTCAACCTTGGCCAAGCATGTATGCAAAAACCTCCTTTCACACATGGAGGTGTGAAATCCAGCTCCAAATAAGATCCTCTTTCATACTTCGAGGATTTTTATTCTCTATTTATGCAAGTAATGGGTCTCCTACCCATTTTATTCACCTTCTTCATAAAATTGACAAAATTTAATGTTCCTCAAAATTTTGGAACATTACACACATCTTGGCCGCATGCCACTCTGCCACTCTAGCATGACTTAACACTGCTTAGCATACTATCACACACTCTTATCTATTCATTTCCATGCATTTTTAACTAGTTCTCCGTTTTTTTTATGTGGCACTCCCTAACACTCCCTAGCACGCATTGGCACACCTTGACACCTGGCACATCTTGGAATGTCGCCTTGGCACTCTAGCATTCCTTGGCACTACTGAACATAACTTGGCATTCCCTCCTTAGCACACCTATAACTCACTAACACTCCATGTCACACACTCTTTTTCATTCATTTCCATGCATTTGAAACTATCACTCCCTTGTGTTTCCCTAACACTCCATAACACTCCCTACCATGCATTGGCACACCCTAGCACATGACACATCTTGGCATGTTTCTTTAGCCTCTATCATGCCTTAAATAGTCTAACATACCTTGTCAATCCATCCTTAGCACACCTAGAACTCACTGACACTTCCTTTCACAAAATATTATTCGTTCATTTCCATGAATTATTTTGACCTAGTGCTCCATTGTGTTTCCCTGGCACTCCCTAACACTTCCTAGCACATGTTGGAACACCCTAGAACTTGGCACATCTTGGCCGCATGTCGCTTTGGCACTCTAGCAAAACTTAACACTTCTTAGCATACCATGTTAGTCCCTCCTTAACACACCTAGAACTCGCTGACACTCCCTATCACACACTCTTATTCATTCATTTCCATGAATTTTGACATAGTCATGCTCCCTTGTGTTTCCCTATAACTCCCTAACACTTCCTAGCACATGTTGGCACACCTTGGCACCTGAAACATCTTGGATGCATGTCTCCCTAGAACTCAAGTATCATACCATGTCACTCCCTCCTCAACACACATGGAACTCACTAACACTCCCTGTCACACACTCTTATTCATTCATTTCCATGCATTTTGACCTAGTGCTCCCTTGTGTTTCCTTGGCACTCCCTATCACTCCTTAGCACACATTGGCACACCTTGGCACTTGGCACATTTTGGTATGCTTTCCTAGCACTCTAGCATGCCTTGGCACTGCCTATCATATCTTGTCACTCCCTCCTTAGCACACATAGAACTCACTGACACTTCATTTCCATGCAATTGAAACTAGTGCTCCCTTTTATTTCCTTGACACTTTGCCCTCACATTCCCTAGCATGCATTCACACCACACCTTGGCACCTAGAACATCTTGGTATGCCTTAGAACTTGGCTTGTCTTGGCATGCCTATCTTTCCTTGGAAATATTTAACATGTGTTAGTACTTCCTGGCATTCCCTGGCACACCTTCGTATTCCCTAACTTTCATGCCCTCATGGATAGCCTTTCTTTTTTTGCGACTTGGGAACCCATCCAAGTTATTGGAAAAATAATTTTGTGCCCAACCCAAAGTCTCCCTTTGTTTTAAATGTATTTTTCAAGCCCCTTATTGTAATCATAGGCTTTCCTCCTACAATTCCTATTCTTTCAACAATAACCAAAGCTGCATTTATCATTTGACACAAGAAGTTAGTACATAGGTGAGCCTAGGCCAACCCCTTAAAAATAGCCATAAGACATTCCTCTTTTGCATATTCTTGACCACAAGGGTCTAATTGAAAAACAATTAGTTCCTTTAAATATTTGTAGGTTGAGGCAACCACTTCATGCCCTTGAACTCCAAGATAACCCAATATTTACAATTGTTTACAATAATAACCATTATGCACACTTATCCTCTTAGAGTTGGGAAGAGAGGGAGAATACTTGATTGATGCCAACCTTGTAAATGAACAACCTTACCTACTCATTGGTTGGACTCTCCACCACTAGTTGAAGAAGTATTATATAGGTAAGCATTGCAATAATTTTCCTCAACTCATGGGGCACCTTTACACCTTAACCCATGCAAGTGGACCTAAGTCCATGGTACAACCCATCATACTCTAAGATGGTTCTAATTATCTCCTTAAAACTAGGGCATAACACATATTACAATGCCAAATGATCAAGACATATAAAACTTGTGGGTTTTTTTCCTTCATGAAACATAATATAGCTAGTGCTCATCAAACACAATGCACTAACATTGCTAACACACACTAAAAGTACAAGATACCTGTAAGATGTGGCCTACACCCAAGTGCTTACACTACACCTCCATAAAATATTGCACCTTCAACTTTGGATGTCCCAAAACAGTAATATCCTAACCCAGTATGACCTATTTGTTAGGTTTGTGTAATACACTCATTATTAGATCCTTGCACCTCCTTGACACTCCATAAAAAATTTACTCCAACGGTCACCTTCTAAGTTCCAATAGCTCCTTTTGCAACACGACAAAACCACCCCTATATTTTACAACAAATTTTCCAAATTCTTTAGTGGGTTCCACATATATTTCACATGTCTTCTTTGTCTTTCAAAGTGGTAGTGCCAAGGAGAGGGTATCAACTTCGATCAAGGAATTTTCAATTAGTACCACTACTAAGTTGCCTTTGTGCAACTTTTCAAATATCTTCAGTTTTCTTCAAAACTTCTCATGGTGATTAACTTGCTTTTCTACACCTCTAAGTGAGACTACAACCCCCCAAAACTTCTCTAAATATTCCACCTCTTCAACCCTTGTTAGAGTATTTTTAGATGTGCACTCATGCCTTAAGAAGAACATAACACTAGCATCCTAAATGTGCATACTAGTTCCATATTTTAATGCCTTGCTGAAACCACATTATCACACTCCCTAAATTGAAATGTTCACATCTTAAGGCAAAACACATATTTTACTTATGACAACCTAAACTATGCGAGTGACTTCAAGATGACTCCATTTTCCCAAGATGAAAACATAAGCTCTTACAACCCCATTCACACAACAATTTGAATATATTTAACCTAAAGAAAGGCACACACCCTATTCTTTCCAAAATTTTCATATGAAATTTAATATACTAACACTTTTTCACTATTAAACCCACTTACCATATACTGTATTTTATTAACACCCACCCAATATACAAGAAAACTTAAATATTTTCAATACAACCAAGTTAAAAGTACTTTCACATTAAAATTCCAAAAACACAACATGTTTATCTCAAGAAATTTTAATAATAAAATAATTACATAAAATAAATAATAATATGACAAAATATAAGAAAAATGCTTTCATCACACCCAAAAGCATACAATAAAGCGTTACTACTTAAAAAAACTTTGGAAATAAAATTATAGGATTTTTTTGTTTTTTTGGATGATTTACAAAACTCCCATGTTGCTAAATGTTCGTAAGTAATATCTTTACGGTTTTCACAGGGTAGGAATGAAAACGATTACTTTACAGAAAGTATCAAGTAGTATCTGTTTTCACAGTGTGGGAGCAAAAACCAAATGAAGAGAGTTGGGACTTTGCGTTTTACCAGTGGCAGACTCAATATCCGATCTCGAACCCCAACATCAGTTCTTTAGTCCATTGAAGGCACTACGATTGGTTCCATTTTTTACTTCATTGATGTTCCACCCCATTTTTAGTGTTCCACACAGAGGAGTACACACACTTCAGGTATTTGGTTCTACTATTTTTTTTTCGCATCCATGCTTGTATGTTTCGACTTTAATCTTTGTGCTGCATTTTGTTACTATTTTCAGGGATGGTGTTGGCTTTTGATGAGTTCGGGAGGCCATTTTTCATAATAAAAGAGAAATAATAGAAGACCTAAATGAGAGTTTTAGATGAAGGCCAACATTACGGCCAATAGGGTTGCTGCGAGAACCCTCTGCACCTCACTCAGCCTCAAGGGAATAGAAAATATGCTTCACAGTCTTGACGACAATGTCACCATCAGTAAGCTTCTGTCTCATTTATTTATTCTCTATTTTTATATTGGTGAAACCTCTTAAATTATGAAAATAAGTAGAATTTAATTTTAAAAATTATGATTCATAAGTAGAAATTACTTAATTTGTTTTTATAGATATTATGCAAAGAGTGAAATAAGCCAATATTCTGCGATCATTTTACTCTTTCTCATAAACTGCGACACCCAATTCAACACACCTGAAGAAATTCCACAAGCCTTTGGGATGTAAAGGGGTAATCACTCAGTGAGTGAAAGAGAAAATCAAGCCTAGAGTGATTATGTAAAACAAAATTTTTGGATGTACAAGGGTAGTCAATCAGCTAGTAAAAGACCATAATCATTTATAACCTCCTTTGAAAAGCTGTATGATGTAGAAATTTTAATAATTGATATATTATTCATCAAGATTCTCCTGATCACACACTATTTTAGCTTCATGCACAATACATAATCTCTTCTACCATTGATCATTACATGTGGAAATAAAATCAATTGCATGCGCACATTAAAACCATAAACAATCACACATATGAACACAGTATTTCATGGGAAAGCTTAAAGCTAAAAGCCCCAACTATCTGTATATTATATGTCATAGAGATCATGTAGCAATCATCATACAAAGCTCCTCACAAGCTCTCAATATAATCTCCAATTGCTACACACTAATCAAGCTAGATCTAGCAAAACACATGCTCCAATCTCTGCCACCTGATAGCCTACCTCTATTGCATAATAAATGTTGTAGAATGGCTCATAAATAACTTTGAACCACTTGGCTTGTACTGCACAATCCTCATTGGCTTCTCCAATCACCAGTTGTTGCAAATCATGCAACAGTATAGTCACAATCACACTGCTCTTTCACCTATCTCTTCACTGGTCTCCACTAAAACTGTCCATGTACTGAAGTTAACTGATGTATTCTTTAGTTGATTAATGAGTTTATAATTAGTAAATTAATTAATAATTAATTCACACCACTCTCACTAGTGTATCAATCAATTAGACTAGATACAACTAGCTCAACTATGTTTAGATTAGTTAAACTGAACACAACTCCATTAACTTTCTCAATCAACTCCACCAAACTCTCTCACATGAGTTCTAACTGAAGTATCCATGCAATAGCTCCACTTAACCCTTAGGAATAGCGTAATTCCTTCTGTCAGCTTCTGTGCCACATCTGTGCACTTAATTGAAGTGCTCCAAGAGAATAAGATAATGTTTATAGTCCAAATATTATTAAGAGCTAATAATATTTGACATATCTATTTTTAGACTGGAAATCTAAAAATAAATTCCGCCCAATATGTCTAAAAATAGAAGTCCATCTATTTTTTCTGACTTGACCAACCATCCACAAATAACATCCTACAACTCATAGAACATGATCCATATGTCTAAAAATAGACTTTGCGCCAAAAATAGCCTGCGGGCCCACTTAGTGAAGGCGACTCCTTTCCACTAAGCTCATCATCTTGTTGCAATCTCAACACTCCCTCTCAACAAGATAAGGATTATCTGCCACCCCTATCCTGCCTCTGTGGTATTCAAATTTGCTCCTGGTGAGAGCCTTCGTCAAGATATCAGCATCCTGATCCTCCGTGGGAATATATGAAAGTAACATGATCTTCCTCTGCACACAATCTCTGATATGATGATATCGGATGTCAATGTGTTTAGATCTATCATGAAATACTAGATTAACCAATATTTTAATGCAACTCTGATTATCGCAATAAATCATAGTAGGATCTAAGTGTGAACTGAACAACCTGACCAGGATCTTCCTCATCCATATAGCCTCGCATGCAACCAAACTCGGTGCCATATACTCGGCCTCTGCTGAACTAAGTGCCACGGATCTCTACTTCCTGCTGTACCAAGAAACTATTGTCGACCCGATACTGAAAATCCCTTCAGATGTGCTCTTTTTGTCCGTTGGGCTCCTTGGCCAATCTGCATCCATGAAGCCACATAGCTTCACCTTATCTGATTGTCTGTACCATAATCCATATCCCGATGTGCCTCTGATATATCTCAATACATGCTTGCCTACCTTCCAAAAGAGCTTGGTAGGCTTAACCATAGCTTGTGAAATCTATTTAACAACATAGCATATGTCGGGTCGTGTATTTACCAGATACATAAGCGACCCCACCAACTGTCGATAATCAGTGGCATCCACTACCTCCGCTGAAGTAGCATCCTCCTTCCTCCAACCACTAGGAAGAGGAGTATCAATAGGCTTGCAGCCATGCATGTTTAAATTCTCCAGTATCTCCCAGGCATACTTGCCTTGAGAAACAAACAATCCATCACTACGCTGCCAAATTTCCAATCCCAGGAAATAAAGAAGGAGGCCCAAGTCCTTCATCTCAAACTCTTTTTCAATATCAGCCTTGCATGAGTGTATCAACAGTTCATCACCCGTCAAAATCAAATTATCTACATAAAGTACAATGATCAGCAACTTACCCTCCACCACTATCTGGTATAGGTTCGGATCTACCTCACTCTTGGAGAATCAAAGTCTGGTGAAATATCTGTCTATCCATGTGTACCAAGCACGAGGTGCTTGTTTCAACCCATACAACGCTCTCTTGAGCCTGCACACATGCGACTTGCTATTGAAGATCTCGAAACCTTCGAGCTGCTCTATGTACACCGCCTTGTCAATCACCCCGTTGAGGAGCGCAGTCTTCACATCCATCTGATGAATGTGCCACCCCATCTGCACTGAGAGAGAAAGAATCGTCCATATGGAAGAATACCTTGCGACAGGTGAAAATGTCTCCTCATAATCAATCCCCTCAATCTGTGAGAAGCCTCGGGCAACAAATATTGCCTTGTAATTCTCCACACTCCCATCAGCTGCCTGCTTCACTTTGTAGATCCATCTCTAACCCACCACTGATTTCCCTTCCAGCCTTGGGACAATCTCCCATGCACTATTTCTGAAAATCGAATCATACTCTTCCACCATGGCATCTACCCATGCGGGATCCTCCACAGCATCCTTGAAAGATAATGGCTCCATCATGATACACTTGCTCATAAGAGCCATGTATCCAGTATACCGGTCAAGTGACTGTCTCTGTCTGCGCTGTGATGTAGGTGCTCCTACAACCTTCTTTGCATCTTGAGCCAGTCACTCAGCTTCTGTAGTGCAATTCTGCCCTCTGATGGTTGGCGCTACATGAGTGGTCTCTTCCACTCCATGAACCTCTTGTTGTGGCTGATCCAAATCCAGAGTCTCATCGTTAGGAACTAATAGCTCCTCATCTACATGCAAGTGTGGCTCCCTCTCAAGCGAAAACTTCATGGCTTTCTCCTCATGAAATTTGATATACCATCACACAACAGTCTTGTGATTGTCTGGAAAATACACACGATAGTTGTGGGGTGTATCATTGTACCCCACAAATATCCCAACCTCTGCAGTCAACTCCAACTTCTTCCTGGCATCCTTCATCACATGAATGTAAACGGGTGAACCAAAAATCCTTAAATGGGAAATATCAGGCTGCTTACCAGAAAACGCCTCCTTGGGTGTACTCATGCCAAGTATCCTGTGAGGACAATGGTTCTGCACATATACTGCAGTATTGCATGCCTCAGCCCAAAAGTGTATGGAAAGGCCCTGATCATGCAACATCGCCCATGGAGCACCCACGATTTTTCTGTTCTTCCACTCAGCAACCCCATTCTGCTGTGGGTTATGAGGTGTTATGACCTCTCTTCGAATTCCTTCTACGCTGCAAAAGTCCTTGAACTAGCCAGAGATGAATTCACCACCATTGTCGCTCCTTAGAGCCTTCACCTGCTTTCCCGATTCTTTCTCAACCAGTGCCTTGAACTCACAGAACTTTGAGTATGTCTCGCTCTTCTTCTGCATGAAGAAGATCCAGAACTTCCGAGAAAAATCATCAACAAATATCACATAGTACCTATGCTTTGCTTTCAAAGCTACTGAGAAAGGTCCACACACGTCTGTGTGAATTCTCTCAAGGATCGTCGTGGTGCGACTATCCTTCTCGTGAAAGGTGGATTTCACAAATTTTCCTAAGGTACATCCCTTACACTGATATGACTGCACAAGAGTACCCTTAGGAAGCCCAGTATAAATTTTCTGCAGTGTCTTCAAAGCTCCATGGTGAAGGTGGCCCAATCTCTGGTGCCACAACTCGCCATCATCTCGGCTCACCACTCCTTTTTCCTTGCCTACCATTGCTGCACAGCCATCTACCTGCAATTGATAAAGGTTCTTAACTCGAACCCCTATCCTCCGGGTCTCACCAGTTGCCTTACTGCGTAGGAAAGCCTTTCCCTCGCTAAAGACAACATCATATCCCTTGTCTTCTAACATTGCCACACAGATCAGATTCTTCTTCAATCCTAGAACACACATCACTTCCTTCAATATGAAGGGTTTACCAGACTCCATCTCAAAGGAAATGGTACCGATACCGGTCACACTGTATCTACCATCATCACCCATCTCAATGTGCACTCCAAGATCTTTCTCATCTAGATCAGTAAAAAAATCTCGATCTCCTGTCATGTGAAAAGACGCACCACTGTCAAGAAACCACACTGAACCCATCACACTTGAGACCAAGCATGCGATCAGCAAAAAATCCAGCTCAAACTGTGAGGCTAAGGCCTCTCCAGCTGCAGATCCAACATCCTTCTTATTTTTCTTCTTTTGTGTACAACTAGTGGCATAATGTCTGTGTTGGTGATAGTGAAAGCAATTCACCTTGGACATATCCTGCTTCTTGCTTTTCGCACTGGATTGAGAAGCATGGTTCTTGCTCTTCCCCTTCTTTGCTTTGGCAGCCAAAGTGCAATTTAATTCATCTGAGTTCTTTGATGAAGACCCGTCCCTGGTACTTCTCCTTATCCCCTCTTGCACAAGATCCGACCAAAGTCGCTCCCATCCTGGCAATTTCTCCCGACCATTGATAGAGTCCTGATAGGAATTCCAACTCTTCAGAAGCCCAAGGAGAGCCAAGCTCACCAAGTCATCGTCATCAACAGTAACCCCCACACTTCCCAGCTCATCCCTGCATTGGATGAACTTCGTGAGGTACTTGGGCATACTATCGCCTTTCTCCATTTTTATGTTTCTGAGTTTATCCTTGAGCGCCAACTTCCTCTGGTTACTCTTGATTTGAAATAAATATGTCAAAGATTTCCACATCAATAATGGAGAAGCCTTACCATGAAGGTTGGACACTATGTGATCCTTCACACCTTCCAACAGAATTCTTCGACACTTTGCTGTCTTCTTTTGCCATGCGTCAAGTACGGCAGCATCACTAGAAGTAGGTTTTGGAATTTCTGCATCTATGAACTCCTTCAACCCATTGTCATCCAGCACCGACTCCATCCTTTCCTTCCATGAAATATAATTTGAGCTGCTCTCAAGGGCATACTCCAATCGCAATCCGTTGAAAGACATCTCAACTTTGACACCAATAAAACACTGCTGCAAATTCGAATTCCACCAGCACAAAACTCAACCGCTTCAATGTTCTGCAATTGCTCCAATGATCAATATCACTCTGATACCATGTATAAATTTGAATAACTAATATATTATTCACCGAGACTTCCTATCTCAACTATGTTTATATTAGTTAAACTAAACACAACTCCATTAACTTCCTCAATCAACTCCACCAAACTCTCTCACATGAGTTCTAACTGAAGTATCCATGCAATAGCTCCACTTAACCCTTAGGAATAACGTAATTCCTTCTGTCAGCTCCTGTGCCACATCTGTGCACTTAACTGAAGTGCTCCAAGAGAATAAGATAATGTTTATAGTCCAAATATTATTAAGAGCTAATAATATTTGACATATCTATTTTTAGACTGGCAATCTAAAAATAGATTCCGCCTAATATGTCTAAAAATAGAAGTCCATCTATTTTTTCCAACTTGACCAACCATCCACAAATAGCATCCTGCAACTCATAGAACATGATCCATATGTCTAAAAATAGACTTTGCACCAAAAATAGCCTGCGGGCCCACTTAGTGAAGGCGACTTCTTTCCACTAAGCTCATTGTCTTGTTGCAATCTCAACATATGAGGCATCTTCAAATACCACACTGCACTATCTTAGAAATTTTCCCTATTAAGAAGCACTATATATAATTCATATACTACACATTTCACAATCTATGCTGGAATTCTGCAATACTTTTGGTTTTGAAAAAATAGAAACCATACGAAATATTAATATCCCTTTCCTTCAAAAGGCTTCCAGCTACAATGTGAATGAAATCCATTCTACCAAGTAACAAGGATAGAAAATTTAGAGTAAAAAACCCCTTGACATGTACTAAGTCCATGACAACAGTTATTGATTGATTAGTCACAACAAATAAGGAGAACTGTAATGTTGAATTCTTAGTGAAACTGAGAGGGGGGGGGGGCGGGGGGTGAATCAGTTTAACACATACATGAGCTTTTTAAATTTTTCATCAGCTTATTTACAACTTACTTTTATAATCAACCTTAGTGTTAGCCCCCTATAAATTTGTTGACAAGCAAAGTAAGGGGCTAAATTGTTTCTGAGCCTTCAAGGGATGCATCTCCCCTGAAGAAACATCATCCTTGAAGCCTCTTGTGCCTTTTCCTTGGATAAAACCCCATTGTTGTTCCTAGTTTAAAGGGCCTCACTGATTGTAAAAAACTGTACTCCAAAAAGGCCTACCTTTACCCTTCTATCCCTATAGAACACCCCATTTTTTAGCCTTCTTTTCCCCTCTGTCAAAGTTCCCCTCTTACCCCCTAAATTCCTCCCAAAATCCCCTTTACATCCTGCACACACCCCTTGTTTGGCCTATTTCCTCCTTATTCCTTCCATCATTACCCAATTCTACCCTCAAATGCATTAAAAGGGGCAAAAAACCCACTTTTCACATTATATTAAGGCCTAGCCCCCTTTGCCTAGCCCCTAACCACTTCCCCTCCATGCACCTGAGCGCTAATACCAAGCGCTAGTCATAAAGCGCTTATCGCAATCAGGGGTTTCACATGGACCTTTATCCTTTGTAAATGCAAAAGTTTCGATGCGATGGTGAGCTTGTCTGTTGGCCCTTGAAATAATCTCAGTCGTCGATCTGTGTAAGATCTGACGGTCAACACTTTTTCGCAATGCGCCCATCGCTCCACCGTTCGCCCCTCCGATCTCATCACAACTGTCCGTTCAACCCGCAAATCCGACAGTCCATGTTCACCCGCCCTATGGTCCCCGCAACCGTGCACTGTGCAGAAACCAGTGGTTTCTATCGCACTGCTTTCTGAGGGTGGGCAGTATTTTCATTTTCGGAGTGATTCCACTCACCGCCCAACACGTGGCTCCATCACTGTTCAAAAACCTCCCCCCCATCATGCGTTAAATTTCGGCATTTGACCCGACGTGATATGCATATCAACCGTCCGTTCTGAAGCCCTCCATCCAATGGTCATCACACCCCGAAGATGCGCAGAGATTAACCCAAGGTATCTGTAACCCTAGCCCACTATCCATCACCCCCAACGTATTCTCCACCATCAATCTCCTCTTGAGATTGGACGGTCCAGATTTAAAGTTAGGCTCTGCCATCGACTGGGTCCTGCCACGTCATCTCTCCACGTGTTTTTACCAAGCTGTCCTCCGCCCTCCTTATATTTCGTTCATATTTCATTCAGAGGTCATTTTTCAAAGGTTCGCATTTAAATTTTTCGCCACAGTCTGCCAACTTTCGCCATGACCATTTTCCACCGTAATCCTGCACTTTTCTACCATTTTACTAGTCTACATGGCCATTCTCGTCATTCCCGTTGCATCCACCACCTCCATGCATGGTTTTCTTAACATTTTTTCATGTTTTGCAGGGTTATCAGAGAGTGAAAGCCGCCATGATTTCTCAGTCTTTATTACAGTGGAAAAAAACGCAGAAAGGACCATTTTTCAGAGGCCGAAATCATGAAGAAAGCCTGGGAAGGAGCCATGACAGGACTTGCATTAAAGAGCAGGGTTTTGAACTCTATAAAACCTCCCCAGAGCCATTAAAATCATAGATTTCACCGGCAAAGACAGAAATGGAGCAGCAGAGAGTTCAAGGCATGTAATAGAAGATTTTGAGCTTTAGTCCAGTGTTTAAGGGGCAAAGGTACCAGTTCGAAGACCCCGTGGATCACTCAGAAGGTCCAATGCACAGAAAACCATATTGGCAGTGTTTTCAAATCAGCAGAATGTTTTTCCTGAGCAAGGAAATGGTACGCTTTGTTGTTTTTGTCTACATTGTGTCCAAGTGAAGTTTCCTCCCTGACAACAGTCCTGGTGCTATCAGAGCATTTGATTCACGGGATGGCAGACCCTAGCATCATTTATTTACTTTTTTTTTATTCACCAGAAGTACTACAGAGTACTGCAACCAAGGTACAACAGAGAAATACCGGAGTAAATGGAAGCCTGGAGAAGACCACTCTTTCACCCAAAGAGCGCCATGGATAAATGCACAGAATTTAAATAGAATGGGCCTCGGCCCTCTTCCTTTCCCGAGTTTTAATGCTAAATTTAGTTTTCACCTACTTTCTCTGCTCCACTTGAGCTATAAATCCGCGAAGGAACTTATTGTATTGGTTGTTGATCAGTTATCATAGAATTGCAAACTGTTTCTTTTGATGCATAGTCTCTGTGTAAAGTTGTAAGATAGGCTGTGGAAGATGTTTTCAGACTGAGTATCCAGCTATTGGCAATGTTGTACTTGATTGGTGTTGATTTTTAATATGACAAGCACATTTATTTGGATCCTGATCTAAAGCAGCGGTGATGTTTTTCTATCTCTGTATTTGTGTTTAATTCACTTTTCGTTTCATTTCATTTCTACTGGCTTGCATCAGAAATATGGCATAGGATTTACCCTTGTTAGGTACCCTATGTTTCTGCTCTCCTTGCCTTTGATGTTTTCTACTAAATGTGTTGTCTGAGAGTTGAATTCAATTAATTTAACCAGTGTAGTGGATGTTATTGCCTGCTAGCTGGTGTATGACTTAAATGAATTTGTTCTTAGATGTTCTTGTTAGGATTTAGCTGGAATATTTGGGAACACTGGGGATTAGAGTTAGCCCTATCCACTAGGATCCTTGTACGACCAGTTGGCCTTTCTAATATCCCTCAAGCTGGAGGCTGAAGCATTGAGAGTTCAAAGTCTCTCTCTGATCTCAGGTCTTTAACTTTGTGTTCTAAATCTTTATTGTTTCCTCCGCCCTTACCATTTCATGCCACACTATCATCTTTGAGATACAATGTTTTAGATTACTAGCCCAATTGAAAGCCTGCACATTGAATAGCAATTAAACCCTTTCCTGACTCCATTTCCCAATGGTCTTGAATGCTTCCTGGAATACTTCACCTCTGCCTAAACCCTCTTTGCTCATCCTTGTCTTACATTGAACCCTTCTTCCCTGATAACCAACAACCAAACAAACAATCAAACAAACAAACTTTGAGCCTTATAACTAGCCTAATATCTTAAACCTTTGACCTTCAAAGACATTACCTTTAGCAATCATAGAGAGACCCCTCTCTGGACCCAGGAGGGCCAGATCCTGAGGTCTGAAAGTGGTTTGATGTTGTCTCATCTTTGGTCTTGCCAATCTGGCCAAAACATGGGAACCCCAACATAATGACGACTCCACTGGGGACATTCTGAGTATTTATCACCTTACTACATCATAAGAGCCTCAGAAACCTACAATCTCTGGTTAGGTTGGCAGTTAAACACTCCTATTCACATATCAACCTCTATACCATTTGTTGTGTTTCTCCCACACTCTTAGACAGAGTCTGGAAAGGGCCATGTAGCCTCCAGATCTCACACTCTTTCAGAGGTGACATATCTGGTAAAATCCCTCCCAGTCAATCTCTGGTTAGATTTTGCTGTGTTGTGAAGATATCCTTGAAAAGGGACATCTCATAAGCACTGTGGTGGACAGTGTACCCTCCAGAGACATCCTAAACCTTCCACCTGGCGACTCCATAGTTCCTAAATGATTTAAAGAATCCATTGATGATCAGTAGGCCTACTGATTATCTTGGTTCACATAAGACTCCACTGGGAGACCAGCCTCCAAAACAACATCAACCACAATAAAAGTAATGAGTAGAGGTTAAGTTGCTTGGTCAGAAAATAACATTCTGGCTTTCAGAATCATTCACACAAGAGCTTACCCTAACCCAAACCCCCCTGAAATAGTTGAAAACCCTGAGAGCATCCTCAAAGGATCTCCTATACCTAAACGATCAACTATTTCTAGCCACATCCATAGAGCTAACTCTACACCAGAAGACTTTACAGCTCTATCAGACCCATTTTTTAACCTAGGCACTCAAAACAGCTTACCAAGAACTAGGTCATTCAGTGTCCTAGCCTAGCCATACCTTGAGCTTCCTGGTTCACCACCTCAAAGTGGTAAACACTCTGGGAATAGACAGACCCCTCCATCTACACCCCCTGATATTCACTTCATTCAAAACTTGGGGCTATGCCACCCTAAATCAGTTCATCAGTCTTCTGCTGGTCATAATATCCCTGTCATCCATATACCAGCTGCCCAAGTCAACCCTTTACCTCATCAAAACATCATCATGGCAGCCTGGTATGCACCTCTGGTTTTACCTCAGCCTCTAGTGCCCTTACCCAATGATTATCAATCAAAGATCCCACACTTCACTGCAAAAGAGTCTACCACAACCCAACACCATGTAGATAGGATGGAAGATTCTTTTGACTACATGGAAATAGATGATAATATAGTCAAAATGAGAATCTTTGCCCAGAGCTTAGGAGGTGATGTGAAGAAATGGTTCAAAGGCCTGCCTCCTAATAGTATCCAAGACCTCCCAACCTTATATCAGACCTTCATAAACAAATGGGAAGTTAGGGCCAATCCTCTCCAAATCCTAGCAGAATACAAGAACCTGAAAATAAATGTAGGAGAGAGTGTCCAGGCCTACTCTACAAGATTTAATAGCGTTTATAATTCCCTTCCACCACACATGAAACCCCCCTTAGGTATGGTTTTAGTGAAATACCCTGAAAGCTTAGATGCTGACATGGCCTACCAACTTAGGGAGAGGGATTACAACACATTGGAAGACATGAAAAAGGGAGAAGTGAGTATAGAGGCAAATCTGATTGAGAAAAAAGCAAGATTGAGAGCTGAGAAAAGGGTAACATATAGAGATGAAAATGTAGCTTCCACATCTGACCCCAATAATGACCGCATATCCAAGAACGTAGAGAAGCTACAACAAATGGTGGAAAAAATGGTTGTCACAGTTAGTAACCTAAGCAAAAATAAAAAACATAGCCAGAACCAAAACTTTAGAAGAAACATTGCCACTCCCAACAGACAAAGAGAATCAGATCAGCAAGTTATTCCCCCATTCCAAGAGAAATTTCTTGATGAAGATGATGGAATCATAGAAGAGTCTAAGGGAAACACCATAAACATGCTTGAAACAGAAGATTCAATCCATAACTGTTACATAGAAGAGGATTAGCCCTCACCCTCATATTGTGATGAGGAAAGATCAGAATCTGAGGATTATAGACTTGGATTTAAAGATGCCATCATGCAGGTCAGACAGTATGAACTTAGGAGCAAGAAAATCCTAGATAATTCCAAACCCAAGACTTCTGAGATTACCATCAAGAAGAGACTCGAGAGATCTTCTAAAGCAACTGCTGAAAGTAACAAATCAGCGACTGAGAGTTCTGGAAAGAACAAAGAAAAAGACAACCAAAACAATGATAAACAAGGTAAACCAACAAGCAGTACTAACATTGCAGTTAGTACTCCTGATAAAACAGTTTCCAACACTGTACATAGTGAGAATCAGCACACTGATTCAACCACTAAGGTGGTGACTAACAAAATAGAGTTGAACATTTCAAAGAGTCAGTCCACTTTCAATTTGGAGAGTGAGATTGAAAAAATTAAAATCTCTGTCCCACTCTTTGAGCTAGCCACTCAGGATGTATATAAAGGCCAAATTTTGAAAGCATTAAATTTAGGTGAGAAAACTGACACTGTAAATCTGAGTGATGATCAACCTGCCCTTCTGTTTGGTCCAAAGATAGAAGGAAAGTTTCAGGAAGGGGTAGTTCCCCCTTTTTATATCAGTCTTAATATCCATGATAAGATCCTCCACAATGCAATGCATGATTCTGGGGCATCACACAACCTCATGCCTAAAGTAGTGATGGAAATATTAGGCCTAGAGATAACCCATCCCTATAAAGACCTATATTCATTTGACTCTAGCAGAGTAAAATGTCTTGGCCTAATCAAAGACCTGTGTGTAAACCTTACCCAGATTCCAGCAAAATGTATGGTCATGGATGTTGTGGTGGCAGATGTGCCACCCAAGTATGGCATGTTATTATCAAGATCATGGGGAGCCAAGCTGCAAGGAACAATGCAGATGTATGGGGCTTATGCCACAATCCCAATCTTTGGCCAACTTAGAAGACTGTACAGAGAGGCACAAATGAAATTCCTGGTTAGTAGCCCCAAAAAGCCTGAAAAATTCACCTTTATACTCTGTACATACAGACCTTGACTCCTTTATCCTTTGTAATGATGAATCCTCAGAAGGGTCAGAGCCCAAAAACAGAGATACAAACAAGGAAACAGAGCCCATGGAATTTAATATATTGGCTACTCTAGACTTGGAGGAGAATGATATAGAAAAATCGAAACAGTGCACTGAAAAAAAAACCCAAAGTGAACCAGAAACAGAATACAGTCAGCTGATTAGTCACCCTTCACAAACACATACGCCACACCAAGAACGAAATGATGATAAACCCGAGAATGAAACTTTATGGGAAATGAATTTCGACGGGTCATGCACCAAGAGAACTGTTGGGGCAGGAGTGTGGATACATAACACAGAGAGTGGTTACGCAGAGAGCCATGCATGTAACCTGCACTTCAAATGTACAAACAACATTACAGAGTACGAGGCTCTTATCCTAGGCTTAAACCTGTTGAGAAAATTAGGAGCCCGTAGGATAACTGTGCATGGTGACTCTGAGCTGATCATTAAACAGGTGAATGGTGAATATACAACAAAACATCCTATACTGAGGGCATACAGGAATGACGCTATAGACCTATTGAAAACTTTTGTGGAATACGATCTGATGTTTGTCCCTAGAGGTCAGGACGAAATTGAAAATGGACTAGCCTGCATGGCTAGCTCATATCATAAGCCTCCCAATGACCAATAGATCATCATTCAAACCAAATTCAGACCTGCAGTGCCAGACAATGAAAAATATTGGCAGGTGTTTGAGGGCGATAAACAGATTGAAGATTTCTTGGTAGGAAGAAACGAGTTTGGAATTTTTGATTTAGACTCTAAATCTGACAGTAGCTGCCTAAGTGAAGAGTCCTCGGATGAGGAAGAAATACCTTGTGATATAGGAATAAACACTTTAAACGAAAAGATTGGAAATCCAAACGAAAAATGTGAAAACGTAGATAGTGAAGAAGTAGAGCTGCTGCAGACCAAAGATAAGAACATTCCTCGAGGTCTGGCACCTTTAGAAGACCTTTTTGACTTTGATGATGTAGCAAAAAAGCCCACTATAGAACATGTAGATTCTGATGTCAAGGTATGCAACATAGGCACTAAAGATAAACCCAAGATGATCAAATTGGCTAAGTCCCTGCCTGCAAACATGAAAAAGAAATACATTGACCTATTCAAGGAATTTATTGATGTGTTTGCTTGGAGTTATGAGGACTTAAGGGCCTATGACACCAACATCATACAACATAAAATACCTTTGAAAGAAAATCAAAAACCCTTTAGACAAAAACTCTGCAGGATAAACCCAAAACAATTGCCTACAGTGGAAAAAGAGATTAAGAAAATGTATGAGGCAAGTATAATTGTGCCTGTGAGGTTCTCTGATTGGGTATCAAACCTAGTGGCTGTGTGAAAGAAAACAGGGGAGATCAGGCTGTGTATTGATTTCAGAAACCTTAATAGAGCCTCACTCAAAGACAATTACCCTTTGCCTAAAATGGAACATATTCTTCAGAGGGTAGTAGGCTCTAAAAGGATCTCCCTACTAGATGGTTTTTCAGGCTACAACCAAGTCTTATTAATCCTAGAAGACCAACTCAAAATAGCCTTTACCACTCCATGGGGCACTTTTATGTATGTAAAGATGCCTTTTGGACTGATGAGCGTTGGTGTAACCTTCCAAAGAGCAATGGACATAGCTTTTTCAGATGAAATAGGACACTTCATTGTCATCTATCTAAATGACATAATAGTCTATTCCAAGACTGAAGAATAACACCTAGAACATCTGAGAAAAGTGTTCGAAAGATGTAGAAGGTTTGGTCTGTCATTGAATCCAAAAAAGACTGTATTTGGGGTGCAAGAAGGAAAACTTCTTGGCCATATCATATCTGAGAATGGGATTAGGATAGACCCACAAAGAGTTGAGGGAATACTACAAATCACACACCCGAGAAAAATCAAGGAGTTACAGTCCTTTATTGGGAAAATCAACTTCCTCAGGAGGTTTGTTCCCAACTTAGCTGAACACCTTAGAAATATGACTAACGTGCTGAAGAAAGGTGTAGGAGTTAAGTGGACTGTTGAAGCTAAGAAATCTTTTGAATCAGTTAAACTTTCACTCACCCAGGCTCCTGTCCTAATCAGCTCAGATTTCTCAAAAGATTTCCTAATTTTTTCATTTGCCTCCAAGCATACGATAGCTACAGTTCTACTGCAGAAAAATCCAGAGGAAATGGAACAGCCCATTTCTTTCTTCAGCAAAGCACTTAGGGATGCACCCTTGAAATACAACAAAATGGAAAAATAGGCCTATGCTCTGATTAAGGCCTTGAAAGACTTTAGCGTGTACATACTGCATTCCCACACCATAGCCTATGTGCCAAATATAGTGGTTAAAGACATCTTGTCCCAAGACCCAGATGGGAAAAGGGGCAAATGGATTGTTGTGATATTAGAGTACGACCTTGAGATAAAACCCACCAAACTGATCAAAGGTCAGGGCCTAGCTCAACTAATAGCTGAATCAAATCTACAAGCCCTAGACATTAACATGGTAGATGCCTTGGATGAGCAGCAGGGATTACCTGATCCCAATGTTGAGGAGAAGTTTTAGAGCTCTCCTTGGTATTTTGACATTCTGTATGTGCTTACACACCTCAATGCTCCTCCTAAACTATCAAAGACCAAGGCCAGATTCTTAAAGCTAAAGGCCAGAAGCTATTGTATTCTGGATGGATGTTTATACTGGAAAAATCCAAATGGCCTATTTCTTAAATGTTTGCCTGAGTCTGAAACAGAAAGGACTAAACAAGAATTCCATGCAGGAGAGTGTGGAGGCCACCTGAACTGGAAAGCCACTGCAAACAAAATACTCAGAGCTGGCTACTACTGGCCTACACTCTTCAATGATATCCATCAGATGATAATTTCCTACCACAAATGCGAGATTTTTTAAGGCAAAAGAAAAATCCTCCCCTTACCTCTACAACCCATCACTGTTGAAGGTCCCTTTATGCAATGGGGCCCAGATTTCATAGGAGAAATCCACCCCGCTTCTTCTGCACAACACAAATGGATCTTAACAGCCGCATACTACTTCACTAAGTGGATAGAGGCCATACCTACTAGGAATGCCACAGATTCAGTCATCATTAGGTTCCTAGAAGATCATATCCTTGCTCGATTTGGCTGCCCAAGGAAAATAATCACTGATAATGTTGTTGCTTTCGGATCCAAGAAAATGGTTGATTTCTATCACAGGTATCAAATAGCACTCGGTCATTCAACTGCCTATTACCCTCAAGGTAATGGATTAGCTTAATCATCAAACAAGAGCCTGGTAACCATCATCAAAAAGCTGCTGGAAGAGAACAAAAAGTCATGACATAACAAGTTAGTGCATGCTTTGTGGGCTGACAGGCTTACAACAAAGAAATCCATTGGCATGTCACCATATCAGCTTGTCTATGGAACAGAAGCAGTTTTTCCCACCAGCCTTGGAATACCAGTGATTAAACTTGTTCAAGAGATACAAACAGAAGAGAATAGCATGGTGAGGAGAATAAATTAGACAATTCATCTCCAGCAAACAAGGGAAGAGGTCTACAACAGAGATGTGAAAGTTCAGGAGAATATCAAGAAGTTATTTGACAAAAGAACTAAGGCCTCTGATTTCAAAATTGGAGATAAAGTTCTGAAGTGGGACTCAAGGAGAGAGGACAAAAGAAAGCACAACAAGTTTGACAGTTTGTGGCAAGGTCCCTACATCATCCAGGCCACTGTGGGTTCAAATGCCTTTTTTCTATAAGAGTTAGATGGTACAGAGCTGCTTGGGGGTATTTTCAATGGCAGGATGCTCAAACACTACTTCTACTAATTTCCAATTTCCAGTTTCCATTTCCATTTCCATTGTACATACCATTCCAGTGTTTGTTTTCAAGAAAAAGAGAAAATGTTCCAAAAAAAAAAAAAAAAAAAAACAGAAAGAAAGGAGAGGTTCAGACACGCTCAAAACATGAACCTCTGAAGTGAAAAGAGTGGCTCTAATATGATCAAAACTTGAGCCAAAGAAAGTAAAGATAGCTGGTTCAAACATGCCCAAAACCTGGACCAGCAAAGAAGAAAAAGAGTCAGCTCAAACAAGCCCAAAACCAAAGCTGAGATGAAGAAAAGAAAGTGACTCTAACAAGCTCAAAACTTGAGTCACAAAGAGAAGAAGGATGCTTCAAAACTTCATATTTCAAGCCTTCAAAGTTTTTTTTTCAGTTTTCTGCAAGTTTCTGTCCATGTGCAACTGTCTTTATGCCGTGGATCCACAGCAAACTAGACTATCTAATCCTAGTTTGACTGTTTTTTAATTTCTGTTGTAGAATATAGAGAAGAAATCTGTTGGACAGTCTAATCCCGAAAAATATTAGATTAGGTAGAGAAAAATATGAGACCAACAGATTAATCTGGTCTCATGGAGAAATAAGGGTAGAAATAGAATAGGTTTATTTTCTTGTTTGTAAAAAAAATAAAATAAAATAAAAATAAAATGATGTAAAGGGTCTGCTAGTTCAAATGAACCCTAGAAAAAAAAAATAAAAAATGCTAGGATTGTAGTGTGGGTAGGTAGTTGTTTGGGAGAATTTTACTGTTAATTGGATGTCTTCACAGTTTTTGGCAGCTGAAAATCAAAGAAGAAAGGCAGCTCAAGCAGCAGGCATCTGACCTACACCAAAGATCATTTTCTGAATTCTTGACTCCTTCAAGAAGAAGCCATCCCCATGTGGAGCCACTGTTAGCCCCCTATAAATTTTTTGACAAGAAAAGTAAGGGGCTAAATTGTTTCTGAGCCTTCAAGGGATGCATCTCCCATGAAGACACATCATCCTTGAAGCCTCCTGTGCCTTTGCCTTGGATAAAACCCCACTTTTGTTCCTCATTTAAAGGGCCTCCCTAATTGTAACAAACTGTACTCCAGAAAGGCCTACATTTACCCTTCTATCCCTGTAGAACACCCCATTTTTTAGCCTTCTTTTCCCCTCTGTCAAAGTTCCCCTCTTACCCCATAAATTCCTCCCAAAATCCCCTTTACATCCTGCACACACCCCTTGTTTGGCCTATTTCCTCCTTATTCCTTCCTTCGTTACCCAATTTTTCCCTGAAATGCATTAAAAGGGGCAAAAAACCCACTTTTCACTTTATATTAAGGCCTAGCCCCCTTCGCCCAGCCCCTAACCACTTCCCCTCCATGCACCCAAGCGCTAAGACCAAGTGCTAGTCATAAAGTGCTTATCGCAATCGGGGGTTTCACATGCACCTTTTTCCTTTGTAAATGCAAAATTTTCGATGCGATGGTGAGCTTGTCTGTCGGCCCTTGAAATAATCTCAGCCATCGATCTGTATAAGATCTGACGGTCAGTGATTTTTCACAATGTTCCCGTCGCTCCACCGTTCGCCCCTCCGATCTCATCACAACCATCTGTTCAACCCGCAAATCTGACGGTCCATGTACACCCACCCGGTCGTCCCCACAACCGCGCATTGTGCAGAAACTGACAGTTTCTATCGCACCGATTTCTGAGGGTGGGCGGTATTTTCATTTTCGGAGCGATTCCACTCACTGCCCAACACGTGGCTTCGTCACTATTCAAAAACCGCCCCCCCATCGTGCGTTAAAATTTGGCATTTGACCCGACGCGATATGCATATCAACCGTCCGATCTGAAGCCCTCCATCCAATGGTCATCGCACCCCAAAGATGCGCGGAGATTAACCCAAGGTATCCATACCCCTGGCCCACTGTCCATCGCCCCCAACGTATTCTCCACCGTTGATCTCATTCTGAGATTGGATGGTCCAGATTTAAAGTCAGGCTCTGCCATCGACTGGGTCCCGCCACATCATCTCTCCACGTGTTTTTACCAAGTTGTCCTTCGCCCTCCTTATATTTCGTTCATATTTCATTCAGAGGTTATTTTTCAAAGGTTCACATTTAAATTTTTTGCCACAGTCCGCCAACTTTCGCCACGATCATTTTCCACCGTAATCCTACACTTTTCTGCCATTTTACCAGTCTACATGTCCATTCCGTCATTCCCGTTGCATCCACCACCTCCATGCATGGTTTTATTAACAGGTTTTCGTGTTTTGTAGGGTTATCAGAGGGTGAAAGCCACCATGATTTCTTAGTCTTTATTATAGTGGCAAAAAATGCAGAAAGGACCATTTTTCAGAGGCCGAAATCACGAAGAAAGCTTGGGAAGAAGCCATGACAGGACTTGCATTAAAGAGCAGGGTTTTGAACTCTGTAAAACCTCCCCAGAGCCATTAAAAGCACAGATTTCACCGACAGAGACAGAAATGGAGCAGCAGAGATTTCAAGGCACGTAATAGAATATTTTGAGCTTTAATCCAGTGTTTAAGGGGCAAAGGTACCAGTTCGAAGACCCCGTGGATCACTCAAAAGGTCCAATGCACAGAAAACCATATTGGTAGGGTTTTCAAATCAGCAGAATGTTTTTCCTAAGAAAGGACATGGTACGCTTTTTTTTTTTGGTCTACATTGCGTCCAAATGAATTTTCCTCCCTGACAACAGTCCTGGTGCTATCAGAGCATTTGATTCACAGGATGGCAGACCCTATCATCATTTATTTAGTTTTTGTTTATTCACCAGAAGTACTATAGAGTACTGCAGCCAAGGTACAACAGAGACATACTGGAGTAAATGGAAGCCTGGAGAAGACCACTCTTTCACCCAAAGAGCGCCATGGATAAATGCACATAATTTAAATAGAATGGGCCTCGGCCCTCTTTCTTTCCCAAGTTTTAATGCTGCATTTAGTTTTCACCTACTTTCTTTGCTCCACTTGAGCTATAAATTCGCGAAGGAACTTATTGTATTGGTTGTTGATTAGTTATCAAAGAATTGCAAGCTATTTCTTTTGAGACATAGTCTCTGTGTAAATTTTTAAGATAGGCTATGGAAGATGTTTTCAGACTGAGTATCCAGCTATTGGAAATGTTGTAGTTGACTGGTGTTTCTTTTTAATATGACAAGCACATTTCTTTGGATCATGATCTAAAGCAGCGATGATGTTTTTCTATCTCTGTATTTGTGTTTAATTCACTTTCCATTTCATTTCATTTCTACTGGCTTGCATCAGAAATCTGGCATAGGATTTACCCTTGTTAGGTACCCTATGTTTCTGCTCTCCTTGCCTTTGATGTTTTCTACTAAATGTGTTGTCTAAGAGTTGAATTCTGTTAGTTTAACCAATGTAGTGGATGTTATTGCCTGCTAGCTGATGTATGACTTAAATGAATCTATTCTTAGATGTTCTTGTTAGGATTTAGCTGGAATATTTGGGAACATTGGGGATTAGAGTTAGCCCTATCCACTAGGATCCTTGTACGACAAGATAGCCTTTCTAAGATCTCTCAAGCTGGAGTCCGAAGCATTGAGAGTTCAAATTCTCTCTCCGATCTCAGGTCTTTAACTTTTTGTTCTAAATCTTTATTGTTTCCTCCTCCCTTACCATTTCATGCCACACTATCATCTTTGAGATCCAATGTTTTAGATGACTAGCCCAATTGAAAGCCTGCACATTGAATAGCAAGTAAACCCTTTCCTGATTCCATTTCCCAATGGTCTTGAATGCTTCCTGGAATACTTCACCTCTGCCTAAACCCTCTTTTCTCACCCTTGTCTTACATTGAACCCTTCTTCCCTGATAACCAGCAACCAAACAAACAATCAAACAAACAAACTCTGAGCCTTATAACTAGCCTAATATCTTAAACCTTTGACCTTCAAAGACATTACCTTTAGCAATCATAGAGAGATCCCTCTCTGGACCCAGGAGGGCTAGATCCTGAGGTCTAAAAGTGGTTTGATGTTGTCTCATCTTTGGTCTTGCCAATTTGGCCAAAACATGGGAACCCCAACACTTAGTACATGAACAGTCTTAATATGTTGCAGCAAGTATTAAATTAATGTGTCATCAAACTTATTATGAGAGAAGCAAACATTATGTAGATTTGGTAAATCATCTCAGTACACAGACAACACAGATAGAGACATCAAATATTAGTGGAAACTCATAAAGGGAGAAAACCACATTTTATTATTGTTGTGATGCAAAGGCAAGCTCCAACTCCCTCTCACCATTGTTTTTATGCAGGAACCAACCCACAGGAGGCTCCAACCTCAATTCTGCAAGCTACAACTTGTAAGGAAGCTCCAACTCCCTTCAATTTTCTACAGGCACCAACCTACAGGAGGCTCCAACGACAGTCATCTACAACTGACAACTATCAAGCTTCAACTTGATAGGGAAGCTCCAACTTCCTCAATTTATCACAATAAATTTTTATTGATTTACCTCAAATATCAGCTCTGTTCCGTAGCATCTCTTTTTGCTCCTCTCTTCCTTATCTTCTCTGCCTCAATCTTCTATTCTTTTCATTCTCTATCCTTACTCTCTCTCACTCACTATGCATATCAAGTTGATATTATATATAGAGTTCACTACATGACTGTTTGTATTCCACAAGGAATTTGGAGTGAACAGCCATGACTCTATGGCTTCTGTCTTCTCATTCCTTTATCCAACTTATTTTAAAATAATAACAATATGTACAAATTTCCAAGTTATAGTGGGATTTTTCTTTTCCTTAGGATACTTGCCTTTGCATCACAAACAATATAACAAAATTGAACATTTACATTTTCAGTTTCAATATATAAACTTCACTCAGCCCTTCGCTTGCTAGTTTTGTCCTTTTGTAGCAGTCATGTAACTGTATTGCCTCTTTGTTCACTGTCATCTACATATTCCACCTGTTCACTACACTTTTGAATCCCTTTGTTGTACATCTCTTCAACTCTACAATCTTTGTTTACTTCTGTCAAGCCTCATACTTCCTCTTTCTGTGTGCATATAAAATAGATACAACAAATTTGTACTCAATCCAACTGTCAATCTAGGCAATTTCAATACTCTATTTTCTGGGCTGGCAATTTAAATAATTAAAAATTACTCGCACATAAAATCACTTGCACTCAACTTAGTACTTAACCCAATTTCCAATCTAAGCAATTTCGAATTTATGCTGAAGTTTACCTCCTTGAAGAATCTATGGCTTAAACCATAGTCGAATCAACTTGGACCAATCAATTTAGCATTGGTTAAATGATCAGGTTTCCACACATTAGATATATGGTGAATTTTTTCTTAACTCTCCCTTTATTAAAAAGGATGACCTTGCATTCTAACCTTCAACACTTCTTTTAGTCTGCACTCTGGTTACAATTTCTGAGCTTGACCATGGAAAATATCACCAACTTAACTCGTTCTAAACTTCATATCTCAATCTTCAACTTGGGATTTTATATTCAACTGTGTATGGTTTAAAATAAACCTCAATGCTCCAGGCATACGCGGAGGCAACCTTTGAATAGACCCACTAAATTACATTGGATTCACAAAGCTCAATTAAATTGAATTTCGCTCTCCATTTTGTTCACCTTGCAACTTCATTCATGATCCAATGGTGGATAATTCATCGCTCTTTCAACCTCTGATCCTACGGAAATCGAGCGGTTAACTTGCACAAGGGTTAATTTTCAATAGTTGTGTGATGGACTGGGCCCCAACGCTTAAACGTCCCTTCTCATCTAACGACTGAGAGAACGTTGCCTTGTCTCGTGTGATCCAACGGATATCGCTTGGCTTAAATGCATGAAAAATAATGTGCGATGAGAGTGGTTTTCTAAAATCACTTGAGGCCACGTGTCAGACAGCGTATGGAATCGCTCTGAAATCTTGAATATCGCTTGCCCGACGAAGGCGGTGTGATGAAAACTGGAAACCCACCTTTACTGTTCACTCCTGCAAGGTTCCGCTGCTTTCTCCTTCAAGGTTCCTTCCGCCTTTATTATTTATGAATTTCGCTCTTCTTTCTCAAGGTTCCATCCCTTTGTTCCGTCATCACTACGTTTCTCTTAGAGTAATTGTCAAATTCCAGGTTGTAGCTATTCGAAAACATTGATACAAGCCATGTCAAATGTCCAATTAAAATGACCCCCACAGGATTGGGTTCACGGCAACCAACCTCGACATTTCATAGTTTCAACAATGCGTGCAAGGCCATCATTTACAACATATTCTATATACAGGCATTCAACAGAAATACTCTTCGTCATACAATAGGCGCCTCATTCGACCAATGGTCTTTTACCCTCAACAGAGGTTTTAACGCACATTCTCCATACACTTTCATCATTAAATAGACAGGCAGCTGTTAAGGAGATTCAAGACATTTTCTCATTGCCGCAGGAATTTAATTGTCAGGGACCTCTATATATATACACACAAAATTTAATTCGGTCACTGCACAAATAACCCTGAAACAATTTCTTTCTTCACACAATGAGTTTACTTACAGGACTTTCTGGTTCTAGCCAAGTTCTCTACGCAGTCCTATGCAGTTCTCTATGCAGGTATTTTCGCGGGACTGTCCTTGATTAACAGTTTCCAATATTTTTCTTTGAATAGAGCGAAGTTACATCATTGTGCCCACATCCACATACTTCAAAAGGTGAATCACACGGAAACCCTTATTACAGAGTTTAAACATCACTGGTTCTCGTACAAGTTCTTATTGAAATCAAAGCTCTTTCATATAGAATTTTTTTCATCAACTTCCTAGCCTGCCTCTTTTCCTTGTCTATTTCTTTCTCTGCTGCCTCTTTGCCAACTCCTTTGCCATCAATGACAACATTTCCAACATGTAATCCATGCCAGCTCCTATCAATTAAAAAATCTAAAATTTTGAAACTGTATTGTCCAAGAAGCTTTGTCTTTTCATCTATTGAATTCTTTGGAAAATTATCTTCAATGTTGGTATGTCCTTCTTGCCTTTCTAAATGTCTAGTGTTCTTCCCAACCCTTAAACTTTTTTTGCTACCACTTCCTTTTAGGGATCATAGTGTTGTATGTTGTAATTGAAGCACTATGAGCATGCTCACAGCTATTAGTGCAACCTTGGATACTACTACACTGACCATTCTATGCATCGGCTATGAATTCTTCAATAATTGGATACTCCAATTAAGAAAAAAATTAAGGCCATTCTAGCATTTGTTTTGTAAGTTTTTACTATTTTCATCGGTTTTGTCATTTTAATTACAACAGACCGTTTTATTTTCTTCTCTGGTTGAAGATTTTTGGTGACCTTGGATACTACTACACTGACCATTCTATGCATCGGCTTTGAATTCTTCAATAATTGGATACTCCAATTAAGAAAAAAATTAAGGCCATTCTAGCATTTGTTTTGTAAGTTTTTACTATTTTCATCGGTTTTGTCATTTTAATTACAACAGACTGTTTTATTTTCTTCTCTGGTTGAAGATTTTTGGTGAGCACAATGGTTTGAATGTATATCCTCTTCCTCATCTTTGTCACTAGAAAATTCTAGAGCTTCTTGAATAACAGTTAATTCTCTACCACGATGTTCTCTGAGTCTTCTTAGAAGCATGAACCGACTTTCTTCCAAACACATTAGAGCTGCATATTTACTTGCCTTTTGCTACAATTGTAAGGTTTGTTCAAGAAAAGACAGGTTTAGACTGCAGCCTGGATAAATTTGAGTTCCATTTACACATTGAATGAGGTCAATTAGTTCAAAGGCTTTAGATGTCAATATATAATCACTGTGTAATAAGCCAACAATAGAATTTAACTTTGATCCCTCATGTTGATCAATGTTGTGAGGGGAAGTCTCCGAAGACGTTGAAGTGGTTTCATCTGATATATTCAATAGGAAGAGTCTTGTGAGGGCATATCAATAAAATTTCATGTGTGACTGACCATGACTGATGAAAACAACTCTTGAATTGATACAAATTAGCCAACAATAGATGTTTCCTCTTCCAACAAAGCAAGTTGCAATAAACCCAAATAAACGACTGAAATGTTATTCAAGTGGAAATGTAATAGCAAAACACTCCACAAACGTTGAATGGCTAATTTATCAGGCTGATAAGAATAAAATATACTTCTCATATAATTACTTGTTTTTTAACATCTTCCATATTTCTGGTAAGTTCATAATCATATTGTGCTAATATGCATGTTGGAAGGTTGCAAATTTAATTAATGTGCATGATTTGTTTTAATGTATTCTATTTATTTTTTTATTTTTCTTTTTGGAAATGATGCTTATAGTATCTTACAGCCCTCCATTCGCCACGCTGATGTGCCTGAGGGGTACTTTTATGCCATTAAATCACCTAGGACTCGCACTTAGCCTCATATGCACTCATTGTGAGGGCTTTTGAACTTGGGCTTCTGTGCTAGGACAAGCCCAATCACCTTGTTGTTCTCTGCTAGACCACACTTCCATGGGCATGTTAGAATTTATGTTTATGGATTCTATTGAAAATTCAAAATCCCACTTCACATTGGAGGTTTGTTGGATCTAGGCCCTGTGATTGATCTGAATATTGTGCTCATTGATCAACATTGTAGCATAGAGTATTATTCTTATTAACACAGTACTGAGACCTTTTCTGAGATTGGTGAGACTCCATGGTGTACTGCAAACTCTTTCTGTGGTAGGATTGGACCACACATACCGAATCATAATAGCAAAATGGCCTCGGATTTTCATGGACCCATGCTCCCAAGAGTCCCAAAGCAAATAAATTGGATCCTGAAGAAATGATGTGGACTTAGATAAGCAGGATTAGGCCTCTATGCTAAAGGAGAAACTTACAGAGGCTGCTAAACCCACTCAAGAGGTAGCTATCTACATTTTTCTGATTGTTTAATTATAGGAATTAAAACAAGAAATTTTCCCACGAGGGACTTTTGTTGGCTTAGTTCTTGGGTTTGAGTGGTAAATATTATACCAAAATCATTGACCTTTAACAATCAAAACCTTTATTTTTTTGAAAGAAAAATGCAAGGAAAAATGAAGAGGAATTAGGCATTTATAAAGCTCTAAACCCCCTTCATTGAGCGTATGAGGCCTATTGGGGCCTTCTCATAGGCCCCAACTTGTTTAAAAAAAAGTAAAAGTAGCTTTTCCAATTGTCCTGGGACTAGCCCTAATCTTTGGGGAGTGTTCAACATTCTCTAGACAACATGAATATGCAGATTGTGAGCGTGCTCTTGAAAACACTCGATCAAGAGTATTTTGGGAGTGCACTACTATAGATACTTGCTTGAAAGTTGAGTAAGGGGAGTGATTCCCTACAATATTTCCTTTTCCTAGGTTTTTCTTAATGGAGACTTGAATGACTAACACATCTAGAAGGATATTGTTATCAAACATCTACTAACGAATCTGGAAAGATATTATGACATGGTTTTTATTATCTAATCTCAAAGTATATATATTATTATGTGACATATAGAAGCATGTTATGTGGAGTGCCCATTTTTTGGATTTCAGGTGGAATTCTATGTTGTTTGGTCAATTATTGTGTTTGTACATTATTAATTATCTAGATTTAGGTTTTTCCAGTTTTCTAGGCTTCCTTATCAACCTTATCTCTTTGGTCAACTCTATACTTCATAGGTAGGGGTCTCTTTTTCATATCTACTATGCTTCACTCTTGGTCTTATATAGGTTTTTATTCTTCTAGGCTTAGTCCCTTATTTAACTTCTCTATTACTTTGTCTTATATGTTAAGTATATATTGTTTAATGACCATAATGTTTATTTCAAGGGTTGAGGTTCATTTTTCTTGAATCTATCCATCTCCATTTCTATCTCACTCAGAATGATGTATTAGGAACATCACTAGTAGAGCTTTCTATGGAAAAGGAAATATAACCAATTGAATTTTCAAAGTAATGTCTGTTATCTTGGGAACTGAGATAAATTTGAAGATGCTGACGGTCAGGTATGAAGGGAGGGGAGGGTATCCATGCATTTTGACCTAGTTATCCCTTGATATTCCTCAACACTCACTAACACTCCATTTCATCATGCATTGACATTTTCTGACATGTGTTAGCATGCCTTTTCACTCGTTTGCATGCCCTGACCCTCCCTAGCTATCATTCCCTCACAACTACCCTGACTTAATTTGCATCTTGGGAACCCAACCAAGCCCTCGCTTGACCACAAGAGCTTTACCAAGTTACAGCTACTAAAACTAGACTATGTTGTTGAATTGTGTAGCTTGGGAGGAACTCCACAAGCCTAGTGAGATGGGTTTGTGTGAGTTTGGTCACAAAAGGCTTTGTGGGCAAAGAATCCAAGCAAAGAGATTTTGGACCCAAGACGGGGTTTAAAATCTAAAAGAAAATTAAAAAGGAAAATTAATATTTCCTAAGGTCTAAGTGGATAAAAGTTGTAAGTTCTAGATGGTTCCTAAGAGGTGTAGGAGAAACTATTTAAGGAATCCTTATGATGAAGGAAATAACATCAATTAATAAGGAGCTCATTTGATCAAGGGGGAGAAGAGAGATCTAGTCCCAAAGAGGCCATGATAATTAACATGTCTAGCATTCATTAATATGCCTTAGTATGCTTTGGCATGGTTAAATATAAAAGTTATTTTAGATCAATTATTGGAAAGTAGAAGAGAAGTAACAGAGGATGACTTGGCACTTAAAATGCACTAACACATGGCACTTGACACTTATTTCCACCTAGTGTTGGTGTGCATAGCATTCCCCTCCTAGAAAATGTAAATTAATGACTTATTAACCCTATTATGTGTTCATTTCCTTGTAGTTTAACTTGTTTCTTCTTTTTGTTTCCTTGATAGTCCATGGCATGTATTGTCACACCCTTGCACACCTTGGCATGCCTTAGAACTTGAAACATCTTAGCATATTTGAAATGCCTTAAAACTATCTGGCACATGTTAGCATTCCCTAGCATGCCTTGGAACTCATGCCCTCACAACTATCCTTATATTTTTTCACGACTTTGGAACCCAATCAAGTCCTTAGCTACTGCAGGTCATGTGACATTGGTCTGCTTCAGCTGTAACAACTTGATCAATTGAACCTACTACAAGTCGATCAATTGCACCTAATTCTAGCATGCCTTAACACTCCCTATCATACCTTGTCACTCCCTCCTTATCACACCTACAAGTCATTAACACTTCCAATCACAAACTCTTATTTTCTCATTTCCATGCATTTTGATGTAGTGCTCCCTTCTGTTTCCCTAGCACTCCTAGTTAACACTTCCTTGCACGCATTGGCACATCTTAGCTTCATGCCGCCCTATCAATATATCATTCCTTAGCACTGACAAGCATGCCTTTTTACTCCTCCTTATCACACTTGGAACTTGTTGAAACTCCTTGTCACACACTCTTATTCATTAATTTCCATGCATTATGACATAGTGCTCCCTTGTGTTTCTCTAGCGCACCCTAACACTCCTTGGCACACATTGGCACACCCTGGAACTTGGAACATATTGACATGCTTTCCGAGCACTCTATCATGCCTTGGAATTGCCTAGCATACCTTTTCACTCCCTCCTTAACACACCTAGAACCTGCTAACACTCCCTATCACACACTCTTATTCATTCATTTCCATGCAATTGAAACTAGTCCTTCGTTCTGTTTCCCTGGAACCCCCTAGCATGTGTTGGTGCCAAATCCTAGCACATAGCACATTTTGGAATGCTGAACATGAGTTGGAACTTTATATCATGTGTTAGAAATTCCTAGGATTCCATGCATACCTTGGCACTCCCTAGTTGTCATGCCCTCATATATAACCTTAAATTTTTTGCGACTTGGGAACCTATTGTAGCCTCTACAATACCCTCCAAAAATCCACCCTCTAAAATTTTTTGGAGCCCCCTGAGCATCAAAAAATTTAAGTTAAAACCTGTAAAATTTAGGAGTCGATGAGTCGAAAAATGGTCCTTTGCCCCTAATCTGTGACCTAGCGACCCCGCGACCTCTTAGGTCGTTAAGTCGCTAAGCCACATATTTCTTGGATTCTTCAAGATCGCGACCCCGCGACCCCTAGGTCGCGAGGTCGCAAGGTCGCTACGTCATACCTCTTGGATATGTATTATTCCCCTGAAACTACCCCCCTCCTCTATTTTAATGGCTCACTTAGCCTTGCATTATTTAAAGTTAGAAGGAAATCCATTGATCGGGTCGCGTACTAAAAGCCTCGGCCAGCCCTACCGCGACTTGCGACCCTTGCGACCCTGCGACCCTGGTCACTGAGTCGCCATGTCGCAGCCACCCTCTGAACTATTTTTTGCGACTCGGTTGCAAGTCACAGTGTTTCACTTTCCTCGAACTACCTATTGTTTGCGACCCGGCGACCTTGTGACCTGGTCGCAAGGTCGCGAGGTTGCAAGGTCGCTTCCTCCTGAAAACTCAAACCTCACGACCTTTGCGACCCTACGACCCAGTTGTAGGTCGCTAACTCACCCCTTCCTGTGTCTTTAGTTGGGGAAAGCTAATAAACTGTGCCTAGGCTTTTATTATTATGGCATCTTTCTTATCCTAGGATTCTTTCATAAACATGACAGGTGAATTCGAAGCAGACTTAGAGTGTGTCCCCATATCTTTAGATTCAAGCAACATGGGACCTCCGGTGGCTCGAAGAAAGAATAAGAGCCCAGAAGTAGAACACATATAGATAAATATACCAATGTCCCCACCCCCGATCTATAGGGACACCTCGTGTACATTTGCCAAAGGGGACAGCATGCGTTGGTATCAAGTGTACCAGGAATTTGCTCTGCCGAAATTCCCAGAAGACCTTCCCTACTGACAAGAATATATACCAGTTAAAAGGTCGAGGCTCCACCATGCAGGTGCCCACCCTGTTATATTCCCATGCGCGGAGGTCATTGAGTGGATTATACAAAACATCGACCCCAAAAAGTGGGTAATCCGGGACTATGAAGGCAAAGCATTTGCAACTCTTAAGGGATCAGATGCTCAGTTTTACTATGCACTGCCTGAATGAGAGGAGGTCTTCATAGAAGAATGGGCCACCACCCATGCAGTCGCCATAACAGATACCCTGAAAGGGTGGTGGGAGGAGCCCGAAAATTTCAAAGCCAAGAAAGATCAGGAATATCCAGTGGTAGGTCTTAGGAAGGTATATAAGCTGGTGGTCACTATGCTTTGCAGGATATACGGTCGCCCTGATGCCACCTCTTTTAGTGGTACATGGGTATCCCTGATGGAGTATGTCACTATGCACGACACCTGGTTCAACTGGGCTAGCATGCTAATGGTGTCCCTCCAGACAAACATATTTTCGGCACTAGCACCAGAGGAGGGATATTTCTCTGAATTCTACGTGGCTTCCTACTTGTTGGATGTTGTTTGTTCCTGGTGCCACTTTGAGGGATGGGCCCACAACTGGGATCCAGAGCATGCATGCCTAGTCCACTTAGAGACAAAATTATTTTGGGACTCTAGGTATAAGAAAGACATAGAGCCAATCTCGCAAATCTTCATCCCGGCACTCTACAGGAAATTGTTCGGCCAAGACACTCCATGCATGTCTTGGTGAGCCATGGAGACGTTAGTCAAGGTGGCACATTGGTTCCCACTCGTCGAATATACCTTTATTCAATTCTTTGGTTCATTCAAGACTCCCCACGCTATGCCCCGGTATGTTACGGATAAAATTCTCCTCCAGGAGGTTTGTTTTCAGATGACTTCCAGCTTCTCAAAAGTCTTAACTAAAGGTAAGAAGAAGTTGTGGCCTTCACTGCCTCTTACCATCAGTGCCTACATGATCAAATATTTCAGAGAGGTAGAGGCAGAGGCAGAAGAAATGAGAGGTTTTCGGCTAGGGTCGTTGGATCACCGGACATATGACCCAGAGAGGATAGTCCCTGATCACTGTAAGTGGGTGTAGTTCAAATGGAGCTACCAACACACTGAGTGCCCATATGAGGATGAGAATAGAAACTGGTATTACGTGGATAGGAAACTTGCCCTGGGGGCGTGGTTTGATTAGGAAGATCTAGATGATCACACATTGCAGTGTTAGCCACCTATAAAAGTTTGTTATACCAAAAAGGTGGCTAAGAATTTTTTAGCCTTTCAGGAACAAATTTTATTACTAAAAAGTGTTGGCTCTTGAAGACTCTAGATGGCCTCCTGCCTCTATCCCAAATCTTCACTACTGTTCCTATTCTACATCCATAAACCCTGCAGATTTCCAAGACAGATTACTACTGCAAACACCTTTTTCCCCCCTTCCCCTCTTCCAAAACTAACCTCTTGTTCTCTCCTTTTCCCCCCATGAAATGCCTCATTTTCATGATGTTTTCTCTTTCCCCTTCATCAGAAACCCTTTGATAAGGTTTCAAGACTCCTTCTTTGCCTTATCGGAATCCCTCTAAACCTTTGAAAATCATCAAAAATCCATAAAAATCATATTTTTTATGTATTGTGAACTTAAGCCCCCTTGGGATAAGTTTTTAACCCCCCCTCCATACGCCCAGCTGCTAGGACTGAGCGCTAGTCCTTTAAGAGCTTATCGCATTGCCCAATTGAGATTAAGCCCCTCCCCTTTTAAACCCCAATCATATGTTCTCCCATATAACCCATGGCCCTGCAGATGGGCGCCTTTTCTTTTCAAATAAAATATTTTTCGACCAAAGTCTAAAACCTTTGGTTATATATTAAAAACCGTCGGCCTTATATTATTTTATGATTTTGCTACCGGTCCAATTTTCAGTCATTCCGCACCGTCGATCTGATCTATGATCGAATGGTGCAAAGTCCGTCTCCCCAGTGGTCCCCACATTCCACTCACCATTTCGAAAACCGCACGGTATTCATCGCACCGCCTTTGGGCGACGGCGGTTTTTTCTCGATCGGTAGCGATTCCATACGCTGGCTAACACGTGTCCTGGGCACTGTTTATAAAACTACCATCCATCACGCGTTAACATTCGGACGTGGACCTGGCACGATATTGATGCGTGTTGTCCGATCTGAGGCTGCCCATCCGACGGCTATCGCTCACCGAAGATGTCCAACGGTTAACCGAGCTATGGTGCGGTCATTGGAGCATCTCCGCCGTCGATCTGATCTGCAAATCGACGGCCCATGTTTTATCGCCCTAATTCCCCGTTTTGACTTTTCGCCTCCACCCCCGACCATCGATCTCTGCGCGATCGACGGCTCTGATTTAAACGATTCTTCCGCCTTCTCTATGACTTCTCCCAATCATCCTCGACCATTGGATGATGCCATCCAACGGCCATGCTTCCTCCAAATGCCTTCTAGAGCAGTAAACCTATATATGCATGGATTTTATAATATTTGTTCGTATTTTGCAGGGTTAAGTGATTTTTCCGCTATGCTTGAAGAAAAATCAAAGGCAAAGGGTGACGATCCTCCTGCCTTTGATTAACCAAATAAAATCAATCACAGGGTTTGAAATTCACGTTTCATTGATGATTCTTGAGGCATTGATGCCATATCACCCCGACGCAGCCCTGCACATTCACAAGAACACCATAAATCAAGTCCAGTCACAGAAGTATCAGTGCCAAAGATAAAATTTATCAGGACAGAGGATGGAAGACATATTTGCGGGGATCACGGCTAAGAATTTTTATCAAAAGCCTAATCCCCAATTAAAATATAGTTTAAAGAAAATCTTAAGGGTTTTCATCAACAGGAAAGCCTCCACCGCCACATCTGAGGCAAATTGATTCCTCCCAGCTACTGAAATGCCACATGTACCTCAAAGCATTCAATCAGAGGCTGAATTTATTGATCAAGACTGGATATCTGCCTCACAACATATCCAAAAGGTAAATTCTGCAGGCAAATTAATGACAAACATCTACAGAGTTACTTCGACACCACACTGAGCCTCAAAGGTCAACAAAAGTTCCCACCGAGCTTAAATATTTATGAAAATCATTTAATACAGAGGATATGTATGAAAGTTTCTTCATTGAGCCCCTCAAAGGCCAAGAAGCCATTTAAGTCTGTATTAATTAGTTTTTGAGATCTTTTATCAGATCTCACCTCCTCATTCTTCTATATATACTTATAAGGAAGATTAGGAGTTGGTTGGTTGGTTGTTGGTTGATCACTAGTTGTAATATTGAAACTCTCTGAAATAAATGCATAGTTTGTTGAAGTTGAGGATGATATTGAAGTCTTGGAAGCCCTGATGATGTTGTTGCATGCTTGTTACTAAGAAGGATCTATCATTGGATCCATGAGCTTGGCTGTTGGTGAAGTATTCTGAATTGTTTAATGTTTTCTCCTGTTTTCATTCTGTTCCATAATTTCTTACTACAGTAGGATAGAAAGTATTAGGCTAAGAAATGACTCCTGGAAGCACCTTAGACCTGTTCATCCTTCACTGTTTTATGTTTTCTTCTGTTGAGGTATTTTAGAGTCTTCAATCTCTCTCTTTAATCCTCATTCTTTTTTATTTATATAATAGCTCAAATAGTTGATTTCAACATGATTTATGGTTTTCCCTGCTTGTCTGCTATCACTTGAAATCTCTTATTGAAGTCTCCCTTTAAAGTACCATTGTTTTAAGTTAGTCAAAGAGGTCTGTTTCAATGTTGCCCTTTGTCATTTCTTGAACATTTGTTTTGAAGGTCTTTTATAGTTGTAATCATAGATGTATTAGGTGTTCCCTCTTCTATGACTGCAATTATCAGTGAATCTTTTATGTTTTCTAAGTCATTTGAAATAAAATATTTAAGGAGATAGGGTGTTCCCCGAATCTTAGATTTCATTTTAAAAGTTGTTTTGAAATCATTTTTTGCTTAAAGGTGTGATTTGTAGAATTCATGGTTAGCCCTATCTATCAAAAATCTCTTTATTGTTCAAATTGTGCTTTCAAATTCCCTTTGTTTGAGGATTAAACTTCTCTTTCCAAATCATTAATTTCCATCTCATTCCAAAACTAAAGGATCATGTGGCCAAGTTAGATTTTCCCTCTGATATCCCATATCCATTGATGAGTATGTTATGACCTATTTTTGACTCCATTGCCCAATGAAACAGATGTTTCTCCATTCTATATATCTTTCCTAGATCTTTCATTTTCTGCTATGACAACCCAACCAAACAAAAAAACAAACACCTGCACTTAATAACTAGTCTAAAATCCATTTTCCAAGCACACAAGATAAACCTTTGCTAACAAACTTTTGAGAGATCCCTCTATGAGAACAGGAGGACTAGATCCTGTAACTCTAAAGATTGGTTCTAATGTTGCCTTGTCTTTTGATTTGCCAAACTATCAAAACACGGGACACCAACATAATGGCGATCACGGTGGGACATACTGAGAATATAATGGTTTGAAAACTTTTCTTCAAACTTTTTAGGCCTAGTATAACATAAGTAACCTTCTTCAAGCACTACCAAGCAATGGTAATCATGATAGGACTTAATTGAATTAGTGAAAAAACAAGTAACCCTTAGGATTCTCATTAAACCTTATCAAACCTTGAAGGAAGTAGTTACCAAGCCATAAGAGTGAACTCTGTATGTTTTGACACCATAGCTAAGTGTTAAGTCAAATTTAGGACACTCTCATAACCTATAAGATCAAGAAACTCAGAAAAAAACCCAAAACATTTCAGTTTGGCTTCATAATAAACATGGTGGTGGAACCATAAAACATTTTACCTTTACAAAAGCTAAACATTTTTTCCACAGTGACTCCGCGGCCTCCGGTGGGCTATTTCTTCATTCATTAGCCCATGGTTCTCTGAGATGAGCAAACCCAATCATGCTGTTGGTGGACAGCCAATTTCACAAAAATATTCACACAGCAGCTCCACAATTCAAAGACCTAATAGCTCAGTGGTAGAAGACTACGGCCCCGGTTGGACAAGACGCGGTGACCTCTTTCTTGATTTATAAAATGATTCAAAAAGGATACAATAGAAAATTACTAATGAGCGAGAAAAATATCCTAGATTCCACACAAATGCCTGAAAGTAGATTGGTTAAAAAACTACCTTTAGAGGTAAAAAATATTTAATGTACCCTTACATCTCATCAAGTTTCATATATATGTGTGGAAGTTCAAGGTTCAATGGCACGAAGACTGCCTAATGAAAATGTTCATGGCAACATTGGAAGGAAAAGCTAGGAATTGGTATGAATGGTTAGAACCCAAAAGTTTGTTTTCTTTAAAAAACATGTACCAAGTATTTTACAAGAATTATAAAGGAAACTCTCCATCCTTGTCATGGGATTGTTGTGATCAATCTCAGAATATCATACAGTACCTGTTAGATATTGATGTGGATTTGGTTAATTTGCATCCTGAAGATCTGTTAATAGCCATTCAAGAATTTCATATGCATCCTAGCTATCACAAGAACATGGATGAAACAGCCGAGGAAGAAAATATTCGAGAGACCACAGATATTCCTCAAGATATTCCTGAAAACTTAGATGTTGATCCATCATCCCTTACAGCTGAGGCTCAAGAAGACATCTAGCCTCCAAATCAGTCTTCACAAGAGACAGAGATCTGCTGCACTCCTATTCAAAGGAACATAGAAACATCTTCCCCTTTGACAGAAAAAGAGATAGATCAGACTATTTATAAACAGTCGCTCTCTGAAAGTTTCTACAAAACAAACACTCCTACCTATTCACATAATGAACTTTGTTGTAAATATTCATAAATTTCTTCTGTAAATCAAAATAAAGAAAGACCTGCTAATAACCCAGTATGTTTGATTGGTAGTATTACTTATATTTATGATTTTCCTAACTTTGATCTATCTAGTGATGATGCTTCCCAAACAAAATTTAATTTTTTAGGGTCATCGTTAGTAGATTTATGGGATGAAGATCAGTTCCTTAAAAAAATTAATGAACCAGTGCAGACTGTCTATGATACCGATGACGAAAGTTTTCAAAACCTATAAGTAAGTGAAGATTTATTGGATCTTTGCTTTGCTTCATCTCAGATCATCAGTGATAGTTTCCATGTGATTGGGAATCAACAGACTTTCAGCTCAAAGGTTGAGGGGGAAAGCAATGAAGAAATTTTTGAGCAAGTTGAAACCAAGAAACCTTCTCTTGAAAAAGGGGAAGCAGTAGAACAAACCCCTGCTCCATAATACATTGATATTTTCACAGAGCTCAGCCTATTAAATCATAATATCTTAGAGCTACAAGAGGACAACACTGTAATATATGATGAGTCCTCCAATTCAAATAATAATGAAGATGAGGAAGCTTGTCTTCCTCAAAATAATCTTTGCCTTAATCCAGTGGAGAAAAAAGAGATGATCCTGGTTGAAACACATCTTCCAAACAGTCTTGACCAGGCACTATTTCAAGATCCCTATGCTCACTTCTTGAAGGAATTTGAAGAAGGGATAAAGGTTATTAGGAGCAGTATATTACCAAAAGCAAGAAGATTATTTAGCACTGCTGATAAAAAACAAAAAGAATGGGAGTGGCCCTGTTTGTCCAACCTGCCCAAGGAGATGAAGAAGGACCAATCATGGAATCATTTGCTGGATTGGTTGTACTGGAAAAGGGAGTTCATCAGCTAAAACATGTAAATGTTCCGAGTCAGATTAGGTTAGATAGGAAAGCAATAAAACTCAGCTTTGAGCATTTAGTTAGTTGTTGATTTTTGTCTTGTAAGAAAAAGAAAAATCTAAAAACAATAGAAAAGAGAAAAAGAAAGTGATTGTAAAATAAAAAAATTATAGCCCCAGGTATAGCCCCATACCCACAAAGAGAAACAAATATGAAAGTATAAAGATTAAATATACCCTCTGTGAAAAACATATAGTCGTCCTCATGACCTAATCTTGACTAATTAGCTTTAAATTTACGGTGATAGGATAGTGAATTCGATTTGCCAAACCGTTTAATCTTGGCTTATCAGTAGATAGATTAGGATAGAAATTAAAGGTTCAAACAAGCTCAAAATATGAACCTAGGTTTCCAAATAGAGATGACTTAAATTTGTTTCAAATTCTGAGTCAAAAGATGTAAAAATATGGTTCTAATTAGCTCAAAATCTGAACCAGAGAACAAAGAAGCTACAGCTCAAACAAAAGTCAAAACAGAGCTGTAAAAAGAGAAGGATGTTCTTGAAAATTTTAGATCTTAAAGCCTTCATCATTTTGATTTGATTTTCTACAAATAATAATCTATGTGCAAATTGTTTTCATGCCATAGATCAGCATCAAGTTAGACTGTTCAATCCTGACTTGTATGCTTTTTAATTTCTGCTTTAGCAATAAGAGAATAAAAATCTGTTAGACTGTTTAATCTTAACAGATTAGTAGATTAGGTAGAGAAGCATATGGGCCCAACTGCTTAATCTGAGTCCATGGAGAAATAAGAAGTAGAACTAGATTAGATTTTTTTCTTTCAAAAAGAATAAAATATTGAAAGAGAGTTTGCCAATCCAAGTGCACTCTAAAGGAAGACAAAATGTTAGATCAATAGGATTGGGTAGGTAGAAAGATTTTTGATAAAAGATCCATTGTTTTCCATGGATGTTAGCATTTCCAGAGCGAAAGAAGATCATTCAATCAAAGAAAGGCAGCCCAATGGATGAGGTGGCGGTATCGAGAATCCGAGGTCTGAATTCTTGATGCCTTCAAAAAGGCACCATCCCCAAGTGGAGCCACTGTTAGCCACCTATAAAATTTTGTTATACCAAAAGGTGGCTAAATCTATTTTGAGCCTTCAAGGAACAATTTTTCATTACTAAAATTTGTTGGCTCTTGAAGACTCCTTGTAGGCCTCATGCCTCTGTCCAAAATCTTCCTCTCCCCATGCCCTTATTCTACATCCGAAAATCCTGCAGTTTCCAAGAAGGTCGCTGCAAACACCTTTTTTCCCCTTCCCCTCTTCCAAAACTAACCTCTTGTTATCTCCTTTTCCTCCATGAAATGCCTCATTTTCATGATTTTTATCTTTCCCCTTCATCAGAAACCCTTTGATAAGGTTTGAAGACAATTTATTTGCCTTATTGGAACCCCTCTAAACCTTTGAAAATCATCAAAAATCTATAAAAATCACATTTTGTATTGTGGCTTAAGCCCACCATTCAGTTCTTCCCCCCATCTCCTTCGGCTACCGGGACCGGCGCTGTTATTTGGCGCTTATCGCGTTCCCAATTGTGATTAAACCCCTCTCTTTTAGCCCGGTCCTTATATTTCTTACATATAATAACACAGCAGCTTATAGACGGGCACCTTTTAGATTTTCAGTAAATATTTTTCAATTAAACCTTTGGTTATATATTATAATGGGCATATATTGTTTTATGATTTTTGTGGGTCAAATTTTTCGGTCGGCTTCTAGCGTTGTGGGTACGTCTAATGATCGGACGGTGCGGAAAATCCGTCTCATTGGTCCCCACATTCCACTCACCATTTCAAAAACCGTGTGGTATTCATCGCACTGCCTTTGGGTGACGATGGTTTTTTCCCGATCGACAACGATTCCATACGCTAGCCGACACATGTCTTGGGCACTGTTCATAAAACCATCATCCATCGCGCGTTAACATTCGGACATGGACCCGGTGTGATATTGATGCATGTCGTCCAATCTGAGGCCGCCCATCCGACGACTATCGCTCACCGAAGATGCCCGACGGTTAATCGGGCTATGGCACGGTCATTGGAGCATCTCCATCGTTGATCTAATCTGCAGATCGACGACCCACGTTTTATCGCCCTAATTCGCCATTTTGACTTTTCGCCTCCACCCCCGACCGTCGATCTCTGCGCGATCGACGACTCTGATTTAAATGATTCTTCCGCCTTCTCTATGACTTCTCCCAATCGTCCTCGACTGTTGGATGATGCCATCCAACGACCATGCTTCCTCCACATTCTTTCTGCAGCAGTAAACCTATATATGCATGGATTTTATAATATTTGTTCGTATTTTGCAGGGTTAAGTGATTTTTCCGCCATGGTCGAAGAAAAATCAAAGGCAAAGGGTGACGATCATCCTGCCTTTGATTCACCAAAGAAAATCAATCACAGGGTTAGAAATTCACGTTTCATTGATGATTCTTGAGGCATTGATGCCATATCGCCCCTACGCAGCCCTACACATTCACAAGAACACCATGAATCAAGCATAGTCACAGAAGTATCAGTGCCAAAGATAAAATTTATCAGGACAGAGGATGGAAGATACCTTTTTTACAACGAAGTCACGACATTCAAATGTTTATCAAAAGCCTAATCCATAATTAAAATACAGTTTAAAGAAAATCTTAAGGGTTTTCATCAATAGGAAAGCCTCCACCACCACATCTGAGGCAAATTGATTCCTCCCAGCTACTGAAATGCCACCTGTACCTCAAAGCATTCAATCAGAGGCTGAATTTATTGATTAGGACTGGATATCTGCCTCACAACACACCCAAAAGGTAAATTCTGCAGGAAAATTAATGACAAACATCTACAGAGTTACTTCGACACCACACTGAGCCTTAAAGTTCAACAAAATCTCCCACCGAGCTTAAATCTTTATGAAAATAATTTAATACAAAGGATATGTATGAAAGTTTCTTCATTGAGCCCCTCAAAGGCCAAGAAGCCATTTAAGTCTGTATTAATTATTTTTTGAGATATTTTATCAGATCTCACCTCCTCATTCTTCTATATATACTTCTGAGGAAGATGAGGAGTTGGTTGGTTGGTTGTTGATTGATCACTAGTTGTAATATTCAAACTCTCTGAAATAAATACATAGTCTGTTGAAGTTGAAGATGATATTGAAGTCTTGGAAGCCCTGATGATGTTGTTGCATGCTTGTTACTAAGAAGGCTCTATCATTGGATCCATGAGCTTGGCTGTTGGTGAAGTATTCTGAACTGTTTAATGTTTTCTCCTGTTTTCATTCTGTTCCATAATTTCTTACTACAGTAGGATAGAAAGTATTAGGCTAAGAAATGACTCCTGGAAGCACCTTAGACTTGTTCATCCTTCACTGTTTTATGTTTTCTTCTGCTGAGGTATTTTAGAGTCTTCAATCTCTCTCTTTAGTCCTCATGCTTGTTTATTTCTATAATAGCTCAAATAGTTGATTTCAACATGATTTATGGTTTTCCCTGCTTGTCTGCTATCACTTGAAAGCTCTTATTGAAGTTTTCCTTTGAAGTACCATTGTTTTAAGTTAGTCAAAGAGGTCAGTTTCGATCTTTCCCTTTGTCATTGCTTGAACAATTGTTTTGAAGGTCTTTTATAGTTGTAATCATAGATGTATTAGGTGTTCCCTCTTCTATGAATGCAATTATCAGTGAATCTTTTATGTTTTCTCAGTCATTTGAAATAAAATATTTGAGGAAATAGGGTGTTCCCTGAATGTTAGATTTCATTTTAAAAGTTGTTTTGAAATCATTTTTTTCTTAAAGGTGTGATTTGTAGAATTCATGGTTAGCCATGTCTATCAAAAAGCTCTTTATTGTTCAAATTGTGCTTTCAAATTCCCTTTGTTTGAGGATTAAACTTCTCTTTCCAAATCATTAATGTCCATCTCATTCCAAAACTAAAGCATCCTGTGGCCAAGTTAGATTTTCCCTCTGATATCCCATATCCATTGATGAGTATGTTATGACCTCTTTTTGACTCCATTTCCCAATGAACCAGATGTTTCTCCATTCTATATATCTTTCCTAGATCTTTCATTTTCTGCTATGACAACCCAACCAAACAAAAAAAAAAACACTTGCACTTAATAACTAGTCTAAAATCCATTTTCCAAGCACACAAGATAAACCTTTGCAAATTTGTTTTTGAGAGATCTCTCTTTGAGAACAGGAGGACTAGATCCTGTAACTTTAAAGATTGTTTCTGATGTTGCCTTGTCTTTTGATTTTCCAAACTATCAAAACACGGGACACCAACAGGAGGAAAGAATCCATGAATTAGGAGGCGCTTATTCTTCTCAGGCCAAGAAGCCTCAAACCAACACATGCCACAACACTACTGTCCAACAGAAAGAGCAGGAGGCCAAAGCTCAACACGAAACTGAAAAGAAGGAAAAATAAGATGAAGAAAAGCGTAAAAAGAGCTTGAAGTCAGAACAAAAGAAGAAGCAGGCAGAAGAGGCCTGAAAAACAAAGGAATTGCAGGAGTCAGAGGCTAAGGGGGAACGACATCTCAAAAGAGAATTAGATCAGGTGGAGGCCGAAGGCAAGAAGAAAGAGGAACAGGAAGCAGCGGTAGAAGCAGAACAGGAAGCAGCGACAGAAGCAGAGTGCAAGCAGAAAGCAGAATAGGAAAAGGCAGAAGCAGAGTAGCTTCAGAAAGAAGGGGAGGAAAGGAAAAGAAAAGAATAGGAGGATCAAATATTAAATAACATCGAGACATCTTCCCCAGTCACAAATTCACTAACTGAGCTACAGCCCATCGAAGTGCCTGTATTCAATACATGTTCTGCACTCTCCGAGCCGAGCTCTTATGAAGGGCAAGAAGAAGAAGTATTTAACCTTACAAAGCTCACATATGATCATTTCTCCTTCAAGATCTGACAGGAGAAAAGGATATTCCTGGCACGAAACTCTTTCGCCCCATCCACAGTTGTGACAGAGAAAGATATAGTCCTAGATACTAGGACTAACTCGGTAATGATAGCATCGGCCGGCACTGGTTTCGCCGCAGCCACGGAGGAAAATATAAATCGAATGAGTAGAAAGATCCTCTCTCTACAAAATAAGTTACAAGAATCGGAGCAAAGGGAGGCAAGGGCAGAGCAAGAAAAGGCAACATTAAAGGAGGATATTCAACAGCTCCAAGGCAAAATTGCTCTTGTTAACGAAGTACCGCTCAGCGTTCGAAGAGAGCTGGATGTATTGGAGGTCACCATGAGGCAGGTCTATGGGGAAATTTTCACTATAAAACAGATAGTTGCCCCCTTGCTGAGAGCCCAAGTAGAGACTAAGCAGAGGAGCGAGCAATTAAAGGAGGCCTCCACCGCTTTGGAAATAATGATATAATGGACGGGTCAGTACCCCCAGGCTTCAAAGAACTTGCCCAAGAAAGACTGGATCCACACCCAAGATGCCAAGGTCCAAATTTGGATTAAAATGCAGTCTAAAGATAAGCTATCCAAGGACCTAGAAAAGGTAATTGCCGCATACGAGCATTTGATCAGCGACATCAACTCGATGCATGCCCTAAACCACATTCCATCACTAGGTGCATTGAACAAGGAAAAAGCATGGGGACAGGTGGATCAGGAGATTCAGACATTTCTGCAACCTATTAGACAAGCCGCTGCCACTCCCGATATTGCAACATCGCAGGAGAATTTGGGTAAATTCATTGTTACACCAGTTTGGATCTACACTAAACTGGCCTCTTTAGCCAACCAAGTCATGCTAAAAAGGGAGACTCTGATTCAAAATGCCTTGGAGTGTCTGCATCAGTTAAGGGAAGAATTTCCCTTGATTTCCCCAATAGCGGCAGATTATCGTGCGTGGCAGAACTTTCTCAGAGAGCAACAAGTTGATGCCCCTGACCTCACGATCACATGCACATTCTCATGATCGGATGGCAGTAGGTCGCAGGTCGCACTTGGCAGTAGGTCGCAGGTCGCAGTTTGCAACTGGGTCGCAGGTCGCAGCCTTTATTTAGGTCACAGGGCAGCCCAGCATTTGGGGAGGCGAAAATTCAGGAAGCCCAAAGGGCAAGTTTTGGTCTATAAAAAATTCCTTCGGGAAGAGTGTAAGGATCATTGGTTTGGGACTCAAAGAGTTAGAGAGCATTGTATAGAAGGACTACACACTTTTGAATACGAATACAAATACTTGTTAAACTCCTTTTGGATCTGATGCGTTTTGATGTGTGAACACTATGATTATTTCCTTTTTAGTTTCTAACATCTTTTGATTAATGAAACTATGCTCCTAATAACATCATTTATGCATTATAACTTTCTGTACTTGTGTTAATGATGCTAAGTTTATTCTCGCTTCTGCAATGAATGTTGATAACTTTTTTTACTGACATTTATATTTTCATCAATAGCATTTAAGGAAGTGAAGGGGTGTTCCACCATAAAGAATTGTTTCTTCTGTGGTGAGAACAGTGTACAAGAATGACCCTAATGATATGCTGTTGACAACATTTATTTTGGCCCCATGTTTTATTATTCAGCTTGCTACGCATAGTGTTATATACTCATTTAACTCATTAATCATGTATCTTGTATTGTCTGAATAAGCGTGTGTCCACAGGTCCATTGAGTTCTATTGAGACCCAAGGAAAGGAAACTTTAGCGGTAGCCAGACCCACACCCTGGACGAGATCCCTATTCCAAAAAGTTTAGATTCTATTTGGGACTTTTTACTGGGGAGATCCCTTGCTGTTGGCCGGACAAATTTTCCCATCAATAGAATTGGCACTAGAAGGAGGGCCTGATGGCAGCCTCCTAGCACATAAGTAATATTCCGTTACAAACTCCCCAAGGGGAGGTCATAAATGATGACACTAGTCCTCCCCCTTTGGAAGATGTCCAAGGGGAGGAAGCTCCATATTACAAAGTCACTAGGGAGCAGTTAAGATTTCTACGCCCAGTTGCCCGTAACCTCATCAGGGATTTGCAATTCACTCTAGTCATGAGTTTCCTGACCCATACTAGGACCCCTACTGCTAACCTCACTCGCAACGGTGCCCTTGTGAATTCCCTGCCTCAGTTGATAAACTTGATGGTCGAAGACCTTGTAACGGTTGTTGAGAATAACGAACCTATTTTGGAGCCCCAAGGAGCTGAGGAGGAAGAACCCGACGTGAATGAACCCCATCCTGACCCTCAACCTAACCAAACCCAAAATGACAACAATCAAGTCTGTCGCCCACCGGGAGGAGGCGAGGGAAATAGAGGCTGAGGGAATGAAGGTGAGGGAAATAGATGCCGGGGAAATAGAGGTCGGGGAGATAGAGGTCGTGGCCAAGGTCACCATGCCACCCACTGCCGTAAAAAAAAAATAGGCCCCCTATTCACAATTGGGGATATCTTAGAAATATGGCCAACCGCGAGGGGTGTCAAGATGAGCATTCTCACCATGAAGGGGAAGCCTCCGTGTCGAGTGCGGGAAACAAATCTGAATCTGAAATTAGGCACCACGAGCATGCCAGGCGGGTGAAACCGCTTGCTTGGATGGCCCAATCCCCATTAGATCTCCTGGGACCCCTCCATGACATGCCTAGGCACCCTGAAAATCACCTCCCCAAGTTTGACCCCGAGAAAGGCATGCTGGTCGAGGACCACATAAGCAACTTCTACCTTTCACTTCAAATTATGAGAGTTCAAATAGATGATGTTGCCTGCTGGCTTTTTCCTCACACTCTTGAATATAAAGCGGCCACCTGGTATCGCTCTCTCCCAAGTGACTCCATAATTTCATGGGACCAATTCCGTCGCATTTTCTTACAAAAACTTTCAGAGGACAAGACCCCTTCCATGCTCCTCATGGATTTGAGTACCATCAAATGCCAAAAGAAAGAGAAGGTCAGAGATTTTAATCAATGTTTCACTACCATACTAAACAAATTTCCCTCGAACCTGGCGTTGGATGACTCCATCACCATAGACTACTACACGAAGGCTCTTCCCAAAGACATTGTTGTCTTCGTAAAGCGCGAGGCTAGGGCTACCCTTGTAGAAAATTACATGGCTTCCCTTGCCATAGAAAAGAACATGCTTTCGATAGGAGTCACCGATCATGAAGGACGAGATGATCACAAGCCCACCTCGAAGAAAAATCAGTCTTCGACACTCAAAACTACAGATACGGACAAATATGATTTTGACTTCGAGAGTTTAGAAAAGACCCTTAAGCTATTAACCAATGAAGTTTCTGATTTAAAGAGAAAGGGCATTGAATCTTCTACTAGCGCCAAAATGAAAAAGCCTTTTTTCAGAAAGAATAACCGCACCACCAGCCGACCTCCATCAAACTTGAACATTGTTCTCAATGTGGAAGAAATCAGAAAAGATAATTTTTGTTCTTTCCACCAGGCCGCCCACTTTGAAAATACATGCCCTCAATGGATTGGAAGCATGACTGTAGTGGTAAATCAACTCCTGGATGATCAAATCCCAGAAGACGCAGGAGAGGATGATGTCTCTGAAAATGGATAAGATCTACCCCTTGACGAAGAACTAGGATCTATCGTCCTTGCGTTTGATGTGATCCGTGGGGAAAGCACCCATACCATCACAGATATCAACATGGCTAATGACCCTAAGGTCAAGCCCGTGCGAAAATATGGCCTAAGAAGTAAAGGACCAGTTCCTGAACAGTCCTTCGAAGAGAAGAAGAGGGCCTTCTTAAGGAAAATATTACCCCCAGGGAATGAACACCAAGCTGTTATTCCTGAGAATTCCACTCTTAATAACACCTGAGTAAACCAGAAGAGAAGGCTGCCGGTAGGGTCACCCAAAACCCCCACCAAGACTAATCCACATTCTGATTCTAGTTACAACATTTTTGAAGACATGAAGAAAACTAGAGCCAACATCTCACTTTATGAGCTTTCTCGCATCACCAACCAATGAGAGCTTATTCTAAAATCCTTCGCCAACGCCTAGACAACCAAACCTGTAAGCAACACATCCACCCAAGCTAGTCTGAGCTTCCAGTCTATTGTGAACGCAGTAAATGCAAACTCCAGGGGATCTACTCCCCCCTTTCTCCTGTCGTTTGAAATTTTTAACTTCAACATCCATAACTGCCTGTTTGATTCTGGCGCATCCACAAATGTCATGCCCCTGTCTGTTTGTAAAAAGCTGAACATTTGCCTAGAGAAAACTGATGCTAATATTATTCAGTTTTACAGATCGCAAGTGCCCACTATATGTGAACTAAATAATGTCACCATCTATCTATCCTCTGACTCCAAAGTCCACCAGTGTATAGACATTGTAGTCGTAGACATCCCAAAAGCCTACGGTCTGTTGTTAAGCAGGGACTGGTCAAGCAAGCTACAAGGGTACTTCGCTACCGATTGGTCTCACCCGTGGCTTCCTTACAAGGGCCGAAACAACCAAATCAGAGTGGAAAGTGAACCTTATATGAAACATACTATGACTGATTTGGATGCTACCAATGAACCTGTTAGCTTTGCCCAAGAGGAACTCGGCATGTGTTTCTTAGAGGCCATCTTTGGATGTTATCACCCTCCTCGATCCTTAGTAAGCCTAGAAGTGTAATCAGAGCTAACGCTCATCACTGAAGACCAAACTGTTCCCATCATACACCAAGCTAAGATCTCTCCCCAACCCATAGCTCTAGAGAACCAAAAGATGATGTATGGACCTTGTATTATGATGGTTCCAAGATGCATGACGGAGCTGGCGCGGGCTGCATCTTGTTGGATCTCCAAAAGAATAAGTTTCTGATTTCATGCTGGCTAGAATTCCAGTGCACCAACAATACCGCCGAATATGAAGCCTTAGTTCTCGAACTTAGAAAGGCGCTGGACCTAAAGGTAAGATGCTTAAAGGTTATCGGAGATTCTGAAATCATCACTCTTCAGGTACGCAATACCATTCATTGTTTGTCTCCGCACTTAAAAGCTTATCAACAAGAGGTATGGCGTCTAATTTCTGCTTTTGATGCATTTAGTATTAAATCTGTGCTTAGAATGCATAATGTAGAAGCTGATACTCTGGCTAACGCTGCTGCTAGGTTCACCCCTTTAAGGGATGGTTTTTCTATTGAAATAGTGTATAAACCATCTGTGCCAGATAACGTCACTAATTTTCGCGTCTTTGATGATGACCAATAGATACTGGAATTCATGCTTAGCACCAAGGTGTTCAAAGACGTAGTGATAGAAGAAGATGACCATGATCAAGCCTTGCAGGAATAACATGATAAATGCAAGGAAAATCCCATGCCCAAGGGAATAGTGTCACTTGAAAAGTTGTTCGACTTTCAAAACCATTTCTGTGGGCCCCCAAATACCAAAATACAAAGTTCCACCTTGGCACATCGACAGATAAACTTAGGAAAAGATGAGGACCCGAAGTTCATTAACCTCGGGAAAGATTGCTCCGATCAGGAGAAGCAAGCTTTCACCCAACTATTCCGGAAATACCGAGACATCTTCGCCTAGACATATGATGAACTATGCATGTATGACACTCGAATTATACAGCATGTGATCCCTATGAAGGAAAGAGTGAAGCCGTTCCAGCAAAAACTAAGAAAAGTGCATCCTACACTGGAACCAATGATTCAGAAAGAACTTAAGAAACTTTTGGATGTACGCATCATCTTCAAAGTTCGACACTCCACTTGGGTATCAAATCTGGTCCCAGTACGGAAAAAATCTGGCAAGACCCATTTATGCATGGATTTTAGAAATCTAAATAGGGCCTCAGACAAAGATAACTACCCGGTGCCCCCTATGGAACAGATATTGCATGCCGTATCCAGAATTTTCTCCTTTTTGGATGGGTTTTCCGTGTATAACCAAGTGCTAGTAGCTGAACCCGACAGATTAAAAACTACGTTCCAGACTAAGTGTGGAACTTTCGCTTTCAGGCACATGCCCTTCGGATTGATAAATGCTGGGGAAAGTTTCCAAAGGGCCATGGATATAGCTTTCCATGGTCTAATAGGACAAAGCGTGGTGGTATATTTATACGACGTCACCATGTTTTCGAAACACCAGGGCGATCACTTATGCCACCTTAGGTAGATTTTTGAAAGATACAGGAAATATGGGATCTCACTCAACCCGAAGAAAAGTGTTTTCATCGTGTTAGAGGGTAATTTTCTGGGCCATATCATAACCAAGCACGGTATTTTTGTAGATCCCGAGTGAGCAAAGGTCATTGCCCAAATCCCACCTCTGAGTAGAAAAAAGGCCATGCAATCTTTCCTTGGGAAAATCAACTTCGTACGGAAATTCATATCAGATTTTGCCCAAATCGTTAGGCCTTTGCAGGGAATGATCAAGAAGAATGCAATCTTTAAATGGAACCCGCTGGAGAAGGAGGCTTTCAACGAAATTAAGCAAGCCATTGGAGAAGCACCATCTCTCCAAAGTCCAGACTTCAGTAAAAGTTTCATCTTGTATACCTTCGCCTCAAATTCATCGCTTGCCATTGTCCTCACACAGAAAGACACTAATAATGATGAACGACCCATATCATTCATGAGTACTGGATTGCAAGGCGCTGAACAAAATTACGCCAAGATTGACAAGCAAGCTTACGCAGTATACAAAGCAGTCAAGAATTTCAGGCCATACATCTCGAAAAACCATGTCACAGTGTTTGTTCCCCACCCAACTTTTCATTCACTTTTCATGTAGAAAGAGTTGGGTGAGAGACAGGGAAACTGGATGGCATGTCTCCAAGAGTATGACCTAGAGTTCAAGCTGGCACGTACTGTCAAAGGACAAGGACTCTGCCAAATGGCTGTGGAGGCTGCAAGCTCACACGAGGTTGAAGAAGAATGCTGGGAACAAGAAATCGACATGTATCAAAGTGACCATGCACCTCAACAGAGAAACCCTTCTTGGTACTTTGACATTTTGGGATATTTGGCCCACGATGTAATGAATCTTGTTTTTACTGCTCGGAAAAAATGCGCAATAAGGCTTAAGACTGCATCCTACCAGTTAATACAAGGAAAAATTTTCAAGAAACATTACGATAGAGTTCTGCTACGTTGCCTGGAACATGATGAAGCACAGAGCATCTTGACCGAACTACACGATGGACCAGCCGGAGGGCATTTTTGCAGGAAATACCACTGCCCACAAAATAATGCATGTAGGCTACTATTGGCCAACCCTCTTCAAGGATGCTCATGCATATGTCCGGAAGTGTACCCAATGTCAAAAGTTCGCCAACTGGGAAGCACGGCTAGCCGCTCCCTTACAGTCAGTCGCAGTAGAGGAATCGTTTCAACAGTGGGGGCTGGACGTGATTGGAGAAATCTTACCACACTCCTCCAAGCAACACCGATATATTCTCACCGCTACCGACTATTTCACCAGGTGGATCGAAGCAATACCGTTACGCCAAATCAACGATCAAGAGGTAATATAGTTTGTCACTCATTCTATCATAACCAGGTTTGGCATCATACTTCCCTAGTTTTTGACAATGCAACTTATTTTTCGTCTTTCAAGTTGTATGATTTTTCTTTGGAAAATGGTATTGTACTTAAAAATTCTGCAAATTATTACCCCCAAGGAAACGGGTTAGCCGAGTCAACTAATAAGAATCTTATCCGCATCATCAAAAATACTTTGTTGACCCACCAGCGAAATTGGCATAACGCCCTCCATAACGCCCTTTGGGCTGACTCGGTCACACCCAAATCCTCGCTCGGCACCTCCCCCTATTTTCTTGTGTATGGAAAACAAGTCGTCCTTCCTCCCTGTTAGCCCCCTATAAATTTTTTGACAAGCAAACAGGGGGCTAAAATGTTTTTGAGCCTTCAAGGAATGCATTTCCTCTAAAAACACATCATCCTTGAAGTCTCCTTGTGCTTTTTTCCTTTGATAAATCCCCTTTGATGATTTCCATTATAAAGCCTCTCTGATTGCAAAAAATTGCGCTCCCAAAGGCCTAATTTTGCCCCTTGTATCCCTGCAAAATATCCCTTTTCAACCCTTTTTCCCTTTGTTAAAGTTCCTCTTTTTCACCCCAAAATCCCTCCCCTAATCCTTCTAAACTTTCCCAAAAATCCCCTCTAAACCATACACATACCCCTGGTTTGCTTTATTGATCCGGATCTTGGGGGGAGGCCCCCAAGATCTAAAAAGTTGAAATGGATCTAACAAGATATGCAAAATTAGGATGCCAGAAAAAAAGAGAGAATACAAATAAAATAAAACCACAAAGAAACTTGTTTTATTAAAGAAGAGAATAACTGTAGAAGCTACATTGTGGCGAACAATCTGTCTTTTTACAAACTGAGGCTTGTTATTTATAGCCTTTTTTTATTTACAATACCATGTGTAGATACTATAGGCCAATACCATGGGTAGATACCACTTACAATACCATGGGTAAATCCCATGTGTGGATGAATACCATGGGTGGATACATACCATGGGTCACTTACAATACCATGGGTGAATAAATATTATCGCATTTACCATGGGTTGGTGCCATTTACAATACCATGGCAAATTCCATGGGTGGATGGATAACATGGGTAGATGAATACCATGGGTTGATGCCATTTTCCATTCGGATCATTCCTCCATCCTTAGGAAGCAATGGTCCCCATTGCGTGAAGTTCCCTCCTAAAAAGTCTTTGTTGAATATGAAGAGCCACTGAAGAGAAGGGTTTTGTGTAGTTAACCCATAACCGTGATGAACGAAGATCTGAGGATAGAAATACCTTGTAATGCTTGTGACCAACTGTGATATTGACAATGTGCAGCCTAGAAAATGGAATTTGATGAAGTGTGGGTTTTTGGATGAACCAAAACCATGAAAAACGAAGATCCAAGGATAGATATACCCTGTAATGCTTGTGACCAACTGTGTGACTAACAATGTGCGGCCTAGCAAATGGACTTCGATGAAAATGATTTTGTGCAGTTGACCCATAACCGTGATGCTGATTGTTGATGAAGTAGCAGGTGCCTACATAGCTTGGGGTGGGAGGGCACATCTCCAAATAACCCAAGCCGAATGTTGCTATGCTGAAACTGATGAATGTGAAGCAGGTGCCTACTATAGCGGGGTGGGAGGGCACGTCTCCAAAGGGAACCCGCTCCAAATGCTGCTCCAGATTTAAAATGAGCATAATTCGGTCAATATAACTCAGAATATTTATTATAGCCTATTTTTGGAAATGGAATGATCATTTTTCATCTTCTCATGTGTTTGAAACCACTATCTGGAGACTCTAGACTCTCAGATTGGCACTGGAACTGTCTCGTCGTCACAAAATTTCTGAAAAAATAGTTGATCTTAAATCAACGATAACTCCCACATCCGGACTCCGATTCGACCGATTTTGTTTTTGAACTTGGGTGATTTTTCAAGAGGAGCTCAGATATATATCCATTCTTCTAAAATTTTTCACTGAAAATTGCGAAAAATGGCAGGAGAGCCGCCGTCCATGAATTGTTGTCAGAAAAATTGCTTCAACATTGCTGATTTTGAATCAGCGATATCTCCCTCATCCGAACTCCAATTTGGCTGATTTTTTTTTTTGAATTTGAGTATTTTTTTGCAAGGAATCCATATCTGGTCTTTTTTTTGGTAAATTTTTCACCAAAAGTTTCAGATCTGATCTGAAAACTCGCCGCCCAAGAAATTCATGGAGTTTGCTGAAGATTGCTGCCAAAAATTGACACTGAAATATGCTTCAAACCCTCATTCCCATGGATTCGTAACCTAAATCTGATACCACTGATATGGATCTTGGGGGAGGCCCCCAAGATCTAAAAATTTGAAATGGATCTGACAAGATCTGCAAAATTAGGATGCCAGAAAAAAAGAGAGAATACAAATAAAATAAAACCACAAAGAAACTTGTTTTATTAAAGTAGAGAATAACTGTAGAAGCTACATTGTGGCGGATAATCTGTCTTTTTACAAACAGAGGCTTGTTATTTATAGCCTTTTTTGATTTACAATACCATGTATAGATACCATAGTCCAATACCATGGGTAGATACCACTTACAATACCATGGGTAAATCCCACGTGTGGATGAATACCATGGGTGGATACATACCATGGGTCACTTACAATACCATGGGAGAATAAATATCATGGGTGGATGAATACCATGTTTTGATGCCATTTACAATACCATGGGTAAATTCCATGGGTGGATGGATAACATGGGTAGATGAATAGCATGGGTTGATGCCATTTTCCATTCGGATCATTTGTTTCCCCCTCTTTCCCCTACCGTTACCCTTCCCAGGCCTTGAGTTTCATTAAAATAGGCCAAAAACCATATTTTCCATAGGTATGGGTCTTAGCCCCTTTCGGCCAGCCCCCTTAACCTTTTCCACCACGCAACCTCGGCAGTAGAACCAGGCGCCAAGGCGGAAGGCACTTACCGCAGTTGAATATCGGGAGCATTTTAAGCCGTCAATCTATACAGATCGGACGATCGTCGCGATCCCCACAACGTCCACCTTTCAACCTGTTCACTCCTCCAATCGCATCATCCACCATTCATTTACCCACCAGATCGACGGTCAGAGGTTCACCCACCCTGTGGTCCCCGCGCCACGTACTGTTAAAAAACTGGTGGTATCCATCGCACCGCGTTTGGAGGATGGGTGATAATTTTATTTTCGAAGGGATTCCACTCACCGCCTGACATGTGGCTCCGTCACTATTTCAAAATCGCCCCCCCATCACGCGTTATCCTTCGGCATTTGACCCAGCGCGATATGCATATCAACCGTCTGATCTGGGGCTCCATCCAACGGTCATCACACCCTGAAGATGTGCGGAAGATAACCCAAGGCATCCGTACCCCCAGCCCACTATCCGTTGCCCTCCGATGCATTTTCAGCCGTCGATCTCCTCCCGAGATCGGACGGTCCAGATTCAATCACCCTTTGCCAGGACCCCAGCTGTCGATCTCCTCCTGAGATCGGATGGTCCAGATTTATTTGCATGTCCCACCGTTGACCAGTCCCACCACATCACCCATGCCACGTGTTTCATCGTATTTCTCGCTCGCCCATGTACATATATGTGTTCAAAGGTTAGGTTTTAATATTTTATGTTAAAATGTTGTGCCACCATTCTGCAAGCCTCCCATTGCGTTTTCACCGTCACCTCGCGCTATTCCACCATTTTACCAGTCTGCAGCCATTCTTGCCGTCCCCGTTGCATCCACCACCTCCATGCATGGTTTTTCTTAACATTTTTCTTGTTTTGCAGGGTTATCAGATGGTGAAAGCCACCATGATTACACAGTCTTTATTACAGCAGCAAAAATCATAGAAAGGACCATTTTTCAGAGGCCGAGATCATGAAGAAATCCTAGGAAGGAGCCATGACAGGACTTGCATTGAAGAAAAGGGTTTGAACTCCGTAAAAACCTGTCGAGAGCCATTAAAGCATAGAATTCACAGTCAAAGGCAAACAAGAAATTGGCAAAGAGTATCAGTGGAAAAATAGAGAATTTAAGGCATGTAATTGCAAATTATAATCCTTAATCCAAATATTCAAAGGCAAGGTACCAAAATCAAAGACCCCGTGGATCGCTCAAAAGGTCCAATGCACAGAAAACCATACTATCAGGGTTTCCATATCAGCAGTACGTTCTTCCATAAAAGGAAAAGGTGCCCATACTGTCTGCATTCTATACCATGTTCTAGGGAGATTTTTCAGCCCTGACAACAATCCTATGCTACCAGTGCATTAGTTATACAGTATGGCAGACCCTAGCATCATCGTTCTGCATTTTGTTTAGTACATCGGAGACATACCTGGAGTTAATGGAAACCTGATGAAGACCACTCCATCATCCAACGAGTACCAGAGATAAATGCCCAGAATTTAAACTGAATGGAGCCTCGGCCCTCCTGCTACTTCAGAGTTTTAATGTTGCATTTAAGTTTACATCTACTCCTGTTATTCTTTTCTCCTATAAGAATCCTGAAGAATGTATTGTAAAGGGTTGTTTTTTGGTTGTTACTTTTGTAGTTAGAGGGATTCAGTTTTGACTGTTAGAACAGTTTTGGGAGAAAGTAGCAGAGTAGTTTGTATTGTAGTAGGCTGGGAGGAGAAGTTTGGACTGTAACAGCCATTGAGCTCAGTGTATGTGACTGGTTTTGCATCAATTAATCAAGCAAATTTCACAGGATCTTGGTCTATTACTATTGGTGATGTTTTTCTAACACTGTTTATTACATTTTCATACTGTTTCATTTTCTGTTGGCTTGCATCAGAAATATGGCATAGGATTTACCCTTATTAGGTACCCTATGTCTCTGCTCTCCTTGCCTTAAATGTATTCTTCTATATGTGTTATCTGAGGGTTGATTTCAGTTAATTTAACCAGTGTAGTGGATGTCATTGCATGCTAGCTGATGTATGAATTAATGAAATCTGTCTTTAGTTGTTCTTCTTGGGTTCAAGCTGGAAGATTTGGGAACACTGGGGATTAGAGTTAGCCCTGTCCACTAGGATCCTTGTGCGACCAGCTGGCCTTTCTAAGATCTCTTGCTGGTGTCAAATAATTGAAGGTTCAAAGTCCTTCTCTGATCTATAGACTCTAGCTTTGTGAAATCTTATCTCTGTTTTTCCCTTGGAGCATGCTAAAGCTGACCTGGAGTTAAATGACCTCTGGTCCAATATATAAGATGCCCCTTTGTCCCTCCTTTGAGAGTTGCCTATGAGTATGTCCAAGCAGGTCTAGAGTTAAATGACCTCTTACCTGATTTATAGACAGAAATTGGGTTGTTTTCCTTCTTTCACTTTCAATCCTTAATGTTCCATCCCACCATCTATCTAAAAATATCCTTCAGTGTAGATGACTTCCCCTCTGAAAGCCTGGGCTAGTTGTTTCAAGTAATTCCCTTTCATGACTCCATAGCCCAATGGATGGCACTTTCTTGACCTATCCTCTTTGCTGAAACATCTTGCTGCTTTGTCCTTTTTCTTCCATTACTTTCTCAGTCTATGATCTCATGACCAACCCAGTAACCAGCCAACCAAATAATTTTAAAACCTCCTTTGTGCTTCATACCTAGCCTAATACTTCATTTTTAGCTTCAAATATATATCATTCTTTGTTTCATTAGAGAAATCCCTCTCCGGGTCCAAGAGGGCTAAATCCTAGGGCCCCAAAGTGGTTTTGATGTTGTCTCATCTTTTGGTCTTTCCAATCTGGCCAAAACATGGGAACCCCAACATAATGGCAACCATACTGGGGAATTGAGTGCATTTATCTTACACACTCTTAAGCAATCAAAAAACCCAAGATATCTGGTTAGATTGGCATTCAATTGCTGATGGTGGACAACATCCTGCTTCAGACATTCATATACATCCACCTGGCGACTCCACACTCCATAACTCCCAAAATACCAAATGACTCCACTGGTAGAAGACTTTGAACTGATTGAGAAGATACAGTGACCTCTTTCTGATTTAAAAAAATGCTTCCATGCATACAGAGAAGATATGCCCCAATGAGTAGGGAGCATATCCCTGGATTCCCACACAAAATGCCTGAAGTGGACTGGTTAGAAATCCTGCCTACCTTTCAGGGTCAAAACGTTGATGACCCCTTGCTACATCTCATCAAGTTTCATATACATGTGTGGAAATTTAAATTTGAATGGCATGAAGACTGCCTAATGAAAATGTTCATGGCAACATTAGAAGGAAAAGCTAGGGTCTGGTATGAATGGTTAGAACCTTGGAGTTTGTTTTCTTTAAGGGACATGCACCAAGTATTTTACAAGAATTATAAAGGAAACTCTCCATCCTTATCATGGGATTGTTGTGATCAATCTCAGAATATCATACAGTACCTGTTAGATATTGATGAGGATTTGGTTAATATGCATCCTGAAGATCTGTTAACAGCCATTCAAGAATTTCATATGCATCCTAGCTATCACAAGAACGTGGATGAATCAGCTGAGGAAGAAAATAGTCAAGAGACTGTAGACATTCCTCAAGATATTCTTGAAAACTCAGATGCTGATCCACCATCCCTTGCAGTTGAGGCTTTAGATGACATTCTGCCTCAAATCCAGTCTTCAAAGGAAACAGAGAGCTGCTGCACTTCTGCACAAAGGAACACAAGACCATCTTCCCCTTTGACAGAAGAAGAAATAGATCAAATAATCAATGGACAACCAACCTCTGAATTTTTTTACAGATCTGACATTCTTTTCCATTCATTTGATGAGCTTCGTTGTACAGAGTTGGAAATCTCACATGTAAATCAGAGTGAAGAAAAATCTGCTGATAATCCAGTATGTACAGATGGCAACATTACTTATATTCATGATTTTCCTATTTTTGATCTATCTGATGATGATGTTCTCCAAACAGAAGATGATCTTGCAGGGTCACCATTAGTAGATTTATGGGAGGAAAATCAGTTCCCTTTACTTCCAGAGAGTAATGAGCCAATGCAGGATGTTTATGATACTGATGAAGAAAGCTTTAAGAGTGCAGAAGAGGGTGAAGGATCTCTAGATCTTTGCTTCACTCCATTACAACTCATCAGTAATGGTTTTCACATGATTGGAGGTCATCAGCCTTCCATCTCAGAAGATGAAGAGGAAAAAAAGGAAGAGATCTTTGAGCAGTTTGAAAGCAAGGAGTTTTCTCTTGAAGAAGAGGAAGTAAAGGAACATACCCCTGCTCAAGAATACACTGATATTTTCACAGAGCTCAGCCCACCAGATCATAACATACTAGAGCTCCAATAGGACAGAACTGCAATATATGATGAGTCCTCCAGCTCAGAAAATGAAGAAGATGAGGGAGATTCTCTTTCTCAAGAGAGTCTCGTTCTTAATCCAGTGGAAGAAGAGGAAATCCTGGTTGAAGACATTCATAACCAGATATCATTTCATGATCCTTATGTACATTTCCTGCAAACATTTGAAGAAGGATAAAAGGTATTTTTGAGCAGCATGTTGCAAACAGAAAGAAAATTTTTCAAAGCTGCTGTTATTGAAAAAAAAGAGTGGGAGTTGTCCTACCTATCTAGCCTGCTCAAGGAGCTGAGCAGAAAGGACCAGTCATGGGATCACTTGATGGACTGGTTACATTGGAAGACAATGTTTGTAAGATAGACTTGTAAATATGTCAAGTTAGTGTAGTGTAGGTAGGAAAATATCAATAAAGCTTAGTCTATGAGCATGTAGTTAGTTGTTTTAATTTTTGCAAAGTCCAACAAGCTAGACAGTCTAATCCTGGCTTGACTATTTTTCAATTTATGTCCTAGAATATAGAGAAGAAATCTGCTAGAATGTTTAATCCTAGCAGATACTAGTTTAGGTAGAGAAACATATGAGACCAACAGTTTAATCTGGTCTCATGGAGTAATAAGGGTAGGAATAGAATAGGTTTATTTTCTGTTTATAAAAATAAAAATGATGTAAAGGGTCTGCTAGTTCAAATGCACCCTAGAAGAAAAAATGCTAGGATTGTAGGATGGGTAGGTTGATTGTTTGGGTAAATGTTTCTGCTGATTGATGTCTTCATAATTCTGGCAGCTGAAAATCAAAGAAGAAAGATGGCTCAAAGCATCAGGAATCTAGCCTACACCAAATATTTATCTTCTGAATTCTTGACTCCTTCAAGAAGAAGCCATCCCCATGTGGAGCCACTGTTAGCCCCCTATAAATTTTTTGACAAGAAAACAGGGGGCTAAAATGTTTTTGAGTCTTCAAGGAATGCATTTCCTCTGAAAACAAATCATCCTTGAGGTCTCCTTCTACCTTTGTCCTTTGATAAATCCCCTTTGCTGATTTCCATTATAAAGCCTCTCTGATTGCAAAAAATTGCGCTCCCAAAGGCCTACTTTTGCCCCTTGTATCCCTGCAAAATATCCCTTTTCAACCCTTTTTCCCTTTGTTAAAGTTCCCCCTTTTCACCCCAAAATCCCTCCCCTAATCCTTCTAAAATTTCCCAAAAATACCTTCTAAACCATACACATACCCCTGGTTTGCTTTATTTCCCCCTCTTTCCCCTACCGTTACCCTTCCCGGGCCTTGAGTTTCATTAAAATAGGCCAAAAACCATATTTTCCACAGGTATGGGTCTTAGCCCCTTTCAGCCAACCCCCTTAACCTTTTCCACCATGCAACCATGGCGCTAGAACCAGGCACCAAGGTGGAAGGCGCTTACCGCAATTGAATATCAAGAGCGTTTTGAGCCATCAATCTATACATATCGGACGGTCGTCGCGATCCCCACAACGTCCACCGTTCAACCCGTTCACTCCTCCGATCGCATCATCCACCATTCATTTACTCACCAGATCGACGGTCAGAGGTTCACCTGCCCTGTGGTCCCCGCGCCGGGCGGATGGGTGGTAATTTTATTTTCAGAGCGATTCCACTCACCGCCTGACACGTGGCTCCGTCACTATTTCAAAACTGCCCCCCCATCGCACGTTATTGTTCGGCATTTGACCCGGCGCAATATACATATCAACTGTCTGATCTAGGGCTCTCCATCCAACGTTCATCGCACCCTGAAGATGCGCAGAAGATAACCCAAGGCATTTGTACCCCTGGCCCACCATCTGTCGCCCTCCGATGCATTTTCAGCCGTTGATCTCCTCCCGAGATCGGATGGTCCAGATTCAATCGCCCTCCGCCATGACCCCAACTGTCAATCTCGTTCTAAGATCAGACGGTCCATATTTATTTGCATGTCCCGTCGTTGACCGATCCCGCCACGTCACCCATTCCACATGTTTCATCGTATTTCTCGCCCATCCATGCACATATATGCATTCAAAGGTCAGGTTTTAATATTTTATGTTCAAATGCTGCGCCACCATTCTGCAAGCCTCCCACTGCGTTTTTGCCGTCACCTCACGTTCTTCCATCATTTTACCAGTCTGCAGCCATTCTCGCCATCCCCATTGCATCCACCACATCCATGCATGGTTTTTCTTAACAGGTTTCGTGTTTTGCAGGGTTATCATATGGTGAAAGCCGCCATGATTACACAGTCTTTATTACAGCGGCAAAAACCACAGAAAGGACCATTTTTTAGAGGCCGAGATCATGAAGAAAGCCTGGGAAGGAGCCATGACAGGACTTGCATTAAAGAAAATGGTTTGAACTCCGCAAAAACCTGTCCAGAGCCATTAAAGCACAAATTTCGCAGTCAGAGGCAAAAGAGAAAGCGGAAAAGAGTATCAGTGGAAAAATAAAGCGTTTAAGGCCTGTAATTGCAAATTATAAGACTTAATCCAATTATTCAAAGGCAAGGTACCAAAATCAAAGACCCCATGGATCACTCAGAAGGTGCAATGCACAGAAAACCATACTATCAGGGTTTCCGTATCAGCAGTACGTTCTTCCATAAAAGGAAAAGGTGCCCATACCGTCTGCATTCTATATCGTGTTCTAGGGAGATTTTTCAGCCCTGACAACAGTCATATGCTACCAGTGCATTAGTTATACAGTATGGCAGAACCTAGCATCATCGTTCTGCATTTTGTTCAGTACACCAGAGACGTACCTGGAGTTAATGGAAACCTGACGAAGACCCCTCCATCATCCAACGAGTACCAGAGATAAATGCCCAGAATTTAAACTGAATGGAACCTTGGCCCTCCTGCTACTTCAGAGTTATTTTCTCTTATAATAATCCTGAAGAACATATTGTAAAGGGTTTTTGTTTGGTTGTTGCTGTTGTAGTTAGAGGGATTCATTTTTTACTATTAGAACAGTTTTGGGAGAAATTAGTAGAGTAGTTTGTATTGCAGTAGGCTGGGAGGAGAAGTTTGGATTGTAACAGCCATTGAGCTCAGTGTATGTGACTCGTTTTGCATCAATTAGTCAAGCAAATTTCACAGGATCCTTGTCTATTACTATTGGTGATGTTTTTATAACACTGTTTATTACATTTTCATAGTGTTTCATTTTCTGCTGGCTTGCATCAGAAATATGGCATATGATTTACCCTTTTTAGGTACCCTATGTCTCTGCTCTCCTTGCCTTAAATTTTTTCTGCTATATGTGTTATCTGAGGGTTGATTTCAGTTAATTGAACCAGTGTAGTGGATGTCATTGCCTGCTAGCTGATGTATGAATTAATGAAATCTGTCTTTAGTTGTTCTTGTTGGGTTCAAGCTGGAAGATTTAGGAACACTGGGGATTAGAGTTAGCCCTGTCCACTAGGTTCCTTGTGCGACCAGCTGGCCTTTCTAAGATCTCTTGCTGGTGTCAAAGCATTGAATTTTCAAAGTCCTTCTCTGATCTATAGACTCTAGCTTTGTGAAATCTTATCTCTGTTTTTCCCTTAGAGCATGCTAAAGCTGACCTGGAGTTAAATGACCTCTGGTCCGATCTATAAGCTGCCCCTTTTTCCCTCCTTTGAGAATTTCCTATGAGTATGTCCAAGCAGGTCTGGAGTTAAATGACCTCTGACCTGATCTATAGACAGAAATTGGGTTGTTTTCCTTCTTTCACTTTCAATCCTTAATGTTCCATCCCACCATCTATCTAAAAAGATCCTTTAGTGTAGATGACTTGCCCTCTGAAAGCCTGGGCTATTTTTTGCAAGTAATTCCCTTTCATGACTCCATAGCCCAATGGATGGCACTTTCTTGACCTATCCTCTTTGCTGAAACATCCTGCTACTTTGTCCTTTTTCTCCCATTACTTTCTCAATCTATGATCTCATGACCAACCCAGCAACCAACCAACCAAATCATTTTAAAACCTCCTTTGTGCTTCATACCTAGCCTAATACTTCATTTTTAGCTTCAAAGATATATCATTCTTTGTTTCATTGGAGAAATCCGTCTCCGGGTCTAGGAGGGCTAGATCCTAGGGCCCCAAAGTGGTTCTGATGTTGTCTCATCTTTTGGTCTTGCCAATCTAGCAAAAACATGGGAACCCCAACACTCCCCACCTATCTCCTACCCTTCATTTGTCCCAAGAAATCCATCGCACCCCATGCCCCACCTTACAGGCCAGAATCGACACATTACTAAGACTGGAGGAGGAGAGGCAAAAAACCCAAGAAAAATTCGCCATCCACCAAAGTCAGATTAAAATATGGTTTGATAAAAATTCCATAGGGAGTAAAATTTTTGAAGTAGGAGACCCTGTCCTTAAATGGGATAAAGCTCACAAAGAGAAGGGAAAAAATTCCAAATTCCAAGCCCTTTGGATGGGTCCATTCCAGATTAAAGAGAAGTTAGGTTCCCACATGTTTAGACTACAAACTCTAGAGGGAAGAATCGAGGTCCTCCCGGTGAATAGGCATGACCTCAAAATTACTTCACTTAACAGCCCTCGGAGGGCCGTCCCACCCCTATACCATATTTTATTGTTTTCTGTTTTAGTTTTTCATTTTGTAGGCGTCCTTCTAGAAACTTCAATAAAGTGGAAGGCATTGTAGAAGTGACGCAAATTGGCATACTACATCGGGATCTGTGCTGATGATGGGTCTCTCCTGAAAACACAAAATGTGGCAGGAGTTTGCCTGTGATTGACACCCAAGGTAATACATGACCTAGTCCGAGCTGCTAAGCACGGGTAGCTCACCTAGCGAGCTTGAAAGGGTGTCTGTGAAAAGAAAGTTGGATAAAGTGGCAACTAGACCGAAAGGGAATAGAGCTAACTTTGGGTGACGAAAAGATATCCGGGAAAACCCAAAGTCCTCATACAGACTAGGAGCAACCTCTCTTGCAAGTAAAATAAGTCTGGATCCCTCATCCTCCCAGGAAAAATTACCTCTCTCAAATAAGTGCCATGAGCACATCTAAATAAGTGCCTTAGGCACATTTAAAATAAGTGTAGTAGCACACCAATAAAGGGTAAAGGATTGAGAAAGGCTTCCTGTGCAGAGAGGCAATGCAACGACTCCGCCAGGGTACTGACCAGGCTCACTAGTAGCGGAGAAACATTCGTGACTCCTAGGCAGTGACTCCACCGGGACTGCGAGGTTTGCAGGCAGCGGAGCAACACAATGAGAATGAAATAATTATACTGGATCCTGAAAATATTTGAAATGCTCCAACCCTTTCGGTCTGGAAACCAGAAGAAAAATACTTGGTCAACCAGCACCTAAACAAGTAAGCAGGAAAAGCAACCTTGCAAGGTATGAAAGGCGAAATCATGGAAACCTAAGGGTGAAAGGAACAACATGCTAAGGCCCCTCCCTTCCCCCACCAAGGAAAATCATTATTAGAGGTTCTTGGCTCGACCAGTTAATCGCCATTTGTTGTAGCCTCTACAACACCCTCCAAAAATCCACCCTTTATAAATTTTTGGAGCCCCCTGAGCATCAAAAAAGTTAAGTTAAAACCTGTAAAATTTAGGACTCACTGAGTCGCAAAATGGTCCTTTTCCCCTAATCTGCGACCTAGCAACCCTGCGACCTCTCATGTCACTAAGTCACAGATTTCTTGGATTCTTCAAGATCACAACCCTGTGACCTTGCGACCCCTAGGTCGCGAGGTCGTGCCTTCCTTAGAAACACGAAATGTGTAACCTAACGACCTCATTAATGGCTCGCACGCACGACCCTTTTATAAATAGGAGAGTCACTAGGTCGCATTTTGTGCATGTGGCGAATAGAAAAAAATGCTTCTGACAGGCCGACTGGAGCGCGATTTTCCCGGGTAAGTTGCCGTTTCCTCTTGCTTTTTCCTTTTCTTTACTTTTTTTCCCTGTACATCCACCTTAGCCTTTAAAATCATCCATCATCTGCTCTCCTTTGACCCTTTAAGGCTTGAGATGCCAATTGCCCTGACACACCCCTCCTTGCACAATCTTCCAACCACTCTTCATCCAGCCTCTTGGATATGTATTCTTCCCCTGAAACTACCTCCCCTCCTCTGTTTTGATGGCTCACTTAGCCTTGCCTTATTTAAATTTAGAGGGAAATCCATTGACCCCGTCGTGCGTTAAAACCCCCAGCCAGCCCTACCACAACTTGCGACCCTTACGACCCTATGACCCCGGTCGCTGAGTCGCCAAGTCGCAGCTACCATCCGAACTGTTGTTTGCGACCCTGCGACTCGGTCGCAAGTCACAGAGTCGCACTTTCCTCGAACTGCCTGTTGTTTGCGACTCGGCAACCTCGTGACCTAGTCGCAAGGTCGCTTCCTCCTGAAAACTCAAACCCCACGGCCTTTGCAACCCTGCGACCCAGTTTTAGGTCACTAACTCACCCATTCCTATGTCTTTAGTTGGGAAAAGCTAATAAAATGTTCCTAGGCTTTTATTATTATGGCATCTTTCTTATCTTGGGATTATTTCATGAACATGACAGGTGAATTTGAAGCAGACTTAGAGTGTGTCCCCGTCTCTTCAGATTCAAGCAACATGGGACCTTCGGTGGCTCGCAGAAAGAAAAAGAGCCCAGAAGTAGAACATATATAGATGGATATACCAATGTCCCCGCCCCCGATCTACAGGGACACCTCATGTACATTTTCCAAAGGGGACAACATGCGTTGGTATCAAGTGTACCAGGAATTTTCTCGACTGAAATTCCCAGAAGACCTCCCCGACCAAAAAGCATACATACAAGTTAAAAGGTCAAGGCTCCACCATGCAGGTGCCCACCCTTCTATATTCCCATGCGCGGAGGTCATTGAGTGGATTATACAAAACATCGACCCCAAAAAGTGGGTAATTCGTGACTATGAAGGCAAAGAATTTGCGACTCTCAAGGGCTCGGATGCTCAGTTTTACTACACACTACCTGAATGAGAGGAGGTCTTCATAGAAGAATGGGCCACCACCCACATAGTCACCATAACAAATACCTTGAAAGGGTGGTGGGAGGAGCCCAAAAAGTTCAAAGCCAAGAAAGATCAGTAATATCTAGTGGCAGGTCTTAGGAAGGTATATAAGCCGGTGGCCGCTATGCTTTGCAGGATATACGGTCGCCCTGATGCCACCACTTTCAGTGGTACGTGGGTATCCCTGATGGAGTATGTCACCGTACATGGCACTCGGTTCAACTGGGCTAGCATGCTGATGGTGTCCCTCCAGACAAACATATCCTCGGCACTAGCACCAGAGGAGATATATTCCTCTGAATTCTACATGGCTTCCTCCTTTTTGGATGTTGTTTGTTCCCGGTGCCACTTTGAGGGATGGGCCCACAACTAGGATCCAGATTAGGCATGCCTAGTCCACTTAGAGATGAAATTATTTTTGGAATCCAAGTATAAGAAAGACATAGAGCCAATCTGGAAAATCTTCATCCTGGCACTCTACAGGAAATTTTTCAGCCAAGGCACTCCATGCATGTCTTGGCGAGCCATGGAGACGTTAGTCAAGGTGGCACATTGGTTCCCACTCACCGAATATACCTTTATTTGAGTCTTTGGTTCATTCAATACTCCCCACGCTATGCCCTGGTATGTTACGGATAAAATGCTCCTCCAGGAGGTTTATTTTCAGATGACTTCTAGCTTCTCAAAAGTTCTGACTAAAGTTAAGAAGAAGCCATGGCCTTCACTGCCTCTTACCATCAGTGCCTACATGGTCAAAGATTTCAGAGAGGTAGAGGCAGAGGCAGACGAAATGAGAGGTTTTTTCCTAGGGCCGTTGGATCACCGGACATATGACCCTGAGAGGATAGTCCCTGATCACTGTAAGTGGGCTAAGTTCAAATGGAGCTACCAACACACTGAGTGCCCATATGAGGATGAGAAGAGAAACTGGTATAACATGGACAGGAAACTTGCCCTGGGGGCATGGTCCAATCAGGAAGATCCAGATGATCACACATTAGAAGAAAGAATCCATGAATTAGGAGGCGTTTCTTCTTCTCAGGCCAAGAAGCCTCGAACCAACACAAGCCACAACACTACTACCCAACAGAAAGACCAGGAGGCCAAAGCTCAGCACGAAACTAAAAAGAAGGAAAAAGAGGATGAAGAAAAGCGTAAAAATAGCCCGAAGTCAGAGCAAAAGAAGAAGCAGGTAGAAGAGGCCCGAAAAATAAAGGAAGAGCAGGAGGCTAAGGCTGAGGTAGAACAGCAGCTCAAAAGAGAATTAGATCAGGTGGAGGCCGAATGCAAGAAGAAAGAGGAACAGGAAGTAGCGGAAGAAGAAAAATTCTAATGGAAATAAGAATAGGAAGCAGCGGCAGAAGAAGAGCGCAAGCAGAAAGCAGAACAAGAAAAGGCAGAAGTAGAGCGGCTTCAGAAAGAAGGGGAAGAAAGGAAAAGAAAAGAAGAGGAGGATCGAATATTAAAGAACATCGAGACATCTTCCCCAGTCACAGAATCACTAACTAAGTTACAGCCCATCGAAGTGCTTGTAGTCAATACACGTTCTGCACTCTCCAATTCAAGCTATTATGAAGGGCAAGAAGAAGAAGTATTTAACCTTACAAGGCTCACATATGATCAGTTCTCCTTCAAGATCTGACAGGAGAAAAGGAGATGCCTGGCACAAACTCTTCCACCCCATCCACAGCCGTGACAGAGAAATATATAGTCCTAGATACTAGGACTAACCTGGTAATGATAGCATCGGCCGGCACTGCTTTCGCTGCAACCACGGAGGAAAATGTCAACCGAATGAGTAGAGAGATCCTCTCTCTACAAAATAAGTTACAAGAATATGAGGTAATGGCTACATATGAGCATTTGATCAGTGGCATCGACTCGATGCACGCCCTACACCACATTCCATCGTTGGGTGCATTGAACGAGGAAAATACATGGGGACAAGTGGATCAGGAGATTCAGACATTTCTGCAACCTATTAGACAAGCCGCTGCCACTCCCGATCTTGTAGCATTGCAGGATAATTTGAGTAAATTCATTGTTACACCAGTTTGGATCTACACTAAACTGGCCTCTTTAGCCAACCAAGTCACACTCAAAATGGAGACTCTGATTCCAAATGCCTCGGAGTGTCTGCATCGGTTAAGGGAAGAAGTTCCCTTGATTTCCCCAATAGCGGCAGATTATCATGTGTGGCAGAACTTTCTCAGAGAGAAACAAGTTCATGCTCCTGACCTCACGATCACACGCACATTCTCATGATCAGATGGCAGTAGGTCGCAGGTCGCACTTGGCAGTAGGTCACAGGTTGCACTTTGCAACTGGGTCGCAGGTCGCAGCCTTCATTCAGATCGCAGGGCAACCCAATAGTTGTGGAGGTGAAAATTCATTAAGCCCAAAGGGCAAGTTTTGGTCTATAAAAAATTCCTTTGGGAAGATTGTAAGGATCTTTGGTTTGGGACTCAAAGAGTTAGAGAGCATTGTATAGAAGGACTACACACTTCTGAATAAGAATACAGATACTTTCAGTTTCTAACATCTTTTGATTAATGACACTGTGCTCCTAATAACATCATTTATGCATTATAGCTTTATGTACTTGTGTTAATGATGCTAATTTTATTCTCTCTTCCACAATTAATGTTGATAACTTTGTTTACTGACATTTATATTTTTATCAATAGCATTTAAGGAAGTGAAGGGGTGTTCTGCCATAAAGAATTGTTTCTTCTGTGGTGAGAACAACGTACAAGCATGACCCTAATGATATGCTATTGACAAAATTTCTTTTGGCCCCATGTTTTATTATTCAGCTTGCTACGCATAGTGTTATATACTCATTTAACTCATTAATCATGTATCTTGTATCGTCCGAATAAGCGTGTGTCCGCAGGTCCATTGAGTTCTATTGAGACCCAAGGAAAGGAAACTTTAGCAGTAGCCAGACCCACACCCCGAACAAGATCCCTATTCCAAACGGTTTAGAGTCTAGTTGGGAATTTTTATCAGGGAGATCCCTTGCTATTGGCTGGATATATTTTCCCGTCAACAGAACCCAACTAAGTCATTGAAAAAATAGTGTTATGTCTAGAATAAAGTCTCCCCTTGTCTAAAATTGTGTTGTCCATCCCCTTATGGCAATCATAAGCTTGCCTCCTTCAAGTCCTATTATGAAATTCGCCTAACACACTTCGTCCATGGGACAGCTGGAATTCAGTGACACTCCCTGACAAACACTCTTATTCATTCATTTCCATGCACTTTTTACTAGTTCTCCCTTGTGATGCCTCAACACTCCCAAACACTCCTCGTCATGCATTAACACTAACTGGAATGTGTTAGCACACTTTTTAATTCATTGGGATGCCCTGGCACTCCTTAACTGTCATGTCCTCATAACTACCCTTATTTTTTTTAGACTTCGGAACCCAACTAAGTCTTGCCTCAACTACAACAACTTGACCAAGTTTCATTTACAAAAACTAGACTATGCCTTGTTCACCTAATAATGGATTATAAATAATCTTAGGCTACTCATGTCCAATATTAACATATCCCACTTAAAAAGTTATCAAGTCAAGGCTCACGTCCAATCGTGGCCATAAAACAACTAAGCAACATAGTTTACATCTTGACAAGCCATAACACCTGAAACGTTTAACAATCCCTTGGAACTATGTGGCATGTGTTAACATCCCTTGCATTCCTTGACATGCTTTGGAACTCCCTAACACACCCTACCATTCCCTAACAGGCCCTAGAACTCTAGCATGCCTTGGAATTACCTGGAATATAACCTTGTCATTCCCTCCTTAACACAGTTGGAACTCACTGACACTCCCTATCACACACTCTATATTCGTTCATTTCCATGCATTTTGAACTAGTTCCCCCTTATGTTTCCGCGACACTCCCTAACACTTCCTGACACACATTGGCACACCTTGTAACTTTGCACATCTTGGCATGCCGCCCTGGCACTCTAACATTCCTTGGCACTACCTAACATACATTGTCACTCCCTCCTTAGCACACCTATAATTTTCTAACAGTCCTTGTCACACACTCTTATTCAATCATTTCCCTGTATTTGAAACTATTTCTCCCTTGTTTTTCCCTAGCACTCCAAAACACTCCCCTGACATGCATTGGCACACCCTAGCACTTGGCACATATTGGCATGTTTCCCTAAACTTTAGCATACCTTAGCACTGCCTAGCATACCTTGTCACTCCCTCCTTAGCACACCTAGATCTCACTGACACTTCCTGTCACAATATCTTAATTGTTCATTTGCATGCATTATTTTCACCTTGTGCTTCCTCATGTGTCCCTAGGACTCCTTAACACTTCCTAGCATGTGTTGGCACAACCTGGCACCTGGCACATCTTGACCACATGCCACTCTGGCACACTAGCATGACTTAACACTGCCTAGCATACCATGTCACTCCCTCCTTAGCATACCTAGAACTCACTGACACTCACTGTCACACACTCTTATTCATTAATTTCCATTTATTTTTACATATTGCTCCCTTGTGTTTCCCTGGAACTCGCTAACACTCAACACACATTAGCACTTGGTCCATCTTGGTATGCCTCCCTATCACTCTATCATGCTTTGGAAATATCTATCATATCTTGTCAGTCCCTCCTTAGAAAACTTGGAACTCCATAGCATGCCCTATAACTACCTGGCACATATTGGCTCTTGGCACTTAGTGGAACTTGAAAATTCTTGGCATGTGTTTGGATTCCCTGAAATTCCTTGGCATGGTTTAAGATAAAATTTATTTGAGATAAATTCTTCACAATTAAGAGAGAAGTAATAGAGGATTATTTTTCACTTAAGACACGCTAAAAATTGGACGTTGGCATGAATTGGCACTAATGTTGGTATGCCTAGCATTCCCCTCTTGAAAAGGTAAGGTCCTGAATTATTAACCCTCATATGTGTTCATTTATTTGCATTCTAACTTGGTGTTCCCTTTTTTTGCCTAACACTCCTTGACATGCGTTTGCATACCCTAACACCTGGCACATCTCATCATGCCTTAACACATGGGATGCCTTGGCACTATTTGGCACATGTTAGAACACCTTGGCACTTCTTGAAATGCCATATAATTCACTAACATTCCTTGTCACTCCCCCCTTGGCACGCCTAACACTCGCTGACACCCCCAAAAAACCCTCTTATTCATTCATTTCCATTAATTTTCACTCGATGATTTATGTTTGATGGTGTGAATGTCTAGAAAGTGTTCTTTTAAGAGAATAAAAAATTGATCGCACCATTACTGACATAAGTAACTGTGAGATTCTACTTGAATGACATTAGGAAACTACACAAGAGATTTCAAGAAAGGAATTTTTAGGCTTTTTTGTTATGGTGTGGGAATGGTAAGAAGTGAGTGGTCAATATGGTGTGTGGATGTTTAGAATACCTTCTCACTCCCTCCTTGGCATGACAACTAGCACTCATTGCCACTCCCTGCCACACCCTCAAATTCATTCACTTCCATTCATTTTGACCTAGTGCTCCCTTTTGTTTTCCTAGTACTCCCTAACTGTAATATTCCTAATTAGTCCTAAGTTAATTTGAATATCCATTTTTGTTTTTATTTCTTTACTTAAAGAATAAATGTGTAAAGGAGGTTCATCAAACTCCTAATAAATAATAAATCAAGGAAAAATGTAAAAAATGCTAAATCATGGTTGCGTAAGCAAGCACCCTTAGGCGTGCAAGGGGCTGGATATTGTGACTGGGTCAACCTTGACCAAATATATAGCGCTCTTTTGGAGGAGTGGCCATAAATAAGGCACAACGCAGTTCTAGATGGAGATGGATTGTGTGAAAGAGAAGATTTCACTGAAGGTGGTTTAGGGTTTACAAGCTCTTAATCTATATAAGGTAGGGGATGGCATCATGAAGAGGTTGTTGAAGATATGATATTTTGATATATTGTCTGTTTAGACCATATAGCTTTCTTTGGATTTTTAGCCTAGATTGCAAATGATGTTTAGCATTAGGTGTTCCTATTCAGGAATCCAACCTCTTCCCATTGAGTAGCTCTTGGGAGAGTCTTGTATTGCATAGTCCACTATCTGGCTTGAGGCCAAGCTTCTCCTTTCAACTACAACTCAGATCCTGTTCAAGGTTTGGTTGTCTTTGCAAGCTGCAACAAGTGGAGGCTAGATCTATTCAGATCTAGGACATTTCAGTGCCCTTTTTCAGTGGAGGAGTCTTCTGCTGTATTGGGAGGAGTGTATTTGAGTGCTTAGGCATCATTTTCTAATATTAGCACGTTTCCAACTATTATCTATAACCTACAGTGCATTTTCTCTTCCAGATCTGCATTATTCCTGTAGGTGTTGTTGCAGGGAGTTTTGGTGCACCATTTGGAGAGCTAGTTTCCAAGTGTTGGGGATCTGCCCTTCACTATTGAGATCCATTGGAGGAGATATATACATTTTATATTCTAGATCTGATCTACATATTTTTGAATACTTTTGAATCACTAAATATTTCTGCATATTTGCATTCTTAGATCTTAGATATACTGCTTATACTTGGTGTAATGCTCAAAACCCCAAGGGGATCTGAAAGAGGAGCCTTTCTAGTGTATGGATCTGTTATGAATCTAACTTTTCATACACATATCTACTCTAGATCTGACATGTAATCAACAGCAGTTTGCAGCACAATAAAATAATGTTGTCAAGGCATTTTCAGTCTATACATGTGGTTGCAGCACCTCTTTTGAGGGATTTTCTTCTATTGATGTCTTGTATTTTCAGCTATGCATCTTATGGGCCTCATTATACATATATTTTTCTATTGTAAATATTTTTTAATATCCTTTCTATTGGCCTCCTTCTTTTCTTTAGATGAACTACGTTATTTTCCTGCAAATTTGTCTTATGTTGCTGCATTCCCCATTTTGGAATATTATAGTGGTATCAGAGCATCATCTTGGCACAACCTATGCTTTCTAAGAAGACAATATGTATTTTCATGAAAATAAGAGATAGAAGAAGTTTGATTACACTGAAGACAAAGAAGACAAGGGTGAAACCCCTTTATCGGGAAGAATGAAAGGGAAAGAGTTCTCAAAAACTCTGTTCCAAACTCTAAAGAAGCTTAAAAGAGAAATCAAAGAAATGAAGATGGAAATACATGAAGGTCCCTAAAGAATATCTTTACATGAATAAAGCCCCAGTTATTCATCTTATGTGTGCAAGCACTCAGCTACACAATCAGATCTACAATGTTATTCTATGCCCAAATTTACTACAAGAGAGATGAAGGAAGAAGATGCACCAAAGGAGGAGACTTTGAGTGGTTATCTTCAGGAGTATGGATCTCAATCTTGGAGAATCAAGGAGCACTTGAGTTTCCAATAGTTCTGCCAGCTCAAGGAGGAAAGGAGATCCAGTAAGTACAATAGAAGAAGAAGAAGAGGTAGATTCTTTTTGCCAATTTTTGATGGATCCTCCACATGCATAGCCAAGGATTGGATAGATCAGCTAGATTCATATTTGGATCTACATCAAGTTTCAGAAAAGGAAGCCCTTAAAGTAGCAGTGCTGCATCTTAAAGGTAAAGCTTATGCTTGGTGGTTATTTGAATCCTTTTCATTGAATAATGAAAATATATCTACTTATGCAAGATTCAGTAGGTGATTAGTGAAGAGATTTGATGTAAAACAAACTTAAACATCTTTAATTGAGCTAGCAAATAATGAACATGCAAACCCTTGCATGAGTTGGAAAGTTCTGTTATGCCAACTCCACTTCAGATTTCTGTTGAAGGGGATAAAAATTTGTGTGATACTTTACCAAAGGCAAGATCCCCATTGCATGAAGAGATTTCTTCTCAAAAGGAAGTCATGCAGATTCCTCTTTCAAAGGAAGACCAAGATCTAAGGTCTCTCAGTGTCAAGGAGGTATTCTCAAACATTGATGAGGAGAAAGAGCATGAAGGTAGTAACAAAATTGTCACTTTAGAAGAAGGACCATCACCACATTAGGATGGGTATGAAGTTATTTCTTCAAAAGTATAAGATTTTGCATCTTTGCAAAGGATTCCCAAGGGGCATCATGTGACAGTATTATTGGGTAGTAACACCTTGATCCAAGGAGATCAATATCCAAGGATAAGGATCATGCACCCTTGTTTATTTTAAGGGGTTTATATTCAGAAGAAGGAGACTGATTTATGCAGCAAAGAGAGGGACAAATTAGTCCACTAATTTATATAGTCTACTTCATATTTTGATGTCTCTTTGCATGGAGGCATTCCACCAAGGAGACCCCCTGATGAGAATATGAATAAATTTTTCTCTCAACTTGTTGCAACAATGACATATTTGGCTATGGAAGGAGCCTTGAGAGGAGCTACCATAGTGTTGGGAATCTTTGATGGGTTCCAAGGAGAGATGAGAAAATTTCTGAAATGGACTTTGCTATCTTCCACTCAGCTACTTGCTCTGAAAAATAAGGATTTAGAGATCTGTGATGACATGAGCATGGTGTCAAATGGCCACTCCATAGTTTTCGGGAAGCAAATGATACTTCCACACATGAGAAAGATTTCTAAATATGACAAGAGGGTATTAACACTCTTGTATGGATGGGCCAAAATATGTAAGTTTTGGAAGAAAGAGACCTTTCAAAAGGAGGTTGACTTCCATGAACTTCAATCTTGTCTTGAGCAAGATCAGCTACAAGAGAGGCAGCAAAGGTGGAGCTGCAACACTCCAACATGTGACTTTGGAATTGATCATGTCAAAGAGGAGAATGATAATGTGACAACTACTTCATTTCATAATTTTACAACGTTGTCATCACTGGGAAGCCTAGATCCATATTGGGAGTCCCAACTCTTGGTAGAATATTCCAAGAACCTCTTCATATGTAAGGTTCTTGATGGGAAAATGGAATATATGAGGTATAGAGTTGTTGATGGAGTCATTTACTTTCATGATCAGATCTATTTTACTAGAGACTCAAAGCTCAAATATAAACTACTATATGTAGCCTATGATATCTTGCATTCTAATCCTACTAGTTTCATAAGAACCTACCATACTATTTTGGAGGGATTCAGGTGGGAAGACTTCAAAGAGGAGGTTCACAATCATATGAGGAAGTGCATGGATTATCTGGAGGGTGAGAGGGGACATAGCTCCTAGGAAGAGTTATCATTACCACCTCCTTATTCCTTGGGTGTGAGAAGGAGCTCATCCATGAGCCACCTCACTGATTTAAACCAAGTGTATGGTAAATATTGTATTTCTGAACATCATGATATGTTTACTATATACTTGCATCTTCTTACCACACATGTGCAGGGAATTGCTCCAATAAGGGGCACTCTTCCTTATTTTATTTATGAGCTACTTGGAACCACAAGAAATAATGATGTTGATCACTCCCTAGGAAATTTTGGGGAGATGATGTATTCTTTTTGGTGTGCCACATCGGCACCAAACATCATACACCACTCCAAGTGTATGAGGAGAAATTTTGGTCAAGAATATGCTTTTGTATCTCATGATTCATTCGATTATTACTTGTATTCTTTTACCATGTATATGCAGGCCATAGCTCCTAAGAGGATTTTTATTCCATACAAACTTCATGGCCAACTTTGGGCCATAAAAATTTCTGAACATGGCCACTCCCTTAGAGGAAAAAGGGAGATTTTGTTTCATTATGGGTGCTTTCCTAAGGCACCAAATATATCTCACACTTTCAACCATGGTGAGATGATATGGGAAGCAAGTAAGTGGAGGGGAAACCACTTACCATATCACTATCTGATGGAGTTAGGAGATCTACTATGCTGGTTCCACTTGTGGGACTATGATCCACCTCCATCATTGTATTTGATTGTTTATGTATTACTGGTTTTGATCCCAGATGATGATGATGATCTTATCTTTGTTGGGAACATGATTGGAGGGATGACACATTGGTTGGATGTGTCCATTGGGAATGGAACTTCCCATATTTATTCATTTTTTAAGAGGAGGATGGGACACTATATGGCTACTACATTATATCCTTTGTTTCCTTATGCAAGGGGCCATACATTTGTATTATGTCTTTGGGAGAAGCCTCTCACATGGGAGGATTTTTGGGAAGACATGTGTTTCTTGAATCATATTCAGCCAAAACCTATTATCCTCTACTATTTTCAGGCTTTGGAGAAGCTTATGGCAGCAAGAAGGTGGTTGGATGGCCACTTATTGTATCATTTTTTGAGGTAGAAATAAGAAGAACAGTGTTGGTCTCAATGGAGGGACTATTGTCACCATCCAATATATCATATGACACTCAGTCCATGTTTCTTTTGGAGCACATATGGTGGTGATACTCTATTCACTACATGCATGGAGGATTGGGAAAGGAGACTCCATAGAATCAATGAAGGGAATCATGAGGTTCCAAGAATATTTTGGCTTCATGAGGACTATATTATTGCAGCACAGGATCAACAGCTCCAAATTTATCATAAATGGAGGGAGAGGCAACGTAAGTTGAACAATATTACCTCTCATTTTCAGCCATGCAGCCCCTACACATTTCATAAGGAGGGGATTGGTGACTATTTCTGTGAGTTACAAAGGATGGCTCACTTTGTTTGGATGATAACATGGATATTGGAGTATCTCATGGGGGTTGAATCACCCATCATTTATCATCTCTCATGCCTCAAGAAGTCCAATGGACAGCATATGATTCTTTCTATGTATCTCCCACTCCTTCATGATGATAGCTATTTTGTTTATTCACCAAAGGCAAGCTTGTATTCTTGGGAGGAGGCATACCCATTGGAGATTTTTGCAAATGTCCTTGTAGTTTCTTGAGGACAAGCAAAATTTTGGAGGGGAAGACTGTAATATTCCTAATTAGTCATAAGCTAATTGGAATATCCATTTTTGTTTTTCTTTCTTTTCTTAAAGAATAAATGTGTAAAGGAGGTTCATCAAACTCCTAATAAAGGATAAATCAAGGCCAAATGTGAAAAAGGCTAAATCATGGCTATGTAAGCAAGAAACCTTAGGTGTGAAAGGTGTTGGATATTTTGACTGGGTCAACCTTGACCAAATCTGCAACGCTATCTTGGAGGAGTTGCCATCAATAAGGCATAGCGCAGTTCTAGATGGAGATGGACTGTCTGAAAGAGAAGATTTCATTGAAGGTGGTTTAGGGTTTACAAGCTCTTAATATATATAAGGAAGGGGATGGCAGCATGAACAGGTTGTTGAAGATATTATATTTTGATATATTTTCTGTTTAGAGCATATAGATTTCTTTGGTTGTTTAGCCTAGATTGCAAATGTTGTTTAGCATTAGGTGTTCTTGTTCAGGAATCCCACCTCTTCCCATTGAGTAGCTCTTGGGAGAGTCTTGTATTGCATAGTCCACTATATAGCTTGTGGCCAAGCTTCTCCTTTCAACTACAAATCAAATCATGTTCAGGGTTTGGTTGTCTTTGCAAGCTGCAACAAGTGGAGGCTAGATCTATTCAGATCTAGGACATTTCAGTGCCCTTTTTTAGTGGAGGAGTAGTTTTCTCTATTGGGAGGAGTGTATTGGAGTGCTTGGGCATCATTTTCTAATCTTGGCATGTGGCCAAATATTATCTATACCCTACAGCGCAGTTTCTCTTCTAGATCTGCGTTATTCCTATAGGTGTTGTTGCAGGGAGTTTTGGTGCACCATTTGGAGAGCTAGTTTCCAAGTGTTGGGGATCTTCCCTTCACTATTGAGATCCATTGGAAGAGATCTATACACTGTATATTTTAGATCTGATCTGAATATTTTTTAATACTTCTGAATCACTGAATATTTATGTAGATCTACATTCTTAGATCTTAGATCTACTGCTTATAATTGGTGTAATGCTCAAAACCCCAAGGGGATATGAAATAGGAGCCTTTATAGTGTATGGATCTGTTATGGATCTAACTTTTCATACAAATATCTTCTCTAGATCTGAAATGTAATCAACAACATTTTTCAGCCCAATAAAATAACGTTGTCAAGGCATTTTCTGTCTATACATGTGGTTGCAACACCTCTTTTGAGGGATTTTCTTCTATTGATGTCTTGTATTTTCAGCTATGCATCTTATGGGCCTCATTATACATCTACTTTGCAAATGTAAATATTTTTTAAGATACTTTCTATTGGCCTCCTAATTTTCTTTAGATGAACTGCGTTATTTTCCTGCAAATCTGTCTTATGTTGCAGCATTCCCCATTTGGGAATATTACACTAACACTCCTCAATAGCTTTGGCACTCTCTACTTAGCACTTTTCAACATGCCCTGTCACTTCATAGCATGCATAACACTCCCTCACACACATTGGCACTTGGCACATGTTAGTGCTTGGAAAAGTCTTAGCATGTATGACATGCATTGAGATGACTTGATATGCTTTGGCATGGTTTAATATTAAAGTTATTTGAGATAAATTATTGGAAATTAGATGAGAAACAATAGAGGAATATTTGGCACGTAGAATGCACTAACACTTGGCACTTAGCACCTATTCGCACCTAGTGTTGTTGTGCCTAGCATACAACTCACGAAAAAGGTAAATTTATGAATTGTTAACCATATTGCGTGTTCATCTCCTTGTAGTTTAACTTTTTTATCCATTTGTTTCCTTGACTGTAGTTGACACGCATCATCACACCCTTTCACATCTTGGAATTCCTTAACACTTGGAACATATTAGCATGTTTGACATGCCTTCACACTATATGTCACATATTAACATTCCCAAGAACGCCTTGGCACTCATTCCCTCACTTATTTTTTTCTTAAATGTTTTGTATTACAGAGAGGTTTTTGCACATATTTAGTGCATTTGAATTTTTTTGAGCAAACTGAGAAAAGTGCTCAGGTGATCCAAGCTTTGATTCTGATAGGCCTATCCAATTTCCTAAATCTACAAAGCTCTTACTCAAGCAACACTATAATGGGACTAAACATGCAGATTTAGAGGCCTTATATTCATGCATAAGTCTAAATTACATATTACTACTTCAAAATTGTTCATACATGAGAGATGAGACCATTTTCAAAGAGGCATATTCCATAGTGGACTTTCTTTATAAGTTTATTGATCACTGTTTCGATCTTCTATCATAAATGCATGAGTTACACCTTTTTGGCCATGCTCCTAAAGTTGGATTCTTTCTCTAGTAATGCCCTTATGATGTTTTCTTTCTTTGTTGAATTTTTCTTTTACATGCGTCGTGTAAACCTAATTATTTTTCTTTTAATGGGTTGGGCTTTCCTCTTATTTAGTGCATCTACCTTTATATCTTCCCAAAAAACCATTCATAGCCATTTTGTAATCAACAATGTCTGTATTTCCTATCTTCATCAGCAGATATGAAAAAAATGTGGTTCTCCCCTGAGTTTGGCCTCATAAGATTCAGAGCAACTGCTGGTTTATTGTACCTTTGTTTAGACATGAGATATGAGACCATTTTCAAATATGAATCTTCCATAGTTAACTTTCTCTATAATTTTAATGATTATTGTTGGGATTTTTATCAGAAATGCACGATTTACACCCTTTTGACTATGGTCCTTAAGCTGGACACTCTCCCCAGTAATTCCCTTATGACACTTTCTTTCTATGTTGGATTTCTCTCTTGCATGTGCCATGAAAATATTTTCTTCTTAATTTTAATGGGTTATGTGTTCCTCTTCTTCAGTGGCTCTACCTTTAGATATGTCAAAAAAATCATTCAAATACATTATTTACACACCAATATGCCTATCCTTCTTGTTGTCATCAATCCCATGAAACATCTGAAAAGTTGTGGTTTTCCCTTAACTCTTGCCTCATAAGATTCAGAGCGGGTGCTAGTTTATTGTACCTTTATTGCTGGCTAAAACAGTCAAGAAAGTACAAGTCATCCAAGAGATGAGCTCACAAATATGCCACATGTAGCCTAACAATAGTGTTGTAGCTAATGGTCTTTCACATTGGTTTACAGTGTATGATGTTTTCAAACATGTGCATGCAGTTGTGCTTGATGAAAATGGATTTTTACATATTTCCAACTTTTGGAAAGTTGGGATCACTATGCTACTCTGCAAATGTGATGAAAATCACATGTGCAGTCCCTTTTTCATTTTTGGACAACACTTGGTTCCAACTTGGGGACATGTTCTTCTTAGAATTGCACGAGAACCTCAGAATCATTTCATGCACATATGAAACTAGCCTCCACGTTCAACAAAAATATCATCACTACATAATAGGTTGGCCCTTATAAAGCAAATCACAAGACATCAAAGCCTATGAATCTAAGAAATCAAGATTGTTGCTCAAAAGAGCTTATTCAACTCTAAACTACTGCTCAGTAGAGCTTACTCATTTCCTATCCTGTTGTAGCATGTGCCAAAATAAGGCTTCCAGTTGAAATTAGTAAATTAATGCAACCATCACAACACCTCATGGATACAATGGTCATTTCCTATGTGCTTAGTAATCATGCAAAACTAGGAAACCTCAAAACCAAAATGTTTGCAGGATGGAATCTTGTCATTATTGGGCTACAACAAAACCTGGGTACTTACAAATGAAAATTTTCATCAATTTTGATGCAATAGTGGACATGATCTGCCACAAGATATGTGTAGACGTCCTGAAGAGGATGTTTGTGAACTCTGTCAAACCACATACTGCCCCCTTTTCTTGAAACTCCCATTTTTCCATCACATGAGAGCACATACTATTATCCAAATTATTGTTGTTAAAGGTCTGTATTGGATATATGAAAACTTGTCACAATGGAATCACGATCTACAATTCTGTATTTTAAGGAATATTGATTCCATAGTCTTCCATAACCATTATTAGGTCACCACAAGTGTTAGTGATCCAACCCATCTTGAAGTTCTGCACCTAAGGCTCTAAGTGATAAGCCTATAAATAGTTGGGGAATGTCTAAGTCCATTGTCATAGCTATAGAGTTTCCCCTGAGAGATCACATCCACACTTCCACAACCTTTTGTATTTTTGAACACAAGCATCAGCCAATTAAAATCATCACGCTTAATATTTATCAATAGTTCTTATCCAGTATTATCTAGTGTCATAGGGTGATTTTTTCCCTTAGGGTTGCTATTCTGGCGAGGTTTTCTTCAATAAATATTTATTAGTAGTACATATTCATAAAAAATATGTATGCATAAATATAAAGAGTCTCAACAACTATATAATGTATGCATGAATATAAAATTCCCATAGAAATAATACTTCAGTCAAATCACAACAACTCAGGGCTGACTACCCAGTAGCAATGAATGCATCCAATCAATATTCAATACAGGGTTGATAAATCCATACACACTACAATTATGCTAAACTGACCAATCCAAGCATACTATCTTAATTTAATGTCTATTGGATATTCTAAGTTTATTGCACAGGGCTTTGACTTATCTTAGAGATAACCACAGACTTGGAAATGTCTCTGCTAGTCTCAAGAAATCAGGTTGTTTTTCGAACTCCAGTAGGCTTGGTGCCTTTGCTTAGGGCTAATATTAAACTTAAAGGCTATGGCTAGCTCAGACTTTTGAACAACACTGCACAATTACCCTAGAAAATGTAATCGCACGCTTTTGTCTCCCTCTTGGACAATACTGCACTAATAACCTGCTTGAACCAATTATGTTGTATTGGTTTGCAAGGTCTATGTAATCCAAAATAAGATGAAGCAACCTCAAAGATAAGTACTTGTGGAATTTTTGATACCAAATTGACCCCTATTCAATAATGTTTTGGGCCAACATTGATCCATGTGAAATACTTCCAAAATCCAATTTTCATTTCTCAATCTCATGTCAAACACTAACTAGTTTTAGAGTACAAGCACATTGTATTTGTCTATTATGATATTTTAAGATGGTTTCCACATCATAATTGACTCTTGGTCGACCACCCTTCCCTTTTGTGCTAAAAATGAAAACTCTAAATTGTTTGGGTACCATTGTTCCTCTGGATACAAAAGGAATATCAGATACCAAGGTACCATATATTGTTTGGGTACCATATATTGTTTGGGTAATATCATGGGAGTTAGCTATTCTTCTATTATCATGAAGAGAACTCTTCAAAAACATTTTACATTGATCACCTTTGCAAATTATTGTTTATTTTTTAATTATATTAGAACTGGTTCTGTCCCCTAGAGCATGCAAAAGAGTGGGTACAAATTCATTCATCGATTGTGTTCTAGGATATTTATACAAGGTAGTCAAGTACATGTCAACAACTACAAGTATTTTTTGGGTCATGTCATATAAGTTGCATTTAAAATTTTTGATAAATATTTTAGTTTCTTGATTGGGTTGTACATGGTTTTTGGCACTAGATTGTGCATTGGGACGTTCTCCTTTAGCTATCTTTGCATGGTACTCAATATGCCTATAGTTGTGAACCACTGGTTTCTTGGTTCCAACATGGCTGAGTCGAATATTTAACTTGGCATCAACCCTTTCACTCATGGTTTTGACACCAATGCAATGATGCAAGAAAATAGTCCACTCAGGATGAACCACATCCTCAATGTGCTAGAGAACATATTTCCTATGAAAAATATTATAAGGCTCATGATCATATCCAAACTTGTTACTCCTGCTAGTAGCATTTTTTTTTTAAATTCCTGGAATTCATGTTTTTGGTTACCTGTGAATATATAGATCTTATTGATGTGAATCACACTTTGAAAGGTACCCCATAAGCTGAGTGGTCAGAGCAGCAAAATATTGTTTATGACTACGTTAATAAAATGTCCTCTTGATAGTTTCAAAACAATTTTGACCTATATCATCGATCATTGTAGAAGGCACCTTTTCCAAGCCTCAAAGTTTTCCCTCAGTGTTGACTTCATGTGGATTTGTAAGATGTTCGTTGTCTACATTTCCTTGTAAAAATCTAGTGCATGAATGATTGCCCACATGTTCATGGAGAAGAGAATATCTTTGCATTTGAAGTGGTCTAGAGAGAATTTTTATTTGGGTCAAGCCTATATTCTTCATCAATGATTTTCTTGAAATCGCTTTCATTCTTAGCACTGTAGTTGTAAATATCATTGAGGGTTTCATTACAGGTTTCATCAATCTTCTCGGGCTGTCCAAATTCATTATTGTCAACAATACAACCATATAGAGGTGGAAATGGATGTGTATGACTGAGAGCTTCATTAATTGCGTGTTTATAACATACCTTTTTTTTTCTACCATGGAATATTCATGACATATGTCAATAACTTTGTCTTCTAGATGAGTATTGATAGTAAAATGGAGAAACTTCCCTATCCCATCAGGATTGAGGAATAAATTTAGATCATAGGCATCAAAAATAGGGGGGCCATTAGATTCCATGAGATAGGATATTTGAGGGTTGAACTATAAAATTAATTTTTTCTTCGCTCAGATAATCATGAGGGTCACATTATTACTTTCATGGCTTTGAAAAACCCTTTGAGTTTATTGACCTCAAACTCTAGGAAACCATGATTATTTCCATTTATTTCTTACATGATCATTATTAAAATAAAAGTGCAACATGGGGGTACATTACTTCTCTACTCAAACTCACAATGGAATGTCGAGGTGCCAAGTATATTACCATGAAAGAATGCAGGTCCATTACATTCATTGTTTGACAAAATAGGATTAGTGTGATTGAAGTATAATTCTATGACCTCAAAAGTGTTTTTAGGATTTAAATTATCATCAAGGGAAGCATGATCTTCATCATATTTTTCAAATGGTTGATCCTTTTGGGTGGAAACATGGTTTCTACCTGACTAGAACAGGTTACATCTTGTATCATTGGTGGAACTATTCAAAAACATGTCATTTCCTATGTTTATTGCTTTGCCATGTTGGACATCATGACTAACCTCCTCGCAATGGTGAAAATTATTATCATGCTCATTTTTTTCATGCAAATATTTCATAGAATCTAGGATACATACATCAACACATACCAGTTGTTTGATGAGGATGGGGTTTGTTGTGGGGCTATGTTGGTCACAAAGTAGCCTGTCCATCAGGAACTAATCTTGTGAATTTGGAGGGTCACTTTTAGTGATATTTTTACCATCTTCAAGAGGTTTGGGAGCTTTTTCTTCTTGTATGGCCACCACAAGGTCTTGAAAGGTGTTTTCATCCCATATTGTCTTTGGATCCCATTTTTAGCACAAAATTTATTGAAATATTTTAAGTAGAATTCCCCACCAGTATCATATCTAAGAGAGGCAATATGAAAACCTAATTGTTTCTCTATTAATTCTTTTAACTTTTGAAATTAATTAAACACATCATATTTTAATTATAGAAAACATACCCACATTTTTCTACTGAAATAATCAACAAACAGAAGGAAGTACCTAACACCAGTGGTTTAGGTCATGTTCATTGTTCCACATATGTCTAAAAGTACCAACTGAAGGACCCTCTACACTCTCCAATATTTTCCTTCATAAAATGGTATTCAATGTAGCTTCCCTGCCTAACCAGCTCTGCAAACTCTGTGGATCTTCTACAGAATGTTCGGAAGTCCATCTACTAGTTTCTCTCATGCCAACTAAGAGAGATAGGTCAAGTTGAGGTGCCCATACCTATGATGCCATAGGGGTGCTAGATTTTGCAATAAAAATTACACTTAAATTACAATTTCTAATAAGATCAATATTCAAAAATCTTAAGATAGTGAAAGCTAAGAGATTCATATAAAATAGATCATTATAATCTTGGACATAGAAAGCACTCATCGTTGCATAGTTTCCCAAAAGGTCAAACAACCACAATTATATGTTTAACCTACCACTTAATTTGAGGTTCAAATCCTAAGCCATCAAATTCTTAAGTGCAAAGGTGAAATAAGAAAGGTACGAGTCACTATAGGAGATCAATGTTTCTTTTCAAATTTCTTCTTCCTTCAACTAGAGGGAATGATGAGATCCTAGGGGTTTAAAATTTAGTGTTTTAAAACCTTGGGAACATATGACATGAACCATATGAAATTTTTATTTCCATTAAACATGAGGATAGAATGATTAACTTAAATGGTCTTTAACACAATCCCTCTAGATTTGTCTCTTCAAATGTGAGGACACCCACTCTCATAAAGGACATGTTGGGAGTTTAAACTTTAGTGCTTTCAAACCTTGGGAACATATGACATGAATCATATGAAATGTTTATTTCTATTAAGCATGAGGGTAGAATGATTAACTTAAATGGTATTTAACATAATCCCTCTAGATTTGTCTCTTCAAATGTGAGGGCACCCCTCTCATGTTCACATTTACTGATATTATCCTTTAGGAAAAGATAATAAAATATAAATTGGACTAATGTATCAATCGATGTGAACATGATACCCATTCACTCTCTCACACACTCAATGTGCAAAATTTGTCTCATAAAGGACATGATTTGGGCAGTATATCAGTTGCCTCAAAAACTTAGGTTCGAGTCAATTCTTCATGCAACATGATACTAAGAAGTTTCTAAGTTGTCTCCTACTAATATGCTAAACTGGTCAGCATCAGTTCAATAATTCTATATGACACTCATGGTGTTGCAATGTTATTTAATCTTAAAAGTTGGCATGCTTTCTTAGTCCCACAGTGCTGAAAAAAATTCCTCAATTATTAATCCTAAAGAAGCCCAATAATGGGTGAACATGGATAGGCTAGCTTGAATTTTCTCACATGTCTTCCATCTCACTTAGACACTTATTTTGGGAACTCTTATACATTTACTATGTTAGTTTTCTAAGGCCTAAGACGGGTAGAATAAATAACAAGTGTGTGCAAGCAGCAACACACTTGACTAGATTGAACTTGGCCTAGTCTTATGATGGATGCACATTTTAAGGGCTTCTTTCCTAATTCAAAATCACTTAATATATATAAACTAACTATTTCATTTGTCCTACAATTCCAATAATGCACATGGAAAGCTTCTCTGAAAATCTCTTTTGTTGCATATTGTAGGCCTCTGAATAGACTAAGCTTGTACTAGCATAATGCAAACATGACCTGCAAGTCACCACTATGTTTTGGTTTCTGAAGACTGTTGCATGATTGAATGACTAGTGAAGTATCAACTAGTGAATAAGTTTCAAGCTTTGGAGAAGTCACAATATACATTATAATTCTGTCTTGCAGATTGGCCTCTTGAGAAATTTTTTATAGGAATGCCTCTTATGAAAAAATAAGTTCTTCCTAATAGGTTATGACCCTCTTGAAAATACAAGGTTCACTAGAACATTAGAAGCAAATATCTAATGCACGCATCGTGCTACCACTACAAGCCATTGTAGAAAATATAAACCAAGGTGAAAAAGGATCTACAACTACATTGTAGACGTGTTACAGTGACAATACTTTCTTGAATGTCTATTCTCCAACATCCATAACATTACCACAAATAATCATAGTTTGTATTTAACTCCAAATAATATACATTCCAATAAGAAGTTGTCAATCATAGTTTTACCTTGTGGCAATGATTTTCCTTATGGCCTGCTCTCATTTTCAGTCAAAAACTAGATTTCCTATATTGATGATGTTCCTATGGTAATATGACCAACTATCGGACAACTATCTCACTGTAATTCTAGATAAAATGAGCAGTGTACCCAAATAATAAAGAAATTGAAAATGATAGTATATATTACAGGGTAAGCAACTAAATAGGTAGTACGCATGATATGCTATTCCATAATCACTAAATTTCCCATTTATAAAATAGTTTCTACAACAATTTTGCTGCATATTAGTTGTTTATGTTGCTATTTATTGAGATTTTGGCTCACACAAGGATTACAATCAACCTTTCCACAAGAGATACATATGGCTTATGCAATTGGCATACCATTTCTGTTACTGTAACTAACATTTCCTGATAAGAAGTTACTGTTGAAACATTGAATTTAATTGTTTTGGCTTCCTAATTGTTATGTATGGCATATATAATACCAGTTTTCCACTGCGATTCATATGTGACCAAATGAAAAAGGCTTTAACTGTTGCTAAATGAAAAAATGTGACAGGCTAGGATTGGAGGGATTTTGTAAAAATTATAATGAAAAATAAAAAAGTGAAGGCCTACACCTCCAGTGCAGTGATAGCAGGGTTTCCTATTTATAATATTCTAGAGTTATTATTATGATTATTTGTTCGTTTCTTTCTGACTGTTTCTCCCTAGTCAAGGTGTTTCTCAAGTTTGTCAGCTCTGAATGCTAAACATGTTGCTTGATGTATTTCAATGGAAACACCTCACATCTTAGCATAGGTCCAAGATCTAATTCTGGTACAATAGTGAAAATTGTGGAAGATTTGGTAAGTGTCTGCTACTGAAAGCCTTGCCACTATGACCCAAGTGCTATTTGGCCACAACTAGAAGGTTAGTGCATTGGGAAAAAGAGAATGTCGTGTGCGTTGATGCTGCACATAGGGAATATTTTTTCAAGCCCTTTTACCATCATGTGCAAGAGAAGTTTTCATCTGCAAGATGCACATAGCATTCTCTTTTCCCAATAAAGTTATGAAGTTCCTTCAATTCACTTTTGCTATTGATCACTCTTTGATAGTATTAAGTATGATGGCACTCTTGTTGATTGTTGTGGTCTTATTCCTTGGAAGGTTTTATCAACACGATTGCCATGCAAGCTATTATACATTGTTTTGAAACTTCCCTATTTTTTTAGAGAAGTTAGCATCATGGTAGTGATTAATTTGAAACTGTATTTTAGTGGAAAATTTCACTGTTTTTTGGTGGAATAGTTCATAATTTATTTTGATCTTTTTTTTTAAGTGTACTAGTCACGATGATAAATGTGTGGTTTACTTCAAAGGGTTCTCATTTCTTTCTAGATACACTTTTCGTCATTTTCTTTGAATACTTTTCTAGTGCTCCTAAGGTCCATGTTGCTATGTTTATTGGCTATTTCTGTGGAAACTTTTTCTTGAGGTTCTGCAACGTAAATCCAAATGAAAAAAATACTATTTTACATATTGATATTTTTTCAAGACATTCTTGTATCGTACTTTAATTTCATAAGAATAGGCCCATGGATTGTTCATATTTCTCAAACTCTGGAGTTATCCCTTTCCTGTTGCATGTTCTTTTATATTGTTATGTTGTTATTAAAATTTCTAGTTGTGCTTTCTAGTTATTCTCCTACGTAGTACATGCTTTGTTAGATTATATAAAAAGTTATTCTTATTGTCTTTTTATTATGTATATTGAACATATTATTTCTAGCAACTTTTGATCTTCCTAGATTTTCTATTCCTTTGGTGTATATTTGCACCTTTAGGGGAAATTGCTAGTTTAAAGTCTAATTCTTTAAAGGGTGCTAGCTCAATGGAAGAGCACTTTCTTTACAAGAATGAGGTTGGCGGTTCGATTCCATCGTGCCCTAATATTCATAGGGAATGAAAATGATTAGTTTTTGGTGACAGATTCTCTTTTGACCATCACCAATGAGCTTATGGTGACATTTTTCGACCCTCGCCAAAATATGAAATGGTGATGATCAACAAACGCCACCATATATATGCATCAATAGTGACGACCATTAAAGGTCTGTCACCATAAATCTTTGTTGTTGATATGAAATGGTGAGGTTCATTGCTTTTCATTATAGTCATTATTCATGATGGACCTTGATGTCACCAATGAGTTTATGGTGACGGTCAATGAACATCGCCATATATATGCACCAATAGTGACGGCCATGAAAGGTCCATCACAAAAAATCGGTGTTGTTCATATGAAATGGTGACGATCACTATCTGTCATTATAATCAATATTCGTGACGGACCTTGAATGTCACCATAACACATAATTTCAGCAACGCCACCTTTGGTGACATTCATTTTTTTGGTGACGGAGGCTATTTTCCGTCACCATTACTCATATGAAATGGTGACGGTCACTATTCGTCACTATAAATCATTATTGGTGACAGACCTTGAATGTCACCACAACACGTATACTTTCAGTGACGCCACCTTTGGTGACATTCAATTTTTGGTGATGAAGGCTCTTTTGACCCTCATCGATGAGCTTATAGTGATCATTTCAGCCCCTCACCAATTTCCTTTTTTCTTGTAGTGCAACTTAGTAAAATAAACAACATATTTCAATTGATCAAGTAAATCATTGATTCAAGGAAGAGGGTAATGGTTCTTTACCAAAATATTGTTCAATGCACGGAAGTCCACACACATGCACCATGTACCATTATTCTTTGGCACTAAAACAATATGTGATCCACATGGTGATGTGCTTGGTCTCTTCACAATTGATAGATTTATTTTCGTGTGATGTGGTCAAAATTCGCACAATTGAGATCCTCTTGAGTTTTGGATTCCCACAAAATGAGTGTTTCACTTTCCAACCTTAATGAAGCAAGCTGAATTTTGGTCTCATCATATTTGATCCTTTGTATCCTACAATACACTTCAAGCTGACGAACCCAATTATCTAATTTCTTAGCATTTACCTCTCCATTATACATAGGCAATTTAAAAATTATGTCAAGTTTTAAAAATGGAGTTTTACCATGTCCTTTTGGAGAATTTGGAGGTGTTTGTGAAGGGGTTGATGTAGAAGATGATGTTGGTAAAGATGAAGTTGAGGAGAAAGGTGGAGGTAGAGGTGGTTTATCACCATTCCCTCCATTCCCTTTTGGAGGCTTGTCTCCATTTCCTCCATTTCCCTTTGGAGGATTTGAGCTCTCACCATACAACCTTGAGTTCCTTTCCTCATAAAGAACTTTCACCATCTCACTCATGTCAAAGATTTATTTCCTTAAAGCCTTCTCATCCTCAGTCCTATTTTCAGGCTCTCCTTCATGTGCTATGAATGGTGATGCCTTTGGTGAAACTTGAGGTTTAAACTTGTGGTAAATATTGTGGCAAATGTGCTCTCCTTGAACTAGCTTAAGGACTTGCTCCCAAAATATTTCCTTCTCCTATTTTGATGTTCAACCTTGTAAGCATTAGAAAACACTTGAAACATAATTAAACCCACACTTCAACCAAATAACCTAAGATTTGATACAAAAAAGCTCTGTATTAGAAAACTTTAAGGTTTGAAGAAAGTTTGCAAGTGAAATTTTATGTTTTTTTCTGCAATTAGGTAAGTTGCAATAACACACCAAGTTAGTGTTTAAACTCAGTTTTACAGAAATATATAGAGACAATAATACCATAAACATAAAAATAAGACAACAAAATGATGAAGGAGTTCACCCCTCCTGGGATACATCTCATGGTCTAGCTTCTAATGTTGGGCCTTTTTAATTATGTGCTCAAACATGTGTTTACATGTATTTGCAGAGCTCAAAATGAAAACATTATGTCTCCATAATAGTCAAAAACCCCTATTTGGGATATTTGTGTACTCAATTTGTTCAAAAACTGACTGAGTGATGTTGTAGTGAAATTTTACTGCTAACTATTCTACAATTTGCACCGACCTGCAATGTGTCCTACAATTTTCACAATTTTCGACACCATGAGTGACAATTCACCCCGCGCATTAGGGGAATTTTGAGGTCCAAAATGGGCCTCCTAAAGAAATTATAAAATTATAGTGGAAATATTAAAATAATATTATATTACATCATCAAATTTTAGAGGGAAAAAAGAAATAACTACATTTTCAATTTATCTCCCTATGGGTTTACTCAAATTTTGACTGGGAACACTCGTTGGATGCAAAATTTGATTCTTCATCCAAGGAGTACCCGTGTTTCATATTTTCAATGGACCCTGCTACAAAAAAAATGAGAAATACATGAAAAACGTGATTGCAATAACATGTTTTCATGTATTTCTCATTTTTTATGTAGCAGGGTCCATTGGAAGTATGTAACATGGGTACTCCTTGGATGAGGAATAAAAGTTTGCATCCAATGAGTACTCCTGCTCAAAATTTGAGTAAAACCTTAGGGAGATAAGTTGAAAAAGTAATTTTTATTATTTTATTATTTTTTAATATTTTTACTTTTTTACCCCAAAAATGGTGAATCATCCCCCATGGTTGACATCATCATCTTGAATTCTATTGGTTCATATAAAGTTAATTTTTGTTGTACATTTCTCTTAGGACGCCCATTTTAGACCTCAAATGTTCTCTAATGGCCTCGGGTGAAAATTGTCACCAATTTTAACTGCGCGGTGAACCCATAAGCCAACGGATCAGGGCCACATGGCACAAATAATGTCGTTGATCTAGGATCGTTCAAATATTTGCACCAATAGTTAAAATATTGTTTGACTGTGGTTTGGTGGCAGAACTATGGTTGGGTTTTTGAAAACACGTTCCAAAACCTAACTCCAACCATATTTCACACCGTGGTTTGAACGAGGTATGGTTCGTGTTACCGACGGTCAAAATTCGCACCAAAACCTTTAATATTAACCTGCTCTAGTGACTATGGTAATGCACGTTGGTTCCGTCGGGGTTCATATGGGTTTTGAACCGTGGTATGGTGTATAGACTATGAGTTGGGGTCAGGGTTAACCCCGTGCACTCGATTCCTATACTTGCAGTCTCGTGGTTTAGGGTGGAACAAGGGCCAGGGGTTAACCCCAGCTCTGTCCCCTGACTTTCCCATGGATAATATTTAAATATGCATTATGCATTATGACTATTAAGTCACACCCATGGCATGACAATAAGGTGTCATGTTTCTCCACTGCAGGTCACCTTTTCAAATCGTTTGGAGGTCAGTTCGACCAATAACAAAATTTTAACACACAGTGAGGAGGCCACGTTGTATCCAACCATTGACCCTCATGGCCCTCCTCCATTGGACCAACTAAAAACACCAACATCAAATCAAAAGCCACAAGAAATTAGACGAATCCAAATGAGACACTTGGCGATAAACCATTGGCCCAAAATACACAATCAGCCTATCTAGTCATCTGCCTAGTTAGCATACGGAGGCTACTTGTGCGTACCTGCAATCCAACTGCAATTTTTTTAGATTTTTAGGAAAAGAGTCAGAACGTGATGTCGGGAACATATGATATCAGTTTTGAGTGATATGAGTTGCGTTGGATTTAGGGTGACAAGATTTTTGTTCTGGTACTGGTTTCAAGCACTTTTGAACACTTTGAATTTTTACCACTTTACTGATCCAGTGGATCATTCCTCCTCATTAGAAGCTTTTGGACCTTCAAAATATCACTTTCAGCCAACAAAAAAATTAGGGTATAGTTCCCTCACCCTTCCAATATTAATCCATTTGGATTTTCTTGGATTTGTTCCTTTGAGCACCACATGAAGGTACTCCACATTCCCTCATTTTTAAGTCCTTGTTTTCCTGTGAAGGATGGTGTCTTGATGTAATTATTCAAGATATTCAGGTGAGAAAAATTCAATTTAAGGAATCTGAAAATTCTCTCCTTGATCTTCAATCAAATGAGGCTCATACAATTTGAAATTCTCAATGTTAACAACTACATATATTTCCATATATGAAGGAAAATCCAACCTGAAGGCATTATTACCAATATTTTCCGAAACCTTGAATGGACCATATTGATTTGGTTTATTTTTTTACCTTCTCCTTGGATTTTCTCTTTGCTAATGTGAAGTCAAACTTCATATCCAACTTGGAAATTATGATGCACACAATGCTTATCATGTCTTGTTTTGTACTTGGCTTGACTATTTTCCAACTATTCTTGAATTGTCGGATGCACCAATTGAGCTTCTTCAATGAATATTTTGGCCTTATCTATGCCACTATGTCCATCAATAGAAGCATATTTCCCAAAGATAAAATCAAAAGGATATTTTGGTAAGTATCCCAAGCATGCCTCAAATAGTGATGTTTGAGTCAAAGAATGCTTGGCCCAGTTGTAAGCATGTTGAATATAGTGCAAATGTTCACCCCAAAACTTAGGATGCTTACCTAATAACCACGAAGAAGGTGTATCACCATTATTTTGACCACCTATGTTTTTCCATCTATTTGCGGATGGAATGTTGTGCTCTTTTTCAATTTTGTATCCATGAGTCCCCACAATATTTCCCAAAAGATTCCAAAAAAGTGAGAATCTCCATCACTAACAATGGATGTGGGCAACCAAAAATGTACCCATACATTCTAAAAGAAAATTTGTGTAGTATGTTTTGCTATAACTTTCTTTTTACAATGCATCAAAATACGCATTTTGATGAACCTATCCACAACTACATAAATATAATCATGACCTCTCCTAGACATAGATAGACCTCCTAAAAAATCCATAGAAACACTTTCCCATGGGCGGGAAGGTACTAAAAGTGGAGTATACAATCCCAACTTTATGTTGCTAGGCATAGTGATAGCACATAAAGAACATCCTCTTACAAATCGTGACACACTTTCTAGAATACGAGGGAAGTAACAATACCTCTGCAATTGTGCCATTGTCTTACCTACACTGAAATGAATAGCAATAAGAGAAGTATGTGCTTCCCTTATGTTGTTGACTCTCTCTCCCTATGGAATACATAACTTTCCAATATGATACAACAAGTTACCATGCACATGATAATCCAATTCCTCTACTTGGTTACCTTGAAACAAATTTGGATATCCATCCTAAAATCATTATCTAAAGCATATTTCTCAACATAGCTCTCATGAATGACACAATTATACTTAAAATAATGGATGCACTGAAAAATGGTCTAGAAATCATATCTGCAACCTTGCTATAGATACCTTTCTTACACCATATCACCAAGTGGAATTGTTGTACAAAACCCATGCATATGAAGTGCCTTGCTTGTTGTAGCTTTGTTTGTGATTTCAAGTATTGCAATGGTTGATGATCAATGTGAACAATCGTTTCCTTACCCATCAAGTAATGTTTCCACTTTTTCACAATTTTCACCAATGCATATAATTCCTTGTAATATGTAGGATAGTTAATCACTGCACCATTACATTTTTTTCAATGAAAACATATGGGATTACCATATTGCATCAATATTTTTCCCATGACATAGTCACTTCATCAATTTGTATCTCAAATGACTATCTCAAGTCTGGAAGTGAAATTACAGCTGTTGAAATGATTCTTTCCTTCAATGCATCAAATGATTTTTTTTTTTGCCTCCCCTCTAAAAAACCTGCTTCACATTTCTCAATGCATGCAATGGATATGTAATGGAAGAAAATTTAGAAATGAAATTTATCCAATATTGGGTTTCTCGCAAGAAACTTCTAACCTTTGTCACAATATTGGGTTTTCGCTAATTGAAAATGACTTTGACCTTTGAGGGATCTATTTTCAACTCACCCACTCCAACAATATGTCACAAGTAGAATAAATAATTTTTTCCAAATTCACATTTAGACATATATAAAAACAACCAAACCTTCTTTAAGACATATAACACTTGTTTGACATGCATTATATGTTATTCAGGAGACTTGCTGAAAATCAATATTTCATATAAGTAGACTATAACAAAATCATTTATAAAATGCCTTAAATCATCATTAATAACCCACATGAACGTAGTAGGAGCATCACAAATCTAGAAGGGCATAACCAACCATTCAAAAAAACCTTGCTTTGATTTTAATATTATCTTCCATATGCCTCCTTCAACAATCCAAATCTAATGATATCCACTCCTCAAGTACAACTTAGTGAAATAAATAATATCTTTCAATTGATCAAGTAAATCATTGATTCTAGGAAGAGGGTAAAAGTTCTTTACCATAAGCTTGTTCCTTGGATGAAATTCAATGCACATGCACCATGTACCATCTTTCTTTGGAACTAAAACAATAGGTGATACACATGGTGATGTGCTTGGTCAGATGGTCCCTTTATCAAGCAATTCTTGGTTTTGTTTCTTAACTTCTGCATTTTCCATCACTGACATCCTGTACATGTCAATGTTAGGAAGAGTACATTATTGCTGCAATTGGATCTCATGTTGGATTCCTCTTTTAGGAGGAAATACTTTAGGCTCCTGAAACACCGCATCTTACCGGTCAACAACCTCAACCAAATTAGATTTTAACTTTGCATTACATCCTTTAAAGGCTTCATTCTTGACATCATTCTTGGGTTTGATCATCAAAAATACAAAATTCTTTCTAGAGTTAACAAGCCTCTTCAGTTTTCCAACATTCACAAGTGATAGATTCAGTTTCTTGTGATGTGCTCTAACAATGTACTCAATACCATATTTAAAAAAATGATACTTGTTTTCATGGTGATGAAATATTGCTTTCCTATCATAAATATATGGGCTTCCCAAAACAATACCACATATGTCTAATGGAACTACATCAAGTTCTACCTCATCAATGAAGTTTGAAGTAATGGTGAATTTTAGTTTACACTTTCTAGTTACTTGAAATTTTTCATTTTCACACACCCAACCTAAAGGATAAGGTTTAGGATGAGAAATGGTTTCCAAATTCATTTTCTTGACAATGTTTTCAGAAATGAGGTTTTCTTGTGAGCCACTATCAAATAGAGTGTCAATTTTTTATTTTTTGAGATAAATATAATATGGAAAATATCTATTATTTCCTTTTCATTTTGAGTTTCATTGAGGCTATTTTAAGAACTAGTACTTGCAATGGAGTCCTTACGTTTCAATCCCATGGTTGTGACCTTTGTTTCATCTCCTGAATCAGATCCTAAATCATGTTGTGTAGTTGCAGCTATCTTTTGTTTTCCTTTGTTGTTAACATTTTTGGGTCTCATCTGATGATGAAGTTTCCAACAATGGTCTTCATGTGTCATTATTTTTAACAATGTTTTCATGTGAGCTTTTATCCCTATTTCTTCAATGGAAGCATTCTTCTTCCCCTTTCCTTTGAATTTTCCTTTTCCTTTGTCTCCACCCTTGAATGGATTTTTGTTGCCCTCTTGTGGAACATTATTCCCTCTTGATTTTAGATTTGTTTCTTGTACAAAAAACTCATATATATTTGTAGGGTTAAACAAGATAATTGTGTGTCTCAAGTAGCTATGTAAACCTCTAATGTATTTGAGTAAAGTCAGCCTTGAGAGGATAAATCTACACCCAAAATCAATGCTCTCCTTCTAAACTCTTGGGTATAACTTTTCATAATTTGACCCTTTAATTTCCTAAAGTTTTTTCCAATCCATTATAGATTTTTTCATGTATTGTAAAGGATAAAATTGTCTTCTTAATTCAGCCATAAAATCATTCCATGAAGTTATGATATTACCTCTTTTCTTGAGATCCTCTTGAGTTTTGGCTTCCCACCAAATCCGTGTTGCACTTTCCAACCTTGATGAAGAAAGAAGAATTTTGGTCTCATCATATTTGATCATTTGTATCATGCAATACACTTCAAGTTGACGAACCCAATAATCTAATTTCTCAGCATTTACCTCTCCATTATACATAGGAAATTCAAAATTTATGTCAAGTTTTAAAAATGCAGTTTTATCATGTTCCTTTGGAGAATGTGGAGGTGTTTGTGAAGGGATTGATGTAGAAGATGATAATGGTAAATATGAAGGTGAGGATAAAGGTGGAGGTAGAGGTGGTTTACGACCATTCCATCCATTCCCTTTTGGAGGCTTGTCTCCATTTCTTCCATTTCCCTTTGGAGGATTTGAGCTCTCACCATGCAACCTTGAATTCCCTTCCTCGTGAAAAATTTCACCATCTCACTCATGTCAAAGAATGATATCCTAAAAGCATTATCATCCTCAATCATATTTTTAGGCTCTCCCTCATGTCCCATGAATGGTGAGGCCTTTGGTGAAACTTGTGGTGAATATTGTGGAAAATGTGCTCTCCTTGAACTACCTTGAGGACTTGCTCCCATAAGCTTTCCTTCTCCTATTTTGAGCTTCAACCTTGTAAGAATAAGAAAACACTTGCAACATAATTAAACCCTCAATTCAACCAAATAACCTAAGTTCTGATACCAAAATGATATGTATTAGAAAAATTGAAGGTTTGAAGAAAGTTTGCAAGTGAATTTTTTTGTTTTCTATGCAATTAGGTAAGTTACAATAGCAGAAAAATTAAGTATTTAAACTCAGTTTCACATCAATAAACAGAGACAATAATACCTTAAAAATAAACACAAGACAACAAAATCATGAAGGATTTCACCCCTCCTGGGCTACATCTCCTGGTCTAGCTTCCATTGTTGGACCTCTTTCATTATGTGCTAAAATATGTGTTTTTATGGATTTTCAGTGCTCATAATGTAAAAATAATGTCTCCAATCACTTCAAAATAGTCAAAAACCCCTATATGGGCTCTTTATGTACTCAATTTGGTCAAAAACTAACTAAGTGATGTTATTGTGTAATTTTACTGCTAACTATTCTACAATTTGCACCCACCTGCAATGCATCCTACAATTTCCACCATTTTCGGCACCGTGGAGTGAAAAATCACCTCGTGCCGACTTGGGTGAAAATTTCACCTCTTTTAATTGCGCAATGACCCCATGAGTTGACGGATCAAGGCCACGTGGTAGAAATAACATCGTTGATTTAGGTTCGTTTAAATATTCACGCCATCGGTTTAACTGTTGTTTGACTATGGTTTGGTGGAAGAACTCTGGTGGTTTTTCCAAAAACCCGCGCCAAAACCTAACTCCAACCATACATGATTACTGTGGTTTTGACATGGTAGGGTTTGTGTTACTGTCGGTTAAAATTTCCACCAAAACCTTTTAACTTAATCCACTTTTGTGTCTATGGTAATTCACGTTGGTTCCAGTGGGCTTCATACTATTTTTGAACTGTGGTATGGTGTATAGACTGTGATTTGGGTACGGGGTTAACCCCACATCCTCAGCGCATCAACCTGCGGCCTCATGGGTTGGGTTAGACCGAGGGCCAGGGGTTATCCCCAGCCCCATCTCCCATCTTTCCCATGGATAAAATTTAAATATGCATTGTGAAATATGACTATTAAGTCACACCCATGGCACGACAGTAAGACGTCGTATTGCTCCACTGCAGGTCTCTCAATTGAATATCTTGGTGGTCAGTTCAACCGATAACACAATTTTAATATACAGTTAGGAGGCCATGTGGTAGCCATCCATTGGCCCACATGGCCCTCCTTGATTGGACCAACTTAAAACACCAACAATCGATAAAAAACCACAAGAAATTTGAAAAATATGAATGAGACACTTGGCGATAAACCATTGGCCCAAAATACAAAATAAGTTGTCTAGTCACCTACCTAGTCAACGTATGGATTGCTGACTCTGTGTACCTGCAACCTAATTGCAATTTTTTTTATTTTTTTAGGAAAACGGTCAAAATGTGATATAGGGAGCATACGATATTGGTTTTTAGTGATTCGAGTTGCATTGGATTCATGGTAATGAGATCTTAATTTTGGTAGTAGTTTTGAGCACTTTTGAACACTTTAAATTTTGATAACTTTACATATCCACTGGATCATTATTACCATAGTTCCCTCAACTATCTAAATATCTCCCCCAACCTTTTCGTCGAGATCAGATCCAACAATTGGGGTTCGACCACCGATGTACATATTAGAGCTAGAATTTGGGGTTATGTCGTCTTTGTAGAGATCATATTCAGCAGTTGGTGTTTTCATAACACAGATCAAAGTATTTTTAAAGTGAGGGTTTTTTCGGCCATAGTCCAGATTAGATTTTCATGGCACATTTTGTAGTGCTAAGATCTTGTGGTTTCTACTACTATATTCTAGCTGAAAAGTTTGCCGAATATTTGGCTGTATCAAGCATTTTAGATTTTAGACACCACAGTATTGATTATCTGGGATTAAAACTCCATTCGGAGTTTAAAAAAAAGTATAGGGCCATCACCGGATGTTTGCAAGATATCTCTCCCATAATATTCAAGATGATGAGCTAATCACAATGGTACCATTCATCTGTAAGCCCCCAATTCTCATGAAATCCCAAATTTTTCCTAGTGCAACTTCAAGTGACCCAATTCATTAGAATATTGAGCTTTCCCTCTTTCCAACCATACTACTCTAAAGTAAGCTCAAAATTTGACCAGGTCTAGTATATTCATGGTACTAGGTCTAAAGTTATGGCTGTGGAGAAGGTTGAAGAGAAATTAGAAGCCCTCGAGAAAAAATTCATTGACTTCTGGGCATCCATTGCCAACTAAATTTCACAAGTATTAGAATCCCTAAGGATGTATCCTAAAACCATGAGGGAATAACACAATTTTGATGCACATGTATAAGGAGAATTCAACCATCACATTCATTTCCATGGAGGTCACCAATATTCGAGCCACCAGACACCCAAGTTGGACATGTACGAATTTGATGGCTCTAACCCAATAGTATGGGTGGAACAAATGGAACAATATTTCCACCTTAATAATATTTGGGATGATGGCACTAAAATACATGTTGGAGTTCTTTACTTGGACCAAGAGTGATGGCAGTGGTGGAAGTGTCATCAGAAATTATATCTAGGGATAAAATATCTCTGCTAATGAAAGGAATCAAATTATATCTAGGGATCAAATATCTCTGCTAATGAAATTATATGTAAGGAATCAAATATCTTTCAAATCAAAGCTACAGAAAATATCTCTGCTAATGAATCTTTGTCCACTGAAGTTCCTGATGACTAAGAGGGTGAACCCTTAAAATCCCAGACACTGATACTACAACTATGTTAGATGAGCTAGTTATCTCACTTCATGCCCTAGTCTACATTTCTTCTCCCCAAACTCTCAAAATAAAAGGTTTTCTTAAACATCGACCAATAGTGATGTTGATTGATAATGGAAGCACACATAATTTTGTTCATAAGAGAGTAGCAAAAGTCGTTCATTTTTTTTTCAGGGAAGTATATAAATTCCAAGTCTTTATCGTTGATGGGGGGACCATTAAATGTGAAGGACGTTGTGAAAATATTAAGCTTCAAATGGGGGATTATCACCTTAAAACCCATAGGTTTCCACTGAAATGGGTGGTCGTGACATTTTTCTTGGTGTTGAATGGCTCCACACACTGGTCCTGATCACAATGTATTCACGGGAGTTATAAATGAGATTTATGTAGAAAAAACACGCTTATACACTATGCGGACTCCAGGAAGGTGCTCCTACTATCATCAACTCGCATCAAATGAAGATTTTTTTTTAAAATATCCATCATGGGATAGTAACAAAATTTAATTCCATACATGTCCTTGAATCCACTCCTCCTCAAATTCATTCCGATATTCAATAGGAATAGATCCACACCAGATAGTCTTTGACAAACCTAAGGATCTCCCACCCTCTAGGGGTGAACATGATCATAACATCCCTTTTCTCCCAGGTACCTAGCTGCCAAATGTCCACCCCCCTATCAACATCATTTTTCACAAAATAATGAAATTAAAAAAATCATCAAGGAACTCATATAATTCGATGTTATTCATCCATACACCATCCCTTATTCATATCCAATATTCACGGTTCTAAGGAAATAGGGTGAATGGAAGATGTGTATAGACTTTAGGGCCCTTAAAAATATCACTTTCAAGGACAAATGTCCTATCCCGGTAGTTGATGATCTACTTGATGAAATGCACGGTGCCAATGTTTTTACCGAGATGGACCTCTGCTCGGGCTATCACCAAATACGTATGAAGGAATTTGACATTCCCAAGGTAGCCTTACAAACTCATGAAGGCCATTTGTATTATTGGTTATGCCATTTTATCTTTATCCCCATCCACTTTTCAGAGCCTCATGAACCACCTTTTTAAACCATATCTCGGAAAATTTGTCTTGGTATTTTCTGATGATATTATCATATAAAACATAACATGGGACACTCATCTTCAACATGTTGACTAGGTATTGAAATTGCTACAGTATCATAAAATATTTGTCAAATTATCCAAGTGTTCCTTTGGCATGGAAGAAGTAGAGTGTTTGGGACATATTGTGGGTCATGAAGTAGTGAGGGTTGATCTGAAAAATATTCAGGCAATTAAATATTGGCCCCAACCAAAAACCTTGAGGAGTTTGAGGGGGTTCTTGGGTCTCACGAACTACTATCACAAATTTATCCGCAATTATGGATGCATTTCAAAACCCCTCACTAATATTCTCAAGAAAAAATCATTTCTCTAGACTAACGCAACTCAGCAAGCCTTATTGGCTCTCAAATAGGCCATGTGCTCCACTCTAGTATTGGACCTACCAGAATTTACAAAATCATTTGCAATTGAATGTGATGCCTCAGGTATGAGCATTGGCGCAATATTAATGGAGGAAGGTATACCATTGGATTTCATGATTCAATAACCTAGTGGAAAGAATTTGGTTCGATCTACATATGAGAAAGGAACAATGGCCATATTACATGCAGTAGACATTTGGCGACCATACTTATTGGGGTGTCATTTCCAAATTTTCACTGACCATCATTTCTCTAGACTAACGCAACTCAGCAAGCCTTATTGGCTCTCAAATAGGCCATGTGCTCCACTCTAGTATTGGACCTACCAGAATTTACAAAATCATTTGCAATTGAATGTGATGCCTCAGGTATGAGCATTGGCGCAATATTAATGGAGGAAGGTATACCATTGGATTTCATGATTCAATAACCTAGTGGAAAGAATTTGGTTCGATCTACATATGAGAAAGGAACAATGGCCATATTACATGCAGTAGACATTTGGCGACCATACTTATTGGGGTGTCATTTCCAAATTTTCACTGACCATCATAGCCTAAAATATTTCCTCAAGTAGCATCTATCATTTCCAAAACAAAATAAATGGATCGCGAAAATTCTAGGATATTATTATGAGATAATTTACAAGAAGGGGCATGAAAATGTAGTGGTTGATGCCTTATCACGCCAATTTGAAGATGAGGGCACCCTTTTGTCCCTCTCTCTACCCACATGATATTGGATTCAAGAATCCCATCATGAATGGTTCTCCCACCCCTCTCTATGCTAGGTCATTAATGGATTACGAGCATACCCTAATTCCTTAGAGGACTACTCTTGGAAGGATGAGTTTTTTCGCTATAAGTATCAGATAGTGTTATCCCCGAAATCCACCCTCAAAAATATCATATTGGAAGAGTTGCACACCTCTTTGGTTGGAGGACATTCAAGATTTTAGAATACTTATGCATAAGCATGCCACTTTTTCTTTTGGATTGGCATGAAGAACAAAATTCTTAATTTTGTAGATGAATGTGATGTATGGCAACATAAAAATAGGGAAAAGATGAAGTTACCAAGAACCTTACAACCCTTGTCACTCCTTACTTATGTTTGGAAATATGTTTCCATGCATTTTATTACATGTCTCCAAAAGTCAAGAAAAAAATTAGTCATCATGGTGGTTGTTGACATACTTTTCAAATATGCTCATTTTTGCACTCTACCACACCCATTTTGTTGAGATTCAACAAGAAATTTCAGCACCCACGCCTAGTGTGGGACCAGGAGGTTCAAGAAGCACCTACATTAGGGTGGGACCACAGGGCTAAATTTGGTGCATGTATATTTTAGTTATCCCTTAATTAAGATGGACAAAAAAATGTAATCTAATCTCAAAATAACTTGTAATAGTTAACTAAGTGTGATAAACTCAGTTAGCTCATGAATTTAGAGTTAGAGGTAGTTGGTGAGGCATGTAGATTAATTCTAGTTGTAACAGAGTTTGAAGTGCAGTGGTGCATTATTTAATGCAGGTTGTAAATAGTTTAACTCAATTAAGTGAGTTAAACTTAGTTGTTCTAGTTGTAACTATTAGATACACTAGTGAGAGATCAAGTGAAATAAATATTAATTAATTCACAATCAGTGATCTCGCATGAAACTGAGGATTTACTATTATTAGCTGCATGCATGTCAGATTCAGTGGAGACCCAGTTGAGATCTAGGTGAAACAGAAGTTGACTATCAGTCGTATGATTATTGGGTTGCACCCATGCAACCAAACACTGATTGGAGTGCTCGTGATACTTTTGCAGTCAAGGAAGGCCAAAATTCCTAAATAATAGGGATTTCATTCATCAGGGATTGCGCAAGGCAGGCAGGCTATCTGGAGGCATTAAATTGGCTAAGTATTGGTTAGTTTTATCAGAGACAGTGTGAGAAAATTAGTTGAGTAGAGGAGGGCTCTTATGAGAATATTTATATGTAATTGCTTCATGATTCCATGCTGAATATACAATAGAATATAGTGGGGTTTTGAGCAGCAAGCTTTCCTTGAGAAATTATATGTTTTGTGACTTGATTGATTCTTCTTTGCTTCATGTGATTGGCGATTGTGTTTTTTTAATTCCACAATTGATTTCTAGAAGCGATTCAGTATTTAACTTTAGTACATTGTTAGATTGGATTGAATCCATGATATACATGCTTGTTGTATAATTTATACATGGTATCGGAGCACAGGAAATCACAATAGTGAAGGAGGAGATGATTTTGTGACTGGATAGAATTTGAATTTGCACAAACAATTTCTTGGTGCTATAGCTGATTCGAGATTGAAATGGCTTTCCATGGATTGAGGTTGGAGTATGCACTCGAGGGAAGCTCAAAATATATTGCTTGGAAGGATATGATGGAGGCAGTACTCGAAGACAATTGATTGAAGGAATTCATTGAGAATGATGTTCTTAAACCTGCTATGACAAATGTTGCAAATCTTGATGCATGGAAAAAGACCACATTATCTCGAGCCTCTGTGGGAAAGCCACACGATATGAAACGTGGAAGGCTTTGACGAATCTATTTCAGATCAGTAGCGACCTATTGGAACAGGGTCTCCTACAAGCTGCGAAACTAGTCCATTTTGTATTTTTGTGATTATATTTAGTCTAACGCAGGGGTTTTGGGGTGGGTCAAAGCCCCTAATGCATTGAAAAGGGGACAAGGGTAGACCAAGAATCCGCAAACCATGGTTTGTGGAACATTGGATGCGTAGGCTAAAATAGTATAAGTAGTTGAACCTTTTTTAGTTGTAAGACAGATTTGGGAAGAGAGATTGATGCTAAGTGCGAACTGATAGATCTGGTTAGGGTCGTTGGGAAGGACTCCTGCTACTGTGTGCATGGAGATTCTCTGTCCTGCTATGTGCAGACCCTACTATTGTGTGTGCAAGTTGGGTTTTGGGGTATTGTAAGTAGAACTGAAGGATTAATGAATGCGGAAGTATTGTTGAATATCTGAATCTATTGGAATTACTTGATGTGAATCTGTGATGTTTGGTAAATTAATATATACTGCTGTGTTATTGATTTAAGCTGCGAACATACTTGTGTCTCTTGTTTATGCTGAGATATGGGTCTGTTATGTTGTAATTCATATAAGAATATCTGGAATAGCTGCATTATCATTATATGAGTTCATGATCTGTTGATTACTATGAATATCATTACTGTTGATCACGTGGATGCAAATGGAATCTATAGATCTAGGATCCTTGATATAAGATCTGGTCACTATAAGGTTGAACACAACTCTACTTGACTTACCTACCCTCTCCGAGGGTGCGGAAACCTAGTTCCAACACCCACCCATACTACTTCAGGTGAGACTTTGGCCTGCGCAAGCAGGTCACTGCGGAAAGGGCCAGTAGTATAGGGGTTTGTTGGCAAACCTTGAACCTCCGAACCTGGGTTAGGACCCCTCGAGCCAACAAATGGTTCCATTTTCGAGACCTGGAGCCTTTTGAGAGAGGGATCGGGTAATGCAAAAGCCATACTAGAAACCTGAAAGCAAATAAATTAACGAATGGTTCAAACAGAAAGTTCAGGAATTCGTAGTGAAGAGAACCGCAGTAAGAGGTTGACCACCGAGGAGTGGAAAAATAAGAATATTTTCACAGAGATATATGAGATCTTCTTTGTAATAATTGTGGTCGAGCTCCAGGATTAGCTCGCAAGGTTGGTTCAATTTCAGAAGTGTTGGAAGGACAAACGGGTCATGCAGTGGACCCCCGAACTGATCCAGCAGTTAGAGGAGACTGATAACACCATCACTTGCATGGTGGACCACTGGGTGGATAGTGTTCTAGGAGGGATTGTGACAGAATTTTCCATCGATCAGTTCGTATCCTACTCTAGAGTAGAGCAAATATTATTCAAGGGTTTTCTGGGTAAGTTTCTGAAGACCTTACCATTGTTGATTAAGATATTACTGTGTGAAAAGAGTATCTTGTGTAGCCACACTGAATGAATGACCCCTGATCTGGACAGAAGTACGACACGAAGTGGCAAGTACTATTGAACCAACCAAGAAGGAGATAGGTCTGTCTACAGTCTGGTAAGGGAAGCAGCTACGCAGAGTCCTCCCGGCGCGCTGCTTTCAAATCAAGATAGGAGTAAGAATTCACCTACACCTCCGCCACCGCCAGAAGATGACATGGTTGTGCACATGAAGTTTCCGACCTTTAAGGGTGTGGGGGATGAAGACATGGATCAGTTTGGGTTTGTTACAGGATCAGTATGGACTCTGAAGAACATAGCTAGTGATGTGGTGAAGTGGGCACAGCTATCCCTTACCTTTGAAGGGAGAGCTTTAGACTGGTACATGGGATACATCGGCCAGCATGCGAACACGACCATTGAGGAGATTAAGAATTATCTGAAGAAACAATTCAAGAAGCCTAATTCCTACTCTCAAATAGTGGTTGATCTAAAATATTTCAAGCAAGGGCCTTCTGAGTTTGTGTGGGAGGCCGATCATTGACTGAAGAAGGTGATTAGGGAAGGAGGATTTCAATATGATGATAGACAACATACAGAATGGTTCATTTCTATGTTGCTGCCTCATCTACGTGTACCTATGGGTCATCAAACGTCCGAATCATAGGAGAAAGCCTTGGAGGGTGCCATGAGGTTAGAAGCCGCGCTTCGAGATGAGACGCAGTTGGGCGTCCAACAGATCCAAGGGCAGTTAGAAGCAATGCACGTGGAGATCCAGAACCTACAAAAAGAGCGAGGAGCGAAGGCTAGCCCTGAAAGGTGGTGCATACGATGCAGGGTGTACGGTCATACCAAGGATAATTTTCCTATATTAGCAGACTATATGCAGGCCGGGGGACCTAGCCCGTTCCACCCAAGAGAAATTGCAGGGCTAGGTGGGCTAGCATTGTGTTGTGATGATTGCCACATTGTAGGGCTGCACAGCACAAACCACTGCCCTCGCCTTGCTGCGTATGTCCCAGAGGTAAAACAACAATGGTGCAGGTTCTATAGATCGGTAGGACATGATGAACAGAACTGTCAGACATATGATTTGATGATCGATCGCGGAAAATTATATAGGGTACAATCATACCCTGCATCGCTAAGGTCCCCTGTAGGAATAGGTGGCTCCCCAGCCAGGGGAACGGGGGGAGGCTGAGGCCAAAGCGCAGGTCGAGGATGAGGGAAGCTAATCTGTTATAACTGCAAAGAGGTCAGGCACTTTGCGAGAGACTGCTCGAATCCTACGAGGCAGTCCTGCCAGTACTGCAGACAGCTGGATCATGTGATCGAATACTATCCAATATTGAATGAAAAAATGCAGGAGAAGCAGCCAACACCTACACAGAATGTGCAGAGGGTCAAGGCTGAGATGCAAGGCAAAGATCTGAGCGCAAATGTCGCAACATGCAATGGAAGGGCCATCGGAGAACCTGGGGAGAAGGCTGCAACTGAACCTCTGATCTAGTAAGCTATTATCAAACAAGAGGGTTTGGACCTAAGAAAGGAACAAGAAATATTTGTCGCAGCTTGTGAAGACTTTGCTAAGAGAGAGGCATCTACACCTACGAACCTTAAGGTAGAAGAGGAGGTCAAGCCTTTTTACAGGCATGTATGAAGCTACTGCACAACCCAACGACTGTAGAGAATATTCAGGCATTAATAGATAGTTGTGCAGCATGACCTAGCCTACCTCCGAAAATCAAGGATGTGCACAAACTATACAGATATAAGAAATGCACTGGTAGGGAGATGTGGTTGACTGCGCAAATTGGTGATTATGAGATGGATCAGGTTATTTTGGACCTAGGGTCAGATGCGAATGTATTACCTAAACAGACTTGGCAACAAATGAGAGAACCTAAGTTGGAATGGTCCACTATCTAGCTGCGCATGGCTAATCAGCAAAATATTATACCCTTGGGAAGAATATCAAAAATCATGGTGGATATTGCGGGAGTAAATGCCTAGGCGAACTTTGAGGTAATTGAGATCAGATAAGATGCGGACCCCTATCCTGTGCTCTTAGGCTTGGATTGGGCTATCGATATGGGAGGAATTATTAACTTGAAAAAGAGAAGCATGGTGTTTGAGAATAACGGTACAAGGGTGATAGTGCCATTAGATCCTACGAAAGGTGAACAATACACTGAGACAATGCACGACGAAGAGGGTGTGGATCATATTTATAAGCTAACTGCATAGGATGAGGATTGGATCAACCCCAAGGCTAACAGTGTACTCTTCTGGGAAAAGGACAGTGAATTTTTCTCCGACTCCGATGGGGATATGGAGAACTGGAAAAATTTGTTACATGATGTCTCTGCATTGCGCTGTCTTCGGGTCATGAGGGACTTCTACTACATTTCCTCAGAAGTGAGAGACCTAGCCTATTTTGATGGTTCTGGTAATATCAGAGAATTTTTTCGAGCATTCGAAGCTGAGGTCACAAGAGGATGAAGGCTAGGGGCCTTTAATCTTGCCATGTGTAAGACACCTACGCGGTGGTGAGACACACATAAGGAAGCCTTCCAGGACTGGGAAAAGTGCCGGGATATGATGGTCCTGCGATTTGAATAGCCTGATCACATGTGCGTCCAAACATACTTCAGCTCTGAAGACCTGCGCAAGTATCTGTTTGCATGGATGGAGAAATGGTGTGACAAGACTATGGAAGAATGGGTTCATCTATTTATTCATGCCTTGGTACCACTTCCCACCGCATGGTATTTAGATGCGAAGCTACACCAGCATACCCGCCACTCGGAGACATTGAAGGATGAATTTATGGGGACATTTGGATTAGTGGGTGTCACGGAAGCACTCCACATAACTTTGCAAGGCATTGACACTGTAGCATGGGATGAATCGCACCTATATGTTGCACCTGAAGGGCCTGCATGGGAAACATAGGTAGCAATCTTGGTCGATTACCATGGTCTAGTCCCAAAAGAAGGTAAGAATGATCCACAAGCTACTTCTGACTCTGAATTGGAAGGGATGTGCATGGTTACCCGGCCATATAGGCTGCGAATGGGCGGCATTGAAACACACCCTACGTTGGCTAGGATTGGAGATGCGAGTACAGGAAGTAGGGCTATCATGTATCTGGAAACTCCTACAACCAAGAGATAGCTACGTTCATTCCTCAACCATGCAGGTTATTACAGGAAGTTTGTTCGACAGTACACACTGATCATAGCACCTCTACGAAACTTTCTTACAAAGGGGGTTTGGTTCTATTGGGATGACACATGTCGGAGGAACATGTCTTTGGTTTCAAAGTTCCTAGGGAATGAGCCTATGTTGAGGAAAGATGCGCAGGAGGCACAGGTGTTTAGTCCAAGCGCAACAGGTACGCTGAGCACACATGAGGAGAAAAAAGTGGTGGTTGGAACAGTAAAATCTGGTAAAAAGGAAACATTACTGTTGAATGGAGCAGGTGGATGGTAATTAATGCAAAGATTCGTTGAGATTTTTTACCATTTACTTGATGGTAAGTTCCAAGTGACAATTACCCTACTGTTGGATGACTGCATGCATTATGAAAAGGAATCTCAGCTACCACAGACCGTCGAAAATGATGCCGATTCCGGTTTGCAGCTAGACCTGAGTGTACAAGGGATGAATAACAAATATACCACCTCTCTCCAGGGTACAAAGCAACTAGGCGAGCCTGAAAAAGGGCCCTGAAAAAAGCAGCGCCCAATGCCAGAAATATGATGCGACGATCACGCTAACTAACGACGACCTCAAGAAAATCACAGACGCACTTACACTGGCTACAGAGGATAGGTGGGCAGCCATAGAGGGACAATAGAAGGCTAAAATTGACACCATTCAGACCGAACTCCGTGCCCTCCAGTAGCAGACAGGTACGTTGTAGACCATCGTAATTCCGACGCGGGCTCCCTTGGTAACTAGCAGTACAATGCTAGCCACAGGAGAAGGTCGTCTCTGCTCATTGCCTAGTGCTGCCCTTGTAGGTATCTGACTCCAAGAAAGTACAGGGATACAATTGGATTTGGCCCAGCTGCCCCACGAGGCATTACAGGGTCTCCACACTGCCATGCTCCAGGAGATCCGCCATCGAGACCATAAAGTACACCAACAGCTCATTGTGGCCAAGCGGACCATCACACGGAAGAACGCAGAAATGTCCCTTGCTATATCGCAACATGTGGAGCTTGAAATAGTGATCCACTAGCTCTGCACAAAGGTTTCAGACGAGATCCCGGCTGCGGCTACGCCCCAGGCCAAAGTGGAGAGAATATTTACAACATTGAAAGCATCTAGGATAGAAATGCAGGACATCAAGACATAGCTGGAGCAGAAAATATCTGACTTACAAGCCAAATTGCAGCCTACCACGCCGCCGGAGGTACGAGCCTAGTGCGCTGCATTGGTGGCCGAAGCTACAAACACTCTCACTGGGCATATTTCTCAGGGTGCCCAGTTGCTAGAATCAGCCATGCAGCCTTGGACCACGATTCAGTTCAATTTGGCCCTCCAAGAGATCAATCATGACTTATGGAACAAGGAAGCAACTTTAGAGCAAGTCGAGGCTACATTGCCCACCTTGGTGCCTATACAGTGTTTAGCACATTGGAGGACCAACAGTGCTCTCCAGGACGGAATTGAGAAAATCCACCGCAAGAAGCACGTCATCGAGGAATGATTAAAGCCGTGGGCTGCCACAACCCTCCAGCTCTCACAGGATGCAGATGGTGTGGTCAAGTGACTAAATCAGACACTGGAGAGTGTCACCGTGGTGACAGAAGGTCTGACATCCCAGAAGCTCATGGATATTTCACAGAGCGCTACTGCTCAGAGTCAAGAAGTGTTGCCTCTGCTAATCACCGCCATCAATGCACTGCGCACACAGGTGGAGACCCCACCTTTGCAGTGACTCGGGACAAGTCACAAGATTTTGTTGGGAGACTGTTGGAACAAGGTCTCGTACAAGCTATGAAACTAGTCCATTTTGTATATTTTTTATTATATTTATTCTAATGCAGGGGTTTTGGGGTGGGTCAAAGCCCCTAATGCATTGAAAAGCGGTCAAGGGTAGACCAAGAATCTGCAAACCACGATTTCTGGACCATTGGATGCGTAGGCTAAAATAGCATAAGTATTTTAACCTTTTTGAGTTGTAAGATAGATTTGGGAAGAGAGATTGATGCTAAGTGCGAACTAATAGATCTGGTTAGGGTTGTTGGGAAGGACTTCTGCTACTGTGTGTGCAGAGATTCTCTGTCCTGCTGTGTGCAGACCTTGCTGCTGTGTGCGCAGGTTGGATTTTACGGTATTGTAAGTAGAACTGAAGGATTAATGAATGTGGAAGTATTGTTGAATATTTGAATCTATTGGAATTACTGTGATGTGAATCTATGATTTTTGGTTAATTAATATATACTATTGTGTTATTGATTTAAGCTGCAAACATAATTGTGTCTCTTGTTTATACTGCGATTTGGGTCTGTTCCATTGTACTTCATATAAGAATATCTGGAATAGCTGCATTATCGTTATATGAGTTCATGATTTTTTGATTACTGTGAATATCAATGCTGTTGCACACGTGGATTCCAAGGTTTGATTGGTCTTTTGCCTCCTTGAGTGCTTGTATTTTGGCAAGGGCTCCTTTGAGCTTGGCCCTTGCAAATTTGTTCTTGAAGGCATAGTTCTTGGCCATATTTTTCTATAGGCCAAGGTCTCTTTGTGTCTTCTTCATCTACTTCTTTTCATCCTTATAATACTCAATGATATACTTTTCCATGCCAAGCTTTCTTTGTAGGTCTCTGATCTCGACATCCTTGCTTTGGAGTAAGATGCTTGTAATCCTCTCCTCATTTCATTTTCACTGTCAACATCAATGAATTGGCACTCTTGTTTAGTTTGATGCTTACTTTTATTATCTCCAACAGTGACCTTTTCCTTGCCTTTGTCAAGCCTCTTTTTTGACGTAGAAGGCATGACCCCTTTCCTTTTAGAGGCAGCAAACACCTGCCTTTTTCCTTTTTGGTATGTCAAAGGAAGAGGTTCAACTCTATTTATTTTAGTGCCATATGTTTTGTTTCCATCATTGTGGTCATATTTGTTTGGCTCACTGAAATCTTGGCTCACTTCTTAATTTTTATCCTTCATGCTGACATCACTACCCTTTCTTTGGTTGTTTTCCTCATGGATGTCTTCATGATCACTATGAAATTCATTGTCATTTGTTTCACTTATGTCAGCTTCTTCATTACCTTGACTGTTGCTTACCTCATTATCTCCAATATCAGCCTCAATATTTTCCTCTTCACTAATTTCTGCACTATCATCATTACCAATGTCAGGAGCCTCATCAAAATTTGTTTAGTTTTCTTTTGTCTCCATGTTTTCTGCACTATTCTTTGTACTACATTCATCTTGCTCATCATGGCTTTCTTCCATACTATCTTCTGACTCCTTGATGTGATTTTCACTGTGTTTTTCACTACTATCATCAGCTTTTTCACTGACATTTTGGTCCTTGGTGTCACTGCTATCATTAGCATCATTTCCATTATGAGGTTCATTTTATTTACTGTCCTTATGGCCATTATGACTGCTATCATGATTTTCATTTCCATCTACCTCCATGTATTTTGTTTCCTTGCTGACCTCTCCCTCTTCACTTTCCTCATTACTGCTTGTCTCATCATTATTGTTTGATTTATCATCACCTTCTCCTTCATGGTCACTTTCTTGTTCACTGCTACTTCCCTCTTGATCTGATATATTGGGAGAGGGTGAGGAAGGAATGTTTTCTTGAGGTGAGGATACGTATGTAGATGATGAATCATGATCAGTAGGAGGTGATGGAGGAGTAGGGGGAGGAGGGTGAGATGATGAGGGAAAATTTTGTTGATGATGGGGTTGTGTTTTGGTGAAGACTTCATGGGTAATGAAAACCTCCCATTGTATGCCTTTTTTCTCCAACTATTGTAGCACAACCATCTTGATTAAAGAGTGATGAAACAAACTTTGAATTTGCTGGGAAGAGTTCCTCTTTTGTACAATAGAAGACATCTTGTCAATACTCCTATAGAGGTAGTAGGGTAAATGAAGCATATTAACCCTAGTAAAGTGCATGAGTAATCTGATATGATAGGAGTAAAGTCTAGAGTACCTTCCCTCACATAGATTTGCATAAATCTCCAGCAAATGTGAAAAAGGGAAGATAGATTTGCAGCCTTATTTGTACCTAGGTTTAAGAAATGGATCATAGCAGCTTATGTTCAAATTGGCTCTTTTAAACCATTTTTAACCAAAATTGGGTATGCATGTAGCATGGGCAATGGCATGTGAGGAGATTTCAAAGGTCACCTATGCAAAGTTTCATTGTTTGTCATGTAGGTTAAGGATAAATAACCTTGTGAGCTTTGGGTGACCTTGTACCTGTTATAATCTTTCACAAAAGTTAAAACATCCCATATTTTGGAAATATGTGACAATAATAGGAGAGGCATTAAGCTCCATTGTGCTTTGGGGTTCAAAACTATTTACCTTCCCACCTTTGTGTTTCTGCCTCCTAGGCACTTGGCCTTCTTCACCACTACCATTTCCTGCTTCTCCTAACATTTTGTTAGTGTTGTTTTGAAACAAACCCTAGCTATGCTTGTGAGGCTGATATGAGAAGTGATGGAATGATGATAAGAAGGAAACTTTTTGCAAGTGAGTGAGACGTATGATGAAGTTGTAAGTGTATGGAATAGAGCATTTAAGCTTTGGTGGATGGCCAACTTCAAATCACTGCAACCACACTACTATATCCCTGTTTGACTGATATCTCCTTGTTTGCAGGTGATGGAGGTTTAAATAGGGTTTTTAGTATGAAGATTAGGGTTTTACCTTAGGGTTTGTTCAATTTCTCTTAACATCAAACCATCAAAATTCACTGGAGGGAAAAAGGTATTGCATCCACCTACTAATTTTCAACGCATTGAAGACCCTTTGATAGCATCTTGGAGGTGTTTTTGATGCTTTCGGGCATTTGCAGGTGTATGAGGAGCTTCACGCCGAAAGCGCAGTGCCTACATGCGTATTCGGGCCTGTCGGGCTATGAATGCACAATGCCTGCACACATGTCGGACCTATCGGGTTGTGAACGCGCAACGCTTGCACACCTCTGTTGGGCTTCCCTGTCAAAATCGTAGCGTCTGCACCGGTGTCAGGCTTGTCGGGCTGTGAACACGTAGCGCTAGAATGCCTCTGCACGGGCCTGTCAGGCTTTCTGGGTGAATGCACAACGCGCCTCTGAACGCACAACGCGTGCCTCTGAACGCAACACAGTGTAAATTATCAAAGGGAATTCCCCCAAAGGCACAACGCCTGACATTGAACGTGCAACGCCAGGTAACTTTCTCGGAATTGAACTGAAATTCACAATTTTCTCTCTTGGATGCTCTGATTATCTTTGCAAGTGCACAATAAGTTATGTGAAGAGAAAAATTATCCTTTATAGCCTAAGAAATTAAATTGAAATTTTATAACCCACTTTGCTAATGTTTTTTACTCCCTTTCTTTTAACTGATATCCCTTTGACCTTTTTTGTTGGTAGGTGATAAAACACACTAAAATGGCTTTCCCTTTGCTCTTTGAATCATGACAAATTCACCTTTGAAAATTTTGGAGAGGGCTACACACAGCGGTATTTTCAAGGCTGCATTTTTTCAATATAATTTTGGACTTGTCTTTCTTCCATTTTCCCACTAACAATCTTTCAGTGTTTGTATGCAGGTTTGCTAAACATGGTGAATTTGACCCTTTTAATCCCGAGCCTTGATACATATGCTTTTGACACCTTTGAGACAATCACTATTTTGCTACTACCATGGGTTTCAAACTATGCCTTTCACCTCCCTAGGCCACTTCTGATTTGTAGGTGCCTAAATTTATAATTTAACACTTCTCCACTAATACTCTTTACTTCTGGGTTCTTTGAAACCGTGAGGAATTTCACTTTGGAAAACTCTGGGAGGTCACTCACAATAGTCTCTTCAAACCTTCTTTCTGTTGTCATCATGGAGGCATAACATCTTCATTTTACCTCCTTTGACTATATTTCCAAAACCCTAGGTTTCTGGGCTGCTTGAGAACAATTACCAGTGTTGTATTCTAAGTTCTCTATAGATCTTTCAAGTTCATTTCTTTTTTCTAGTTCACCTCACCTTTTTCCCAATTTTATCTGTAATTTCTAAAAAAAACTTCTTTTTAGGTTTGGTTTCTTGGTGTGCCTCCTTCATGTGATTTGCTGCATTGGATATTTGCTTGGCACATTGCTGGTCCATTAAACCCAAAACCCTATTTATCTTCAAGCACAAGTGATTTCTTGTATTATTTCCATGAGTTGTCTTGATTCAGGATCAGACCTCCTACCTCATCAAATTTCTGCAGATGGACCTCTTAACACTCTTGCAGAAGTGTCAAAATCTTAGCATTCACAAAACTTGAATTTTGACAAGGTAGTCTTCTTTGGAGACTTCCAGATCTTCTTTGAATAACCATGTCTCAATATTACAATACATTTGAGTCAGCCTTTTGCACAAGAAAAACAATATTTGGAACAACAATGATGGCCTTAAAACCTATGAAACCCTAATGACTTAGTAGGAGGATCCTTTGACTTGATATTTAACTAAAACCTAGTTTAGGATCTTTAAGTGTAAAAACAAAGTTTCTGAAAAATTGATATATTGGAGATCTAAAATCCAATGTACTTGATTTATCTAAATATCCTACAGAGATGGTTTTGAGACCATCAACCCTTGAGGGACCTGGTGAACATGGAAAGGAAGGGTTGTTTGGTAACCCTAGATGGAAAGTGGAGTGATGGGCAAAAGCAAAACATGGTACTGAGTTTATAGGTGGGAAAATAGGATATAGATGAGTGGCACAAGCCCATGAAGGGTCTTTTAGGAGTGGTAGGTTAACCATGGAATAGAAAAATAGTAGAATAGTGAAACATTTGGTATAAGGATAATGAAGGCAGTGAGATTTCTAAAACTCACAATATTCAGGAATCTTGTTTTTAGAAATCTAGAACTAATATTTAGTCATCTATAGTTAGTAAAAATTACTGATGACTAACAGTGGCTCCACTTGAGGAGGGAAACTCCTTTTTAGGAGGTTTCTAGGACCTCAGAGCTCAAATCTCTGAGTTTTGAAGACCAATGCCTTTCTTGCACTTTGCAAATTTCTTTCCTTCATCTCTGATTTTTTATCTTTGAAGCTATGATCCCAAAATCAGAAAGACATGCTTGCTTCAGCTTCATTTATACCTACACATCATACCTTTCCTAAAAAAATTTCTTCTTTTGGGTGCACTTGGACTGGCAAACCCTTGACATTCTTTTTCTCTTGAAAGAAAAACAAACTATCTACTTGTACCCTTATCACTTCCAAGAGTTCACATTATGCCGATGAACTCTTTCATTCTCTACCTAATATATTTATCTGTCAAGATTAAGTTGTTTGATAGATCTTTATTCTCTAGCCTACTAACATGAAATTTAAAACATGATCATACCAGGATTAAGAAATCTGATTTTTCATGGGTTGTGGCATTTTGGACAAGTTGCACACAGATATTTATTTTGTACAATCAAAACTAGAAAACATGAGGGTTGTGATTTAGAATTTGTTTAGGCATCCCTCTCTTTCTCCTTGGTTCATATTTTAAGCATTGAGAACCAAAAATTTCTTTTCCTAATATATCCTACTGACAAGTCAAGTTTAAATAGTCTGACAAGTCTTCCTTCACTAATCTATCAGCAGAAATTTAAATATGTCTAATAATTATTAGGTTGTATGATTAAACAAGACTCTTTTTTTTAACAAGTAGTGGCATTTAGGCTTGCACACTTTCAACAATACTATTTTTCGGTATGGGGTTGTACCTATTCTTTTCCTGCCCTTGTTTTGTAACCAGCTCCAAAAATAGAAGAAAAGAGATATCAACGCCTTAGAAATGAGCCACTTTGAGGGGGCAACCTTCAATACATTACATAAATGAAAAATTCTTGGATGATACAATTTACAAAACCTCCTTTCTATATATAGGAGTCCATGGGGCCATAATGTAATCCTAGTGGGCCACAATGTAATCCTAGCCGACCTAACAATAATAATTTAAGGGCACAATAATAACAAAATGGGGGTTACAAGTGTACAATAATAACAATAAGGGGGTTACACTAACAACAATAAGGGACTATACTAGTCATATAGGGACCTAACATGCCCCTCTCATTCAAAAAAGTGTTGTCCTCAACGCTTGAGTAGCTATGGGTGCTTCCGTATAAAATTCTCATCCTCCCATGTAGAATCTTCAGTGGGTAAGTTCTTCCACTTGATGAGATACTCTGAAATTGATCGATTCCGTAGTTGTCGAGTTCTTGTTTCCGTGACCGCTTCAGGTTCCAATATGATTCTTCCTTCCTCATCAAGTTACGGAAATATTGTTTGAGCCCAGAAGATTTTTCACCTATAACCTTCTTTAAGCATGAAACATGGAAAAATGATGAATTAATACTCACGAAGAGTAGAAGCTCAATTTATGCCAAAATCACCAATCTTTTGCAACACCTTGTAAGGACCATAGTACTTTGGCGATATTTATTATCAGCCTTGGCTTGCTTGAGGGACATTTGTTTGTATGGTTGTAGCCATAAAAATACCCAATCTCCTACATCAAAACTTCTCTCGCTTACCAATATTCGTCTGCACATTGCTTCATTCAATTTTGTGCTAGTGTGAGGTTATCCTTTAAGAGTTGGAGAACTTGTTTTTATGCTCGATGTAATCTTCCACTGCTTGAACCTTATAATTTATCCTAAAGATGATGTGATGGACGGTGGATGATATCCATAAAGTGCCATAAATGGGGTCATTCTTACTACAATATGGAAGGAAGTGTTATACCACCATTCAGTGAAAGGTAACCACTTGACCCATTGTGTTTGTTTATAAGATACAAAAAAATGAAGATATCCTTCCAAAAATCTATTCACTATCTCATTTTGACCATCGGATTGAGGATGATAAGATGAGCTATGAGCTAGTTGAGTACAAAAACGAAAATAACTCCGTCCAAAAAATTTCCGGTAAAATGGGATCTTTGCTTCGCTCTGATAACCCTTGAAGCTCAATCAATGCATATTCCCCCATGGTTAGCTTGATATTATGGCATTTTCCAGAGCAATTTATAGTTCCTCCATTTGCAACCATCACTTGACATTCTGGTGCTGGGTATAGGAAACAATTTAATTCCTTGGCTACCTTACAATGAATAAAATTATGGGTGCTACCTGAATCAATCAACACTAGTACCTTTTTCTTCTTGATTTGTCCTTCTATCTTGAGAGTTTGAGGAGTGGTAATTCCTGCCAGTGCATTACACGATATGGTCGGATTCATTTCTTCCTCTTCTAGGGCTGGTTCCTGGTGTATATCCTCTTCTTGTTCATTTCTTCTTCCTCTTCACAATCTATGTAAAATAATTTCTTCTCAGCACACTTATGACCTTTAGTGTATTTGCTATCACAACTGTAGCAAAGCCCTTTTGCTCTTTTTTCTTCCAATTGTTGTGGTGTCAACCTTGTAGGTTGTGGAAATCTAGGCGTAGCAACACTTCCTTCTTTATAGAATTGAGTGTTAGGCTTCCTTGTCGCCATTATTTTACATTCAACTTTTCTTGCCAACCTGAATGCCTTCTCCAATGAATCTGGTTCCAAAACATGAACTTCATGTTTGATATTATCCTTTAAAGTGTCGATGAAGAGATCGGTCCTGTGTTCCTCTGGAATATCAGTTACCCTTATATTCAATTTTTGGAATTCCTTAATGTGCTGCCCCACTAAACCCTTTTTTTTGAGATTTATCAATTGGCTAAAGAAGGTGTTGCTCTTTGTATCCTCATAATGTGCTATAATTTCTTCCTTAAAAATTGACCAAGTGACAATTTGTTTACGAGAACAAAGCCATCGATACCATACGAATGTATTTTGTTCTAAATGTAAAGTTGCAATGCGTACCTTTTGTGTGTTTTTCACGTTATGGAGATCAAAATATTGCTCCATCTGTAGTATCCATGTTACAAGATCCTTTCCATCAAACTTCCTCATATCCATTTCTGGAATATGGTGGTTCTTCCCGCCAACATTAGAGTTTATGAAGTCACGATTAACAATTATTTTGTTCTCATCATGAGTTTCCTCTACTATCTTTTCACCGTTGGGAAACATTTCTTGTATCAACTTTGTCAAACCTTCCATGTTTTTTTTAGATCATTCTTCATGTTTTCCATGTTGTCTTTCATGTCATCCATGTAGCTTCCAGGCCGGCTTCCATGCCATCCATCTTAGCTTCCACGCCATCCATCTTAGCTTGCACGCAGCTCCATCTTAGTTTCCATGCCTTTCTTCACAACTTCCATTTCATTTTTGTTGCTCTTTGCGATAGAAAAATTTGGTGCACTTGCTCATGGACTTTTGATATCTCATGTTGCATTTCTTTGTCTTCATGAGTCATAGTAGAGCCTTCTGAAGGCTTAATGGGTTTGAATTATTTTTACGGGGCATCTTTTAGAACCCAATACTGATATCTATTCTACAATATTCCCTTGGAATCAATTCAAATTGATTCTTCAAACAAGACTTATGCAATTCGGAAAAAAATACACACCTTTTTCTTGCTTTTGAGGATCTCGATATTGAAATTGGATTATCTTTGTGATTGCAGCACTTAAATATTTGATTTTCAGTACAAACGTATCCCTCTGAATTATCTTTTGAATGCCACAGGTCTGACCTAATTTTGATTCTCCAAGGAAAATTTGTGTCCAATCTGCCATAATGACCTAATTATGGACTAGTTCAATAGAGAAAACTTGTACGACTTTCCACATGTCACTGTTTCATCCTTCGTCTCTGAAATTGATAGCCAAGAAACTACAGTCCATGTACTTGTGACCACTTTTTATTTCACTCCAATCTAATGCCCATAGAGAGAGTTATTGAAATTTTCCCACGATCACCTCTTTGATATGAAATTCAGGAGCTTGAAAAAGCACGACCTTCCATAGATCATATCTCCAAAAATATTGCGAACCAAGCTCTGAAATTTTTTGACGAATTTTGTCAAGATTTAAAATTCACACCATATGAATTTCAGATTATGAACCTTCGTAGAAAAAACGTTATAGTGCAAATGCCACGATGACCTGTTTAGGAGCCTTAAAAAAGACCTAACTTCCACAGATCATATCTCCAAAAATGTTGCGAACCAAGCTCTGAAACTTTTATACAATCTTCCTCAGGATTTCGGCTTCACACCGTAAAAATTTCAGCTTCTGAAACTTCGTAGAAAAAACGTTATAGTAAAAATTCCACAATGACCTGTTTGGAGAAGCGAAACCCTAGAATCCAAAGCTCTGATACCAAATGTTGTGCAACCAGCTCCAAAAATAGAAGAAAAGAGATATCAACGCCTTATAAATGAACCACTTCGAGGGGGAAACCTCCAATACATTACATAAATAAAACATTCTTGTATGATACAATTTACAAAACCTCCTTTCTATATATAGGAGTCCATGGGGCCATAATGTAATCTTAGTGGGCCACAATGTAATCCTAGCCGACCTAACAATAATAATTTAAGGGCACAATAATAACAAAATGGGGGTTAAAAGGGTACAATAATAACAATAAGGGGGTTACACTAACAACAATAAGGGACTATAATAGTCATATAGGGACCTAATAGCCCTCTTTTACTTATTTTTTCTTTTTTTTTGTGTTTTTGTTTCTCTTATCTTTCATCAAGCAACATTATCTACAATGAATGAAAGTTTCAAATTAGGAAGTTTGAAAAAAATACTGCTTGAGAATCCTGCCATTGATAGGACATCCAAATAACTCAGTTCCATCCAGCTCTTGCAAATAGAATGCATTTTTACCTCTAACTGAATGAATGATGTAAGGACCCTTCCATAAATTTTCAAATTTGTGATGTTTTCCTTTGTCTTCTCTCCTTGAATCCCACTTCAGCACTTTGTCTCCAATGTGAAAATCACTAGCCTTGGTCTTTCTATCAAAGATATTCTTGATGTTTTCTTGCACTGCTTGTTTCCTCTTGTAAACTTCTTATCTTGACTATTGTAAATGAATGGTTTGGTTCAACCTTCTTTTCATATCATTCTCTTCTGATTGCACCTCTTGGAGGAGCTTCATCACTAGAACTCCCAAGGATGTTTGGAATACTTCATCCTTGCCATACACCAGTTGATAGGGAGACATACCGATTGATTTCTTGGTGGTTAGTCTATCAGCCCATAGTGCATGCACTAGTTTTCTATGCCATAGTTTTTGGTTTTCTTGTAGTAGCTTCTTGATGATGTTCACTAAGCTTTTGTTAGAGGACTCAGCCAACGCATTACCCCGAGGGTAATAAGTTGTTGAATTCCCTAGTGTGATGTGGTACTTGTAGCAAAATTCCACCATCTTCTTGGACTTAAATGCAGCAGAATTATCGGTGATGATATTTCTTCGGAAACCAAACCGGAATAAGATGTTGGTTTCAAGGAATTTGATGATGACTAAGTCAGTGGCATTCCTATAAGGGATAACTTCTATCCACTTGGTGAAATAGTATGTAGTAGTGAGGATCCATTTGTGTTGGCAAGATGAGGTAGGGTGGATTTCTCCAATGAAGTCCAAACCCCATTGTTGAAAAGGAGCTTCAACATTGATAGGATGCAAAGGTAAAGGTAGAATTTTTCTCTTGCCATCAAAGATTTGGCACTTATGGCAAGTCATCACTAGCTTATGGGTATCAGGGAAAAGGGTGGACCAATAGTAGCCAACTCTAAGGATCTTGTTGGAAGTGGTTTTCCAGTAGAGGTGACCTCCACACTCTCCCTCATGAAACTCATGCATGATTCTATCTTTATCATCTTCAAGCAAACACTTAGGCAAGATACCAACAGAATTTTTCCAATACAAAAATTTATCTATGCTGCAGAAATTTAAAACCTTTTGTTTCAAAAATCTAGCTTTTGTTTTGGACAAGGTAGGAGGAGTATTAAGATAAAGAAGCACATATAAAATATTAGCATACCAAGATGAATTTAGAAATAATTCTTCAATGGGTGGAGCTGTGAATTCTTCCTGTTCCTCTAATGCATCAATCGTATTCATGTCTAGTGCTTGAAAATTTGATTCAGCCATGAGTTTTGTGAGTCTTTGTCCTTTAATCAGTTTAGTGGGTTTGATTTCCAAATCATATTCTAAGATAAAAGAAATCCATTTACCCCTTTTACCATTTGGGTCCTGATTTATAATTTCTTTAACAATTGTATGAGGAACAAAAGCTATGATATGGGAATGCAAAATGTAAACTCTAAAATATTTCAAAGATTTTACCAAGGCAAAGGCTTGTTTCTCCATGATATTATATTTTATAGGTGCATCCCTCAATGCTTTGCTGAAGAAATCTATGGGTTGTTCTCGTCCCATTATGTTCTTTTGAAGTAGTACTACAACAATAGTATGTTCTGATGCAGAGGAGAAAATGAAGAAATCTTTGGTAAAGTCGGGGCTGATTAGAACCGGTGTGTGGGTGAGTGCCTGTTTTACCAGTTCAAAGGATTTTTTGGCTTCCATGTTCCACTTGACTCCTACTCCTGTTTTCATCATGTTCGTGATGTCTCTTAGGAGTAGCAAGGTTTGGTATGAACCTCCTTAGGAAGTTGATCTTTCCAATGAAAGATCGTAGCTCTTTAATGTTTCTTGGGTGGTTGATTTGTAAAATACCCTCAATCATTTTGGGGTCTATCTTTATCCCTTCTTCAGAAATGATGTAGCCTAATATTTTTTCTTCCTGAATACCAAATAGTGTTTTCTTAGGATTCAAAGATAGGCCATACTTCCTACATTTTTCAAAGACTTTTCTCAAGTGGACTAGGTGTTCTTCATCAGTTTTAGAATAGATTGTGATGTCATCAAGGTATATGACTATGAAGTGGCCTATGTCTTTGGAAAAATCTATTTCCATGGCTCTTTGGAAAGTAGCCCCCGCATTCATTAACCCAAAAGGAATTTTGACATACATGAAGGTGCCCCAAGGTGTAGTGAAGGCAGTTTTGTGTCAATCACATGGAAGTACTAGTACCTGATTGTAACCTGAAAAGCCATAAAGTAATGAGATTCTTTTACAACCTACCACCCTTTGCAGTATATGATCCATCTTGGGTAAAGGGTAGTTTTCTTTCAGGGAAGCTCTGTTCAAGTTTCTAAATTCTATACATAGCCTAATCTCCCTGATTTTCTTCCTAACTGACACAAGGTTTGAAACCTATTCTGAATACCTGATTGGGACTATGATCCCAACATCATACATATTTTTTATTTCTTTCTCAACTAGAGGGACTAGGATGGGGTTTATTCTTCTCGATTTTTGTTTGAAAGGTTTCTAATTTTCTTTGAGAGGAATTTTATGTTGAATAATGCTTGTGTCATAGGACTTCAAGTCCTCATAACCCCATGCAAAAAAATATTTAAACTCTTTGAACAACTCAATATATTTCTGTTTTATGTGAGGAGGGAGATTTTTGGACAACTTGATATTTTTTGGGTTCTCCTAAGCTGCCTATGTTGCATTCTTCTACATCAGCCTCAGCGGTTTCCATTTTTGGCTTCCTAGCAACATCATTGAAGTCAAAAAACTCTTATATGGGGAAAGACCTCTTGGTAATGAATTATCTTTGCATTGTAACACCTCAAGGTCTTTCTGATCCAAATCTTCAAACAATTCGGCATCAATAGGATCTTTTAGCATGTTTATATCAGCAATACAAGGCAGTTCTGTTTTGTGGGCTTGTTTTTCAGCAAGACAATCTTCTTGATAGATTAAGTCTTATTTTGATAATTCAAACTTAGTTTTAGGCTGTAATAAGTCTTCAATATGTTTGTCATTTTCAAATACTTGCCAATAATTAATGTTATCCGGGACTGCTGGTCTGCACTTGACTTCTATTGTATTGTTCATTTGTATGAGGTGTTTGGAAAGTGCTGGCAGCAAAGGCAAGTTCATTAGCAAGGGTGTTTTGAGCTCTAGGAATGGAGGTAAGTTCATACTTCTAAAAAAAATTCAGGAGGTCTAAGGCAGCATTCCTATATTCTCTTAGTCTATGATTTTTGGCTGAATACTCTCCCTTGATTTGTCTAATAATCAGCTTAGAATCTCCTAGAACATAAATTTTCTTAGCTCCTATGTCTTTTAGCAAATGTAAACCAAGGAGAAGAGCCTCATACTCTACAATATTGTTAGTGCATTGAAAATCTAGTTTGTAGGAGTGACCCTCATTTGTGTTGTGTATCCAAACACCAGCTCCTAAACCAGATTTGTGACAAGAGAAATCAAAGCTCATGTTCCAAAGTGTTTCAAGTTTAGATTCGCCATTATGTTGTTGTTTAGGGCTGCTAGAGTTTTGGATGTCATTTTCTTCATTAAGTGATTGATTTGACTGTTATGGTAGGCCTAGCTCTTTCTCATTTTCATTTACTTGTTCATTAATGCCATCTTCATTGTACAAGATAAATGAGTCAAGTTCTAAGTGAATGGAATAGAGAGGGGTGTTGTTTGGCCTATCGTGGCTGCTTACCATGTATTTCATGTGAGTTTCCCGGTACAATCTCCTTGTTTGGTTAAAAACCAGGATGGTAGCATATGACATGTCCATTGGGAGATTCCCTTGAATTTTGGCTCCCCATGATTTAGATTAAAGTATGCCATACTTCGGGGGAATGTCAGTAACTAATATGTCCATGACTAGGCTCATAGCCGATATTTGTGCAAGAGTGACACAGAAATCCTTGATTAGACCCAAACATTTGACTCTACTTGAATCAAAAGAGTACAATTCCTTGTAAGGTTTGGTTATTTCAAGGCTCAACCTTTCCATTACTATATTAGGCATAAGATTGTGTGAAGCACCAGAGTCTACCATAGCATTGCGCAAGATTTTGTCATGTATGTTTAAGTTAACATAGAAGGGAGGTACAACTTCTTCTTGGAATTTTCCCTCCACCTCAGGTCCAAACAACAGCTCAGGCTTATCATCAGTCAAGTTTAGAGTGTTGGTGTCATTTCCTATGTTTAGAACTTTCAAAACTTGGGACCTATAAACATCTTGAGTTACTAGTTCAGTAAGAGGTATGGTTATCTTGATATTGGAAATCTCTCCCTCAAAACTGAAAGGTATTTGTGTTTTTGACATATTTACATCAGTTTTATCAGCCATGATTTTTTTTGCAATTTTAGTTTGCTGATTCTGATTTGGAACCTTACTCAAAATAGTTTTGTCAAGGCCACTAGTTGATGTACTAGGGAAGCTAGGGTCACCATTTTGTTGGCTAGTTTTGTCCTTGTTTTGGTCAGTTTTCTTAGCCATGGTGTTTGTGTTTTTTGTTGTCCTTTTAGGAGTGTTTTCAGGAGTCTTCCTAACATCAGTGTCTAATTTGTTTTTCTTAGAGACATCTTGGTTTTTCTTACTCCTAAGGTCATACTACCTATGAACCTCCATGATAGCATTCTCAAACCATAATCTATAGTCTTCAGAATCCTCATAGTTTGTTTCAGTTTGATTTGAGGAAAATATACCTTGTTCTTCTTCGATGAGAAAAGTATTATCCTCATCATCAGAGCCTATCACATTTACATGGTTTTCTTTTGGCTCTTCAGCCTCTCTTTCCTCTTCATCTACAAATTTTTTTGGAAAGGAGGTCTGATTTGTTGGTCATTCTCTCTTTGTCTGATTTGAGGAGGGTCTCTTCTAAATTTTTGGTTTCTATTTCTGTTTTGAGGATTGGCTTCATTTTCCCTGGGAGGTGTTCTTTCATTCAAGATGATTTTCTCCATCATTCTTTCCACTTCCCTAACCAATCTGTCTATTTTAGCATTAGAAGAATAGGTTGAGGGTACAATGTCCTATTTGTATGTAACTCTCTTTTCTGACCTCATCCTAGCCCTCTTCTCAATTAGATTGGCTTCTACACTTATGGCTCCCTTCTGCATGCCTTCTAAGGTTAGGGGTTCTCTTTCTCTCAACTGGTAGGCCATGTCTGGATCAAAGCCTTATGGAAATTTTACTAAGGCTAGGCCCTGTCGAGGTTTCATGTGAGGTGGGAGAGAATTGTATACACTATTAAACCTAGTGCAGTAGTCTTGGACACTTTACCCAACATTTATTTTAAGGTTGTTATACTCTGAAAGGATTTGGAGGGTATTTTTATTAATCTCCCACTTGTTTATGAATGTTTGATCAAGAGAAGGGAGGCCATGTATGTTGTTAGGAGTTAAGTTTTTGAACCATTTATTGGATTCTCCCCCTAGAATTTGGGCAAACATCCTCATTTGCATGGTCTCCTATTTTAATTCCATGTAGTCAAAAGCATCATTCATTTTGTCTACATGTTGTTGGTTAGTGGTAGAGTTAGCTCCAGTGAAATGAGGGATTTTGGATTGGTAGTCATTTGGAAATGGTAGTAAAGGTTGTTGCAGTGCCAGAGGGGCATACCATGCTGGCATGATGAGAGGTAATGGGATCCAAGGAGGACTTACAAGGGAGGGTTTATGAGAGGGGGTGGAGGATGAAGTGGAGTGGTTTTAACAGTGGATGTATGAGTGGGTGTGGCAGAAGTATTTGGACCAGAAAACTGATTTTGAGTAGACTTGGAATTAAATGAGCCAAAGTGATGGAGAAGTTGAAAATCGGAAGGAGTAGAAGAAGAGGCTTCTCTGCTAAGATTTTGATGCAAATTTGTAGGTTCAAGGTCTGTCTGGTCTATCCCACTTTGAGACTTAGTTATGAATAGATTTCTTTGATGATGTAAGTCAAATTGGGTATCTTGCAAGGCTGTGAGATGTTTAGGGGCAGAACTTGCTCTATGGATTGTTCTAACACTAGCTAAATCTTCAACCCTTGAAGTCTTCAAAAAAATATTCTCTAGGTCATCAACTATGATAGGAGGGTTAGGGTCAGGGTGAGATCTAGTGTTAATTCTTCGTGAAGCCAGATTTCAGACCTACAATATAGAGAGGATGAAATTTTTGTGAATGTTTTGAAAGGAAGACCTCTCTAAATGTTTACTGAACTTACCCATTGTGTGACTAGGCCTTTAAAACACTTAGGACCCATTTGACACAATCCTAGAGGAGTCTAGAAGAACTAGTAGAGATAGTAGGCCTGCTGGAGGCTAGTGGAGTCACCATGTGGATGTTTTTTTTGCTATTTTGAGGATATGTACTTGTGGTCCACCACCAACAATTGACAAAAACCAATATAGAGATGTTTTCAGGGGTTTTCTGAGTTTCTCTATGTAATACTAAGGTCTCTAATGAGTGTGGTCCAGTTTATTCATCATGTTTCTAGCATGGTGAATCCGTTTGGTACTACTCTTGGCTAGCACTTCAAGGTTTCTAAGTTTGATAGAGATTTTTTGAGGTCTTAAGGAGTACTTAGGATGTTAATGACTCAGATGTCCCACCGTAATCGCCACTATGTTAGGTGATGAGGTGGCAATGAATCACTGGATACTATTTGACAAGGGTTTCTGAATTATTTAAGGATGTATAAGCTTGTTACTTACTCAGAATGTCCCACTGTGATCGCCACTATGTTAGGTCCCCATAATTTGTTAGATTGGTGAGAAAAAATGAACAGGGGTAACATCAAACCAATCGTTGGATTCCTAGGACCCATCCTTCCTAGACTCAGAGAGGGCTCTCTCTATGCTTATGTAAAGGGTTTAACTTGTTTGATTTTAGGATTTTGATTTTAGGCTAGTTATAGGGATTAGGGTTTTGTTTTTTGTTTTTTTGGTTGGATAAGTTGTCAAGAAGAATAAGTAGAGTAAGAGAGGATAAATCCATTGGGCTATGGAGTCTACAAATATTTTGAAGAGTGCAAAAATAGTTCAAGGGTGTTTCATAGGGCAAGTAAATAGGGCCAAATGGATCTAAGTAGGTTTTGAGTGAGTGAAATGAGCATGGAGGAGTGAATATAGTAGTTAAGGGGTAATCAAGGATCCTTTAAGAAACTAATAGAAAGAAAAAGCTTTCAGCATGATGAGCATAGTAAAAACTTGAAGAGTAATGAAGGATTCTTCAACCAAACAATACTAAGCAGACCTTAGAGCAACAAATGAGTAAAATTAGAGATCAATTAAGTATTCTATGAAACTTACTTACAAATAATTATATTTTTGACATAAAATCTCAGTAAAACTGAAGATCACTGAAGAATTCATTAGTTAAACTTCAAGGAAGAAAATATATAGATCAAAGGATGCAGACAAAACATGGTGCCAAAAAGACATGTCCTACTCCAAGATTTCTATCCCATGATCAAAGAGACATAATGAGAACTAAAGAAAACATGTACAAAGGTGGGATACATCACCATTCAATAAATCTTTATGAATCCTAAGAATGAGCTCAATCCACAGCTGCTTAGTCCAAAGCCATCACAAGACACCAAAGAAAATTTCACAAATAAACTCAGAGTCTATATCATATTATGCTCAACAACCAACCAAAAATTACAATGAGGCCTCAAATCCCTATTTAACTAGAAAATGAGGAGGTGGAAACCCTAAGAGGCTTATAGAAACCATAAATACACCATAAATGTCATTTATGTCCAAAGAGGCCATGCAAGGCCCAAGGCACATCATAACTATTACAATAAATGAAAGATAACTTAAACATAACTCAACCAAATATGGAGTGATTTGCCCAAAAAAATGTCGAAAATATCCTTCAGTGTGTTTTGTTGACTTTTTTTCAAGGGGGCAGCTTTAGAGGTCTGAAGGCGTAGTGCATGTATAGGAAAACTGGGTCCACTTGCAGCCAGGTTTTGATGGACTTCCTGATGTCGGAATTGGCTCCGTGATGGCTCGTTGGAAATCCTATTGAGTCTAATTTCAAAAAATGCCCTTGTTTTTCTGATTGGGCTACATTAGCCTTTTCAAAAATTAAATCTCCCAAGGCTGCTCAAGGCATAGTGCCAACCCTGAAATCATGGCAGAAAGGTGAAAATTGGCATGTTTTTGGGCCTTTTGAGGGACCAAAACTGCTCCAAATGCTCTGAAATGTGGTGTGCATGATTTCCTTGGGCTGATGAGTCCAAAAATGTAAAATTTACCTCCATTTTATGCCTTTAGGAAAAAGGTAGCGCCAAGGGTGCTGCGCTTTCAGCCCTTAATATCAGTCAAAAAACCAAAAATGTCAAAAACTTGCCAAAATTTGAAATTATCTTCCTCATGGAGTTTGGGAGGCCTGTAGGGAAAATTCAGCAAGGATTCCAAGGTTTTTTTGGTATTTTTCCTCCTTGATTTCTTGTATTTCGGCAAGGGCTCCTTTGAGCTTGGCCCTTGCAAATTTGTTCTTGAAGGCATAGTCCTTGGCCATCTTTTTCTGTAGGCCAAGGTCTCTTTGTGTCTTCTTTAGTTGCTTGTTTTCATCCTTATAATACCCAATGATATAATTTTCCATGCCAAGCTTTCTTTGTAGGTCTCTGATCTCGGCATCCTTCCTTTGGAGCAAGATGCTTGTAATCCTCTCCTCATCTTAATTTTCACTGTCAAGGTCAATGAATTGGCACTCTTGTTTAGTTTGATGCTTGCTTTTGTTATCTCCAATAGTGACCTTTTCCTTGCCTTTGTCAAGCTTCTTTGTTGATGCATAAGGCATGGCCCCTTGCCTTTTAGAGGCAACAAACACATTCCTTTCTCCTCTTTGGTATGTCAAAGGAAGAGGTTCAACTCTACTTATTTTAGTGCCATATGTTTTGTTTCCATCATTGTGGTCATCTTTGTTTGGCTCACTGACATCTTGGCTCACTTCTTCCTTTGTATCTTCATGCCGACATCACTACCCTTTCTTTGGTTTTTTTCCTCATGGCTGTCTTCATGACCACTATGAACTTCACTATTATTTGTTTCACTTATGTTAGCTTCTTCATTACCTTGACTGTTGCTTACCTCATTATCTCCAATATCAACCTCACTGTTTTCCTCTTCACTGATTTCTGCACTATCATCATTACCACTGTCAGGAGCCTCATCAAAATCTGTTTCATTGTCTTCTATCTCCATGTTTTCTGCACTATTCTTTGTACTTCCTTCATCTTGCTCATCATGGCTTTGCTTCATACTGTCTTCTGCCTCATTGTTGTGATTTTCACTATGGTTTTCACTGCTATCATCAGGTTCTTCACTGAAATTTTGGTCCTTGGTGTCACTGCTGTCATTAGTATCATTACCATTGTGAGGTTCATTGTCTTTACTATCCTCATGGCCATTATCACTGTTTTCATGATTGTCATTGCCATCTTCCTCCATGTCTTCTATTTCATTGTTGACCTTTGCCTCTTCACTTTCTTCATTACTACTTGTCTCATCATTATTGTTTGATTTACCATCACCTTCTCCTTCATGGTCACTTTCTTGTTCACTACTACTTCCCTCTTGATCTGATATATTGGGAGAGGGTGAGGAAGGAAATTTTTCTTGAGGTGAGGATACATGTGTAGATGATGAAGCATGACCAGTAGGACGTGATGGAGGAGTAGGGGGAGGAGGGTGAGATGATGAGGGAATATTTTTTTGATGATGGGGTTGTGGTTGGTGAAGACTTCACGGGTAATGAAAACCTCCCATGGTATGCCTTTTTCTCCAACTGATGTAGCACAATCATCTTGATTAAATATTGATGAAAACAAATTTGCATTTGCTGGGAATATTCCCTCTTTTGTATGACAGAAGACATCTTGTCAATACTCCTATAGAGGTATTAGGGTAAACGAAGCATCTTAACCCTAGTAAAGTGCATGAGTAATATGATATGATAGGAGTAAAGTATTGAGTACCTTCCCTCACATGTAAAATATTTCATGATGGCCCTCATCAAGGGTGCATACCTCTCCAGCAAATGTGAAAAATGGAAGATAGATTTGTAGCATTCTTTGTACCTAGGTTTAAGAAATGGCTCATAGCAGCTTATGTCCAAATTGGCTCTTTTGAACCATTTTTCACCAACATTGGGTATTCCTGTAGCATGGGAAATGGAATCTGAGGAGAGTTCAAAGGTCACCCCTACAAAGTTTGATTGTTTGTCATGTAGGTTAAGGATAAATAACCTTGTGAACTCTAGGTGACTTTGTACATGTTGTACTCTTTCACAAAAGTGAAAACATCCCATATTTTGGAAATATGTGACAATCATAGGAGAGGCATTAAGCTCCATTGTGCTTTGGGGTTCAAAACTATTTACCTTCCCACCTCTGTGTTTCTGCCTCCTAGGCACTTGGCCTTTTTCACCACTACCATTTTCTCCTTCTCCTGACATTTTGATTACTGTAGTTTTGAAAAAAACCCTAGCTCTTCTTGTGAAGTTGATATGAGAAGTCATGGAATGATGGTAAGAAGGAAACTTTTTGCAAGTGAGTGAGAGGGATGAATGAAGGTGTAAATGTATGGAACATAGCCTTTAAGCTTTGATGGATGGCCAACATAAAATCACTGCAACCACACTACTGTATCCATGTTTAACTGATATCTCCTTGTTTTCAGGTGATGGAGGTTTAAACAGGGTTTATGAAGATTAGGGTTTTACCATAGGGTTTGTTCAATTTCTCTTAACATCAAACCATCAAAATTCAATGCAGGGAAAAAGGTATGAAATCCACCTACCAATTAGCAATGCTTTGAAGACCCTTTGATAGCAGCTTGGAGGTGGTTTTAATGTTTTTGGGTGTTTGCAGGTGCAGGAGGAGCTTCTGGCTGAAAGCGCAGCGCCTGCACACGTATTCAGGCATGTCGGGCTATGAACACGCAACGCCTACACACATTTTGGGAATGTTGGGCTATGAACATGCAACGCCTACATCCTCGTTCGGGCTTCCCTACCGAAAGCGCACCGTCTTCATGGGTGTCGAGCTTGTCGGTCTTTGAATGCATAGTGCCAGAACGCCTCTACATGGGCCTGTCGGGCTTCCTGGGTGACCACACAGCACACCTCTGAACGTGCAGCGTAGTGTAAATTATCAAAGGGAATTCCCCTGAAGGCATAGTGCCCGACCCTGAATGCGCAACGCCGACCTAAACGCGCAACATCGGGTAACTTGCCCAGAATTTGACTAAAATTCCCAATTTTCTCTCTTGGATGCTCTGGTTATCTTTGCAAGTGCACAATAAGTTATGTGAAGAGAAAAATGATCCTTTATAGCCTAAGAAATTAAATTGAACTTTGATAACCCAATTTGCTAATGTTTTTTACTCCCTTTCTTTTAACTGATATCCTTTTGACCTTTTTTGCTGGTAGATGATAAAAAACACTGAAATGGCTTTCCCTTTGCTCTTTGAATCATGACAAATTCACCTTTGAAAATTTTGGAGAGGGCTACACACAATGGTATTTTCAAGGTTGTGTTTTTTCAATATAATTTTGGATTTTTCATTCTTCCATTTTCCCACTAACAATATTTCAGTGTTTATATGCAGTTTTGCTAAACATGGTGAATTAGATCCTTTTAATCCTAAGGCTTGATACATCTTCTTTTGACACCTTTGAGACAATCACTCTTTTTCTTCTACCATGGGTTTTAAGCAATTCCTTTCACCTACCAGTGATTTGCAGGTGCCTAGATTTATAATTTAACACTTTTCCACTGATACTCTTTGCTTCTTTGTTCTTTGAAACAGTGAAGAATTTCACTTTGGAAAAATTTTGGAGGTCACTCACAACAGTCTCTTCAAACCTTCTTTCTGTTGTCATCATGTAGGCCTAACATCTTCATTTTACCTCCTTTGAATATCTTTCCAAAACCCTAGGTTTCTGGGCTGCTTGAGAAAAATTATCAGTGATGTCTTCTAAGTTATCTATAGCCCTTTCAAGTTCATTCTTTTCTGTCCAGTTCACCTTACCTTTTTCCCAATTTTATATGTAATTTATAAAAAAAAAATTCTTTGCAGGTTTGGTTTCTTGGTGTGCCTCCTTCATGTGATTTGCTGCATTGGATCTTTGCTTGGCACACTGCTGGCCCATTAAGCCCAAAACCCTAGTTCTCTTCAAGCACAAACTCTTTCTTGTCTTCTTTCCATGAGTTGTCTTGATTCCGGATCAGACCTCCTACCTCACCAAATTTCTGCTAATGGACCTCTTAACACTCCTGCAGAAGTGTCAAAATATTAGCATTCACAAAACTTGAATTTTGACAAGGTAGTCTTCTTTGAAGACTTCCAGATATTCTTTGAATAACCATGTCTCAATATTCCAATACAGCTGGTTCAACCTTTTGCACAAGAAAAACAATATTTGGAACACCAATAATGGCCTTACAACCTATGAAACCCTAATGACTTAGTAGGAGGATCCTTTGACTTGATCTTTAACTAAAACCTGGTATAGGATCTTTAAGTGTAAAAAACAGAGTTTTTGACAAATTGATATATTGGAGATCCAAAATCCAATGTACTTGATTTATCTAAAGAGCCTACAGAGATGGTTTTGAGACCATAAACCCTTGAGGGACCTGGTGAACATGGAAAGGAAGGGTAGTTTGGTAACCCTAGATGGGAAGTGGAGTGATGGGAAAAATAAAAACAGGGTACTGAGGTTATAGGTCGGAAAATATGATATATATGAGTGTCACAAGCCCATGAAGGGTATTTTAGGAGTGGTAGGTTAAACATGGAATGGAAAAATAGTAGAATAGTGAAAAATTTTGGTATAACGATAATGAAGGCAGTGAAATTTTTAAAACTCACAATATTCAGGAATCTTGTTTTTAGAAATCTAGAAATGATATTTAGTCATCTAGAGATAGTAAAAATTACTGATGACTAACACTAGGACTTCCCAAGAGTTGGCACAGTTATCAATACTTTGTCAATGGAAGGGAAAAGCTGCCAAATTGGGAATGACTGTGGTTGAATTTGGTGTAGGAGGAGTTCAGACGAAACACCAGAGATGGATATTCATCTAAGAAGGAAGATGAAGAAGATTTTGCTTTGGATACCAAGGAAAATAAGGGGAAGGGGAAGAAATTCCATTCCAAATTTGAGTCCAAAGATGGAAAGAAGTGGGACATGTCCAGGGTGAAGTGTTTTCATTGTCACGAGCATGGGCATTATGATACTAACTGTCCACAAAAGAAGAAGAACAAGAAGGATGGAGGATATGCAGTTGGCGAGGGTTTGGCCTCGCATTTTGAGCTTGAATTATCATTGATCACATGCATGGTGTCAAGTGCATTTGGATCTATGTGGTATTTGGATAGCGGCACTTCCTTTCACATGAAGAGAGACAAGGAAATTTTTCAGTAGCTTGGAGGAGAAGGATATCCAAATTCATATTGAAATGGGTGATGATGTTTGGTACAGTGCTACCGGGATTGGTACCATTACCTTCCAAAGGAAGCCAGGTGAACCCTTTCAATTAAAATATGTAATTCATGTACCAGGTTTGAAGAAAAATTTAGTCTCAATTGCAACGTTGGAGGATAGAGGCTATGATGTTGTTTTTAGTGAAGGAAAATATTTCCTACGACACAAAACAACAATACAAGCCAAGAAGATATGAATTCAAGTTAATAATCTGTACAATATGGATGTATATCGTTGCGCAACATTGATGGGAAAGGAAAAAAAAGTGGTGAGCCGAGATGAGGGAGAATTATGGCACAAGAGATTGGGCCATCTTCACCATGGAGCCTTGAAATTCATGCAACAGATTTCTACTGGTCTTCCCAAGGGTACAATTGCGTATTCAGACACATGTTGTTGAGATTCAACAAGAAAATTTTAGCACCCATGCCTAGTGCGTTAAGCACCTACACTAGGATGGGGCTCACACTTTTATTTTTGGTGCATGTCTATTTTAGTTATCCATTAATTAAGATGGAAAATAAATTGTAATATATTATTAATGATAACTTGTAATAGTTAAATTAGAGTGATAAACTCAGTTAGCTAGTGGATTTTGAGTTAGAGGTAGTTGGTGAGGCATTCAGAGTAATTCTAGTTGTAATAGAGTTCGAAGTGTAGTGGTGCATTGGTTAATGTAGGTTGCAATCAATGTAACTCAGTTAAGTTAGTTAAAATCAGTTGTGCTAGTTGTCACTGAAGATACACTAGTGAGAGATCAAGTGAATTAAATATTAATTAATTCACAATAATTGATCTCACATGCAACTGAGGATTTACTATTAATAGTTTCACGCATGTCAGATCCAGTGGATACCCATTTGAGATCTAGGTGAAAGGGAAGTTGACTATTAGCTGTAGGATTATTGGGTTGCACACATGCAACCAAACACCCATTTTAGTTCCCATGATAGTAGTGAAGTGTAGGAAGGCTGGAATTCCTTGTGAATAGGGATTGCATTCCTCATGAATTGCGTGAGAAAGGATGGTTGAAGACGGGCTGAGAATTGGCTGAGTATTGGCCCAATTTTTTCTGGATCAGTGTGAGACAATTAGCTAAATACACGAGGGCTCTTGTGAGAAGAGTTTTACGTAATTGTTTCATGATTCCTTATGGATTATACAATAGAAGATAGTGGGGTTTTGAGCAGTAAGCTTTCCCCAAGAAATTATCTATGTTGTGTGTGATTTGATTCTTCTTTGCTTCATCTGATTATCAATTGTGTTTTTATTTCCACAAAATATTTGTACAAGCGATTCAATATTTAACTTAGTACATTGTTAGACTAGGTGAATCCAAGATATAAATTCATTTTGTATAATTTATACATGGTATCAGAGCACAAGAAATTGCAGAAGTGATGTAGGAGATGAGTTTGTGACTGGACATAATTTGAATTTATAAAAAAACTTTCTTGGTGCTAGAGCTGATTCAAGATTGAAATGGATTTCAATGGCTTGAAGTTGGAGTATGCACTCAAGGGCAGATCAAACTATATTTCTTGGAAGGAAATGATGGAGGCAGTACTCGAAGATAATGGCTTGAAGGAATTCATTGACAATGATGTTCCTAAACTCGTTGTGATAGATGTTGCAAATCTTGATGAATGGAAAAATAAAGTCGCAAAGGCGAGGAGGATCCTGTTAGAGGGAGTATGAGACCAAATTGTCTCAAGCCTCCATGGGAAAGCCACACCATATGCAATGTGGAAGGATTTTGCGGATCTATTTCAAAGTATTAGTGACCATAGGAAATTGGCACTCAAAGATAAACTTAGGAAGATCAAGATGGAGAAAGGCGACTTCATGCCAAAATATTTGACAAAGTTTGTCCAATGTTGGGGTGAACTAGGGAGCGTTGGCATAACTATTGTTGATGATGATTTGGTGAGCTTGGCTCTCCTAGGACTTCCCAAGAGTTGGCACAGTTATGAATACTCTATCAATGGAAGGGAAAATCTACCAGATTGGGAACGACTGTGGTCATATTTGGTACAGGAGGAGTTTAGACGGAACACCAGAGATGGATCTTCATCTAAGAATGAAGAGGAAGAGGATTGTGCTTTAGAGGCCAAGGAAAAGAAGGGGAAGAGGAAGAAATCCCATTCCAAATCTGATTCCAAGAATGGAAAGAAGAAGGACATGTCCAAGGTGAAGTGTTTTCACTGTCACGAACATAGGCATTTTTCTACTAATTGTTCACAAAAGAAGAAGAACAAGAAGGTTGGAGGATTTGCGGCTGGTGAGGCTCTTGCCTCGAAATTTGAGCTTGAATTCTCATTGACCACATGCATGGTGTTAAGTGCATTTGGATCTATGTGGTATTTGGATAGTGGCACTTCCTTTCACATGACGGGAGACAAGGAACTTTTCTGTGACTTGGAGGAGAAGGATCTCCAAATGCATATTGAAATGGGCAATGACGGGCGGTATAATGTTACTGGGATTGGTACCATTACCTTCCAGAGGAAATCAGGTAAACCATTTCAATTAAAATATGTAATGCATGTACCAAGTTTGAATAAAAATTTAGTCTCAGTTGCAATGTTGGAGGATAGAGGCTACGATGTTGTTTTTAGTGAAGGAAAAGCATTCTTGCGACATAAAACAATAGGAAAATCCAAGAGGATATGGATTCTAGTTAAGAATCTCTACAAGATGGAGGTATATGGCTGCATAGCAATGATGGGCAAGGCAGATCAAGTGGTGAGCCAGGATGATGGCGAATTATGGCACAGGATATTGGGCCATCTTCACCATGGAGCCTTGAAATTCATGCAGGAGATTTATACTGGTCTTCCCAAGGGTACACTTGCATAGTCAGACACATGAAAGGGATGTATTATAGGAAAATATGTAAAGGCCACCTTTAATGAGAAGGAGAACTGAGCTTCGAGGATCCTTGAGAGAGTTCACACAGACGTGTGTGGACAATTCTCTGTTTCTTCAACAACAAAACATAAGTAATATGTAATATTTGCTGATGAATTTTCTTGTAAGTATTGGATCTTCTTCATGCAAAGGAAATATCATACATTCTATAATTTCTTGGAGTTTAAGGCACTGGTGGAGAAAGAATCAGGGAAGAAAGTGAAGGCTCTTAGAGTGATAATGGTGGTGAATAAATCCCTAATGAATTCGAAAAATTCTGTAGCAAAGAAGGAATTCAAAGAGAACTGATAGTGCCTCATAACCCACAGCCGAATGGGGTCATGGAAAGAAAGAATAGAACAATCATGGGTGCAGCAAGAGCAATGTTGCATGATCAAGGCCTACTGATGCATCTGTGGGCGAAAGCATGCAACACTACAGTATTTGTGCAAAACTGTTGTCCTCATAGGATACTTGGCATGAGTACACCTAAAAAGGATTTCATTGGTAAGAAACCTGATGTTTCACACTTTAAGATTTTTGGCTCATCTGTTTATGTGCATGTGACCAAGGACACCAGGAAGAAGCTGGAACCGACAGCTGAGATCAAGATTTTTGTGGGGTAGACCGAAACACCCCTTAATTATCATGTGTATTTTCCAAACAACAGAATGACTGTTGTAGGACGGGATATAAAATTTGATGAGAAGAAAGCCATGCATTTTTCCCTTGAAAGGGAGTTGGACTTGCATGTAGAGGAGGAATTGTTGGTTTCCAAGGATGAGCCTCAAGATGTGGATCAACCACATGAGGAGGTTCATGGAGTGGAGAAAAACACACATGTAGAGCCATCCATCATAAATGGCAGAAAGCACACCATAGAAGCTAATAGATTGAGACTTGATGCTGTGGAGAATGTAGGAGCCCCTACTTCATAGCACAAATAGAGACAGTCTCCTGACTAATTTACTAGATACATGGATCTTATGATCAAATTTATTTTGACTAACCCATATTCCATTCAGGAAGCACTGTAGAAACCAACTTGGGTTGATGCAATGGTGGAGGAGTATGACTCCATTGTCAAGAACAGTGCATGGGATATTCTCCCAATACCGGTTGACAAATAAATGGTTGGATCGAGATAGATCTACAAGGTAAAGCAAGTTGTTGATGGGAGTGTGGAGAAATACAAGGCCTAATTTGTGGCCCGGGGATTCTCACAGATCTAGGGGATAGATTATGATGAAAATATTTCACCTGCTGCAAGGAAATCTTCCATGAGATCCATCCTTGCACTCTCAGTGCAGATGGGCTGGCACATTCATCAAATGGATATAAAAAATACATTTCTCAATGGGATCATTGAGGAAGAGGTGTACATAGAGCATCCTGAAGGTTTCGAAATATTCAACAGTGAGTCGCATGTGTGCAGACTCAAAAGAGCATTGTATGGGCTGAATCAAGCACCCCGTGCTTGGTACACTCGGATAGACAACTATTTCACCGGACTGGACTTCACCAAAAGTGAAGCAGATGAAAACATATACCAGATTGTGGTTGAGGGTAAGCTATTGATTATTTTTCTTTATGTTGATGATCTAATTTTTACTGGTTATGAGCAGCTGATGCACTCATGCAAGGAGGATCTTGTAAGGGAGTTCGAAATGAATGACATGGGACTCCTTCATTATTTCCTTGGATTGGAAATATGGAAGCGGGATGGTGAAATTTTTGTTTCTCAAGGCAAGTATGAAAAGGAGATACTGGGTAAGATTCACATGGAAAGATGCAAACCCATGGATACTCTTCTTCTAGGAAATTGGAGGAAAGAGGATGCTACTTCTAGAGAGGTAGTGTAGGCTACTTTTTACAGGAAGTTAGTTGGTTCACTGATGTATCTAGTGAACACCAGACAAAACATTTTCTACGTAGTTAACCAGATAATCCAAGCTATGGTTAATCCTACCAAGCTCTTTTGGAAGGTGGGGAAGCATGTCTTGAGATACCTGAGGGGCACATCAGAGTATGGTCTATGGTACAAACAAACAGAAGGAGTGAATGTTCAAGGGTTCACGGATGCAAATTGGGCGGGCATTCCATCAGACATAAAGAGCACATTAGGAGGAATATTCAACATAGGATCGATAACAGTTTATTGGTACAGCAGGAAACAACGATCTGTGTCACTCAGTTCAGCAGAAGCAGAATACATGGCAGTAATTCAAGCTGCATGTGAAGCTATCTGGATGAGAAATATCTTGGTTGGTTTGTTTGGTTCTCAGATGGATCTGACATTTATTCATTGTGATAATCAGAGCTGAATTAAACTCTTGATTAATCATGTGTTTCATGATAGGTCCACGCATATACATATCTGGTACCATCATCTCAGATATTGTGTGTAGAGAAGGATAATTTTTCTTCATTACATTCCCACGAAAGATCAGGATGCAGATATTCTAACGAAGGTACTCACTAGGAGAAAATTTGAATACCATAGAGACAAGATCGGGGTGAAGGATAATCTCTTTCTTGTTGGGAGGGAGTGTTGAGATTCAACAAGGAAATTTCAGCACCCACGCCTAGTGCTAAAAGCACCTACACTAGGGTGGGGCCCACAGTGCTATTTTTGGTGCATGTCTATTTTAGTTATCCCTTAATTAAGATGGACAATAAACTGTAATCTATTCTCAACAATAACTTGTAATAGTTGATTGAGAGTGATAAACTCAGTTAGATAGTGGATTTTTATTTAGAGGTAGTTGGTGAGGCATGCAGAGTAATTCTAGTTGTAATAGAGTTCAAAGTGCAGTGGTGCATTAGTTAATGCAGGTTGTAATTAGTTTAACTCAGTTAAGTGAGTTAAACTCCATTATGCTAGTTGTAACTAAAGATACACTAGTGAGAGATCAAGTGAAGTAAATATTAATTAATTCATAACTAGTGATCTCACATGCAACTGAGGATTTACTATTATTAGCTCCATGCATGTCAGATCCAGTGGAGATCCAGTTGAGATCTAGGTGAAAGGGAAGTTGACTATCAGTTGTAGGATTATTGGGTTGCACGCATGCAACCAAACACCCATTGGAGTTCCCATGATACTAGTGTAGTGTAGGAAGGTTGTAATTCCTTATGAATAGGGATTTCATTCCTCATGAATTGCGTGAGCAAGGCAGGCTGAAGACATGATGAGAATTGGCTGAGTATTGGCCCGATTTTGTCTGGATCAGTGTGAGACAATTAGCTGAATACAAGAGGGCTCTTGTGAGAATATTTGTATCTAATTGTTTCATGATTCCTTGTGGAATATATAATAGAATATACTGGGGTTTTGAGCAACAAGCTTTCCCCGAGAAATTATATGTGTTGTGTGTGATTTGATTCTTATTTTCTTCATGTGATTAGTGATTCTATTTTTAATTCCACAAAATATTTGTAGAAGATATTCAATATTTAACTTTAGTAAATTGTTATATCGAGTGAATCCAAGATATTCATGCATGTTGTATAATTTATACACATGCAAGGAATGTACTATGGGAAAATATGTAAAGACCACCTTTCATGAGAAGGAGAACCAAGCTTCAGGGATCCTTGAGAGATTTCACACAGACATGTGTGGACCATTATCTATTGCTTCGACAACAAAACATAAGTACTATGTGATATTTGTTGATGACTTTTCTCGTAAGTGTTGGATCTTCTTCATGCGGAAGAAAGGTCAGTCATTCTCAAAGTTTCTTGAGTTTATGGCACAGGTGGAGAAATATTCGAGGAAGAAAGTGAAGGCTCTTGGGAGCAATAATGGTGGAGAATCCATCTCTAACAAATTCAAGAGATTTTGCAGAAAGCAAGGAATTTGAAGTGAATAGATAGTGCCTCATAACCCACAGCAGAATGGGGTAGCTGAAATAAAGAACATAATGATTGTGGGTGAACCAAGAGCGATGTTGCATGATCAAGGCCTATCGATGCATCTGTGGGCGGAATCATGCAACACTGTGGTATTTGTGTAGAACCGTTGTCCTCATAGGATACTTGGAATGAGTACACCTAAAGATTCTTTCACTAGTAAGAAACTTGACGTTTCAAACTTTATGATTTTTGGCTCATCTGTTTATGTGCATCTGACAAAAGATGCTAGGAAGAAGCTGGAACCAAAAGCTGAGATAGATATTTTTTTGGGGTACATTGAAACACCCTGTTGTGGCTAATTAGTCACATGGGTGTTCGAAATCATGCCAGCTTAAAGAGTGTGGTCTACTCTTTAAACTATTGGTCATAGGCAGAAACTGGGGGAGCTCAAAAGCATAACATTTAATGAAAAACAATATGCTAAAGTATGCTCTTGTTAAACTAAAAGTAAAACACAAATATACAGAATCTATAAAAAGAGTCAAAATGATAATAATGCAAATGATGGCTCGATGGCCTCTTCTTATTAAACTTTTGAAATGGAGAAGTAATTTTACCCACTTGCCAAAGGGCCCCTAGGCAATGGCTCTAGGTCCTGATGCAAGGATGTTGCCTTCCAAGCTCTGCCTCTAATGCAGTCTCCCTCTCTCTCTCTGCTGTGGTGGACTGAGATGTTGGGTGGCCAACGATCGAGTCCTCTTTAGCTCCAGCTCCAGGTCACACACTGCTAGTGTTGCTTGAGCAACTTTTGCCAACATAACAATGTGATCACCATTTCTTCATCTCTTGGTGGGTTTATGTAGGTGAGTTTCAAATCTTCCTTCCCTCCCTTGGTACATGATGGATAATGACCCAAGGGAGAGGTATGATTCCATTTTGTGCTCAAATATTCTTTTGTGTGCTCACATAGTGTCTAAGGAGGCACTGGTGGCTGTCCTTAGGTGGATTTCACACAAGGAGTAACTGTCCTTTGCTTGGTGTGGTCCCGAAAAGTGACTTTTTTCCATTTCCAAGAATGCGCGCTTATCAGGAAAAAAGGTGCGTAGAAGGCGCTCTTCTCGAAGGATAAAGCACACAATTCAAAATTTATGACTAGTTCAAATATGATTTTCTCAAAACCTTAGAGATTTTAAATACTTCTTAATTCCATAATGTGTTCTTGCCTTGTAAATCCTTAGGCTTGACATTAATTGATGTCGTCTTCTACTGTATGATTTTCCAGTGTTAACAGTTTCCCCCTAATATGTGAGGTCTAGGAAGAACTGTATAGCCAAAATACATTATAGTTTCTTTTCTGTATTGTACACAGAGAGAGAGAGAGAGAGAGATAGAGAGAGAGAGGCCTGCATGGATTTTGGAATTGACAACACCTTGCACCATTCCCGAGATAACCATGGCCTAAGGGACCCCTTGCAAGAAGAAAAATTATACAACATATTTACAAAATTTCAACGAGGTGGGCATGTCCCATGCTTGTGATGCTATGGCTAGTTAAACAAAATTGATAGATGTATGTGTTGTCTGTGCCACTACTGTGGTAGTGATGCTGGTGGTTGTTGACAATGACTACAAATGCCCTCATGGGAATTTTTTCTTTGATGATAGGTGGAAAGTGGTACCCATATGCATAATATTGGTATGGAATATCACTGCGCAATGTACGCATATGCACTGGTTGGGACCTTCCCATGTAAGCATTGTTGTCAGAGATGCTTATGGAGGCACAGGTCTTCGACGGAACTAATTAAAGTGCAATGGTTGTAAGGTACGATACCATCATGCAATAAAATCTTTTTGCTATAGTCGAATATCAGGAGGATCGATGACATCCGTGGACAATGATGTCTCCCACAGTGCCACCTGAGGATACCCCTTTACATGGGGAGGGGTAATCCATGGTACCGCTTCCTTTTTGGAAAAGAGGTGTCGAGGTCGAAAAAAAGGAAGCCTTCACCAAACCAAGGGTCGGTGACCTGAGGGGTCGGGGACCTAGATGTGATGAGTTTAACATAGGCATGTTGGTGACTAAAAATGGATGATGGGGATTCAGTGGCCCGAGGTCAAAGCATACTTTAGCAGCTTGGTGGCAGTCATAGTTATTTCTGAAGGGAAAATCCCTAGAGTCGGTAGGACTTCTAGGGCGAGTGTGGATCGGCTATGAATGTCGTGATGGTGCGTGCATGGGGGTGAAATACTCTAACCAAGGGGAATGAGGGATTGCTGCCATGGGGGAAAAGGTGAAATATGAGGGTGAAGTTGCAAAGGGCATCGTTTGTGGTCTTTGTACACTTACCAAAAGAATAAAAATAATGGGATTTGGTTCGTACAAAACACAGAGACAGGTACCCCAAAACATGAAAAGGGGGTCGCTCACTATAGGTGTGAGGATGGTGTTTTGCTGGGGGTAGGGGTCCCATTGGTTGGTCTCATGTGTAGGGTTAATGAAGTGGAAAATGTCGCAGATGGGATTATGTTGATGGAGGTATGGTGGGCCAAATGCGATGCGCGGAGGTGCGCTTTCAATCTGCTTATACAACCTAGTCGTTCGGGAAGGGGGTTTTGAGTTTGAATGGAAAACTTGACCTTATGCATGATAGATGGATGGGAATGAGGTTCTTCCTGGACTGAAAAGGTATGGCCATGGCATCACTTTTTCTGTGATATATGGTCTACTTTGGCTGACGAGCACCATGGAGGGGAGGCTCTACCGACCAACATGGACGTTAATCATATGTAGGGTGAGGTGGTGATAAACACGGTAGGATATGAGGACCCTATGGTTTATTTATGATGGAAAAATGATGTCAGGATATGCAAACTTTTGTAGGACTCTATCATGCTGGGGGTAGAATGATACCTACTCCCAACCTTCAGTGGATGGTGTTGTAAATGGTTTGTGGGTTCTTCCTGCAAAAACAACTACCTCAAGTGAAAGCATCTTATTTTCATCAAACAATATTGAAAAACATGAACTTTAAAAAAGAATATGAGAGAGGGCATACCTACCGGCGCTGAAAATTTATTTTTTCAGGAGTGCGAATGTGTGGCATTTCCTTTGTTTGTTATTAAGTGTTGATCACAGTGCTACTTTCAGTTTGGTGATCAGATACTCTTAGATCCAGTTTTCCCTTGGGAGTTGTTTACTTGGATCCTAGTTTTGATTTCAGTTGGGGTTGCCCCCAGACTAAGGGGGGGGGGGGCGGCGTTTCCAATCCTGTTATGGTGGATTAGTCACACGGGTATATGAAATCACACGAGCTTATAGAGTGTGGTATACTCTTTAAACTATTGGTAACAGGCACAAATTGGGGGAGCTCAAAAGCATAACATTTAATGAAAAATAGTATGCTAAAGTATGCTCTGGTTAAACTAAAAGTAAAACAAAAATATACAGAAGATATAAAGAGATTCAAAACAATAATAATGAAAACGATGGCTCCATGGCCTCTTCTTATTAAACTTTTGAAATGGAGAAGGGCCCCTAGGAAATGGCTCTAGGTCCCGATGCACGGATGTTGCCTTCCAAGCTCTGCCTCTGATGCAGTCTCCCTCTCTCTCTACTGTGGTGGACTAATATGTTGGGTGGCCAAAAATCGAGTCCTCTTTAGCTCCAACTCCAGGTCACACACTGCTGGTGTTGCTTGGGAAACTTTGGCTAGCATAACAATGTGATGACAATTTATTCATCTCTTGGTGGGTTTATATAGGTGAGTTTCAAATCCTCCTTCCCTCCCTTGGTACATGATGGATAATGACCCAAGGGAGAGGTATGATTCCATTGTGTTCTCAAATATTATTTTGTGTGCTTACATAGTGTCTAAGGAGGCGTTGGTGGCTATCCTTAGGTGGCTTTCACAAAAGGAGTAACTGTCCTTTTCTTGGTGTGGTCCTGGAAAATGACTTTTTCCATTTCCAGGAATGTGCGCTTATTGGGCAAAAAGGCACGCAGAAGGCGCTCTTCTCGAAGGATAAAGCACACAATTCAGCATTTATGACTAGTTCAAATCTGATTTTCTCACAACCTTAAATATTTTAAATACTTTCTGATTCCATAATGTGTTCCTACCCTGTAAATCCTTAGGCTTGACATTAATTGATGTTGTCTTCTGCTGTACCATTTTCTAGTGTTAACAAACCCCACAACTATCAGGTGTATTTTCGAAACAGTAGAATCACTAATGTGTGACATGATATAAAATTTGATGAGGAGAAAGCTATGCAGTTGTCCCTTGAGAGGGAGATGGAATTGCATGCAGAGGAGGAACTCTTGGTTCCCAAGTGGAATATTCCAAATTAGGAACGCCTAAACTATTGAGAATATCTCAAGATATCACCAATGTGGAGATCAGCAATACATAAACATGAGCTGGAAAATAGCAGTGAATGCATTAATACAAGAATACCGGAAGATCCACATAACCATTACATTATATTATAGCAGCAATAATGTATACAATATCTTGAGGAAATGATCTCTCAAGCTAGGCAATGCAGCCTCAATGAAACATATACATTACAAATGGATAAATACTGCTATACAAAAGAAGCCCTGGCTATGACTGCGCAATCCATGGATAGGAACTGGTGCAAAATAATTTCAATACATAGATACAAAAATTTAGAGCTCAAATAAATAATTGGGAGCAAGATCTCAACCCCTGGAAACAACAATACACAATCCTCAAAAGGATTGGCTAAAATATACACAAAATGGCAAATCTACAGAAATGTCGGAGTTGCTAGGCAACAGCTGCAACTCAAAAAATAGGAATGGATAGAGATAGTTGATGATGCTGCAAATGATGGCTAAATCTCATCCAAAGCATCTCTTAGGTGAAAGGCTGATCCAATCCCTTAAGATCTCACCCTCCTAAATAGTGGAGCAAATCCCCACTGCAATTGCACTTAGAAATAACGTAGTGTAGAGAAGGGACTGCGCTGTTGGTGAAGAGAAGTGCTTGGCTTGATGCCAATTATCTGAAATATGCTCATGAATCTCCCTCACTAACCTCCTATAGAAATATAAGCTCCCTCCTCTAACATATGAGCCAAGGAAATGGTGTATGGTGTCCTCCATTGCAACACCCAGCAACACTACGTTATACTTGAGCAGAAATAACGCAGTAAATGAAAGGAGTAGCTTTGTCCTTGAGCCAAGAGATGTAGAGAATGAAGAAAAATCCCTCAAGAGGCCTCTCAAGAAGGTGAATAAATCCTAAAGAGGAATTCCCCGACAATTCTTGCTAAACAGCAAAAGAATGCACAATGTCTGCATAGACAATGAAATCAATAATCTAAAGCATGAATAACAATGGCTGCCTTTCCCTCGTTTTAAACAAGTGAAAGCTCTCTCTCCATGGGCCCCACCCATTAGGGTTTCCTCCACCAAATATCCTCTTCCTCATTCACACTGCGTTGTCTCATGAAGTGATCCACTCCTCCTATGGCAGCGTTGTTGACTTGGTCAAACGTGACCTTGTCTTCATGCATTTGCCCCTTTTCACACTTGAGGGTGCAAAATGAAGCTAATATGATGATCCCTTTCACATTATGAGGGATTATATTCATGTCTTCAATAATAATGGGTTCCTTTACCCATTTATTTAGCTGCAAGGTGATAAAATAAAAACTTTAATATTCCATTTAGCTATGTGCTAAAATGGGAATATTACAGTCCTCCCCTCCCAAATGTTGCTTGTCCCCAAGCAATTTCAAGGATAGAACTAAAGAATCTCCACCCAAGGCATGGAGTCTGAAATATTTTGAGGAACATCTTCCTCATGTATATCCTCCATCCCCCAAGCAATCATCGATACAAAGTGAGTTACCTCCCAACATGGCAACTCCTGACAATCATCTTCCACCTTTGGCTCCTGCAATATAGGTGGGCTGAAAATCTGATCTTGGTAGACAAAATAGCCTACCCCATGCTGTCCTCCTCTCCACTTAGGATAAGTGTAGAGTATATGTTGATCTTGGGCTACAATAAAGTTTCCCTCCAGTGGCAAGATGAAGACTAGACCTCCAAGGATCTCTTCCCCAGCGTTATGAAACATGCTATCCCAAATCACCTCATATGTGATGAGTTGGAAGTCACCATCATATGGCATCCAATCAATCATATGGCTCACCTCAAATGGAAACAAATTTTTTTTTGTAGTGGCTACATTTCCTCTCATTCTCCCATTAGAACATGCAATGCAAATAATGTGGTAGATCTCTCCCCCAAGGGACACATCCAACCAATGTGCCATTGCCCCAATCATGCTATCAACAAATACAAAGACAACAACATAATGAACCATAATGAGAACCATGCTTGCTGTCATGTGTGGCAAGGGAGAAGGACAATGGTCCCTCAATTGTAACCAATGAAGTTTGACCCTCAACTGCAAAAGAGTATGACAAAAAGTGTGGCCTCTCAAGCACTTGCTTGCTATCCTACTCTCCTCAAATGTATGGAGAAAATAAATGATGCATGGTGCAAGGTGATTATGTCCTCCATAATAAATTTCTTTTCCAAGTCCTCCTAGGGAGTGGTCACCATTAGTTCTCAAGGCCTCAAGTAGACCATGGGGTCTAGAAAAAAGAATGCTCCTCTATGGAGAAACATCCTGTACATATATGGTTAAGGGATGAATATACTGATCATCATGGAAATAAATAATACCCTTACCATAGGTGCTTCTCATGCAAATGGGGTGGCTCAAAATTGAGTCTCCTTTAAAGAGGTGGCTATGCTAACTCCTCCAAAGAGTTATGTATCTCCTCCATCTGCAAATGATCTATGCATCTCCTTATATGTTGATCTGTTAATATCATGCAAGAAAGATGATCCTGTGAGCACTCCACTCCTCTGAAATCAATGAATGGTGCCTCAACATGTGAAGCATCCCTCCTCCTCTGCTGGTCCAGTGGTCTCCCTGGAAAAATGTCTCCATGCAATGAGACATACTCAACAACAGATGACTGAATATATGAATGAAAAAGTCTGTCCATGCTTCCACTACGCAATCCAATCACCTTCTTAAGTGCATCAACCTCATAAAATAGACATGGGCGTGTGCTCCTCATCACATCATGATGGTCATCCTCCCTATCTCCTCCTTGTGTCTCCATGGTTCCACACCTCCTCAACAATGGAACATGTATAACATGAGTTGTGCCTTTATCTCCATACATGAGATCCTGGGGACTTCATTGCAAAGATGCAAGAATCCCTCTACCTAGAGAAAGAGCTCCTCCTTCCTCTGCATGAGGCACTAGATAATCTCTAGATGGCACAACGTTGTTGCCCTCAGCTTCCTCAACATATATGGGCAACCCTCCAATAATGTTGATGCACATATGGAATCTCTCCCAATATGGAAGTAATTCATGATCATCAAAGGTCAAGGAGTATCCCCTATGCACCATGATAGTGCCATATCCTACTCCTGCAACATCATACAAGAAATGAGATAAAATCTACCCTTGCTCTCCAAATAATGACCCCAGCAACAAATGTATTTGTTGTTTCCTCATGCTAGCATCCTGCCACATATTTTCCACCCTCATACCCTTGGAAAGAGTGTATGCCAAGTGATGGCCAAATTCCTTCAAGAGTAACCAGCACAGCCAAGCATCCTCTTGCCCGGTATCATAAATTTGCAAGTAGCTCACCAGCTTCTTGCTCTCCATCCTCATCCACCCAATCAATTGTGGATGTCTCCTTCCATCCTCCATCTTGGTACTCCTCCCATGAGGGCTACTATCATTCCAAATCAGATTTTTACATTTCATGGGATCTTGAAATTAAATATTCCCAAGGATCAATTTGACCCCATAAGGATCCAAATAGGTGGTAGGAAAAAACCTCCCATCACGATGTGCATGGCTCAAGTAATGTCAAACACAGTCATGAGAGATGTTATCTATCTAAAGATGTCCTCCATCTTCTATCTGTTCCTGTGAGAAGGGAAGAACCTCCTCAAACTGTTGAAGTATCTTGCACTCCATGATGTGTGGGAGTGCACCTTTGCTGAAATCTCTCCTTGAGACCTCCCTCTCAACAATAGTCCTCCAAAACCAATGAGGTCTTGGATCTGCTGAAAGTAGAAGTTCCTCTTTGAGCTAAGAGGAGCTCATTGAGAAAGTATCATCTTGAAAGGAGAAAAGGTTTCTCACTCCAAGATGTCTACCATCTTCCTTCAAGTCTTCAACCCCAACCTCAAGTGTGATGTACAACCCAATAATGGCTCATGAGGATGATGGTTTATTTCCTCCTTGAATGTTTCCATGTTTCACAGTGCAATGCAACCAAGCTGCTCTATAGTAGCAATGTGATTTGACCCTTGGTCATGTAAAAGAAAATCTCCACATTGATCAAAATAATTTTTTTCAACAATAGAACGTGGAAATATTTTCATACCTTGATGATGTTTGGGAACTTCTTGTAGGGCTGCAAGAGTTCCTTCCTCCAAATTTTTAGCTGCCCCAACTGTTGATGCATGTGCCTGCTCCTCCATAAGGGTGATAGTGTTAGGACAAAGCTCCTCAAATGGTGGTGAGATGTTTTCCTCCTTTTTTATTTCTCCATCAAAGGTTCTGATCAGCCTTTGAGTGAAATCTACAAAAATTTTCACCGTTGCATGGCTCAAGTGGCTGCACTGCCAAACATAGGCTTCACCCTCCAAGTGCAGCGCTGAGATTTCAACAGCTTCTTTCCCTACTACAGGATGTAGTAGGAAAAATTCCTCCAACTTTCTCACCCAAGTTCTTGTAGAAGATAACCCATCAAAAGTAGACAAAACAAATCTATTTCCTTTGATTTCTCTTCAACTACAGGGTCTCTTCTCTTCCTTCATCTGGATCAAATGAGGGAAATCTAGAGTCTCCTTGAAGGCTCTAGGGTTGAGATCTGTACTCAACAAGGTAATCACTTAGAATATGATAATCCAAGTTTCCTCCATGCTTGTCTTCTTCTTGATGAGAATAGGAAGTGCATGGTCCTTCCTCTTCTTCTTCTTCAATATTCTTGACCTCTTTGGAGAGGTTCTCTCTGGATCTAAATACCGATGAGAGTAATCTCATCTTCTTCATCATTTTGATCTTCTTGGGCTAAGACTCACAGGTTGAGCCAAGAAAGTTTCTCTGATACCAATGTAATATTCCAAATTAGGAACAATTACACTATTGGGAATATCTCAAGATGTCACCAATGTGGAGATCAGCAATACATAAACATGAGCTGGAAAATAGCAGTGAATGCATTAGTACAAGAATTCCGGAAGATCCACATAACCATTACATTATATTATAGCAGCAATAATGTATACAATATCTTGAGGAAATGATCTCTCAAGCTAGGCAATGTAGCCTCAATGAAACATATACATGACAAATGGATAAATATTGCTATACAAAAGAAGCCCTGGCTATGACTGCGCAATCCATGGATAGGAACTGCTGCAAAATAATTTCAATACATAGATACAGTAATGTAAAGCTCAAATAAAGAAGGGGAAGCAAGATCTCAACCCTTGGAAGCAACGATACACAATCCTCAAAAGGATTGGCTGAAATATACACAGAATGGAAAATATGGAGAAATGCCAGAGTTGCTGGGCAGCAGCTGCAACTCAGAAAATAGGAATGGATAGAGATAGCTGATGATGCTGTAAATGATGGTTGAATCTCATCCAAATTATCTCTTAGGTGAAAGGCTGATCCAATCCCTGAAGATCTCACCCTCCAAAATAGTGGAGCAAGTCCCCACTGCAATTGCACTCAGAAATAACATAGTCTAGAGAAGGGACTGCATTGTTGGTGAAGAGAAGTGCTTGGCCTGATGCCAATGATCTAAAATATGCTAATGAATCTCCCTCACTAACCTCCTAGAGGAATAGAAGCTCCCTCCTCTGACGGATGAGCCAAGGAAATGGTGTATGGTGTCCTCCGCTGCAACACCCAACAACACTACGTTATACTTGAGCAGAAATAATGCAATAACTTAAAGGAGTAGCTTTTGCCTTGATCCAAGAGATGTGGAGAATGAATAAAAATCCCTCAAGAGGCCTCTCAAGAAGGTGAAGAAATCATATACAAGAATTCCTTCGCAATTCTTGCTAAACAAAAAAAGAATGCACAATGTCTACATAGACAATGAAATCAATAATCCAAAGCATGAATAACAATGGCTTCCTTGCCCTCCTTTTAAACAAGTGAAAGCTCTCTCTCCATGGGCCCCATCCATTAGGGTTTCCTCCACCAAATATCCTCTTCCTCATTCACATTGTGTTGTCTCATGAAGTGATCCACTCCTCCTATGGCAGCGCTGTTGACTTGGTCAAACATGACCTTGTCTTCATGCATTTTCCCCTTTTCACACTTGAGGGTGAAAAATGAAGCTACTCTGATGATTCCTTTCACATTATGAGGGATTTTATTCATGTCTTCAATAAGAATGGGTTCCTTTACCCATTTATTTAGCTGCAAGGTGATAAAATCAAAACTTTAATATTCCATTTAGCTATATGCTAAAATGGGAATATTACACCAAGGATGAGCCTCAAGATGTGGTGTAGCCACATGCAGAGGATCATGGAGTGGCAGAAAACACTCATGTAGAGCCATCCATCATAGATGGCAGAAGGCACACCACAGAAGCTCATAGATTGAGACTTGATGCTGTAGAGAATGTAGGATCCCCTACTTCGCAGTGCAAACAGAGACAATCTCCAGATAGGTTTACTAGATACATGGCTCTTATGAGAAAATGTATTGTGACTGAACCATCTTCCTTTCAGGAGGTAGTGTAGCAACCAAATTGGTTTGATGAAATGGTGGAGGAGTATGACTCTATTGACAAGAATAGTGCATGGTAGATTGTCCCAAGACCGGTTGACAAATTAGTGGTTGGATTGAGATGGATCTATAAGGTAAACAAGCTGTTGATGGGTGTGTATAAATACAAGGTCATATTTGTGGCCCATGGATTCTCACAGATCGAGGGGATTTATTATGATGAGACTTTGCACCTGTTGCAAGGTACTCTTCCATTATATCCATCCTTGCACTCTCAGTGCAGATGGGCTTGCACATTCATCAGATGGATGTGAAAAATGTGTTTCTCAATGGAGTGATTGAGGAAGAAGTGTACATAGAGCATCCTGATGTTTTCAATATCTTCAATAGTGAGTCACATGCGTGTCGACTCAAGAGAGAACTGTATGGGTTGAAGCAAGCACCTCATGCTTGGTACACTCAGATAGACAACTATTTCACCAAACTGGGCTTCACCAAAAGTGAAGCTGATGCAAACCTGTACCAGATTGTGGTTGAGGGTAAGATATTGATTATTGTTATTTATGTTGATGATCTGATTTTGACTAGTGATGAGTAGCTGATACACTCATGCAAGGAGGATCTTGTAAGGGGTTTTGAAATGAAGGACATGTGACTCATTCATTATTTCCTTGGTTTAGAAATATGGCAGCGAGATGGTGAACAATTTGTTTCTCAAGGAAAGTATGCCAAATAGATACTGGGTAAGTTTCACATGGAGAGATGCAAACCCATGGATACGCCTCTTTCAGGAAATTGGAGGAAATAGGATGCTACTTCTGGAGAGGTAGTGTATGCTACTATCTACAGGCAATTAGTTGGTTCATTGATGTATCTAGTGAACACCAGACCATACATTTGCTATGCAGTTAACCAGCTGAGTCAAGCTATGGTTAAGCTTACCAAGCTCTTCTAGAAGGCGAGGAAGCATGTCATGAGATACCTAAGGGGCAGATCAAAGTACGTTCTATGGTACATGTTAGTCATCAGTAATTTTTTCCTGTATAGATGACTAAATGTTTTCCCTAGATTTCTAGAAACAAAGTTCTTGAACATTGTGAGTTCTAGAAATCTAACTTCCTTCATCATCCTTAAAGATAATTATTCACTATTTCATCTTTTCCACCATCTCTAGCATTTCTCTACCAGTCCCAGAAAACCCATAAGTGGCTTATGTCATTATCCCTGCCTATATGCTTTCACCTATGGCCCAAATCCTCTGTCTTGTTTTGCCTAAAAACCCCCCACTGCTACTTAAACCCACCAAACAAACAGCCTTGTTGTGTCTCCCAAATTACTCTCAAACACTGATAGTCTCAAACTATCTCTGTAGACTCTTTAGATAAATCAAGTGCATGATATTTCAGATCTTCAATACATCAGTCTATCCTAAAAACTCTATCTTGCACTTGATAATCCTAATTTCTAGGTCTCAGTCCAAAAACTAAGTCCAAGAATGCCTTCACTAGGTCACCTAGGGTTTCACAAAGTTATAGGATATATTTGGTGCCCTACAGACTCTATTTTTCCTATATGAATAAAATACGTTCAAAGAAGGGGACAAGTCACTTGGTCCTAGATTCACCAAAGAGATTATTCAAGGAAGGTTTTTAGCTTAAAGCATGAATCTTGCAAAGGGATAACTGCCCTTTGCTCACATTTCTGCAAGAGGGTCTAAAAGCCATCAGATTAGCAAAGAGGTAAGGTAAAAGAGAAAAAACATCATAAAAATACCATTCATAGCAAGAAGAAAGCAACAAACATGTGTTTGATGAGAATCAGGGTTTGTAACAGTTTTCAACCAAACAAGGTGTTAGCCACCTATAATATTTTTTCAAAGCAAACAAGTGGCTAAATATGTTTCTGTGCCTTCAAGAAAAACATTTCCTTTGTAAATATATCATTCTTGAAGCCTCCATGTGTCTTCTATCCTTAAAGGATCTTCACTGTTGTTTCCATTAATGAACCTTGTTGTTTATGAAAGAAACTATTTTCAAAGGCCTCCATTTTCCCCATTTTCCCTCATTCATACTTCATTTTCCTTCATTCCCTTCATAAATTCCCCTTGATAAGGTTTAAAACCTATTTTTTAATCTTATCGGAACCCGCAAAACCCTTCAAAAACCTTTATTTTGGCCTAAAAACCTTCATTTTTCTATAAATAGCTTAAGCCCCAGCCCCTTTTCCGCATATGACCCACGTTGTGACCGGCGCGAAGTGCTCATCGCATCACAAATATTCATCACATCGCAAAACACATTTTTATTGTTTTACATGGTTATTTGCTTCCCACCAATGCAATCTCGCGATCAATTCTCCACTGTTGATCTGATCTGCTACGCCCAGATCTAACGACCCATATTTCTTCCCGTTCCAAAACCCGCCATTCCTCATTTTTCTTCAACATTAAATCTCCCCCGTCGATCTAGTTTTCAGATCAACGGCTCTCGCTCCATCAAAAATCGATAATCGCATTTTTCCCTTTTGTCCTTTCCTTTCCCTCCTCCGATGTCGATCCCCCGATTTAATCTCAGCTGTCGAATCCACAAGAACCGACAGCTAAGATTCAATCGTGCTCTACTCATGACCCCATTTCCTAATGGACTTGTGTTCTCTATGTATTGTCCCCCCATTGCCAAAAAATCCTTCTCTACTCATTCCTTTACATTCATTTAACCCTTCTTTCATGTTTTCCAACCAAAAAAACAAAACAAAACAAAATCCCTTGTACTCCATAACTAGCCTAATACCTTAAATTGAACCTCAAAGACATATATCTCTTTGGTTTTATAGAGATATCCCTCTTTGGATCCAGGAGGGCTAGATCCTGAAATCCCAAAGTGGTTTAATGTTGTCTTGTCATTTGGTATTGCCAAATCACAGGAACCACAACATAATGGCGACTCCACTGGGGAACTTTGAGTAAAACACTCCTTAAAACATCTCTAAGAACTCAAAGAAGACAAATTAGCCTTGATTTGGTAGTTAATCACTGTGGTGGATAGTAAATCTTCTTGAAACATTTTAAACCCTCCACCTGGTGACTCCACAGTTCCTAAATGACCAAAAGACTCCATTGGTGATTAGTAGGCCTGCTGATTATCTCTGTTTTCACAAGACTCCACTAGGAGACCAGTTTCATTACAACATCATCCATACCAAAGGAAACACGTAGGATTAAGCTTCTTGGTTTAAGGATAATATGCCTCTTAAAGATTACTTTACTTAACGTACTAGCTTCAAGAACAATCCATACCAGAGCTTATCCTGGTCCAAATCCTCCTGAAATAGTTGACAATCCAGAGAGAATTCTTAGGAAGTCTCCCACATCTAGGGATCCAACTATTTTCAGACCCATTCATAGAGCTAGCTCAGCACCTAAAAAATTTGCATCTCTATCAGATACTCAATTTGACTTAGATTTACCAAGTAATTTACCAAGAACTAAGTCATTCAATGGTATAGATCAGACAGACTTTGAGCCTCCAAGTTCACCACAGCATAGTGGTCAAAATATTAGTGATAGAGGAACCCCTCCATCAACGCCCCCTGACATCTACTTCATTCATAACTTGGGTCTCTCTCACCCTAAGTCTGCTCAACAGTCTGTTGCTTGTCCAAGCATTTATTTCATTCACATACCTGTTGTCCAAGCCACTCCTTTCCCTCCACAAAACACCATCATGGCAGCATGGTATGCTCCCCTAGTGTTGCCACAACCTCTGGCTGCTTTACCCAATGACTATCAATCTAAAATTCCCCATTTCATTGGAAAAGAATCTACCACAGCTCAACACCATGTAGATAGGATGGAAGATGCTTTTGATTATATGTAAATAGAAGATGATACCATTAAGAGGAGAATATTTGCTCAAATTTTGGGAGGAGAAGTAAAAAAGTGTTTTAAAGGCTTAACTCCTAATAGCATCAATGACCTTCCCTCTTTACATAAATATTTTATAAACAAATGGGAAATCAAAAGCAACCCTCTACAAATATTAGCAGAGTATAAGGGTCTTACGAGAAATCAGGGAGAGAGTGTTCATGATTACTCCACCAAGTTTAACAGTGTCTACAATGCTCTTCCACCCCACATGAAACCTCCCCAAGTAATGGCCTTAGTGAAATACCCTGAGGGTTTCGATGTTGACATGGCCTATCAACTAAGGGAGAGAGACTATACGACTCTGGAAGACATGCAGAAGGGAGCTGTGAGTGTAGAAGAAAACTTAATTGAAAAAAGAGCTAGGATGAGGGATGAGAAGAAGGTAACCTATAGGGAGGACACCACAGCTTCTACATATGATCCCAAATTTGATAATCTAGCCAAAAACATGGAGAGGCTAGAAAGAATGATGGAGAAGATGGTGGTCCAAGCCAATAATTAGAATAGAAATCAGTCTCAAAACCAGAACCAAAACTTTAGGAGAAACACCCCTCCCAATAGACAAAGGGATTCTAACCAACAAATCATACCTCCATTCCAAGAAAATTTCCTTGATGAGGATGAGGGAATAATATAAGAATCAGAGGGAACTATTATAAACATGGTGGGAGTGGATAACCGAGATCACACCTTTTTCACAGAGGATAACCTGACCTCATACACACATTGGGATGAGGAAGGGTTAGAATCTGAAGACTATAGGTTAGGATTCGAGAATGCTATCATGCAGGTCCGAGAACAATATGATCTCAGAAGTAAAAATAACATAGATGCTCCCAAACCAAAAACCTCTGAAATCACTATTAAGAAAAGACTTGAAAATACTCCTAAAGGGACTGTTGAAAGAAAAAAAACAACAACTGAGCGTTCTGGCAAAAACAAGGACAAAGACATCCAAACCATTGATAAACCAAGTCAAGAAACCCGCAACATTAGCATTGCAACTAATTCTCCTGGAAAAACAGTTTCAACCTTTGTACATAGTGAAAATTAGCAAGCTAATTTTGCCAATAAAACAATGACTAACAAAAAAAAATTGAACCTTTCAAAGAATCAGTCTCCTTTCAATCTCGAGAGTGAAATAGCCAAAATCAAAAAAAAAATCACTCTCATTGAGTTGGCCACCCAAGATGTATATAAATGTCAAATCTTGAAAGCTTTAAACTTAGGAGAAAACAGTGAATCTGTCAACTTAAATGATGATCAACCAGCTCTCTTGTTTGGCCCAAAAATTGAAGGGAATTTTCAGGAAGGGGTATTTCCTCCTTTCTATGTCAGCCTAAATATCCATGAAAAAATTCTACATAATGCTATGCATGACTCAAGGGCTTCACACAACCTCATGCTAAAGGTGATCATGGAAAAATTAGGCCTAGAGATAACTAGAACATATAAGGATTTATATTCTTTTGACTCTAGCAAATTGAAGTGTTTGGGTATAATCAAAGATATATGTGTAAATTTGACCCAAATCCCAGCCAAGTGCATGGTAATGGATGTTGTAGTGGATGATGTACCTCCTAATTATGGCATGTTACTGTCAAGATCATGGGGTGCCAAGCCACAAGGTACGATGCAAATGGACATGACATATGCCACTATCCCTGTTTTCAGCCAGTCTAGAAGACTATATAGGGAAGCACACATGAAATTTATGGTTAGCAGCCCAGAGAAACCAGAAAATTCCCCTCTTTACTCTATCCATACAGACCTAGAATCTTTTATCCTTTACAATGATGAGTTTACAGATGAGCAAGAGCTAGAGAATAGAAATTCAAATAGCAGAGTAGAACCCACAAATCCAAACATAATGGCAGCCCTAGATACAAAGGAAAATAAGGGAGAAACATTTGAATAGTCTGCAGAATTAGAAAATCAGAACCAAGGCTATAGAGAGTTGATTTCCCATTAGCCTACTAACCTCAAGAAACAAGAAGACATTAAGGGTGAAAATGATGACAAATATGCAAACAGTCCTTTATGGAGCATGAGCTTTGATGGGTCTTGCACTAAAAGGAATGCAGGAGCTGGGGTATGGTTGCACAATACTAAAAACAATTATGCTGAGAGTCATGCCTTCAAGCTAAAATTCAAATGTACAAACAACATATCAGAGTATGAAGCTCTCCTCTTAGGAATGCATCTATTGAAAAAACTAGGAGCTAAGAGGATAGTTGTCCATGGAGACTCAAAACTAGTCATCAAGAAAATAAATGGAGAGTACACTGCCAAGCATCCTAGATTAAGGGCATATAGGAATGATGCCATGGATCTATTGAAAATGCTTGTAGAATATGAGCTTGTGTTTGTCCCTAGAAGTCAAAACATATTTGCAAATGGATTGGCCTGCGCTGCTAGTTCATATCATAGACCACTGAATGACAAACAAATCATTGTTCAAACAAAATATAGACCAGCAGTACCAAATAATGAAAAATATTGGCAAGTCTTTGAGGGTGACAAACAAATAGATGATTTCTTGCTTTGTAGGAATGAGTTTGAATTACCTAATTCTAACTCTAGGCTCAGTGAAGAAATTTTAGATAAAGAGTCCCCTGATGAAGAAAAACCATTCCCTACTGAAGAAATAAACATGTTGACCAAAGAATTTGAAAGCCAAACAGAAGAATTCATGAGCACAAATAAAGAAGACATAGAGGTACTGCAGTCCAAAGACAAATACATACCCAGAGGACTAGCACCCCTGGAGAACCTCTTTGATTTTAATGATGTGGCAAAGAAGCCCACTATAGAACCCACTGAATCTGATGTTGAAGAATGCAATATAGGAAGCAAAGACAAGCCTAAAATGATCAAATTATCTAAAACTTTGCCAGTACATATCAAACAGAGATACATTGATTTATTTAAAGAGTTTTTTGATGTTTTTTCTTGGATTTATGAGGATTTGAAAGCCTATGACACAGAGATCATCCAGCATAAGATTCCATTGAAAGAAAACCAGAAACCTTTTAGGAAAAAGCTGCGCGGAATAAACCTTGTTCAGTTACCCCTGGTAGAAAAAGAAATTAATAAAATGTATGAGGTTGGAATCATAGTCCCTATGAGGTTTTCAGATTGGGTATCTAATCTTGTGGCTGTAAGGAAAAATACAGAATAAATTAGGCTGTGTATCGATTTCAGAAACTTAAACAGAGCCTCACTAAAAGACAATTACCCCTTGCCCAAAATGGAACACATTCTACAAAGGGTAGTTGGTTCTAAGAGGATTTGTTTGTTAGATGGCTTTTCAGGGTATAACCAGGTCTTAGTAGTCCCATACGATCAACTTAAAACAACCTTCACCACTCCTTGGGGCACTTTCATGTATGTGAAAATTCCTTTTGGATTAATGAATGATGGGGCCACCGTTCAAAGAGCCATGGACATTGCATTCTCAGAAGAAATAGGTCACTTCATTGTAATTTACCTTGATGACATAACAGTGTATTCAAAAACTGATGAAGAGCACCATAAAAATTTGAGAAAAGTATTTTAGAAATGCAGAAGGTATGGGCTATCTTTAAATCCCAAGAAGACAATGTTTGGTCTCCAAGAAGGTAAACTTCTTGGTCATATTATATCTAAGAAAGGGATTAAAATAGACCCAAAAATATTTGAGGGAATATTGCAGATTAGCCACCCAAGAAACATCAAGGAATTGAAGTCCTTTAATGGGAAGATTAATTTCTTAGGGAGGTTTATACCCAACCTAGCAGAACTCCTTAGAAACATGACAAATATGCTTAAAAAAGAAGTAGGAGTTAAATGGACTCCAGAAGCCAAGAAGTCCTTTGAATTGGTAAAACATGTACTCACTCGGGCACCAGTTCTAATCAGCCCTGATTTTACAAAATATTTCCTTATATTCTCATTTGCATCAGAAAATACTATGGCTACTGTCCTATTGCAGAAAAATCCAGAGGGACAAGAGTAGCCAATTTATTTTTTTAGCAAGGCATTAAGAGATGCACCTCTGAAATATAATATCATGGAAAAACATGCCTATTCTTTGATAAAAGCCTTAAAGGATTTAAGAGTTTATATTTTACATTCCCATATTATTGCCTTTGTGCCTAACATAGTGGTTAAAGAACATTTTTTCACACGATCCAGATGGAAAGAGAGGCAAGTGGATTGCTGTGATACTAGAGTATGATTTGGAAATAAAACCCACTAAAATCATCAAGGGTCAAGGCTTAGCACAATTAATGGCTGAATATAACTTACAAGCCCTTAACATTAATATGGTAGATGCTTTGGATGAACAGGAAGGATTACCAGCTCTCATTATTGAAGAACAGTTCCAAAACTCACCTTGGTATGCTGACATCTTGTATGTGCTTGTAAATCTTAATGCTCCTCCTGATTTATCAAAGACAAAGGCAAGGTTTTTAAAGTTTAAAGCTGGAAATTATTGCATTTTAAATGAATGTTTATATTGGAAAAATGCCAATGGTTTATTGCTTAAATTTTTGTCTGAAGTTGATGCAGATAGAATCAAGCATGAGTTTCATGAAGGAGAGTGTGGAGGCCATCTCTACTGGAAAACTACTACCAATAAAATACTTAGAGCTGACTATTACTGACCCATCCTCTTCCAAGATGTCCAAAAAATGATAGTTTCCTGCCACAAATGCCAAATATTTGAGGGAAAAATAAAACTCCTTCCTTTACCTTTACAACCAATCACTGTTGAAGCTCCTTTTAAACAGTGGGTCCGAGACTTCATAGGGGAAATCCATCCTGCTTCATCTGCCCAACATAGATGGATACTCACAGCCACTGATTATTTCACCAAATGGATAGAATCCATCCCTTCTAGGAATTCCACAAACTCAGTCATCATAAAATTCCTTGAAGACCATATCTTATCTAGATTTGGCTGCCCTAGGAAAATTATCACTGACAATGCTGCTTCATTTGGTTCCAAAGAGATGATTGATTTTTTCCACAGGTATCAGATTGCACTTGGTCATTCTACTGCTTATTACCCTCAAGGTAATGGGCTGGAAGAATCATAAAATAAGATTTTGGTGACCATCATCAAGAAGCTGCTAGAAGAAAATAAAAAATCATGGCATAACAAGTTAGTGCATGCTTTGTGGGCAGATAGGTTGAAAACAAAGAAATCCATTGGAATGTCTCCCTATCAACTTGTCTATGGAGAAGATGCAGTTTTCCCTACTAGTTTGGGGGTACCAGTGATAAAATTGGTCCAAGAAATACAATCAGAAGAAGACAACATGGTAAGGAGGATCAATCAGACCATACATCCCCAGCAAAAAAGGGAAGAAGTCTACAACAAAGCTCAGAAAGTGCAAGAGAACATCAAAAAGTTGTTTGATAAAAGGACAAAGGCCTGCGATTTCAAAATTGGGGACAAGGTACTCAAATGGGACTCTAGAAGAGAAGATAAAGGTAAGCATGGCAAGTTTGAAAGTTTATGGCAAGGCCCTTACATCATTCAATCTGCTATTGGTCCCAAAGCATTCTCTCTGCAAGAATTGGATGGTACAGATCTGTTTGGGGGTCAGTCAATGGAAAGATGCTCAAGCATTATTACTGTTGAAGTTGAGTTTAAATTTTTCTCCTCCTTTGTAAATACCAATGCTTTGTTTTGTTTGGAAAAGGAAAAATAAAAAAAATATAAGAAGAAAGGTTCAGACAAGCTCAAATCTTGAACCTATGAAGTTCCAAAAGAATGGCTCAAATCAGATCAAAACCTGAGCCAGAGAAAGTGAAAGGTTGGTTCTAACATGCTCAAAAATTGAACCAGCAAAGAAAAGGAGAAGAAAACAGCTCAAACAGGGTCAAAATTAGAGCTGAAATGAAGAAAGGAAGGATGCTCTTAATTTTCAGAATTTCAAAGCCTTCACAATTTTGTTTCAGTTTTCTGCAAAGTTTAGTTCATGTGAAGCTTGTCTTTATGCCATGGACCCACAGCAAATCAGACAGTCTAATCCTGGTTTGTCTATATTTATATTTCTGTTTTAGAATATAGAGAATGAAAATCTGACAGACAGTTTAATCCTGGCAGATATTAGTTTAGATAGAGAAGCTATGAGTCCAATTGTTTAATCTAGTCTCATGGAGGAATAAGGGTAGAATTAGATTAGTTTTTTCTTTCAATAAAAAATGATGATGTGAAAGGTCTACAAGTCTAAATGCACCTTGAAGAAAAAATGTTAGGACAGTATGATGGGTAGGTAGATTGTTTGGGGAAGTATTGCTGCTGATATAATATCCATCATGTTTTTAACAGCTGATCAAAAAATAAAAAGATGGTCAAGTACCAGGCATCTGGCCTACTTCCAAAGATTATTTCTTAGATTCTTGACATCTTCAATAATATTCCATCCCCATGTGGAGCCACTGTTAGCCACCTATAATATTTTGTCAAAGCAAACAGGTGGCTAAATATGTTTCTGAGCCTTCAAGAGAAACATTTCCTTTGTAAATCTATCATTCTTGAAGCCTCCATGTGTCTTCTATCCTTAAAGAATCTTCACTGTTGTTTCCATTAATGAACCCTGCTGTTTATGAAAGAAAATGTTTTCAAAGGCCTCCATTTTCCCCATTTTCCCTCATTCATACTTCATTTTCCTTCATTCCCTTCATAAATTCCCCTTGATAAGGTTTAAAACCTCCTTTTTAATCTTACCGGAACCCGCAAAACCCTTCAAAAACCTTTATTTTGGCCTAAAAACCGTCATTTTTCTATAAAGGCCTTAAGCCCCTTTTGGCCTTAAGCCCCAACCCCTTTTCCGCATATGACCCGCGCTGTGACCGGCGCGAAGCGCTCATCGCATCGCAAATATTCATCGCATCGAAAAATAAATTTTACTTGTTTTACATGGTTATTTGCTTCCCGCCGATGCGGTCTCGTAATCAATTCTCCACCATTGATCTAATCTGCTACGCCCAGATCTAACGGCCCATATTGCTTCCCATTCACAAACCCGCCATTCCTCCTTTTTATTCATCGTTAAATCTCCCCCGTCGATCTAGTTTTCAGATCAACGGCTCTCGCTTCATTGCAAATCGACAATCGCATTTTTCCCTTTTGTCCCTTCCTTTCCCTCCTCCAATGCCGATCCCTTGATTTAATCTCAGCCATCGAATCCACAAGAACCGATGGCTAATATTCAATCGCGCTTTTCTCATGACCCCATTGCCCAATGGACTTGTATTCTCTATGAATTGTCTCCCTATTGCCAAAAAATCTTTCTCTACTCATTCCTTTACATTCATATAACCATTCTTTCATGTTTCCCAACCAAACAAACAAAACAAAAAAATAACCCTTGTACTCCATAACTAGCCTAATACCTTAAATTGAACCTCAAAGACATACATTTCTTTTCTTTTATAGAGAGATCCCTCTCTGGATCCAGGAGGGCTAGATCCTGAGATCCCAAATTGGTTTGATGTTTTCTTGTCATTTGGTATTGCCAAATCGGCCAAATCATAGGAACCACAACACAAGGAACCAGTCCTAAGGGCTACAAAGGAAAAGGCCACCTCAACTCCATCAGATGCTCATTGAAGAATTTCTAGGAATGATTAGTGAGTTTTGTGAAGTTTTTGAGAACTTAGAAGACAACACTATTTACTTTTTTTTAAGCAGCCCTAAAACCTAGGAGTTTGGCAAGGTGGACAAAGATGATCACATGGTGACAAAGAAGCCTCCATCAGCATAGCATATGGTCTCAAAAGGTTTTCAAACTCCCTTCTAGGGTTTGGCAAAAAAGGCATTAACTCCCTACACCAAGGAAAGAAAGAGGATGAAGAGTATCAACAAAAGTGTCAAAAATATCAGTTCAAGGGTCTGGTTTCTCAAAGCAAATAGTCAGAAGTAGTTTCAAATTGTCAAAAAGGTGAAATCAAAGGTTTTAAAAGAAGATAAAAAGAGACAGAAATATCAGTTCAAGGCTTGTCTTCTTAAACAAAGGACACAAACATATTCAAATAAGTCAAGGAGGCAAACATGAGGGGATAAATTGCCAAAGGAGGCAGTTGTGGCAAACATGGATCATTACTGATGAAATGAGTTGTCCAACTTCAAAAGAGACAGTCATCAAAGGAAGAAATTGTGTAGGCACTTACAAGAACGGAAGTGGCCAGTAAAAGAACACAAATGGTTAGAAGCCTCACCTCCCTCACTAACATGCATCATTTGCAAACTAGGAATATATATGTAGCTTGTTTAAGAGAAAGGAATCCTCCAAAATTTTCTTTATCAAGGTATATTCTGCAAAAAGTTAGGTTAGCCATAAAATGACATTTCTGCAGGACTGTCAAAATATCTAACTATAGGAAAATTGGTGAGGGCAAACAAACCAAGTGTTTTTCACAATGACTGCCCACATAAAAACTAAAAGGGTTTTTTATGCTTGATATTAGGGTTTACATACTGAGAGGTTGTTCATTGTTTAAAAATAAAGCCTGATAAAATGACAGTCATAGGAGATGTGTCAAAGGATCACCCAAATCTGTTGTTTGCAATTATAAGCATCACAAAGAGGTTCTCTTTTCAAATTGGTTTAAACGCACATGTTTTAACTTATTTAAAGGGTTGGTGAGCATAAGAGAGACATCAAAAGGCTCTCGTCCCCTGCAAAAAAGAAGCAAACCATTGGAGAACTTTTGAGGGCTATTTTTGTGCAAGTTTGAAAAATTTTGCAGGCGCTGCGCACCGAGGCCAGCACTACGCACCTGGCCCTCGGTGCTATGCACAGACATGGTAGCCTCAATGTTATTTAACACTACACTACACACCTATTTCCCACTGCTACGCACCTAGGCAGGCACTAACAGGCCCAGAATGGCCCAACTACCCACCTACACGTCGACACTGTGCTCCGACAGGCCCGACAAGCCCGAACTGACCTGATCGAGCAGTCATGCAGGTGCCTTAGCCTAAAGATACTCAGTGCACATAACCCTCCTCCTAAAAACTATAAATTTTTCCAAGAATTTTTCGTTTGGCCCTCATTTGCAAAATTTTCCCTTACATCACTCATTGCCATCCTTTGACCTAAAGGCTCTCAAACATAATTTAAGAATCCTTTGCCTCTAAACTAGCCACCATGTCTAAAGAATAATCAATGATTCAAAGACAAATATAAAAGAGGAACAAGGAGATGACAACAGCTTGGAAGAGGCAGAGTTTAATAAGGAAAACCAATAGAAAGACAGAATGACTAAAGGTGATAAAGGTAAAGGAACCAAGAAAGATGTTGAGGAAATGAAAAATCAGACACTAACAAGTGATGAGGCTGAAATAGAAAATGAAGAGGCAGGAAGTAATGAAGATAAAAGTACTGATGAGACAGACCATGATGAGCAAGGGAATAGTCATGAGATTCATATCAGCTGTCATCACTATCATGACACTAATCAGCTTCTGAATGACCAAGGAATCCATAGTAACAGTGCAGAAAGTGACAGAGAAGAGGAAATTTATGAAAAACAGAGCCAAAGTGAAGCAAGTGGGGAGGGTAGTGATCAGTTTGAGAGCCAAGAAGATAGTAAAGCAAGTATATAAGGTGATGGTAAGTTTGAAGGCCTAAGTAAGAAACAGGTAAAAGTAAGACAAAAGTTACAAGTGTGAACTCCAATGAAGGAGATAGCAGTGCCAGAAAGAAAGAATTCATTGAAAATTAAAGCACTCAAGGAGAGTAAAATACCAGAAAACTTGGAGACATAACTCAAGATTTTTCATAGGCTTATCTAAACCCTTGAAGGACCTCTCCACCAAGTTTGAGGCAAATTGGACAAATTTTGGTTTTTTCCAAATTTTTACCCCTAGGAGCGCATCACACACAAACTTGGTGCATCATCAGCTCTAAAATTTTTCATTTTTGGATTTCTCACATCACTAATAGTCTTCTCACCAATTTTCAAATCATTTGGAGCATTTTTACCCCCTCAAAATGTCAACAAACATCAAAAAGTTGACCTTTCTGCCTCATTTTTAGACCAGGCGCTGCGCACAGAGAAGTGTTGGGAGATTTTATTTTTGGATAGGAAAATGGCATCCACTCAGCACAACTCAAAATTCCTAGAAATTAGACTCACCAAGCTTTCCAACGTGCCATCACGGAGCCAAATCCGGTGTTAGGAAGGGGTCCAAAACTCAGCTGCAAGAGACCCCATTTTCTGCTGAGTGGCGCTACGCACAGAGGCTGCCTAGTGTGTTTTGGACCAAAAGTCAACAAAACACACTCTTTTATTGCAAGTAGATATTTTTGATTTTTTTGAGGAAAATTAAGCTAGAATTAGGTGCAAATAGTTATTTTATCATTTATTTCTTGGGATATTATGTGCCTTGGGCCTTGCATGGTCTCTTGGCCATAAATGATATTTATGACCATATTTGACATTTTCCTACCACATTTAGGGTTTTAGTCCTCACTTTCTCCATAAATAGAGCAGAGGCCCCTATGTATTTTGTTGGCATTCGATGAGATTGAAGAGAAATATACAAGGTTTCATGAGCTTAGAGAAGAAAATGGTTTTGTGAAGTGGATGAATGGCTTGTTTTCTTAGATGATGGAGAAGCTTGTTTGCAGGATTCCATAGCTTGGTGAATGGTGATGTTTTCCTAATTTGTCTATTGTTTTCTTTTTTTTCATTATGTTTCATGCTTCTTAGCTGCTATTAAACAGAAAATTATAGGTTGAGACATGTTCTTTGAGGCACCTCAGTCCTCCTATTTGTTATAGCCTCTATGTTTTCTCTTTTGGCCATCTTAAGGAATTATTTACTGCTCCTTAGGTCCACCAAAAATTGTTTTTGTTTCATGCATGGTTATTATGTTAGCTTACAAGTAAGATTTATGGTATGCCCTACTTATTTGAAGTTCTCAAAACCCTATCTTGAAGCCTTTCTGTGGAATATTGATTGATTAGGTTAAGATAAAGAGGTCTCGTTTGATCTTGCCCTTTGTCCATGCTTGTCAACTTGTTTCAGAGTTCCCAATAGCTTGAAATATGATGTTTAGGAGTTCCCTCTTCATAAATTAAGTTATTTGTTTAAATCTTGTATGTTTCCCAAAATCTGAAGGTGAATTTATAAAGTTAGGAGTTCTAATGCTTCTATGTCTCACTAGAATGTTTATCTTATATGCTTATCAGTTTGAGTATTGTTCATAGAGATAAATGGTTTGCCCTACCTCATGAGTTATGCTTCAGATTATATATGTGTAATACCTCTTAGTATTTTCCCCAACTTAATGTTCATTACACCATCATACATCACTGTAAGGATCCATTTACCTTGCTAAATCAGCCCTGCAATACACTCTGTTTCATCATTTAGACACTCTTGACTTTCACTTGACTCCATGGCCCAATGGCTTTGACATCCTCTCATTCCTCTTATTACATTTGACCATCTTATCCATCCAAAACAATAAAAAACCCTACACCTAATAACTAGCCTAAAATCAAAACCCTAGAGGAAAAAGAACACATCCTTTGCACCCAATAGAGAGATAGCTCTCTGAGTCCAGGAAGGCTAGGTCCTAGGACTCCAAAGATTGGTTCCATGTTAACCTGTCATTTGGCCTGCCAATCTGCCAAATCACGGGACACTAGCATTCTGGCAATCACGATGGGACCTTCTGAGTATATAGTTGCTTAGAAAACCCCTATAGACTCTTTTGAACCTTCTATTGAGCTTAGAAAATTGACTGATAGTATCTAGTGGCTCATCTACTACCTCATCAACACACTAACACAATGATGATCATGGTGGACCTTCTGAGTTAGTGACAAACTAAGTTACCCTTAGAACTTCAAATATCGTCATTAAAGTCATTAAGAACACACACTATCAGCCAAATAGTAGACTCTATTTGCTTTATCATCCTAGCAAAATGATGACTCAGTTATAGGAAACTCTCACAAACTTTAAGAGACTCAGAAAACCCTAAAAATCCCTTAGATTGGTTTTTATTACTTATTGGTGGTGGACCATAATACATTTTACCTTCAAAAAAGCTAAAAATTTCCACCTGGCAACTCCACTAGCCTCCAATAGGCCTATTACTTCATTAGCACTCATTTGAATTCTTAGAGTTGTTTCACACCAATCCTAAGAAGTTGATGAACCCATTCATATATTGTATAAATACCAAGCATTAAGAGAGGTCAGCCTTAGAAAACAGTTCTAAAAACTTTTAGCCTCTCTGAATTTTGAAAATTGAAATCTGGCTTCACATAGGATCAATACGAGATCTCATCCGGACCCAAACCCTACCAACATAGTTGATGACCAAAAGAATATTTTGTGGCAAACTTCTAGATCTGGAAACTTAACCACTGTTAGGACCATCCATAGAACAAGCTATGTACCTGAAAATCTCACAGCTTTGCAAGGTCCCCAGTTTGAATTGCACCATACTAGGAACCTCTTCAGAAACAGGTCTCAAACTGATATTGACCAAACTGAACTTGAACCCTTATATTTGCACTAGAGTTTGAGAAGAGAAGCCTCTCCTTCCACACCACCTGAATTTTAGCTTCTCCATCACTTCAACTCTTTCCATACCAAGTCTACTCAAAATCAGTTTGTTGGTCTAAGTACTTCCACCACACCCATCCATACCACCACTGTGCAAACATCTACACTTAATCCTACACCCCCTTTCACAAACCCACCTCTTGTAAACCCTCAATCTCCCATAATGGCAGCTTGGTATGCACCTTTGGTCTTACCCCAACCCCTAATACCTTTACCAAATGACTATCAATCTAAGATCCTTCATTTCACCGGGGTTGAATCAATCATTGCCCAACAACATGTAGATAGAATCAATGATTCTTTTAATTACATGGAGATAGAGGAAGAAACCCTTAAGATGAGAATATTTGCACAAAGCCTAGGAGGAGAGGCCAAAAAATGGTTTAAAGCATTAAATCCTAATTCAATACATGACCTCCCTTCCCTCTACCAAACATTTATAAACAAGTGGGAAGTCAAGAAAAACCCCCTCCAGATCCTGTCTGAATATAATAATCTCAAAAGGAATGTATGGGAGAGTGTGCAAGACTATTGCACCAGGTTTAACAGTGTTTACAACTCCCTCCCACCTCACATGAAACCTCCACTAAGCCTAGCACTAGTAAAATTCCCTGAAGGTTTTGATCCTAACATGACTTTCCAATTAAGACAAAGAGACTCTAAAACCTTGGAATAAATGAAAAAGGAAACTATTAGTGCAGAGGTAAACCTAATTGAAAAGAGAGCTAGGTTGAAATTAGAAAGGAGGGTAACCTACAAGGATGAGACCATGCCCTCAACCTCCTCTGCTGATACCAAAATAGAAAGCCTAATGAGGACTTTGGACAGGATGATAGAAAATATAAACTTAAATGAGAGGACCCCTCCTAGGGACAACCAAGTCAACTCCCAAAACCGAAACAGAACTCAAAACTTTAGAAGAGATACCCCTCAAATCAAACAAAGGGAAAATGAACAACAAATCAAACCTCCCTTTCAACAAAATTGTGTAGATGAAGATGAAGGAGAAATTATAAAACCTGATGAAAGCCATATAAATCTAATAGGTTCTAATAATTAAGAGGATTTTTTTCCCACTAAAGAATAACAATGTTTCTTCTCTTCAGATCAAACTGACACAAACTATGAGGAATCTGAAGACTACCGCTTGGGGGTTTGAAAATGCCATCATGGAAATCCATAAACAATATGACCTTAGGAGCAAAAAGTATCTAGATTAAACCAAGAAATGCCAAATAGAGGTTGTTGTTTGGAAAGTACCTAAAAGCACCCCTAATAAAACAACAGAAAATTTTGACACTATAGTTAAGAAAGCTAAAGCAAACAAAGTGAAAATCAACCAGCCAAACAATGACCTTAGCTGCCCAAGTACCTCCACCAACGACCCTAAGAAAACCATTCTAGCTAAAACTCCAAATCAAGATCAACTAATCAAGAATGTAGAGAAGATCATGGTTGATAAAGCTGATGTTAATGTGTCCAAAACATTAGTACCTTTTAGTTTTGAGGGAGATATTTCCAAAATTAAGATAAATATGCCCCTCATTGAACTAGTTACTCAACCCATATATAGATCTCAGATATTGAAGGTACTAAACATAGGCAATGATGCTGACACTTTATACTTGGATGATGACACACCTGAGTTCTTATTTGGACCCAAAATAGAAGAAAAGTATCAGGAAGGAGCCATTCCACCTTTCTATATCAACCTAAACATACATGACAAAATCTTACATAATGCCATGCTGAATTTCAGTGCCTCTCACAATCTCATGCCCAAAGTTGTGATGGAGATATTAGGCCTAGAAATAAATAAACCTTACAAATACCTATACTCCTTCAATTCTAGTAGGGTCAAATGTTTGGGCCTCATCAAGGAACTTTGTGTTAACCTAGCACAAGTCCCTGCAAAGAATCTAGTCATGGACATAGTAGTGGCAGATATTCCTCCCAAGTATGGCATCCTCTTATCTAGATCCTAGGGAGCCAAGCTTCAGGGGAACCTTCAACTAGATATTTCCTATGCAACCATCCCTGTTTTCAACCAGCCAAGAAGGTTATATCGAGAATCACATATGAAATATATGGTTAGAAATCAAGACAGACCAGACAACACTCCTCTCTATTATATTCACTTAGATCTTGATTCTTTCATTCTATATAATGAGGAAGAAAATGTTGAGCAGGTGTATGAAGTTGAAACACATCAAGACACACTACAACAATCAAATCATTCCTTACATAGAGAACTCAGTATTCAGACCTTTAGCAATCTTGAACAAACACATCATGACAAAATCAAACTTGACTCTCTAAAGACTAACAATGAAACCTTAAAATCAATGGTCAGTTTGAAATCTAGATCAGGCTGATAAAAGGGAGGTAAAACATCAGAAACCCAACCCTTCCCTTTTACCTATCCCAAAATACTAAGATGCCCTCATAGAACAAAAATCCTAAGTGATTTTTGTAATGTTCCAAAAATGGATTTCTCAGCCAAACATGCCTGGAAAACGCATTTTTTAGGGATTTGAGCTTCAAATATCATAAAAAGTGTTTATAAACACTCATAAATCAATTAAAAATTCTGCAGAAACCTTTACTCAGCTTTTATGGGCAGAAGGTGGGGAAAAGTGAGGATTTTGGCCCTAAAATGAGTATAATCAGCAATCTGCATAAAAATAAGAGTCATGGCTCTGGGATATGTTATATTAGGTCAATATGGATCTACATGTCTAATTTCAGCAAAAACAATTCGTTTTTCTAAGTTAAACAGTTCGTCCTTCCCGACTAGTCAAGAAAAACCCTGATTTCCCATGACTTGGAAGATGCAGAAATTTACTGAAGCAAGGGAAGCATATTTTATAAATGTATAAGATGTAAAACAGTATGAAAAATCATAAAATGAGTTTAGTAACATGGCATAGTCATTAAGAAATGTTAAACAACATTTTTACATAGAAAATCCCTCAAGATTGAGGTGTTGCAACACAAGAGAATGACCCAGAAACCCTTCAGCATTATTTACAGGAGGCTGAAGCTCATTTTATTATATTACAGATATAAAACTGATAAATACATGAAAACATAGATCTATAACAAATCAAAATTCCCAAAGGGTTCTTTAATACATTCCCCTTGGGGATTTCAGCAATACATGAAAATGTCGGAGCAGATCTGAGTTTTACTACAGCAGATCTGCAGAATGATTCAGAATTTCTGAAGAAAAAACTTCAGTGAATGTATCAGATCATAAATATACTTGGATTGGTTGGCCAATCCAAGGATCACCCTTGATGCAAGGAGGCTTCCTTCACATCATATATTTAGCTCCAAAATGATGCCAAAAACCCTGCAATGCTGCTCCTTCAGCAATAACGTAGATCTGGGGAAGGAACTGCGTAGTATACCTTGAAGAACACATTAGCCTAATGCCAATATCTGAAATGAAGCTCAAATCATTTAATACGGCTCTCCAATGGATTAGAACCCTCCTCCACTGAAAAGAAGTACTGAAATGCTTTAGATCTGAAACGATCTAAACTCCACTTGCTGCAGCTTACAAAAGAAATCAAACCCTCAACAGGATCTGAATTGCAGTTGGAAGTATAAGCTTGGCCAAATTCCAGATAGTGGATCAATGCAACACATCCTCCTCCAAAGAGCTACTCCATGGAAGGAGAGAGGATTCCTAAACAGGAAACCCTCTTCCCTTTGGCAAACCAGCCAAGAGAACTCGAGTTGCTCAAGCAACCACAAATCATCAACAACCCTTCCTTGAGTCCTCTCCTTCCCTTTTATAAAATGAGGAAGTGCAAAACCCTAAACCACTTCACTTGAATTATCTCCTTTCACATTTAGAAGATCCTTCTAGAACTACGCAAATAACTTAGGAGGTTCAATGCACCTGGACTGTCTTGTGATTTGGTCTGGTTGACCCAGTCAAATAACTCAGCCATGTTCATACACAAGTGGTTTTTTATGCAAATTTCTCATATTTATTCCTGTTCACATTGAGCATGTATTTATTTTTAGATCTAAGGAGTGTTGCATGTCCTCCATTAGTCTATTATTCATAAACATGAAAAATAAAACAAAATTCTCATGTTCCAATTAGCTTAGCTAATTTAGGAACATTACAGTCCTCCCCTCCCAAATGTTGCTTTTCCTCAAGAAAATGCAAGGATAGAATTGAAAAAATGTCTCCTCCTCCTGCTGTAGCATCCCCCTATGATGAAATTCTCAAAATAATGAGATGTTGTGTCAACAATGAATCTCCATATTGCCCCTCCCAAGCATGCAAGTTAGCTGAATAGCTATCAACATGAAACTGTCAAATACTCAAGAAGGAAATAAGGTGCTGCCTAGAGGCTCCCTTGAGGCATGGAATTTGAAGTGTATTGGGAAATATCATCCCTATGTGAGTTCTCCGCCCTCAAGCAATCATCCACCAAAAATGAGTCACCTCATGACATGGCAACTATATGAAAATGATCCTCCACCTTGAGCTCCTGCAACATAGGTGGGCTGAAATTCTCCACATGGTAGACAAGATAGCCTACCCCATGTTGTTCTCCTCTCCAGTTAAGATAAGTGTAGAGTGAAAATTGATCTTGGGCTGCAAGGACATTGCCCTCAAGTGGAATCATGAGGATTAACTCTACAAAGTTCCTCCCTCCAACGCTGTAAAACCAATCAGCCCAAAATGTCTCATATGTGATGGATAGAAGAGTATCACCATGAGGTACTCCATCACACACATGGATCACCTCCAAAAGAAACAAGTGTTTGGCTATGGTGGCCACAATTTTTCCCGTGTTCCCATTAGAACATGTGCTGTAGAAAATGTGGGAATCTCCTTCCCAAAAGGACACACTCATCTTATGTATCTCTTTCTCAATCATGCTCTCAAAAGACATAATGGAAATATCAAAAAAGAAAACATGATCATCATCATAATGAGGGAAATACTGAAGGTTCTATGTGATGCAAGAGATTACCAATAGTCCCCCAAATCCTCACAGCTCAGTCTTCTCAATTGCTGCTTAAGAAGAGTATATGGAAAATTTCCTCATGTAACATGGTTAATCATATGAATAAAGAATCCACATGTAAGTAAAACATCTTTGCCCAAGGCCACATAATATATGGCTATCTCCATCATGCAATTTGGCCCAATGAAGTTCATGGAGCTCAATAAATAGCTTGCCCTCTTGTGGAGCAATGCACTACCAAGAGATGGTAAGAGGATACAAGAAAAAGATCTCACCATATGTTGGAAGCAAGAAGATACATGGACTCATGAATGAATCCTCAATAATAATTTGGCACACTCCCATGAAGGGGGATGAACCAAGTGCTGCATGAAATTCCTTCTCCTCCTGCTTGGAAACCCAAGTCAAGAAAAGCACACCACAGTAATAGATGTCTCCATCTACCACTTCATCTTCTTCACGTCCTCTTTGCTCACCAAGTGCATCAAATGAGAAGTGATCCTGGGAATACTCCATCAATAAATTCTAGCTCCACAGTGACAGTGTTGTTGGCCTATGTAAATAGGCTCCCATCAACAAACAACTCCAATCTTTGACATGAAGAATGTCAAAGGCATCTCCCATAATGCTGCTACAAATGAGAAGTCATCCCCATGAAGAAAGTTCTTCCTAAACATCTAAGACCAAGGAGTGACCCCCTTGCACCATGATAGTGCCATCTTCTACTCCTACAACATTATGAAGACGGTGACAGCAAATCTTCCCTTGCTCTCTCAAGAGCATCCCAAGCAAAAAAATCCTTTGCTTCTTTCTCATACTTCCATCATCCCATCCATGTAGTTACAACCTGGTGCTTGACATGAAAAATGTTATGCCAACACAATGTGCCCATACTCTTTGCTGCTCCATGATGCAAGTATCCTGCCACATACCCTTAGAAAGAGTGTGATGATCAAACTCTTCCAAGAGCAGCTAGTGCAGGCAAGCCTCATGCTGCCTGGTATCAAAATTTTGCAAGTGGCTTTCTAGCCTCTTGCTCTCCATCCTCCATCTTGGTACACCTCCCATGGGGGCTACCATCATCCCAAATAATATTTCCACATTTCATGGGATCTTGAAATGAAATCTTCCCAAGGATCAATTTTACCCTATGAGATCAAAATAGGTGGTAGGAAAAAACCTCCCATCATGATGTGCATGGCTCAAGAAATGTCCAACACAGTCATGAGAGATGTTATCCATCTAAAGATGTCCCCCATCTAATATCTGCTCCTGTGAGAAGGGAAGATCCTCCTCAAACTGTTGAAGAACTTTGCACTCCATGATGTGCTGAACTGCACCTCCAATGAATTCTTCTCATGAGGTCTCTGCCTCATGCATGACCTTCCAAAACCAAAGGGCCTTGGATTTGCTGCAAGTAGAAGTTTCTCTTTGAGGAAGGGTGTGCTCATTGAGAAAGAGTCATCCAGAAGGGAGAAAGGGTTTCTAACTCCAAGATGTCTACCATCCATCATTCCATCCTTTATTACTTCATGAATGAGGCTTCCATGTGAATGCTCTAATTAGGAATGGTTCCTCTCTTCTTCCTCACTGCTTTGGCACAGCGTAGTGTAATTTGTTGCTCTAAATCAGTAGCATGCAAAGATGTAGATATTCTTCATACAATGTGCTGAAATGACAATAGATGAATCTTTAATCATACCTCGGTGAGATGTAGAAGCAAGAGATTCTTCTACAACTATGTAGTCTTCCTTCATTATTGAACATGAAGGCTGCTCTTCCAAGGTTGTGCCAGCGCTGGTACAAGTCTCCACCTTCTCAATCTCCTTGAGATCTTCCTCAATACCCTTGAGGGCCTGGAAAAGGAGCAAATAGATCTCCTCTTCTCTCATTCTTCCAAGTGGTGGAGCCATGCTTTTGTTTCTTTTCTTTATATAGATCTCCTTATTTTTGAGGATAGGAAGTGCATGGATCTTTCCCTCCTTATTGAAACCTTCTGCAGGGCTCACTGCAACTTTCTGCTTCTTGAAACCCTCTAGGAGTTTCATTTTCTTCCTCCTTCTTTATTCTGTCTAACCTCTTTGAAGAGGCTCTTCCTGGATCTGAAATGTGATGAGGTAAAACTCATATTTTTCAGCTCTCTGATCTCTATCTCTTCTCTTCTCTGATACTAATGTAAAATTCCCTCTTCAGGAGTGTCAAGATTCTATTCCAGAGATTGACTGCAGGGGCATTTACTGGATATGTCACCTTTGAGAAAATGATGAGATCCAGAGGCTACCTGGCCATATTTAGACTCTATATATAGATCTTAAAATATTCCTACTTCAGTGATTCAGCACTTTTTCTTGAAGCCACAGGCTGAGCCAAAGATCATGCTCTGATACCACTGTAATGTTCCAAAAATGGATTTCTCAGCCATACATGCTTGGAAAACGAATTTTTCAGGGATGTGAGCTTTATATATCATAAAAAGTGTTTATAAACACTTAGAAACCAATTAAAAATGCTGCAACAACCTTTACTCAGCTTTTATGGGCAGAAAGGTGGGGAAACGTGAGGATTTTGGCCCTAAAATGAGTATAATCAGAAATATGCGTAACAATAAGGGTCATGGCTCTAGGATATGTTATTTTAGGTCAATAGGGATCTACATGTCGAATTTTAGCAAAAAAAAATTCGTTTTTATAAGTTAAACAGTTCCTCCTTCCCGACTAGTCAAGAAAAACCCTGATTTCCCATGACTTGGAAGATGCAAAAATTTACTGAAGCAAGGGAAGCGTATTTTCTGAAGGTATAAGATGTAAAAAATTATGAAAAATCATATAATGAGTTTAGGAACATTGCATAGGCATTAATAAAGGTTAAGCAATCGTGTTACATAGAAAATCCCTCAAGATTGAGGTGCTGCAACACAAGAGAATGACCCAAAAACCCTTCAGTGTTATTTACAATAGGTTTAAGCTTCTTTTATTATATTATAGATATTAAACTAATAAATACATGAAAATAGAGATCTATAACAAATAAAAATGCCCAAAGGGCTCTTTATTACATTCCCCTTGGGGATTTCAGAAATACATGAAAATGCCAGAGCAGATCTGAGTTTTACTACGGAAGATCTGTAGAATCATTCAGAATTTCTGAAGAAAAAAATTCAATGAATGTATCATATCAGAAATAGACTTGGATTGGTTGGCCAATCCAAGGAGGCTTCCTTCACATCAGAGATCTAGCTCCAAAATGATGCCAAAAACCCTGCAATGATGTTCCTTCAGCAATAACGTAGATCTGGGGAAGGAAATATGCATTATACCATGAAGAACACATTGGCTTGATGCCAAGATCTGAAATTAAGCTCAAATCATTCAATACAGCTCTCCAATGGATTAGAACCCTCCTCCACTGAAAAGAAGTACTGAAATGCTTTAGATCTGAAAAGATCTAAACTCCACTTGTTGCAGATTACAAAAGAAATCAAACCCTCAACAAGATCTGCATTGCAGTTGGAAGTATAAGCTTGGCCAAATGCCGGATAGTGGATCAATGCAACACATCCTCCTCCAAAGAGCTACTCCATGGAAGGAGAGAGGATTCCTAAATAGGAAACCCTCTTCCCTTTGGCTAACCAGCCAAGAGAACTTGAGTTGCTCAAGCAACCACAAATCATCAACAACCCTTCCTTGAGTCCTCTCCTTCCCTTTTATAAGATGAGGAAGTGAAAAACCCTAAACCACTTCACTTGAATTATCCCCTTTCACATTTAGAAGATCCTTCTAGAACTGTGCAAATCACTTAGGAGGTTCAATGCACCTGGACTGTCTTGTGATTTGGTCCTGTTGACCCAGTCAAATAACTCAGCCCTGTTCATACACAAGTGGTTTTTTATGCCACTAGCTCATATTTAATCCTGTTCACATTGAGAATGTATATATTTTTAGATCTAAGGAGTGTTGCATGTCCTCCATTAGTCTATTATTCATAAACATGAAAAATAAAACAAAATTCTAATGTTCCAATTAGCTTAGCTAATTTAGGAACATTACAATCCTAGATAAAGAAATCTTATGTTCTTACCTTATCTGGACACCTTATTATCGGAGAGTCTTGTTCCTCCTGAAAATTTGTTGACCCTCACTGATGTGGCCATCAATTCTAAAGGGATGTCTATTGAAATTTATATAGAGGGATACAATATAGGCAGTCTAAGAACACCCAAGGTGATTAACTTATCCAAAACCTTTCCATTACACACAAAAATCAAATACTTGAGGTTATGCAAGAAATTTCAGGATGCTCTTGTTTATAGAAGTAAAAGTTCAAAACCTGATGACATAGATATTGTTCCAAAGAGACCTCCTTCCAAGAAGAACTATGAAACCTTTGGAAAAATCCTATTACTAACTAATAAATCCAAAGGATGCAGACCGTGTATGGATTTTAGACACTTAGGAAAACCTTCCATGGAATACAAACACCCTTTTCCCAAGATAAGTTACCCTATGCCAAAAATATAAATTTCTAACAATGTGACTTTGATTGGTAGTGTTTCAGGTTTTCATGAGATGATACCACTACAAATCAATCAACACAAAGACATTTTTAAAGTTCCTTGGGATGACTACATGCTTGACCAAATTTTTCCTGGAATAAGGAAAGCTAAAGACACCTTCCAAGAGGCTACAACTCCTATTACCAACTTTTTTACTATGATTTACATTGATGACTTTGTCATTAGTTTAGGAGCTGATGAAGATGGCCTTTTTCACCTAGACATTTTCTTTCACAGAAACAAGGTTTGGGAACAAAACTCAAAGAGGGAATGCAAAGGAGAACTTGGCATATTTGAAAATTCTTGGCAGAAATCTTGCACCATGCCCCCAAAAATAGATAGTCATGTTCCTTATCTGCAAGAACTGAATGAAAAAGGGTTGGTAGATGATCTTGGGGAAGACAGGGTAATCAAATACCATGACCATCTAGAGTCTTAGTTATAATTTCTCATTCATTGTACATATCACTATTTGATGAAAAGATATTGAGAGAAATCACACAAAAAAAAAAAAATACAAAATAGATAAATGGAAAAGAGGGCAGATTTGAAAAGAGGTAGGGCCCCATACCCAAAAAAATAGAACTTCTGAAAGTGTGTCAGTCTAAATACCACTACTAGTGCTTAAAGGAGTCCTGTTTCAGTCATCTAGCCTAAGCATGGCTAAAGCATGTTTTGAATTTATTTGTTGATAAGTTAGTGAAAGGTAATGAGTCAAATTGTTCAAGCTTGACTTTTCAAAAGATAGATTAGGTAGAAAGATACTGGTTCCACATGCCTAAAACAGAACCAAAGAGAAAAAAATGGATGAGTAACAAACAATGTATCCTAGACCTAGTTTTTCTAGTCTTGTTTTGTCGAAAAATAACATTTGTGTGTATCTTTTTTTCATGCCACAAACCCATGATAAATCAGATTGTCTAATCCTGATTTAGCCATGTTTTCAATTTCATGTTTGTAGCCTAGTGAATAAATCCTGTCAAACAGTTTAACCTTGACAGTTGAATAGTATAGGTAGAGAATCAAAGGAGTTCATTAGCCTAATCTAAACTCCCAGAAGACATAAGGTAGAAGTAGATAGTTTATTTTGCTTTCAAAAACAAACAATGTTAAGGTTGCTAGTCCAAATGCACCAAAAGAAGAAAAAATGTTAGGAAAATAGGTTGGGTAGGTAGAGATGGATTTAAGCTAATCATGTCTTTCATATTTTTGATATCATAAGCTTTGAGCAAGCATCAGGAAGAGAAAGAGGTAAAATCTATCCAATGGATGAGGCACTGGTCTTCATGGAGCCAAAAATCTAAAGTTTTGGACACCTCTTGAAAAGGAGCTTCCCTCCCCAAGTGGAGCCACTGTTAGTCATCAGTAATTTTTTCTTGCATATATGACTAAATGTTTTCCCTAGATTTCTAGAAAAAAATTTCTTGAACATTGTGAGTTCTATAAATCTCACTGCCTTCATCATCCTTAAAGATCATTTTTCACTATTTCATCCATTCCACCATATCTAGCATTGTTCTACCAGTCCTAGAAAACCCATTAGTGGCTTATGTCATTATCCATGCCTGTATGCTTTCACCTATGGCCCAAATCCTCTGTCTTGTTTTGCCTAAAAACCCCCCACTACTACTTAAACCCACCAAAAAATAACCTTGTTGTGTCTCCCAAATTAGTCTCAAACTATCTTTGTAGACTCTTTATATAAATCAAGTGCATGAGATTTCATATCTTCAATACATCAGTCTATCTTAAAAACTCTATATTGCACTTGATAAGCCTACATTATAGGTCTCAGTCCAAAAACCAACTCCAAGAAGGCCTTCACTAGGTCACCTAGGGTTTCACAAAGTCATAAGATAGATTTGTTTCCCTACAGACTCTGTTTTTCCTATATGAAGAGAATACAATCAAAGAAGGGGACAAGTCACTTGGTCCTAGATTCACCAAAGAGATCATTCAAGGAAGTTTTTAGCTTAAAGCGTGAATCTTGCAAAGGGACAACTACCCTTTGCTCACATTTCTACAAGAGGTTCTGAAAGCCATCATATTAGCAAAGAGGTAATGTAAAAGAGAAAAATCATCATAAAAATACCATTCATAGCAAGAAGAAAGTAGCAAGCATGTGTTTGATGAATATCAGGGTTTGTAACAGTTTTAACCAAACAAGGAACCAGTCCTAAGGGATACAAAGGCAAAGGCCACCTCAACTCCTTCAAATGCTCATTGAAGACTTTTTAGGAATGATTAGTGAGTTTTGTGAATTTTTTGAGAACTTATAAGACAACACTATTTACTTTTTCCTAAGTAGCCCTAAAACCTAGGAGTTTGGCAAGGTGGACAAAGATGATCACATGGTGACAAAGAAGCCTCCTTCATCACAACAGATGGTTTCAAAAGGTTTTCAAACTACCTTCAAGGGTTTGGAAAAAAAGGAATTAACTTCCTACACCAAAGAAAGAAAGAGGATGAAGAGTATCAACAAAAGGGTCAAAAATATCAATTCAAGGGTCTGGTTTCTCAAAGCAAACAGTCAGAAGTAGTTTCAAATTGTCAAAAAGGTGAAATCAGAGGTTTTAAAAGAAGATAAAAAGAGAAAGAAATATCAGTTCAAGGCTTTCCTTCTCAAACAAAGGACACAAACATATTCAAAGAAGTCAAGGAGGCAAGCATGAGGGAAGAAATTGCCAAAGGAGGCAGCTGTGGCAAACATGGATCATTACTGATGAAATGAGTTGTCCAAGTTCAAAAGAGATAGTGATCAAAGGAAGAAATTGTGCAGGCACCTGTAAGAACAGAAGTGGCCAATAAAATCACAAAAATGGTTAGAAGCCTCACCTCTCTCACTAACATGCATCATTTTCAAACTAGGAACATATATGTAGTTGGTTTAAGAGCAAGGAAGCCTCCAAAAGTTTCTTTATCTAGATATATCCTGCAAAAAGTTAGGTTAGCCATAAAATGATATTTCTGTAGGATTTTCAAAATGGCTACCTACATGAAAATTGGTGAGGGCAAACAGACCAAGTTTTTTTCACAATGACTGCCCACATAAAAACTAAAAGGGTTGTTGATGCTTGATATTAGGGTTTACATACTGAGAGGTTGTTCACTGTTTAGAAATAAAGCCTGATAAATGACAGTCAGAGAAGATGTGTTAAAGGATCACTCAAATCTGTTTTTTGCAAGTGATAAGCATCACAAAGAGGTTCTCTTTTCAAAATGGTTTAAAGGCACATGTTTTAACTTATTTAAAGGTTTGGTGAGCACAAGAGAGACATCAAAAGGCTCCCATCCCCTGCAAAAAAGAAGCAAACCATTGGAGAATTTCTGAGGGATTTTTTTTGTGCAAGTTTGAAAGATTTTGTAGGCACTGTGCACTGAGGTCGGCGCTACGCACCTGGCCCTCGACACTATGCATAGACAGGGTAGCCATAGTGTTATTTAACACTGTGCTATGCACCTAGTGCTTGGCGCTACGCACCTGGGCAGGCGCTGCGCACAGGCCCAGAATGGCCCAACTTCTCACCTACACATTGGCGCTGCGATCCGATAGGCCTGACAGGCCCAACCTGACCTGAACAAGTAGTCGGGAAGGTGCTACGCACAACGAGCCTTTCACCCAATTTTCTCAAAAACGCTAAAAAATAAAAAAAAAATTCTTCCAAAGCGACACCTTTAGTAAAAGAAGGTTGATTGACTCTCTTCCTCACTTTGCAAGCAATATTTTCATGAACAAGGAGGACATTTAAGGCTTAAGATGACCAAACCCTAATATCAGTAAAGATCAAATGTTTAAACCTTTCCAAGAAAAAATTTACAAATTTGAGGTTGGCCTTAGCCTAAAGATACTCAGTGCACATAACCCTCCTCCTAAAAACTCTGAATTTGTCCCAGAATTTTTCATTTGACCCTCATTTGAAATTTTTTCCCTTACATCAATCATTGCCATCCTTTGACCTAAAGGCTCTCAAACAGAGTTTAAGAATCCTTTGCCTCTAAACCAGACACCATGTCTAAAGAAGAATCAGTGAGTCAAAGACAAAGATAAAAGAGGAACAAGGAGATGATAGCAACTTGGAAGAGGCAGAGTTTAATAAGGAAAACCAACAAAAATACAAAGTGACTACAAGTGATAAATTTAAAGGAACCAAGGAAGATGCTGAGGAAATGAAAGATCAAACACTAGCATGTGATGAGGCAGAAATAGAAAATGAAGAGGCAGGCAGTAATGAAGATAAAAGTACTGATGAGATAGACCATGATGAGCAAGGGAATAGTCATGACAGTCATGACAGTTGTCATGACTATCATGACACTAATCATCTTCTGAATGACCAAGGAATCCATAGTGATAGTGCAGAAAGTGACAAAGAAGAGGACCTTTATGAAAAAAAGAGCCAAAATGAAGCAAGTGGGAAGGGTAGTGATCAGTTTGAGAGCCAAGAAGACAGTAAAGCAAGTAAATAAGGTGATGGTAAGTTTGAAGGCCTAAGTAACTCCAATGAAGGAGATAACAGTGCCAGAAACAACGAATTCATTGAAAATTAAAGCAATCAAGGAGAGTGAAAGACTAGAAAAATTGGAGAAATAAATCAAGATTTTTCATAGGCTTATCTAAACCCTTGAAGGACCTCTCCACCAAGTTTGAGGCAAATTGGAAAACTTTTGGTTTTTTCCAAATTTTAACCCCTAGGAGCGCAACACCTTAGGCGCTACGCACAACATTGGTGCATCCTCAGCTCTCAACGTTTGCATTTTTTGACTTCTCACATCACTAACAATCTTCTCACCAATTTTCAGATCATTTGGATCATTTTTACCCCCTCAAAAGGTCAAAACACATCAACAATTTGACCTTTCTACCTCATTTTCAGACCAGGCACTACGCACAGAGAAGTGTTGGGATATTTTATTTTTGGATAGGCAAATGGAATCCACTCAGCACAACTCAAGAATTTCTGGAAAGTAGACTCACCAAGATGTCCAACGGGCCATCACAGAGCCAAATCCGGTGTCAGGAAGGGGTCCAAAACTCAGTTTCAAGAGACCCCATTTTCTGTTGAAGTGGCGCTACGCAGAGAGGCTGCCTAGTGTGTTTTGGACCAAAAGTAGAAAAAAAACACTCATTTATTGCAAATATATATTTTTGAGTTTTTTTAGGAAAATTAATCTATAATTAGGTGGAAATATTTATTTTAGCATTTATTTCTTGGGATATTATGTGCCTTGGGCCTTGCATGGTCTCTTGGCCATAAATGATATTTATGACCATATTTGACATTTTCCTACCACATTTAGGGTTTTAGTCCTCATTTTCTCCATAAATAGACCATGAGGCCCCTATGTATTTTTTTGGCATTTGATGAGCTTGAAGAGCAATATACATGGTTTCATGAGCTTGGAGAAGAAACTGGTTTTGTGAAGTGGATGAATGGCTTGTTTTCTTGGATGATGGAGAAGCTTGTTTGCAGGATTCCATAGCTTGGTGAATGGTAATGTTTTCATAATTTCTCTACTTTTTTCTTTGTTATCATTATGTTTCATGCTTCTTAGCTGCTATTAAATAGAAAAGTATAGGTTGAGACATGTTCTTTGAGGCACCTCAGTCTTCTTGTTTGTTATAGCCTCTATGTTTTCTCTTTGGCCATCTTAAGGAATTCTTTACTGCTCCTTAGGTCCACCAAAAATTGTTTTTGTTTCATGCATGGTTAGTATGTTAGCTTACAATTAATATTTATGGTATGCCCTGCTTATTTGAAGTTCTCAAAACCCTATCTTGAAGCCTTTCTGTGGAATATTGATTGATTAGGTTAAGATAAAGAGGTCTTGTTTGATCTTGCCCTTTATCCATGCTTTTCAACTTGTTTTAGAGTTCCCAATAGCTTGAAATATGATGTTTAGGAGTTCCCTCTTCATAAATTAAGTTATTTGTTTAAATATTGTATGTTTTCCCAAAATCTGAAGGTGAATTTCTAAAGTTAGGAGTTCTAATTCTTCTATGTTTCACTAGAATGTTTATCTTATATGTTTATCAGTTTGAGTATTGTTCATAGAGATCAATGGTTTGCCCTACCTCATGAGTTATGCTTCAGATTATATATGTGTAAGACCTCTTAGTATTTTCCCCAACTTAATGTTCATTACACCATCATACATCACTTTAAGGATCCATTTACCTTGCTAAATCGGCCCTGCAATACACTCGGTTTCATCATTTAGACACTCTTGACTTTCACTTGACTCCATGGCCCAATGGCTTTGACATCCTCTCATTCCTCTTATTACATTTGACCATCTTACCCATCCAAAACAATAAAAAAACCTACACCTAATAACTAGCCTAAAATCAAAACCCTAGAGAAAAAAGAACACATCCTTTGCACCTAATAGAGAGATCCCTCTCTAAGTCTAGGAAGGCTAGGTCCTAGGACTCCAAAGCTTTATTCCATGTTACCCTGTCATTTGGCCTTCCAATCTACCAAATCACGGGACACTAATAGTACAGATTAGCAGAGGGAGTGAAGCTTCAAGGCTTCACGAATGAAAATTGGGGAGGAAGCCCATTAGACATAAAGAGCACATCAGGACGCATCTTCAACATAGGATCGACAATATTTTCTTGGTACAATAGGAGGCAGTGATTTGTGGCACTCAGTTCAACATAAGTAGAGTATATGGCAAAAATTCAAGCTGCATGTGAGGCTATCTAGATAAGAAAGATATTGGTTGGTTTTTTTGGTTCTTAGATGGATCCGACAGTGATACATTGTGATAATCAGAGTTGCATTAAACTCTTAATTAATCCTATGTTTCATGATTGGTCCAAGAACATAGATATCTAGTACCATCATCTCAGATATTGTGTGTAGAGGAGAATAATGTTGCTTCAGTACATTACCACAGAATATCAGGATGCAGATATTCTGACGAAGGCGCTCAGCAGGAGAAAATTTGAATACCAAAGAGGCAGGATCGAGGTGAAGGATAATCCATTTATTGTTGAGAGGGAGTGTTGAGATTAAACAAGAAATTTCATCACCCACGCATAGTGTGGGACCAGGAGGTCCAAGCAGCACCTACACTAGGGTGGGACCACAGGGATAAATTTGGTGCATGTCTATTTTAGTTATCCCTTAATTAAGATGGAAAATAAAATGTAATATAATATCAAAATAATTTGTAATAGTTAACTAGGTGTGATAAACTCAGTTAACTCGTGAATTTTGAGTTAGAGGTAGTTGGTGGGGCATGTAGAGTAATTCCAGTTGTAATAGAGTTTGAAGTGCAGTGGTGTATTAGTTAATGCAGGTTGTAAACATTTTATCTCAGTTAAGTGATTTAAAATTAGTTGTGATAGTTGTAATAGTTAGATACACTAGTGAGAGAACAATTGAATAAAATATTAATTATTTCACAATTAGTGATCTCACATGCAACTGAGGATTCACTATTATTAGTTGCATGCATGTCAGATCCAGTGGAGACCTAGGTGATATCTAGGTGAATGGGAAGTTGACTATCATTTGTAGGATTATCGGGTTGCAACCATGCAACCAAACACCCATTGGAGTGCCCATGATACTTGTGTTGTCAAGGAAGGCCAAAATTCCTAAATAAGAGGGATTTCATTCATCAAGGATTGCGTAAGCAAGGAAGGCTGTCTGGAGGCATTAAATTGGCTAAGTATTGGTTAGTCTTATCAGAGATAGAGTGAGACAATTAGTTGAGTACAGGAGGGCTCTTGTGAGAAGAGTTTTATGTAATTGTTTCATGATTCCATGCTGAATATACAATAGAATATAGTAGGGTTTTGAGCAGCAAGCTTTCCTTGGGAAATTATCTATGTTGTGACTTGATTGATTCTTCTTCGGTTCATGTGATTGGCAATTGTGTTTTTTTTTATTCCGCAATTGATTTGTAGAATAAATTCAGTATTTAACATTAGTACACTTTTATATAGGATTGAATCCATGATATACATGATTGTTGTATAATTTCTACACATTTACCCCAACATTGGCGGTTCAAGTTTTCATGGACCAAATATTCAAACTAGATGGAATGTTGACTTCCATTGAGTTTGATCGAGACCCCACTTTCACTAGAAAATTTTGGCAGGAAATTTTCAAGCTATAGGGCACACAACTCCAAATGAGTACAACTTATCATCCCCAAACCGATGGTCAAACAAAAGAAATCAACAAATTTTTGGAGACCTATTTGTGGTTCTTAGCTTCAGACAAGCAACATTAAAGGGTACAGTGGCTACCTTTAGCTGAGTGGTGGTATAATACTAACTATAATGAAGCCACCAAGATGATGCCATATGAGGCAATGTATGTCCAAATCCCACCTTCGTCAGCTTCTTATATCCCGGGATCTTCCAAAGTAAAAGAAGTTGATAAGCTCCTGCAAAACCATGCCACCATGATCTCTCATATCAACGATAATCTACATCAAGCTTAGAATAAAATGAAGAAATAGGTTGTCGAAAACCATTCAGATAGGTCATTTCAATTATTTGACCAAGTGTTCTTGCAACTCCAACCTTATAAGTATACCTCTCTCAAAGAACAGGGCTGTCGAAAATAGCACCAAAATTATATGGGCCTTATTAGGTACTTCAACATAAAGGAGACGTTGTTTACAAACCGGCCCTGATGACTACTTCAAAATTCGACCCAACCTTCCATGTAGCCTACCTCAATAAAGTTGTGGGGAATAATTGCAGGGTTCAAAAAAGTATGCCAAAATTGGATGAGGAAGGTTCGCTTAAGCTCTAACCCAAATTGGTCCTCAATACTCATGAAATACATCTCCACGACCACATGATCAAGGATGTCCTTATCAAGTGGAAAGACACCTTTATAGAAGATGCGACATGGGAACCAACCACTATTCTTCAGTAGTTTTCGTAACTTCAGCCTTGAGAACAAGGTTTCTTTTGATGGGGGAGGGAATTTTAGGGTCCAACCCTAACCCGTTTATTTATGTAATAAGCCCAAGGGGCCTAGTTAGATTCATAATTATTTATTTGAGTCAATAAATCTTGTTGGTTATCAACATTAATAATAATTGTAAGTAGTTGACCCGCATTATATATAAGGGACCACAATTAGTTATATAAGGACCACAGTTAATAAATAAAGTGGTTAAATCGTATTATTTAAGGGACCACTAGTAGTTAAAGTTTTGGATGTCATAAAGTTATAAATATTCTTAGATACTAAGGTGTTGTAGTTGCTACAAAAACCTCCAAAATTTTGGCCTATACCAAATTTCAGAGCCTTTATTAGTCTTGTTCATCATCATCACAAACTTTGAAGTTCATTTTTTTTCTTCTTACAATGTTGTGATCACGCTTTCACAAGATAGGAAAAGTGTTGCCTTTTGTCATGTTGGTTGTTGCATTGAATGCATGAGCCTATTCTAGTGATTCAAAGAGGTCACCTTTGTGAAAATGAGTTGTTCTAACCTTGTAAGTACATGTTGCACTCATTTCCAAAGTTTTGAGCATTTTCACACAAGTGTGGCCATGGTCGTCGTAAAGCATATATTTGGCGCCGCACTTGTCATAAATGGTCGAAAAATAGTCACACAAAGGGTAATTATTTGTTTGTATGTCATGGATTATGTATTTTGGTTGAGTCATCAAAATATTCTAATCATGTGTCACAGTCTAAGTTTCATCACTTAGCCATTTTCAGAAAACATTCCTGACTAAGAAACTTAGCTTAAAATGACCTCCCCTAAGCTGAAAAATGTGTGGTATTGGTCCTATAGCTGTGACCTTGCTCCTTGGCACTACGCAGTGTGAAGGTCGTGCCTCCTAGGACTGGTGCAATGCACTATTTTTGTGACCATGCCTTGACCCCAACCTCCAAAATTGCGCAGTCATGACCCCCAATCCAGATTGAACTACACACTTCGCAACCAAAATTATAAATCTCATTCCATAATCCCTTTAAATACATAGCTACGTAATTTCCCAACCCTCCTTGACTCCCATAACTGCACAATAAGCTCTCCTAGTGCCCATCCCTTCAGCCTGTCCCACTGTCTTCGGAAACTGTGTGGTATTTTTCCTCAACCCTGCCTGAACTGCACACTACACAGTATCAAGGCTTAAGGATTCCCCTTCCATACCTAAACTATGAAACTGCACATTCATTTAGCCTCCCTTCCCATATTGTCACTTGTTTCGAGCTCATTTTATGGATCAGAATACATCATCTTAGGATAGGGATTTTCTAATTGATGTCATCTCATCATGAGTGAATTGTAGGAACATGTTCTCTATCATGTCATGGAAATATGATGAAGAAGGTGAGGAAGGAGGGAAAAATTCTAGAAACTCTAGAATTTGAATTTACAAGTTGATTGATCTGGAGAAAGCTAAGGAACACTAGTTTGCAACCATTATCCAAAACTTGAGACCATTGAATACTCCTTATCACCAAGGCATGCATAGGTGAAAAGGAAAATACCTCCATTAAGGCACTCAAATTTTAGTAGTAGCAATGGCCTAACATCACCATGTCATCAAGAAGTCGATGTCAGTAGTGTTGTGTCATGTCATGTCACGAGTGGTCATATGCCACATCACTAGTGTGGACCATGTATATCGTATGATGTATTGTAAAGTGGAATTCCAAAGGGTACACATTGAATGTAAAGAGTCATGTAAGTTGAAAGTTCATAGGAATTCAAACAATGATGAGGGTAGTCAAAGAGTCACCCTTTGTTATATATACTCCCTAATTTTATGAGCAAAGGACTTTTCAGCTTGGCTCCACTAGAAAAGCATTAGTGACATAAGCTAGTTTTTTTGTGGAGCAAGGAGTGGTTCCAACGCTCCACTATTGGAGCTAGTGGTTTTCATTGTACATATGTGTCTTGGAACTTTTACTTAATAACAAAATAATTTCAAGACCAACACATTATTCATCCATGGATTATGAATGTTTGTAAGACTATTCTTTGGATGTTTGTACTTCATGTTTTCTTTCACATGTGCTAAGGTAGTTGAACTATTTAAGTTATTTTAGTACTTATCTAATTGAGAATGTGTTGTAATGATTGTTATTGTTGTCCCATCCTCATGGAATATTCCACTAGATATTAGGGAGATCTTTCTCAATTGTTGGTTGTAATGATCGTCACATCCCTTGTGGACTATTCTGTTGCATGTTAGACGAATCTTTTGGTTCATGTGTGTATCTTCTTGGGTGGTTCTATTACCTCTCTCTTAGAGGCTCACTCCCTTTCTACCCCTATAGTAAAATAACCTTGAAACACTTGAAATTAGACATTCACTAGGCACACCCCCCTTTATTTTTGAAAGTACATCTTCACCCCTCTCTATTGATAAGATTTAGAGCCATGGAAGATCTTTAAGAATATGGAAATCGGGCCTTTATTCCGGATGGGACTCCTACACCAAATGGTATGAGGTCTAATTGGGACTTCATATCGATGAGATACCTTGAATGTTGGCAGGTCCAGTAGAGTAAAAATTTCTGGTTCTAGAAGGAGGGAAGGCAATGTTTTATGGTTGATAAGCCCTCCGACCCCAGCATCACATATTCCGATCAAGGCAGAAATGTTCAGTGAACCTCCCCTCATTGTTTTTTTAAGTCGGTGACTCTTTCCAACCATAGTCCACATGAACTTGTGAAATCCCATACAATCAACTTTGGGCTATCCATCTTATAACCCATCAGTTCACAAAAGTAGTTTGATTAATTCCGAGAGTACTTAGTCTTCCATATTATTCAAAAAATAAAAAAACCACTCATGCATGCATAATTTTTTCCTCCCTTGAAGATGTGGTGTTTTCCACCCTTGAAGAGTTAGAATATTTTTTGGTAAAGGCATAATAACCTTTAGTTTTTAGTTGTGGTAACGAAGATAACCCCGTATTCTCAGGAATAAATTTCTGCGGGTTGGGAAGTGAGGAAGAAGAATAAGAACCATCTAATTATTACAAAGAAGAGGAGGAGAGTGAAGATGAAACATGGCAGACCAAGATCTGTATTGGATGACTCAGGGTCCACATGCACTTCCGAGTGTTTTACACAAGATTCCAAAGCACTCGGAGAAGCTATTAACAAAGTATGACCCCGATAAAACAGTAAAGGTTGAAAACGATCAGGATAAATTTTACCTACATCTGCAAATGATTGAGGTACGTCACGATGATGTTGCACGTAGAATTTTTGCATGTACCTTGGATGGTAGAGCATTTGTATGGTGTCATAGCCTTCATCTAAACTCCATCCAGAATTGGAGGGGGTTTAAGAAAATATTTCTTGAAAAATTTGTTGATGATAAGGCACACGCCATGTTACTGAAAGAGTTGGGTAATCTAAATATGGAGTAAAAGGAGAAAGTGCAAGATTTTAATCAGATGTTCAACCACATCTTGAAGATATTTCCAGGAGACATAAAACCTCATGACTCCATCAAAATAGATTACTACATTTATGCCTTGCTGGAAAGCATTGCACAATTTGTGAAGCGAACTGCGAAACCAACATTAATGCAAAATTATGAAAAGAAAATCACGATTGAGAAGGAATCATGCACAATCAGAGTCATCACAGACAATGAAACAAAAAAATACTCTAGAGACATACGTAAAAGGTCTCACATCTTGGTAAGCAAGGCCAAAGAGAAAGAACCTTCCAATATTGAAATGACCCGTATTGTAAAGAATGTGTCAAATTATATGGAAGATCTCAAACAAAGTTCAAGTGAGACTATCATGAGAAACAAGCCTCCACAATTCAACTTTCTTATAAGGATTGCACATTCATGTAGTAGGAGTAACCAACCAGCAAAGTCTGCGTAGAGATCGAATGTTGTGTTTAATTACGAAGGTTTGGTCATGAATACATATTATTCATATCATCAAGCTTTTCATTCTTAGAAAACATGCCCATAATAGAATCATGCCCTAAATTTTCATGCTACAGATCTTTGATATGCGGCGCTTGCTGATGAGCAGACCGAGCCTTAAGAAGAAAATGAACAAGATTCTAAATCCAATGAAACTCCAAGTGTCGGGCCTTCAGTAAAAATTTTAAATTGCATACTCACACCCCAAAAGAGCACATCTGAGAAACAACCTATGAGTGACCCTCTTGCCTAGATGAAGACCGACCAATAGAATTTGAGAAGCCAAGGTCTAGCCACTATAATAGAGTTAACAAAGAAGAAACTCAAAGAAAATGTGTTAAGGAAAATTAGTCCACCCGTCAACTAAGCATAGAACACTAAGAGCAAGTCTGGGAAAGCAGTATCAAAGAAAATAACTTCCAAAAATAACAAAGATAAGACCATCGCTCTGAAAGTTAGAAACCAGGCCACTTCCTAAGACACTTCGGTCATTATTCCCTCTGTGGACTACAACATAGTTGATGACATTAAGAAGTTTCGTGCGAACAATTCAATGTTTGAATTAAGAAATATCAGGAGCTAGTGGGACATTCTCTTACGAGCACTTGGGCATTCCTCCGCAGTAATGATACCCCTATAGACAAGGGATCAAGTACGTCTTCTAGTCCCTTGAATCAATACTTAATGCTTTAACATTGGAAGTGAATACACACTGCCCTCCATTTTTTTTCAACATTTAAAATATTCAATTTCAATGTACATAATTGCTTCGTTGATTCTCATACATCAATAAATTCAATTCCATTTTCTATCGCAAATAAAATCAATGCAAAATGGAATAAAACATATGCACATATTATTCAGTTGGACAAGACTTTTTTCCATGCAATTGGTGAAAACAAATACATGATGATCCATTTATCATCCAATGGAAGAGTTCACCAATGTATAAACATAATGATTGTGGACATACCGGAGGCATACAGACTATTGTTAAGTATATTGGTCAATTAATTTATAAGGATACATTGCTACAAACTGGTCACGCCTATGGCTTCCTTATAAGGGAAGAATCAACCAGATTTGAGTGAACTCAGAAAGATACATGAAACATAATGTTACTCCGGTTATCCTCCATAATTTCCCAAGGCTGAGAAAGGAGACTGAAGGAGGTAACCTTGAATAATTTAAGATTTGGTAGCTAGACCTACCAAATCAGAGAGGGATCTCTCTGTAATCTCACAACTAATAAGGTGAATGGAGAGGGTAAAAATATATTAGGCTAGGTATTGAGCTCTAGGGTTTTGAAATTTAGGGTTTAGCTAGACCAGGAGGAGAGGCCAAGGAAATTAGGTCAGGTCTTAAAAGATTTCAGTTGCAAGGATACAAATGGGAAAGGAAGGTATGTTCAGTGAAACTTTGAGGTTATCAATGTACTATAGGATGGAAAAGAAAATGTTCAAAATTAGCATGACAAGTCTGAGTTCATTTATTAGAAGATAGATAACATAAACATGAAATTCCTATCAAAACATAGCATAAGTTTAAGAATTTTGTTTAACAACTCATAGGAAGATCATTGAAAGCAAAGATATGAAAATAAGGATAAATAAACATTCATTAAAGTGATTTAAAAAAGAAAAAACACCATCACAATATCATACCATGAGAATCCTAGATAATAGCTGCAACTGGCCTATTAATTTCCTGCAAAAAGATGATGTATAAAATATCCAAGCCTTCTACTCTTTGATGTCCAACCTTTATTTCGACTCAATAAAGGATACATATAGACAAAAAACCATCTTCCCCTCTCTCAGGGGTCGAATCCCTCATGATCGGAATAGTTTACATGATTTTCTCCAACCAAACCTAAAACTAGGAAGGTTAAAACAAACTCCCAATTTAGCCCTAACTGATTCACTCTAACTTTTACAAGCATGACTGAGCATGAATCTACATAAAATTAACATTAACCAGGTAATTTACATTTAATTAAATCATAAAAATAACCTATGGGAGTAATTACATCAAATTATTTTTACTTTGACCAAACAAATTTGAAATTCTGGCTTACTTACAGAAACACGGAAAATTCCCTCAGAAGCGCAGCAAATTTACAAAAGTGCAGGGAATTGTTTGAGGGACAATTTGAGTGAATTTTCCTGATCCATTTATTGATATGAAGGTAGATTTGTAAATATTGGGATGTCTAGTTGTCTTAATAACATTCAAGTATGTAAAATGACCTCTCCAAGGCCGAGAAAAATTATTCTTCCCAAGACTACTCCAGAAGCGCAACGAGGGGGGAAAAACAGTGGCAGAAACCCATTTTTTACCATGGTTTTGGCCTTTTTCTCCAAAAATGAAATCTTACATGTTACACAAGTGGCATATCTAATATGTACAAGTGATAATATATCCAACCATCTATATTTTTTATCATTTTGTGGCCTCAGGAAAAAGCACAACAAATGTTCATTGTGCTTTTGGCAGTGAGGAATTTCCAAAAATTGCCAAAAATCCACAAAAACTCAAAATTTGCCAAAAAAAAAAATCAAAATTGGTTATGAATTGCTTCTTAAAGTTGTTGGATTATATTCTATGAAATTACTAAGGCATCTTCCAACAAATCTAAGTTATCCCTCTTCCTTAGCTTAATTAGGGTTTTCTTTAATTTTTTCTTCAAGTTTCTGACCCTGATTTGACTGATCTAGTTTCGAGAGTAGTAGTGCCTTTCCATGTGCCTTTGGAGGTTGGTGGACCTATTGGATCTCTTCAGAAGCTTATCTAAGTGATATTTTACCTTTTCAACCAAAAATTCCTTGTCTTGTTCAATCTCTGCTGCAATCAGTTCATCAAAATCATGTTGAACTAGTGAAGGAGATGGTTCACTTTCTTGTTCTTTCTGCCTCTTGATACCTCTTTTCCTTGGCCTCCTTGTTTTTATTTGAACCTCCTTATCCTCAAGATGCTCAACATCAATTACAAACTTACCTTCTCCATCCTCCTCCTCTAAATATTCCTTGGGTTTACTAAGCAAAAGTTGTTTTACTTGGAGCTGCTTGTTCTCCTGATGAAGAAATTCTATCATGAAGTTAGCCTTTGCCAAGTCATCCTTAAGTTCTCTTATTTATTATTCCTTCTCCTTTATAATATCCTCAGGTGACTTGTCCTCATCATGCTTTTCTAGGTATTCCATGTAAGTGTCAAAGTGTACATGTTCTTCTTCTTGTAGTGGTGCCTCATGCTAATATGTTAATGTCTCTTTTTCAAATGAAGTAGGTTGAGCCCTTTCCACACTGTCAGGAGAAAACACTAACCTTTTTTCTCTATTATATGTTTTGGTGACCTCATCCCTAGGTGTCCTTCTCTCTAGTTTTCTTGTGGAACAAACTTTCCAATGTCTTGGTGATGTCAAAGGAGTAGATTGACTGCTACGTTAACCTATAGCAGACAAAAGAGAGGTTGCCTGCATGAATGCCTCCCAAGATAAGTTGACCTGTGAAAGCTAATGGAAGAAAATTATTTTGACCAAGGCATGATGAAACAAGCTTTCTTGGTGAACTTGTCCTTTTCTATGTACCTTTTCTACCATTTTTACTAAGCTCATGTAAAGGTAATGAGGTAGGTTAAGAGGCTTGACATCTGTGAAATGCATCAGTAGTCTTATAAGGTACTGGTATAGTCTTTAAATCATACCCTCACATCTAAAGTAATTCATAATAGGAGCATACTTGTCAAGTAGATGTCTGAAAGGAAAAATATGTTTTGGAGCATTTTTGTAAGGTGGCTTCAAAAATACTTTGTAGTTCTGAATGTCTAGGTCGATCCCTTTGAACCATATTTAGTCATGATTTGGAATACCTATAGCTATGGAAATGGCATCTAATGAACTAGTAAAATCAACCCCTACTATGCTGGCCTTATCCCTCCTCAAATTGGTGGAAAAGGTTCTTGTCAACTTGTCATTGAAACCTAGTTCTTGGATATTTTCACAGAAAACAAGGGAGCCCACATCTTGGAAAGAATTTTTGAGGAAAGGTGAAGCCATGATTTCTTGGAATTTTGTGGGTCCATACCTAATTATTTTCCCTCCTTTATACTTCTTATTTTTAGTGTGTGTGGTCTCTGCTTCCATGGTGAAACCCTAGCTCACTAGGAAGAAGAATGGGAAAATAGGGAATTTGGGACAATCTTGTAGATGGAGGGAAATGAAGGGGTTAGGGGTTTTCTAAATTCTAGGGGAAATTTTTGGGGGTAGGGATAGGTGTTAGGGAGTGTAGGGAGGTGGAAATTTTGTAAATGAGTAAGGGGAAAGCGTAAAAAAATTGGAAACACAGTCCTATCTTGGGAAAGTGTAGTGTAGGCTAGGGTTTGTAGGTAAATGAAGGAAATGAGGGAAATGAGCACGAAAAAGGTAAAGGAGGTGTATGGTGGGTAAGGGAGGATGTTTGAGAATAAAAAATAGGTTTTACCACAACAAATGAAGCAAATTGACCAAGAAATGAAAAGCGCGGTGAAATCCTAGGAGAGGGTAATTCACTGACTTTTTGTGAGAAAATTGATGAAAGGAGGTATTATGGAGGTCCAATTACTTGCCAAGGATGTGTTTGAACCTGTTTTTTCTAAAGAAAACCTATGAAATGAATAATTTTTCTCCCTTTTCAAAAGTGGAGTACCTTGGCCAGAAACGCAGCAAGGATGCCAAAAACACAACACATATGAGAGAATAATACTCTGGAGGAAAGAATTCAATCTTATGAGGGTTGAAATGCACTTTTATGGTGGATAAATGCTTCATGAGAGTGAAATGAAAAAATGGTGTGATTTTTTGGTCTTTTTATAGACTAGAGGTCAATTTTTTCCTTGGGTGGTGATGTGACACCACTTTGCCTTTTTGTAAAATGACTTGATATGACAGTGTACTGCAGCTTTAAATTTTAGTATGCATAGTTACATATTTATAGAGAATAAAATGTACTTTATAAATAATTTTTGAGCGCTTTCCCTAATTACTACTCCCATAATGATGACATAGGTGATGTCATGACTCTTTTTATGACCTTTTTGACGACTTGACCTAATAATGATACCTAATGGATTTATGAATTGATGATTTGTACCTTTGAACCTTGCAATATGAGTTACCATGAGATGATAAATTAAATGGTGATCAAGGCACTTTATTGATGACTCATCAGAATGAGTGATGGCATGACAAAGATGGAAATTTTGATCATGAAATACCTAGACATACTAACCAATGATCAAATTTGAATTTGAAAACCTATTTGAAACTATAAAAATTTGACCTAGGACCCTATCAAAAACTTGAAAGAGTAAATTTGATCACTGGTGACTGACAGGACTAGTAGACACTAACATTATCTCTAGCAGGGGATTGAAGCTCCTTTAAGAAGTGTCAAGAACAATGTAGACAAGTTAGTCTCATCAATTTGGCATGGAGTCAAAAATAAAAAGCAAGACTGGAAACTAAAATGACTGACAAACTGAAATTACTTGACATACTGAAATAAAAACTGAATTAAATCTTCAAGACAACAACTGATCAAAGAAACCTCGGGCTTCAAGCTCCCATGACAACTCCTTCACACTCTTGGTAGAAAATTAAACTGGTATATATAATGAAATGAGAAATTTCTGAAAAAATCAAGTGAGATAATGCTTTATGAGTCTACCATTTAGTGGTCCTCCTGAAAAGGCTTTTCCATCAAGTTCTTTTTAAAAAAGGCATTCTTCCCTCTAAAAGCCAAAATTTGGTATGGTCTTTTCCACAAGTTTTTAAACTTTCCATGCTTTCCTTTCTCCTCATTCTAGGAATCCCATCAGAGAACTACATCTCCCACACTAAAATAACCTAATTTTGTTTTTCTGTTATATATCTTCCTGATATTTTCTTGAATATTTGAAGTATTCTAAAATACTTCCTCTTGGGATTGTTTCAAATGAATCATCTGATTGATTCTCCATTGAATATCATTGGGCTCATTGTCAACTTCCTGCAAAATTTCATGACCGGGACAATAAGAGAAGTTGTAAAAATAGTGTCCACTCCATATACCAACTGAAAAGGTGACATACCTATGAATTTCTTAATTCTCACTCTATCCACCCATAGAGCATTGATCAACTTCTTGTGCCCATTCTTCTTATTTTCTTCCAGCAACTTCATGATGATGTTTACCAATGATTTATTAGATGATTTAGCCAACCCATTACCTTGTGAGTAATATGTTGTTCAGTTCTCGAGCCTTATGTGGTACTTGTCATAGAATTCAATCATCTTCTTGGATTTAAAGGCAGTTGCATTATCTATGATTATTTTCTGTGGACAACCAAATCACGACAAAATGTTAGACTCAATAAAATGAATTATTACCACATCCTTAGCCTGCCTGGTGGGGATTGCCTCGATCCATTTAGTGAAATAATCTATTGCTATCAAGATCCACTTGTGCTGAGCTGAAGATGAAGGGTGAATCTCACCAATAAAATCAAGACCCCTCTGCTGAAAGGGTACTTGAACTGAAATGGGATGCAAGGGAAACGATCACAATTTCCTCTTTCCCTAAAAAATATGACACTCATAGAAAATCATGAAAGTTTTGTAAACATCAGAAAATAAACTTAGCCAATAAAATCTAGCCCTCAATATATTTTTTGTTGTGGTCTTCCAAAAGAGATGACCACCACAATATCCCTTGTGAAAATCATTCATTACCTCTTTTTCACGACTTTAAAATAAAAACTCTAGTAGAAATCCTCCTGGATCTTTCCAAAACAATGCATTATCAAGAATAAAACATTTCAAAGATTTCAACTTCAATGATCTACTCTTGCTCTTCGACACATCTAGCGGAGGATTCAAATGCTGAAGCACATAAAAAATGTATGAATACGAAGGATATGAGGTAAAAATTTGTGCTACCTGAGGTGATGAATCAACTACTTCTTCCTCGGAAAGTGTAGCAATGAGATTGATGTCCAAAGCATGAAAATTGGACTCTGCCATAAGCTTCTCCAAACCTTGTCCCTTGATCAGATTCGTTGGTTTAATTTCGAGGCCATACTCAAGCATTACAGCTATCCATTTTCTGTGCCTATCTTCAGGATCAGTCTGCATCAAAACATCTTTGATTGTTGCGTTTGGAACATAGGAAACAACATGTGAGTGAAGAATGTACACTCATAAATCCTTCAAGGATTTCACAAGTGCTAAGGCCTATTTCTCAATGATATTATACCTCAATGCCGCATCTCTTATGTTTCTACTAAAAAATGCAATTGGTTGTTTTCGTTTTTGGTCCTTCTTTTGCATTAGGACAACAACCAATGTGTGCTCATAAGAAATGAAAAAATGATAACATCCATAGTGTAATCGGGGCTAATTAAGACATGAGTGTGAGACAAAGAAAAATTGACCTGATTGAAAGATATTATCACATCCTCGAACCATTTTTTAATATTCCTACTTAGCCTAAGCTAAGAGGAATATTCTTTTTTGTTTTATTTTTTGTTGCATGAATAAATGAATAAAGGAGGACATGTAAAAATCCTAAGAAGACTAAATAAATCAAGGCCCATGTGAACATAGTTAAATCAGGGCCATGTAAATAATCACTTGCAGGTGTGAAAGGGGTTTGAGCTGTGAGACTGGGTCAACCTTGACCAAATCTACAGCGTTGTCTAGGTTCAATGCATCTCCTAAAGGGATAGTGTAGTTTTAGAAGGAGGCCCCTCATGTGAAAAGAGTTAACTCATCAAGGTGGTTTAGGGTTTGCAAAGGCTCTCATCTTATAAAAGGAAAGGGAAGGCAGCAAGAGAAGGTTGTTGATTGATCATATTTCTGAGTATTTTGTCTGCTTAGACAAATGCTATTCTCTACTGTTTAGTGGAGGATTGTGCTTGGAATTCCTATTCAGGGATTTCACCTCTTCCTTTGAGGATTCTTGGAGGAGTATTTTCTGAATTAGTCCAATATTAGGCTTGAGGCTAAGCTCTACTTACAATTGCAACACTGATCCATTGAGGGTTTGCTGCTCTTGCAAGCTGGAACAAGTGGGAGTCTAGATCTACAAAGATCTATTTTGTTTTGGGAGCCTCTTCTCATGGAGTGTGTCTTTTAACCTCCTGGAAGAGTGCCTCTCCTGTTTATGCTTTAGATCTACAACTTGGTAGTGGCCATCCATGTCATTTTGAGCTACAACACTATTTCTATTGATAGACTGCATTATTTTGAAATGAGCTTCTCTATGGTGTTTTGATTCCAGTTTTGATCAGAGATCTCTGGTGCTAGGCTTTGCCTTTCACTTTGGTGATCCATGGATTAGCTTGTTGATCCATGTTATGTCTAGATCTGATATTTTGTAATTTAATGTTATATTCAGAAATTACTGTAGTATTTTACAGATCTGCAACTTGTATCTCATATCTACTCTTATTTATGCATGATTTGGTAAAAACCCCAAGGGGATCTTGTAGAGAAAACTCTCTAGTTTCAAGATCTGATATAGATCTGATGTTTTGTCCACAGATCTGTCCTAGATCTAAGTTGTAATATGCAGCTGCTACAGCTCCTAAAAATAACGTTGTTGAGCCATTTTTGTTGATATACATATGTTGCAGCTCTCTTCTCTAAAGATATCTTGCTCTCATGTAATCTACTATATATTGAAAGGGCTTCACTTTACTTCTGATTTTCTGTTGTACATTCACTTATTAATTATATTTGATGGCCTCCTTCTTAAATTTTCAAATACTGCGTTATTCCTGAAGTTGCTTGTTGTGCCTAGTTGCAGCCCCGCTTGTAGGGTGTTTTCCAGCTAGACTAGATTGTGGGATACCTGTTTACCACACCTAGTTTGATTTGTTTTTTCTCCCCTCTTGGATTTAGACTCTAGATATGATGATATAAGGGATCCAAGGGCTGAAAATTCATTTCTGTACATCAATCTCCCAAGGAGTGCGTTATTTTTCCAAGCCTACTATGGAATCCCAATTTGGGAACATTATAGTGGTATCAGAGCTCCTTTCTTGGCACAGCCTATGCTTGCCTTGGAGCACTAGTCATGATGCATTCAGAAGAAGATGATCCTCTTACTGAGAGGGAGAAGAGGTATCAGAACAGAAGTCATAAGAAGTATGAATACACTACTGATGATCCTGACAAGGGTCAGGATAAGGGGAAGGTCCCTGAAGCTGTGAATGATAAAGAAGCAGAGGAGTTTGTAAAAACTATTTTGGATACCATGCAAGATCTTGCCAAGGAGATCAAAGAGATGAGGGTGGACAGAATGAGGGAATCTCCTGAGAGATTTTAGTTGGGAGAGAGCTCAGATATGTCTCACCATGGGACTAGTCAACCAATGAATCTACCACCAGCCCCACAAGCTTCACAATGCTCCACTATGCCTACCTTCTTGGCTGTGGAGAATGAAGGACCACAAGAGAAAGCTTCCCTTGAAGATTACTTTTTGGAGTATGATTCTTAGAGTCAGAGATTCAAGGATCACTTGAGTTTCCAAGATTTTTTCCACCTCAAGGATAGAAGAAGACCAGGGCAGCAGTATAGAGATGGTGGTTTCTTTCATGGTAGACACCACACCATGGGCAGATTCTTTTTGCCCAAGTTTGATGGATCATCCACCAGTTCTACCAAGGCAAGGGTAGAGAAGTTGGATATCTACTTTCAATTGAACAAGGTCCCTGAAACTGAAGCCATCAAGATTGCAGCACTGCATTTTGAGGGAGAAGCACACAATTGGTGGTTCCATGGGATGTCTACATTGGGACATATCAATGTGACTACCTACTCTGAGTTTACTATAAGACTAGTGGAGAGGTTTGACAGGAAGGATCCTGAAGCACCCTTCATAAGCCTTGCAAATCTAAAGCAGTCACAAGATGCAGAGACTAATATCTCTGATTTTTTGAGATTATCAATCATGGTCCCTGATCTATCTGTAGCCAAGAGGGTCTACATGTTCATTGATGGCCTAGAGGAACCTTTGCATGGGTTGGTTAAATCTACCAAGCCCACCACTTTACATGATGTCATTGAGAGGGCTAGAGATCTCCAAGATGCCTTGCCAAAAGAAAAGAAAACTTTCCAAAGCAAGGCCCCTCACTTTTCTAAGGGGAAGGAAGGAAAAGTTGCTCCTCCCAAGAAGAGTTCTTTGAAGAAACCTCTTGATATTTATCTCAAGAGGGGATTGAGGAAGAAGCTTTGCTTCACCTACCAAGAGTCATGGGCACCAGGACATAGGTGTGCTTCTGGAAAGGCACACTACATAAAAGTCTTCTCATATTTTGAGGAGGAAGATGATGAGGATGAACCTAAGAGGGTTCAGAGCGCTGATGATGATCAGGAAGATCAAACACCCTCTAGAGATGGGAAGGGAACCTTTGCTCCAACCAGTGGGAATCTTGCTTCTTTGAGAGGAGTGCCTAAGTACTTGACCCTAAGAGTACAAGTTTCAGTTATGAATCAGAGAGTATCAGTACTGATTGACAGTGGGGCAACCCAAAACTTTATTGATGCTCATCTTGTGCAAAAGAGAGGAATCCCCACTGATAATTTTGAGGGATTTTTTGTTTTGGTCCCAGGGGATAGGACCATGCAATGCATGCCGTATGTTCCATCACTCTCTCTCACTATGGGATCCTACACTTTGGTAGATCACTTCTTTTTAGCTGACATACCAGACACCAACATCAGCTTGGGTGTCCAATGATTGATTACCTTGGGGAAGGTTACCACTGTTTCGAAAGCCTTGCAAATGGAGTGGGTGGACTTGAAGACTGGAAAACCACAAATGATTCAAGGCATTCACACTTATCCTTCACCTAATGTTTCCACACAAACAAAAGAGATGTATTTGCGTAGTGGGAGCACTGATCTCACAGTTCCTTCTCTCATGTTTATGAGGATGCTGCAAGGGACATTCTTATCTCATGGCAAGCCACCTGGAATGCCATCAGATTCAGATCTTGTGGTGAAGGCTCCACAAAGTGCTGCTTAAAATATAGATCCAGGAAGGATTGGAGAAATGTGAGACCATGTTACAGTGCTAGGAGGCTTGGGACAACCCAAGAATGAGGAAGATCTTCTTCCTGCATCACTATCATCCTCTCACTTTTCTGAATCTGCACTGTGGGAGGAGAATAATGGGAGGATAAACCTTCCAACAAAAAATTTTGGCATGTATAGTGTCAAAGAGGGGATTAGCAACATGACAAGCACTCCCATGGATGTATTAGCAGCGCTGTCATTGTTGAGCAGTGTGGATCTTTATTGGAAATCTCAACTTCTTGTAGAGTATTCCAAAGATTTACACATAGGTATGATACTAGATGGAATGCAGCAAGAAGAGGGCTAATTAGTCCAAGGAGGAGTCATCTATTATCATGGTAAGGTATTCTTGGCTAGAGCCTCCAAGCTCAAGCAGAAGATCCTACAAGGAGCCAATCAAGAATTCTTCCTTAGCCATATGTATTCAATGAAGATCTATTCCCTGGTCATGAAGAGTTTTGATTGGGAAGGCATGAGAGAGGACTTACATCAGCACTTTCAAGAGTGCAATAGCTATGGAGGATTGGGGTAGCCAATGGACTCTTTGCAAGAGTCATCTCAGCCAGATCTTCCTTTGCTTGAGAGGAAGGGAATGCTCATGCATAACTCCATGTGTGTGAAGAACTATTATGGTAAAGGATTTGATCATGATAAGAAAGTTGTATTTTCTGATCTATTACATTCCTTTGCCATGTTTTTGCAGGATATGACTCCCAATGGGAGTGAGATATCATATGGATCTCATATTTTTTTGAGGGCCAATGGAAATTCTAAACTTGGCCACTCCCTTGATGTGCAAAGGGAGACTCCTTTTCATGATGGGTGCTTCCCAAAGGCACCAAACTTATGTAACACCTTTATCCATGTTAAGGTGACTCATGCAGCAAAAGTGTGGTGGGAATGCCACTTACCACACCTGGATATACTAAAGACAAGAGGTGCACTGCACTGGCATCACATGCGGGATTTTGACCCACCTCCTCAAGTTCAGATTTCAGTTTGCATCTATGTAGTCTTGCTTCCATACATTGATGATATAGTTGTATTGTTTATGGGATTGTATGGACATAGGATGGGCAGTGTGTATGTACCACATGGTTTGGAACTTCAAATTGTACTTCATGATACATGTTTTAGATGTAGCATTCCTCCACCCATGTTTATTTCTGTTGAGTTTTCCACTCCTGAAGGGATGGACTATGCACATATTATGTTGGCCTTGGAGGAAAAATTCATGATGCTTTGGCTTGCTGAGCACTTGGCTTGTGATGAGTATTTTATCCTTGATGATGCCAAAAATGAAGGAGGAGAAGTACTACAACTCTTACCCTATCAGTTGCTTGAGGACAAGCAACATTTTGGAGGGGAGGACTATAATATTCCTACTTAGCCTAAGCTAAGAGGAATATTCATTTTTGTTTTATTTTCTATTGCATGAATAAATGAATAAAGGATGGCATGTAAAACTCCTAAGAAGACTAAATAAATAAATTCCCATGTGAACGCAGTTAAATGAGGGCCATGTAAATAATCACTTGCAAGTGTGAAAGGGGTTTGAGCTGTGAGACTGGGTCAACCTTGACCAAATATACAGCGTTGGCTAGGTTCAATGCATCTCCTAAAGGGACAATGTAGTTTTAGAAGGAGGCCCCTCATGTGAAAAGAGATAACTCATCAAGGTGGTTTATGGTTTGCAAAGGCTCTCATCTTATAAAAGGAAAGGGAAGGCAACAAGAGAAGGTTGTTGATTGATCATATTTCTGAGTATTTTGTCTGCTTAGACAAATACTATTCTCTACTGTTTAGTGGAGGTTTGTGCTTGGAATTCCTATGAAGGTATTTCACCTCTTCCTTTGAGGATTCTTCGAGGAGTATTTTCTGAATTAGTCCATTATTAGGCTTGAGGCCAAGCTCTACTTACAATTGCAGCGCTGATCCATTAAGGGTTTGTTTCTCTTGCAAGCTGCAGCAAGTGGGAGTCTAGATCTGTAGAGATCGAGTTTGTTTTGGGAGCCTCTTCTCATGGAGTGTGTATTTTAACCTCCTGGAAGAGTGCCTCTCCTGTTTATGATTCAGATCTGCAACTTGGCGGTGGCCATCCATATCATTTTGAGCTACATCGATGTTTCTATTGATAGACTACGTTATTTTGAAATGAGCTTCTCTATGGTGTTTTGATTCCAGTTTTGATCAAAGATATCTGGTGCTGGGCTTTTCCTTTCACTTTGATGATCCATGGATTAGCTTGCTGATCCATGTTCTATCTAGATCTGATATTTTGTAATGTAATGTTATATTCAAAAATTACTGCAGTATTTTACAGATCTGCAACTTGTATCTCGGATCTACTCTTATTTATGCATGATTTGGTCAAAACCCCAAGGGGATCTTGTAGAGAAAACTATCTAGTTTCCAAATATAATATAGATATGATTTTTTGTCCACAAATCTATCCTAGATCTAAGTTGTAATATGCAACTGCTACAACTCCTGAAAATAACGTTGTTGAGCCATTTCTGCTGATATATATATGTTGCAACTCTCTTTTCTGAAGATATCTTGCTCTCTTGTCTCATGTAATCTACTATATATTGAAAGGGCTTCACTTTACTTCTTTTTTTCTGTTGTACATTCATTTATTAATTATATTTGATGGCCTCCTTCTTAAATTGTCAAAGACAACATTATTGTTGAAGCTGCTTGTTGTGCATAGCTGCAGCCCCTCTTGTAGGGTGTTTTCCAGCTAGATTAGGTTGTGGGAGACCTGTTTACCACACCTAGTTTAATTTTTTTTTTCTCCCCTATTGGATTTAGACTCTAGATCTGATGATATAAGGGATCCAAGGGCTGCAAACTCATTTCTATACATCAATCTCCCAAGGAGTGCGTTATTTTTCCAAGCCTGTTGTGCAATCCAAATTTGGGAACATTACACATTTCACCTCGCTGTATTTCTTAAACATGTTATTCGTCTCCCATAAATGTTCAGTGAGGTTAGGAATAAGCCTTATAAAAAATTTGATCTTACCATTAAAATACTAAATTTCTTGTTTCTCGGAAAATCAAACTTCTGTATTGCTTCAATTCTTGCGGGGTCTATGCATATGTCGTACTTTTATATGATATGCCCAAGTAACTTACCTTCTTCCATGGAAAACAAACTCTTTTTTGGATTCAATGAAATGCCGAATTTCCTGCATCTCTGGAAAAAAAAATCCTCAAATGGTGTAAGTGATCTTCATCTGCTTGAGATAAAACCATTATATCATCAAGTTAAATAACCAAAAATACGTCTTTCTCATTAGCAAAAGCGATATCATTTCTCGCTAAAATGTTGCCCCCAAATTTTTCAACCCAAAAGGCATCTTGGCACACATGAAATTACCCCAAGGTGTCATAAAAGTTGTCTTTTCATGGTCATCTGGATGCATTAATATTTGATTGTACCCTGAGTACCCATCAAGCAATGACATTCTAGAAGAACCAACTACTCTCTGCAAGATGTGATCCATATTTTGGAGAGGATAGTTGTCCTTCAAGGACACTTTGTTCAAATTACGGAAATCAATGCACAAATGAATTTCACCTATCTTCTTTTTAACTGGGACAAGATTTGACATCCAATTATAAAAGCGAAGAGGAACAATGATATCATCCTTATACAATTTGTTTACCTCTTTCTCAATAGATGGCAACAAATTTAGATTAATCCTTCTAAGATTTTGGAAAAAAGGTTTTTTATTGGAATTTATTGGAATATTATGTTGAATTATACTTTTGTCATAAACCTTCAAATATGAATAATTTCATGCAAACACATCAGAAAACTCAGCCATGCGTGCTGCAATTTTACCTTTCATTTACGGAGTTAAGGAATTTTATAAATCCACCATCTTTTCTCAACTGTGTCAATATTTATGTCTTCAACTCTCGCTTCAGTGGGGACCATTTTCAGTTTCTTTGTGAAATCATCTTGATCAAAGAGCTCTTCCAAATGTACAAGACCTCTTGGAATGGAATTATCTTTTAGCTATAACCCCTTTAATTCTAATACATTAACTCCTTGATCATCTCCATAAAATACATCATCGATATGAGAAGTGGCAAACTCTTCTTCCATTTGCATAAAATTGTTGATTTTATTGTCATCCTGAAACACTTTCCAATGAAGAAGTTTATCCAGAATAGCGGGGCAATGCTTAACATTAATTTCATATTTCCTACTGGGATGTATCGGAATTATAAACATGCTACTGCAGTAGCAAGAGAGTTAGCAAAACAATTCTGGTTTCTAGGAATCACGGATAAAGTATATTCAGAAAACATTTTGTGAATACCTAACACAACATTGTGATATGTTCGCATCCTTGAATTTTTGGCCCGGTATTCCCCTTTTACCTATTTGATTATGAACTCAGAGTCACATAAACTGAAATCCTTTTAGCCCCTAACTTCTTAAGAATCTTAAGCCCGACAATTAAAGCTTCGTATACCACTTCATTATTTGAAAAATTAAAACAAATTTTATATGAATAACACGTGACATTAGGATGAATATTTCATGACTGATTCATTGGGCTATGAATCCAAATTCCTATTCAATCTCCTTCCTTTCCCACTGCTCCATCAAAATCCATAGTCAAAGACTATTTTCTTCATATGATAACTCAAATTTGGATGGTTGATCCTTATTTTATTATTGTTGATACGATGTCTCAACATGATCTATTTATTTCACTAATTCTATTGTCTTCTCAGATGATTTACTTGGTTGCAATTCATTCACTTTATTTTCCTTCATTTCGACATTGAAAACTTCTCCAACACTACCTGAAACTTCTGAAATTTATTCATTCTCTACTATCTGACTATCTATATCAATTGTACTATCATCATTAAACAAAATAAAAGTCTATAATTCAATATGTACAAAGTGTATAGGGTGATTATTTTGATTCTCTTTGCTACTAATCATATATTTCATATTGGTTTCCTGATACAATTTTCTGAGCTAGTCGAACACCATTATAGTAGCATAAGAGAAATTGAGTTGCAAAGTGCCTTTTAGCTTTTCTCCCCATGATCGTAAGAGAAACATCCCATACCTTTGAGGAATATCAGTTACAACCACATCCATCAAAACATTCTTTGATAGAATCTGATCAAGACATACTACCAAAAATTTAATGAGACCTAGACACCTAACCCTTCCCTAGTCAAAGGAGTAAAGGTCATGATATGGCGGGTAATATCCAATCCTAACTTTTGCATTATGGATTTGGGCATGATATTGTAAGATGCTTCGAATTCTAACATGGCAATGTGAAGGATGAAATCATGGGCTCTAAGACTAAGGTAGAAAGGTGGGACTTCACTATCTAGTAAGTTCCCATCTACGGTTGGGCGAAACAACAACTCAAGATGGTCATCGCTAACATTCACCATATCCGATGTTTGGTCAACTTTTAGAATTTTAGCTACATGCAAATTATATTGATCATTCTTTACTAGTTCAGTCAAAGGAATGGAAATTTTAAATTTCGAAATCTCATTCTCTATACTAAATAGTTTGGGATATTTTTCTACCTCTTTGGAAGTGACATCCTTCCTTTCGGACTGTTCTTTGGTGGGAATCTCCCTTCTCTGACCTGTAGTTTGTGTTTCCTTATCATTCTTTGAATTTTTTGTGGATTCCTCATTGTTCTTTCTCTGATTATTGGAAGCAGGCTCCTTTTATTTTTGTTGATTTGTAGAGGTCGGTTTTTGGGGCTAAGTATCCTTTGGAGAAGTTGGCCTCTTCTGATTTGAAGTGATAGGCATGTTTCTATTCCTCAAAATATATTTCCTTTGCATTGAGCTAAGGGAATTTTGGAAACATATTTGATAATATTTTTTCTCTGCTGCTATCATATCGTCATTTGAAGGAACAAATTGTTGATCATTAGATTGATCGGCCTCAGGTTCTTGAGCATATTATTCATTTTCAGTTAAGAAAAAACGTTGTTGATATTTGTAAAATATATTATCCTCTTCCAAAATCTCATCTTTTGCAACCTATGCATAATTATGCTGGAGTGGAGTACAGATATGTTGTTATGCCTATTGGTCTTGACCTCTTTCCTCTCGTTGCTTGATTCTGAATTGAGGTTGTTATTGTTATTGTTGTCCTCTGAAATTCTAATTTCTGATTTGATTTTTTGTTTGCCTATCTGATACTGTCATCCTATCCATCATCTTTTCCATGTTTTTTATTAAATTTTCCAGCTTACCATTGGATGAAGTAGATGGCTCCTCTTTGATTGTAACTTTTTTTTTGTTTTTTCCTTTGATTTCTTAATCATCAATTTTTCTTCAACACTCACAGAATTTATTTTCATTTCTTCATGATTTACAGGACTCCTCTCCCTCAGCTGATAGGCCATGTCAAGATCAAAGGCATAAGGATAGTGAAGCAATGCCAAGCCAAGAGGATTTTTTATGTCATTCAGCATAGAGTTATACACCTTATTGAAACTGATGGTGAAGTCCTGTACAATTTCATTTGGATTCATTTTCAAAGAATTAAATTCCACTAGAATTTGAAGAGGATTCTTCTTTTCTTCCCGCTTGGCTAAGAAAAGATTGAATAACTGTTGTGTGTTAGCTACTGAATGTGTTGTTAGAGTACGAAACCACTTCTTGACATCTCTTGAAAAAATTTGGGCTATCACACACATCTTGGCATCATCATTGTCGATCTCTTCAAGATCAATGAAATCTGTTATTTTGAATACATGTTGCTGAGCTGAGACCTCCATTGTACCATCAAGCAGAGGGAGTCTTTGACCATATCCTTGAGGAAAATCAGTTAGTGCAGGAGGAAACGCTAAAGGGTAAAAACTGGCCATGAATGTTGCAGAAGGTGGTGTGGGGATACCGATAAGGGGTGTTAATGCAGGAGATGAATTTGGATGAAGTAATGGATGAGTAGTGGATGTTGTTGCAGTAGTTGAAAGAGATGATGAAGGTATAGATGTAGCATTAGAAAATATTTCTTGCTAATACTAAATATAAGCTTTCTCAAAGGTATATTTTAAGCTATCGACCAATTTTTGAAGTTTGTGAAAATGGGAACAAACCTTCATATTAGTTTCAGATGAAGACTCTAATTATGGTGGAATCAATTAAATTTTTATAGGATCAAAGACTATTTCCGAAAGAGAATATTTTGATTTAGTCCTAAACAATGAAAGTTCAAATTTTTTATCGAAAGGTAAATCTTATAGTGTAGTCAAATCAATAGGCAGTGATATAGATATTACCAATGATGATGAGCTTGTATCAACTTGTTGAGGTTTTGATATTTGTTTCTTCAAAATCCTCTCACAGTATTCAACTAGTGATGGTGGATTAGGATCACGATTTGACCTTCTGGACTTTTTAGGAGCCAGTTCTGAAATCTCCACTTTGGCTCTGAAAATGTGAGTCAATGTTAGGTCCCTATATTACTAGTTTAGTCCCTTATTTTTATTAGTGTAGCCCTCTTATTGTTATTGTTGTACCCCTGTAACCTCAATATTGTTATTATTATGCCCTTACATTGTTATTGTTTGGTCGGCTAGGATTATATTGTGGACCCATGGACTCCTATATATAGAAGGAGGTTTTTGTCATTTGTATCATCCAAGAATTGTTCATTTATGTAATGTATTGGAGGTTTCCCCCTCGAAGTGGTTGATTTCTAAGGTGTTGATATCTCTTTTCTTCTATTTTTGGAGCTGGTTTCATAACATTTGGTATCAGAGCTTTGGATTCTATGGGTTCACTACTCCAAACAGGTCATCGTGGAATTTTCGTAACAACATTTTTTCTACAAAGGGTCAGAAGCTAAACTTTGTACAGCGTGAAAATGAAATCCTGAGGAACCTCCTGTAAAAATTTCAGATCTTGGTTCATAATATTTTGGGAGATATGATATGTGGAAGTTAGGATTGTTTTAGGCTTCTGAATTTCATCTCAAAGAGGTGACCGTGGGAAAAACGTCATAACTCTCTCTCTGAGCGTCGGATTGTGATTTTGTAAAAAGTGGCCGCAAGTACACGAACTGTAGTTTTCAGTATATAAATTTCAGAGCCTAAGGAGGAAAAAGTGACACGTGGAAAGTCGTACAAGTTCACTCTATTGAACCAATCCATAATTATGTCATTGTGGGAGATTGGGCATGACGTTTTCTTGAAGAACCCAAATCAGGTCAGACTTGTGGCATTCGAAAGAATATTTAGAGGGATACTTCAAGGCCAAATTTCAGATATTGAAGATCCAAAATCACAGATATAATTCAGTTTCAATATCAAGCTCCTCAAAAGAAAGAAAAAGGTGTGTATTTTTTTTGAATTACATAAGTCTCGTTTGAAAAAAATTAGTTTGAATTTATTCCAAGGGCATATTGAAGAATGGATATCAGTATTGGGTTCTGAAATGACCCCTAAAAATAATTCAATGCCCATTAAGCCTTCATAAGGCTCTACTATGACTCATGAAGATGAAGAAACACAACATGAGATATCAAAATTACAAGAGCAAGTGCACCAAATTTCGCTATCACAAAGAGCAAAAAAAATGAAATGGAAGTTTTAAAGAAAGGCGTGGAAACTAATATGGATGGTTTGAAGAAAGGGGTGGAAGCTAAGATGAATGGTTTGGAGGCTAAGATGAATGGCATGGAAGTGGGCATGGAAGCTAAGATCGATGACATGGAAGCTAAGATCGATGAAAAAAAGAAAGACAACATCGAAAACATGAAGAATGATCTAAAAGTAGACATCGAAGGTTTGGCAAAGTTGATACAAGAAATGTTTCCTAATGGCGAAAAGATAGTAGAAGAAACTTATGATGAGAACAAAATAAATGTTAATCGTGATTTCATAAACTCTAATGTTGGATGGAAGAACCACCATATTCCAAATATGGATATGAGGAAGTTTGATGGCAAGGATACCGTAACATGGGTACTACAGATGGAGCAATATTCTGATCTCAATAATGTGCAAAACACACAAAAGGTACGCATTGCAACTTTACATTTAGAAAAAAATACATTTGTATGGTATCAATGGCTTTACTCCCATAACTAAATTGTCACTTGGTAAATTTTTACAGAGGAAATGATATCACATTATGAGGATACAAAAGTAACACCTTCTTTAGCCAATTGATAAATCTCAAACAAAAGGGTTCAGTGGTGGAGCACATTGAGGACTTTCAAAACTTGAATATAAGGGTAACTGATATTCTAGAGGAACACAGGATTGATGTATTCATAGGGACTTTAGAGGATAAAATCCAACATGAAGTTCGCGTTTGGGAAACTAATTCATTAGAAAATGCATTCAGTTGGAAAGAAAAATTTAATGTAAAATTATGGCGAGAGGGAAGCCTACCACTCACATATATAAAGATGGAAGTGTTTCTACTCCTATACTTCCACAACCTACAAGGTTGACACCACAAAAATTGGAAGAAAAAAGAGCAAAAGGGATTTGCTACAGTTGTGATAGAAAATACACTAAAGGTCATAAGTGTGCTGAGAAGAAATTATTTTACATAGATTGTGAAGAGGAAGAAGAAAATGAGAAAGAATCTTCAAAAGAAGAGGATATACACCAGGAACAAACCCTAGAAGAGGAAGAAAAGATTCCAACCATATCGTGTAATGCATTGGTAGGAATTACCACTCCTCAAACTCTCAAGATAGAAGGACATATCAAGAAGAAAAAGGTAATAGTGTTAATTGATTCGGGTAGTACCCATAATTTTATTCATTGTAAGGTAGCTAAGGAATTGAATTGTTTCCTATACCCAGCACCAGAATTCCAAGTGATGGTTGCAAATGGAGGAACTATAAATTTCTCTGAAAAATACATAATACCAAGCTAACCATGGGGGAATATGTATTGAATAGTCCAATGCTTTACATTCTTATGGGAGGTTCTGATGTTGTACTAGGAGTACAATGGTTACAATATTTGGGGACTGTAGCTTTTAATTTTTAAGAATTTTTCTTGAAATTTATTTCATAAGGAAAGGAAGTCGAATTACAACGTATCGCAAGGAAGTCGGGAAAGATAATAAGCTCTAATGTCATGACAAAGCTTTTGAAGAAAGAACAATGAGGAGTAATTGCACAATTATGCTCACTAGAAGTTCCAACATCAAAATCATCTATTTCTGCAGATCTCCAAAAAGTCTTGGACAATCATTCCAAGGTGTTTGAAACTCCCAAAGGACTCCCACCCATTCATGATCATGATCATGATATTCATTTGATTCCAGGAAGTTTTCCTCCAAACATCAGGCCTTATAGATATCTTTATGTCCAAAAGAGAGAAATTGAACGTATGATTGTAGAAATGTTAGAGGCTAGTATAATTCAACCTAGTCAAAGTTATTTCTCTGCTCCAGTAGTATTGGTTCACAAGAAGGATGGATCATGGCGCATGTGTCTGGATTATAGGGAGCTCAATAAGCTCACCATTAAATATAAATTTCCCATTCCTGTGATTGGTGAATTATTGGATGAAGTACATGGAGAAATTTATTTTACCAAGTTGGATCTTCATTCAGGATATCATCAAATTAGAATGAAGACTGAAGATATTTAATTTTTGGTCATGCCTTCTAGCCTTACCAATACACCTTCTACATTTCAAGGGTTGATGAATTCCATTTTGAAACCCTTCTTTAGAAAATTTGTGCTAGTATTTTTTGATGATATACTAATCTACGACAGGTCTTTGAAGGATCATGTTCAACATGTTGACAGGGTGCTCAAACTATTGTAGGAGAAACAATAATATGCAAAAACATCCAAATATTTCTTTGGAGTACAAGAGGTGGAATATCTGGGTCATATTGTATCTCAAGAGGGTGTTAAGGTAGACCCTAACAAAATTAAAGCCATTAAGGAATGGAAAGTCTCCACAACCATAAAGCAATTGCGAGGATTTCTCGGGTTAACAGGGTATTATCGTAAGTTTGTTAAGAATTATAGGAGAATAGCAGCACCTCTAACAACATTATTGAAGAAATATGCATTTTCATGGACTCCTGAAGCAACTAAGGCCTTTGAACATCTTAAAGAGGAAATGTGCCTAGCACCAGTATTAGCTATGCCAGACTTCACAACAACCTTTATTGTGGAATGTGATGCCTTAGGAAATGGAATTGGTGATGTTTTAATGCAAGAAGGAAGACCCATTACTTTTGAAAGTCATACAACCAAAGGAAGGTATTTACAGAAAGCTATTTATGAGAAGGAAATGTTAGCAATACTACATGCACTAAAGAAATGGCAACCTTACCTAATGGGAAGACATTTCAAGGTAAAAACTGGTCATGATAGTCTAAAACACTTTTTGGAACAAAGAATATCTTCAAAAGAGCAGCAAAAATGGGTCACAAAGATGTTGGGTTATGACTTTGAAATAATCTACAAAAAAGGGAAACTAAATTTTGTTGCAGATGCATTCTCAAGAAAGAATGAAGAGGTGGAAGCATCACTTTGTGCCATTTCTATTATCCAACCAGATTGGATAACTGAAATAAGGGATGAATGGAAGAAGGATGGAGAAGTGTGGACATTCATTCAAAATTTGCAGCAAGATCCTAATACATCTGATACATTTAGTTGGAAAAATGATTCCTTATGGTACAAAGATCGCTTATATCTTTGTAAGGATTCCCGACTAAAACAAAATATTCTTTTGGAATTGCACACTTCTCATTTAGGAGGACACTCAGGATTTTTAAAAACTTACCACAGGGTGAAGAAAGAATTTTTTTTGGATGGCCTTAAATCTAATATTCAAAAGTTTGTGAAGGAATGTTTGGTTTTCCAGCAAAATAAAGTTGAGACAATTAAGACCCTTGGTCTTCTACAACCTTTATCCATTCCAAGTCAACGTTGGGAGGATATTTCAATGGATTTTATCACAGGTTTACCTAATTTTGAAGGAAAGAGTGTCATCATGGTCGTAGTTGATAGAATTACCAAGTATGAACACTTTTGTGCATTATATCATCAATTTAAAGCAAGTACAGTTGCTACTACATTTATGGACACAATACAAAAGCTACATGGAAATCCAAAGGTTATTGTGAGCGATAGAGATCCCATTTTTACTGGAAATTTTTGGACAAATTTATTTCCTTGTTTGGGTATTCAATTAGCTCATAGCTCATATTATCATCCTCAATTTAATGGTAAAACTGAGATAGTGAATAAATGTTTGGAAGGATATCTTCGATGTTTTGTATCTGATAAAAAAAAACAATGGGTCAAGTGGTTACCTCACATTGAATGGTGGTATAACACTTCCTTCCATACTACAGCAACAATGACCCCGTTTATGGAACTTTATGGATATCATCCACCGTCCATCACATCATATTTAAGAAAAAATTCTAAGGTTCAAGCAGTGAGATCACATCGAGCATCAATAAGTAGTTCTCCAACTCTTAAAGGATAACCTAAATTTGGCACAAAGTCGAATGAAAAAAAAGGCAGATCAACATTGCAGCGAGATAAGTTTTGATGTAGGAGACTGGGTATTTTTACAGCTGTTAGTCATCAGTATTTTTACCTGTTATTGATGACTAGTTTCCTTAGCTGAGTTTTCTAGAAGCTGATCTCCAAATTGTCAAATCTGTCATCTAGAAAGCACCCCAAAACAATTTTTGTCCTCCTACCCCTTCCTATCAGCCTATGATGAGGAAAAACCCCAATTGTCAAGTCCTATCTAGTTTCGAAAAATAACGCTGTCCATGGCTGTCATAGTTGAAAGTTATCTACTGTCATTTACATTTTTTTCTCATGCCATTCGCGATCCAAAGGTTGAAGAAGTGTCTGCAACCCTATCCCTAGTCATCTTGTCATTTGAAAATATAATCCTACCAAAGAAAACACTCAGAATATGTCAATATTGCCCCTAAGTTAGATAGTTGTGTTTAGGGAGTATTTTCCTTGGTAAAAATATCCTAAGCCAAAAGCCTCTAATCAGTACTAGTCAACCCTGAATTAGTTCCTATTCTGCAAAAAAAGTCTTGTTTCATCCTTAGGTTTCACACCACTAAGAGGTTACTGTGTCTCATGTCAGAATAAATTCACAAAGATTTAGATCAAGAAAAGATAAGGTTGTTCAATATTTGATGAAGTATGCTTCACTCAGGTGCAGTCTCCTTGAAACACCAAAAGAGTGCTCCAAGGTTCAAAGTAATATGTTTTTACATCTCTGGAGGGGTGTTATTGCAATAATGATCAATGTGCAAAAGAGAAAAAGGACAAGGTCAAATGGGTCCTTCATGCTGAATTAGCTTGCCCTCAGTAAAACAAATGAAATACAACAAGTAAAGGGCTACCAATAGGTGTGGTTTGAAAGCCAAAATTTCCTAAATAATAGAGAGCAGCCTCCAAGTCATATGAATGCAAAAGGCTGTTGTTATGCTGATCAACAGTGTTCTCAACATCTCCTCCAAAAAGGAATTTCAACATGCCTCTGCAAACATGGTCAAGGGAGGTCAGTCAAATAGGTCAAGAAAGAAAATACTCTACATATACAAGTCATATGGTTTCTGTTCTAAAAACGTTCACAAGGATTTTTTACAAAGAATACATATCTCATAAAGCAAATTGTTGCCTATTTGACACAATACCAAGCAGAGACATATAAGTTGCAGAAAGGTGATAGAATTTTGAAATACATGAAATGACATATTTACAGTGAGAACCTCCTCCAGCAAAAGAGAAAATGGTTGAAAGCACAGTGATAACCTCCTTCATTAAAAAGTAGATGGTTAGAAGACCTTATAATGAAGCCTCCTCCAATCAAGAGCAGATGGTGAGAACATAATAGAACCTCCTTCATTTAAAAGCAGAGGGTTAAGGTGTGTCAAGTAATTTCAGAAATTGTCAGTTACCTCCTTCCCAGGGATGAAACAATAGAGGTATCAGCAGAGTTTCAAATTATGCTTGAGAAAGTTCTTTATTTTGAAAGACAGGGTTCAAAATCAGTGGTAATTCAATAAGGTTTCATAGGTTGAAAAACCTATTTCATATCACAAGCAAAGGATAGTTGCTGGTATTTAAAGACTCTGATCCTGTATTTCTGAAAACCTCATTCAAAGGATAAATCACAGGTTGCAATATTGACTAAACAAGCCTCCTATGGATGGTAAAATTAACAGACCTGAAGCTCAGGTTCTAATCTTATCTGCAAAATAGTATAAGGGACAGTCCACCTATATGACTGATGAGAAAAAGGCATGTTAGATTTAGATAAATTCATTATGCTATCAAAGCTAAAACTCCCTCCAGGTTATGAATGAAAGGCAAACCTTAAGAGTTACTTGTTCAGATCAGTCAGAGGCAAAGGGCATACTGTTAAAACAGATGAGTTTTCATTAAAAGAGGGCCTTTTCATCACAAATTTTATGAGATAGAAACATCATCTACATAAAAGGCCAAAGGTGACATAATGGTGTCAAAAGGCCTCTATTGTTCGGATTATAAAGATCCCCTTCAAACTAAATCTAAGGGTGAAATTTTGGCTAGAAACAACCTCATCTGAAAGGCCAAAGAGAAGGTAGACCAAGTTTGATTTTGAACTAACTTCTGTATATAAATACAAAGAAACAGTAGGGATGAGAAAGGCCTCAATACAACAAATGCAAAGTAGCTTTTGGGATAACTTGCAGGACTATCTTTAAGTTAAAAAGGGCCTCCACAGGAATGACATGGAAAGCACAGTTTATAAAAGGCAACAAGATTAGAAAGACCGTAACATAAACCCAAGTTTCCTTTTCAAAACATAAGTGCTAATGTTCAAAAGGTTTTCAAATTTTTAAAAGAAGGAAGAGGTTTTTCTTTTTCTTTTGAAAGAAACTCCTATAAGTATAAAAGACATGAACCGAGCTTTCATTATCATCATTCCTTACCTCACCGAAGAAAGGAACAATTATTGGGCATTTTTTGAAGAATTTCGAGCTTGAAGTCAAGCACGGCGCGCCTGTAGACGCCTGACAAAAGAAAAAGAACGTGAGCACGGTGCACCTGTAGCCTAGAACGACACACCTGTGTCGGTGTTCAGTAGGCGCCCAAGGCCAACCCAACAGGCCTTCTGCGTGGTGCGTTCTGCGTTCAACGCCCACCCATCCACCCGGTCTGAACGTGCCCTTGCTCGTTAAACAAATGCTCAAAGGGAACGTAAAATTCATTGATCCAAAGGTATTTCTTGATTCCTAGCTGAAGTTTGAGTTCAAAGGAGAGTTTCAATCATCATTTTCAAGGAAAAAGAGGTTTTTTCTTGTGCTATGAAATAGTGAAGGATTTATGCAGTCTCCAGTAGAAAAAAAAGTTTGTGAGGGTCTTTCAAAGCAGTTTAAAAAGATATTTTAACAAGGGTTTCAAAGAGCAGTTTGTTTACATCATCAAAGAAGAACAATGGTTAGAGGATAGGGTTATTGTCAAGGTTAAAGAGGTTTTCTGCGGTATATTGCAAAGGATAAAAAATAGAGATTAAAGGTGAATAAAATGTGTGTCAAAATCAAAGGAGATTTGTCTCCAAAATCCATGAACTAACCTTGTAAAAGACCTCTTTGATCGAAAAAAAAAAACTGAAAAGGTGAAATTATTGTCATCCAACTAATACCTGTTTGATGAACTCAAAGAACAGTAGTGATAAAGACCAACAAGGTAGTCTTAAAAAGGAAGAAAACAGTGACAAAGATGATGATGGGAGCAGTAAGGTTAAAGACCAAATAGAGCATGTGCTAGCTGCCTCTCCTAAGCAAGGGGCCATGTTTTCTTCTCCAAAGGCAACAAAGCCCCGAACTTCAAGAAATAAAATGGCTCAAGTTGTAACTCCCAATGTTACTAGAGCACTCTGAAGCAAATTCAAGTTGCCCAAGCAACCCGTTGTTGAATTACCAAAGAAGAAGAGAACCAAGAAACCTATCAAAGGCAAAGGGAAGGAAAAAGAGGAGAGTAGCCATGAGAAGGAAATAGATTTTGACATCATCCAAATAGACAGTGATGATGGGGATAATGAATCCAAAATTCTTGAAACTCTTTTACTGAATAGAGAGGCACAAATTCATGACCTATGAGCTGATATAGAGAGGTCAAAGGACCTCATACATGTTCTGCAGACACAAAAAAAACAAATGAATGTCCACATGGTAGTTTATGAGGCCTGGGCTTTCAAGTACCAAAGGGAAACCTCCAAAGTGAAAATCAAGTTGGAAGAGCTTATGGGTGAATTCAATGACACTGAAGAAGAAGAACAACCAAAGAGGAAGAGGCCTAGGACTATGGGTCTCAAAAGAGCTTTGGAGAAATAGAAAGAAGAAGAGGCAGCCCTTTTCCGATCTTTTCCTCTTACTTCTTTACTCACCCAAGAAATAGAAAATAATAGAGAAGCATGGCTTGAAAGGGCAAATAAACACTTGGAGGATAAGTTGGAAAGAGCTAATAGAGACTTAAGCCTTCAAAAGAAAATGACCGGGCACTACAAAAGGCTAAATCAATTTGCCTAAAGGAAATTGAAGGTTACACAAGAAAAGCTCAAGGTGGCCTGAAAGAGGCGCCCAGTAGAAAAAATGGGAAAAGGCACATCAAAGCTTGAAATTTTGGGCTCCGCTTCTCTACATGCTTCTGAAAACCCATGAGGGTTATGCTCGCCAAAATTGGGCATAATTCGACAAGTTTTTGTTTTTGACATTTTTGGGCTTATTTGCAGAAAATCATGGGCATCACCATTTTTTTTTGGAGCATCCTCGGAGGTTAAAAGTGGCATAACTGGATGAATTAAATTCATGGGAATCTACTCAGAAAAATTCAAATCAATTGAATATGTTTTGGTCCCCCAAAGAGGTGAAAAACAGTCACTTTTTCAACACTCTGCCTCACTTATCAGCAAGGGCTAATTTATGGGTTTTTCCACACAGGTCAGTTTTTCACAAACTTCTAGTGATCATTTTTGGGAAAACCAAGTATTTTCAGAAACTAGACATCTAGGGCTTTCCAACGAGCCATCATGGGCCTCATTTTGACCTTGGGGGGTCCTTAAAAAGTTTCCAACAAGAAAGGGAATTTTATGCTGCTATATTTCTGAAGCATTTTTGTGAAAAATGCAGTTTTCTGAAGTGGCTTTTCCAAATGTGCGTTTAGCCTTTTTTGGCCATTTTCAGTTGGAAAAATTAAATTTAATTTCCTTTTTTAGCATTTTTAATATATTTTTATAGATATTTTGTGCCTTGGGCTTTGCAAAGCCTCAAGGACAAAATCAGATATTTGTGATGGGCCAATGGGCTTGCTAGTTGCTCTAGGAGGTTTTCCTTCTCTTTGGCCTATTTATTCCAAGAGATTTCATTGTAAATGAGGCTGAACTTGATGATATAGAGCAATACATGATATTACAAGCTTTGAAGAAATACTTTGTCTCATGATGTGGATGATTTATTTTTTGTCTTGGATGGTGGAAGAGGATTGTTTGTTGGATTCCTTGGCTTGGTAAATGGTATAATGTTCATATCTGTATGTTTTCCTTAGTTTATCATACATGTTTCCATGCTTCTTTCTTGTTGTAGGTCAGTAAAGAATAGATTTGAGACATGCCCATGGAGGCACCTCAAGTTTCCTGATTTTGTTACAACTTCTATGTTTTTCTTCCTTCTTAGTCATATCAAAGAATTCTTAACTGCTCTTTGATCACTGAAGAAATTCTTTCTTGTTTCATTTATGGTTGTTATGCATGCTAAGTATGATTCACGGTATGCCATGCTTACTCATGGCTAGTCAAAGCTCCATCTCTGAAAATTTTCTTTGAATTATTGATTGTCTTAGTTTGAACCAAGGAGGTCTTGTTTCGATCTTGCCCTTTGCCTAAAAACTTTGCATTCTATTTTCAAAGTTCCTAGTAGCTCAAAATATGATGTGTAGGAGTTCCCTCTTCGTAAATTGATTTTTTTGTCCATCTTATTTTTTATCCCAAAAATCTGAAGGTGATTTCCCAAAGTTGGAGGGTCTTATACTTCCATGTATCACTGGAATGTTTATTTTATGCATTTATTAGTTTAAGTTTCATTCATAGAGACCAATGGTTAGCCCTAAATTATGAATTCTTGTTGATTAACTATTTATGTTTAAAATATCTTGTTATTTCACAAAATTAGTGTCCATCCCATTTCATTTCACCTAAAATAATCCATTTTACCTCGACCAAATCAGCCCTGCAATATACCTTCTCCACCCTTTGAGGCAGTCTCAACCTTATTGACCCCATAGCCTAGTTGATCTGATATCTTGTTATCTATTTATATTTTGATCAGTTCTTCACTCAAAAACCTAAAACAAACCAAACACACTTAACATCTAGCCTAAAATCATAAACGAAGAAAGCAAACAAGTTTATATCCTTTGCACAAATAGAGAGAGCCCTATCTGAGTCCAGGAAGGTTGGGTCCTAAGGCTCCAAAGTTGGTTTGATGTTACCCTGTCATTTGTCTTGCCAATCTTCCAAATCACGGAACCCTAACAACAACTACAACAATACAAACAAATGTCCCTCAAGCAAGCTAAGAAGGATAATAAATTATCGCCAAAGTACTATGGTCCTTACAAGGTGTTGCAAAATATTGGTACTATGACATACAAATTGGAGCTTCCTGCTTCTTCGCGAGTGCATCCATTTTTCCATGTTTCATGCTTAAAAAAGGTTATAGGTGAAAATCTTTCAGTTCAAACAATATTTCCAAAACTTGATTAGGAAGGAAAAATCATATTTGAACCTGAAGCAGTCACGGAAATAAGAACTCGACAGCTACGAAATCGATCAATTTTAGAGTATCACATCAAGTGGAAGAACTTACCCACTAAAGATTCTACATGGGAGGATGCGAATTTTATACAAAAGCACCTAGAGCTACTCAAGCATTGAGGACAACACTTTTTTTAAGGAGAGAGGCATGTTAGTTCCCTATATTACTAGTTGAGTCCCTTATTGTTATTAATGTAGACCTCTTATTATTATTGTTGTACCCCTGTAACCCCAATATTGTTATTATTGTGCCCTTACATTGTTCTTGTTAGGTAGGCTAGGATTATATTGTGGGCCCATGGACTCCTATATATGGGAGGAGGTTTTGATCATTTGTATCATCCAAGAATTGTTCATTTATGTAATGTATTGGAGGTTTCCCCCTCAAAGTGGCTGAATTCTAAGGCGTTGATCTCTCTTTTCTTCTATTTTTGGAGCTGGTTTCAAACATTCAACCTTCTTGAAAGCTAGTTCTTGTCACCCATAGGCCTATACATCAAAGAATTTTTTGTAAAATCCCAAGGAAGATGTGATCTTCTGGTGTTCGAAAATGGTGCCAAAAATGTTATCCTCCAAAGTGTCCCAAGGCTGAGAAAGGAGACCAAAGGAGGTAACCTCGAATCACTTAGGATTTGGTAACTAGCCCTACCAAATTAAAGAGGGCTCTCTTTGTGATCTCACAACCAATAAGGTGATTATAGAGGGTAAAAATACATTAGGTTAGGTATTAAGCTCTAGGGTTTTGAAATTTCGGGTTTAGCTGGATTATTAGGAGAGGTCAAGGAAACTAGGTCAAGTCTCAAAAGATTTTAGTTGTAGGGATACAAAGGGGCAAGGTAGGTATGTTCAGTGACAATTTTAGGTTTTCAATGAAGTGTATGATGGAAAATAAAATGTTCAAAATAAGCATGACAATCATGAGTTCATTTATCAGAAGATAGATAACATAGACATGAAATTCCTATCAAAACTGAGCATAAGTTTAAGAATTTTGTTTAACAACTCATAGGAAGATCATTGAAAGCAAAGATATGGAAAGAAGGATAACTAAATTTTCATTAAAGTAATTTATAAAATAAAAAAAAATTGTCACAAAATCATACCACGAGAATCCCTAGATAATAGCTACAACTGGCTTGTTAATTTCCTACAAAAAGATGATGTATACAAGCTCCAAGCCTTCTACTCTCTGATGTCCAACCTTGATTTCCATGCAATCAGGGCTACATATAGACCAAAATAAATACCCCCCTCTCTCAGGGGTCAAATCCCTCATGATTGGAACAATTTACATGAATTTCTCCAACCAAACCTAAAACTAGGGAGCTTAAAACAAACTCCCAATTTAGCCATAATTGATTCACTTTAACTTTTATAGGCATGACAGAGCATGAATCTACATAAAATTGACATTAACTAGCTCATTTACATTTAATTAAATCATCGAAATACCATAGGGGAGTAATTACATCAGAAAATTTTGACATTAACCAAATAAATTCGAAATTATAGCTTACTAACAAAAACACGACAAATTCCCTCAAAACTGCAACAAATTTACAGAAGCACAACAAATTTTTTGAGGGAACTTTTGACTGACTTTTCTTGATCCATTTAATAATTTGAATGTATATTTGGAAACCCTTGGATGTATAGTTTTCGTTAGAACCTTCAAGTATGCAAAATGACCTCTCCAATTCTAAGAAAAATGAGTTTTCCCAAAACTACTCTAGAAGCGCAGTGAGGGGGTCAAAACAGTAGAAGAAACCCATCTTTTAACATGTTTTTGGCCTTTTTCTCCCAAACTGAAATTTTACATGGTGCACAAGTGGCATAGCTGACATGTAAAAGTGATAATCTATCAAACCATGTAGCTTTTTTTTCATTTGGTGGCCCCAGGAAAAAGCACAACAAATATTCGATGCGCTTTTTGCAATGAGGAATTTTCAAAAAAAATCTAAAAATCCACAAAAACTCAAAATTTGCAAAAACATTAGGGGAGTTTTGAGGTCTAAAATGGGCCTCCTAAGGAAATTATAAAATAATAGTGGAAATAATAAGATAGGATTTGATTACATCATCAAATTTTAGAGGGAAAAAAAACTACTTTTTCAACTCGTATTTTCAACTTATCTCCAAAACAAATTAATCAAATTTCGAGTGGGAGTACTCGTTGGATGAAAAATTTAATTCGTCATCCAAGGAGTACCCATGTTGCATACTTTCGATGGAGCCTGCTACATGAAAAATGAATAATACATGAAAAACGTGATTGCACTCACATTTTTTCATGTATTTCTCATTTTTCGTGTAGCAGGGTCCATAAAAAGTATGCAACATGGGTACTCCTTGGATGAGGAATTAAATTTTGCATCCAATGAGTAATCCCACTCGAAATTTGAGTAAAAAATTTGGGATATAAGTTGAAAATATGAGTAGAAAAAGTAGTTTTATTATTTTATTATTTTTTAATCATTTAACCCTTTTACTTAAAAAATGGTGAATCATCCCACATGGTTGACATCATCATCTTGAATCCTATTGGTTCTTATAAAGTTTATTTTTGTTGTACATTTTTCTTAAGAGGCCCATTTTAGACCTCAAAATTCCCCTAATGAATTCTTCAAAATTGGTTCTGACTTACTCTCCTTCAACTTTGTGGATGATATGCTAGGCAATGAGTGAGGCATCAACCAACAAATCTAAGTTATCCTTCTTCCTTAGCTTAATTAGGGTTTTCTTCAAGTTTCTGACCCTGATTTTACTGATCCAGTTTTGGGTGTATTATTTCCTTTCCATGTTCCTTTGGAGGTTGGTGGCCTTGTTGGCTCTCTTCAGAAGCTTCTCCAAGTGATCATTTACCTTGTCAAGCCAAAATTCCTTGTCTTGTTCAATCTCAGCTGCAATAAGCTCATCAAAATCCCATTGACCTAGTGAAGGAGATGTTTCACTTTCTTTCTCTTCCTGCCTCTTGAGGCCTATTTTCCTTGGCTTCCTTGGTTTCATTTTCACCTCCCCATCCTCAAGATGATCAAAATAAATTACATACTTACCTTTTCCATCCTCCTCGTCTAAATCTGCCTCGGGTTTACTAAGAAAAAGTTGTTTTACTTGGAGCTTCTTGTTCTCCTGCTGAAGAAATGTTATCATGAAGTTAGCCTTTGCCAAGCCATCCTTAAGCTCTTTCATTTCTACTTCCATCTCCTTTAAAATATCCTCAGGTGACTTGTCCTCATCATGCATTTCTAGGTATGCCATGTAAGTGTCAAAGTGTACTTGTTCTTCTTCTTACAATGGTGCCTCATGCTGATATGTTGATGTCTCATTTTCAGCTGAAGTAGGCTGAGCCTTTTCCACACTGTCAGAAGCAAACACCAACCTTTTTCACCTAGTATATTTTCTTTTGACCTCATCCCTAGGTTTCCTTGCCATTGGTTTGCTTGTGGAACCAACTTCCTGAGGTCTTAGTGATGTCAAAGGAGTAGACTGACTACTAGGTTGACTTGTAGTAGGAAAACGAGAGGATACTTGCATGAATTCCTCCCAAGATAAGTTGACCTGTGAAAAATGATGGAAGGAAATGATTTGACCAAGCCATGATGAAACAAGATTTCTTGGTCATATTTTCCTTTGCTATGTGAAGTACTTCATGATCATCTTCATAAGAGGAGCATACTTTTCAAGTAGATGTTTGAAAGGAAAAATATGTTTTGGAGCATTTTTGTAAGGTGGCTTCAACTATACTTTGTAGTTCTCAATGTCTAGGTCCATCCCTTTGAACCATATTTATCCATGATTTGGAATACCTGTAGCTATGGAAATGACATCTGCTGAAATAGTAAGATCAACCCCTTCTATGCTGGCCTTATCCCTCAACAAACTGGTGGAAAATAGGCTTGTCAACTTGTCATTGAAACCTAGTTCTTGGATCTTTTCACAAAAAGAAAGGCAACCCACATCTTGGAAAGACTTCTTGAGGAAAGGTGAAGCCATGATTTCTTGGAATTTTATGGACTAATACCTGATTATATGCCCTCCTTTATACTTCTTCTTGTCATTGTGTGTGGTCTCTGCTTCCATGGTGAAACCCTAGCTAACTAGGGAGAAGAATGGGAAAACTGGGAATTTGGGACAGTCTTGTAGATGGAGGGAAATGAAGGGGTTAGGGGTTGTCTAAATTTTAGGGGAAATTTTGGAGGGTAGGTATAGGTGTTAGGGAATGTAGGGAGGTGGAAATTTGGGAAATGAGTAAGGGGAAAGGGTAAAAGAGTTGGAAACATAGTCTTAGCCTAGGAAAGTGTAGTGTAGTCTAGGGTTTGTAGGGAAATGAAGGAAATGAGGGAAATGAGCGTGGGAAAAGGTCAAGGAAGGTATATGGAGGGTAAGGGAGGATGTTTGAGCATAAAAATTATGGTTTTAGCACAAAAAATGAAATAAAATGACCAAGAAATGAAAAGTTCCACAAAACCATAAGAGAGGGTAATTCACTGACTTTTTGTGAGAAAATTGATGAAAGGAGGAGTTATGTAGGTCCAATTACTTGCCAAGGATGTGTTTGAACCTGGTTTTGGTGAATAAACCTGTGTAATGAATTATTTTTCTCCCTTTTCAAAATCACAACACCTTGGCCAGAAAAATAGCAAGGATGAGAGAATAATACTTTGGAGGTAAGAATTCGATCTTATGAGGGATGGAATGCACTTTACTATTGGATAAATGTTTCATGAGAGTGAAATGAATAAATGGTGTGCTTTCTTGGTATTTTTATAAACTAGAGGTTGATTGTTTCCTTGGGTGGTGATGTGACACCACTTTGTCTTTTTGCAAAATGACTTGATAGGCTAGTGTACTGTATCTTTAAACTTTAGTATGCATAGTTACATATTTATAGAGAATAAAATGTACTTTGTAAATAATTTTTTAGCACTTTCCCTAAATACTACTCCCATAATGATGACCTAGGTGATGTCATGACTCTTTTTATGAACTTTTTGATGACTTGACCTAATAATGACACCTAATGGATTTATGAACTGATGATTTGGACCTTTGAACCTTGCAGTATGAGTGACCATGAGATGATGACTGGAAGGGTGATCAAGAAACTTTGTTGATGACTCATCAGAATGAGTGATGGCATGACCAAGATGGCAATTTTGACCATGAAATAGTGGGAGCAATAACATACCTAGACTTACTAACCAATGATCAAATTTTAATTTGAAAACCTATTTGAAACTATAAAAATTTGACCTAGGACCCTATCAATGGCTTGAAAGAGTAAATTTCATCACTGGTGACTGACAGGACTGATAGACACTAACAACTCCCTTGAACAGACAAAATGAACCAATGGCTTTCGTAGAACTAATTTTCGGCAATTGCTTCTTGGAAACTAAGTTAGGGTGTTATCTTGCACAACCATCCCTAGTCCCACCAAAAACACATTTGGAGCTCTTTCCTAGTCCAACTAGTGGAAATGACCTTTGTACAATTAGTATTTGTATTAGTAGTGATAGTACTAGTGTAGTTCATAATCCTTATACATATGACATGTGGACTTTATACTCTAATGGTTCTAAAACACAAGAGGGCTCTGGAGCCAGTTGCATTTTAATAGACCTACTGCGGAGAAAACATTTTACCTCGATCCTCCGGGAATTCGAGTGCACAAAAAACATTGCATAATATGATGCACTCTTCTTGGGCTTACAAAGATCCATCAACCTAAATATTGCATCCTTAAAGGCAGTAGGTGATTCAAAAATTGTGGTATGGCAGGTACGTGATACCATACATTGTGTTTCACGTCATTTAAAGAGTTATCAACAATAGGCATGGCGTCTAATTTCACATTTCCAATATTTTAATATTATTTCCATTGCAAGAATGTGTAACACAGTTGCAGAGGCATTAACAAATGTTGTTGCTAGTTTTTCACCATTGAGGGAAGAATTTTTCTATATAAATTCTTCACAAACCATATGTCCCCAATAATATCACTAATTTACACATTTTTAACGATGACCAACAGATATTGTGCTTCATTCTGAACGCTGATGTGTTAAAAGAAACCACGATCGATGAGGACGAGAATGAAAGGGCACTATAAGATGCAGCTAGCATGATTAAAGGAAATCTCATCTTGAATGGTGTGGTATCTTTGGAGAAGCTGTATGACCTACATAATCGATTTTGGGGACCTTTTAATGCTAAAACCCACAGTTCCACGTTGTCGCACAATAATATTAAATTGAGAATAGAAAAAGGATCTAAATTGTGTCAATCTTGGTACTTATTGTATACCACAACAATGGAAAGACTTTATTTGCTTATTCAAGTAGTATCGAGATGTCTTTGCATGGAAATATGATGAGCTTCAGACTTATGACACGTGAATCATCTAGCATATGATACCAATAAAGTAATGGGCTAAGCCATTTCAACAAAAGCTAAGAAAAATACATCTAACGTTGGAACCTATTATTCAGAAAGAGTTAAGTGTTTGGATGCTTGGATCATATACAAAGTGCGACACTGCACTTGGGTGTTAAATTTGGTCCGAGCTAGAAATAAGTCAGGGGAAATATGTTTATGTGTTGATTTATGAAATCTCATTCGTGCCTCATGTTAGGGTCCTATATTTTATAGGATAAATTGATAATTATCTCTTGATTTGTATATAAATATGTTGTGAATAATATTTGATCTTGCAAATTATTTCCAAGAAAATAAAGAAAAATAGAAAAAGAAAAATGGGATATATATATATATATATATATATATATATATATTTGTGAAAGAAAAGAATACAAATATGAGAAAAAAATTTAAAAAAACCCCAATATGTGAGCTAGTCTAAATTCCACTCAATAAAAAAATGATCTATATACTTAGAAAAAACAAAAAATAGGTTTGCCAGTCAAAAGGTAGAATTAGAAATAAATTAAGTAGGTTTAATTAACTAACCACACCATTTAAACGTGATTAGTCAAGTTGTAAATAAAGTGAGTTTTCTTTATTTTTTAAGTATGTTTAAATAGTTTAATCGAATTGTACAAGCGCGATTAAGTGATTTATAATAAAGTTTTATTGAAACAACGTTTTGTCGTTACGTAATAATGTTCGGGCACGATCTAACGATGGCAATATAACCCGCCCGATCCAATGATAGTTCATCGGGTTCGGAACCCCCCATCCCCTTCGACAGTTAATCACGAGGGGGGATCCAAAAAATGGGTTTCCCTTTCCTGCGTTTCATGACAAGACGCTTTCTCATCCTGTTTGCACCCTCCCCCTCTGCCTAAAACCAGTTACTCCCACACCCCCCTCCGAAAAACACCATTTATCCTCCTCCAAAATAGTTAGCCATTAAACTTTGTTCCCCTGCTCCAGTACTCTTCTGCCAAGTGGCACCACCCATTCCACTCCATGCCCGATCCCTCTACTGTTACATCCTCCTCACTCCCCATCCAACCTATTTCTACCACATGGCCTACCTATTACCCTAACCAACGAATATGCTCCATAACATCTAAAACTGCAACAGTAGGCCATTTTCTATAAATTCACCATTATCTTGTTCCGGTGGCCCCTCCCACACACTATTCTGAACCATTGAGCAGAAAAAATTGGCACAACAAACCAGTCAGTAGATAAAACTATCACCATGACCTCGATTAGAAAAATCAGAGCTTGTACAACGTCTAGTCATCAAGCCTAGCTGTCACAACTGCAATTATCGAGTCACCTACCTCTAGTTGATCTAATTCTCGGGTAATTGTAGCAATATTGTTCCTTACTTTTTCATCATGGATCCTAAAGGAAAATAAAATAAAATAGATGAGAACCCCATGCTACCTCCTGTCATTGACCTAGACAGCCTGCCCCTGGTAGATCAGGAGTATAAAATCCTTGAAACAAGTTGTGAGTTCGATCTTTATGAACTTCAAAACTAGTTAAAATAAAACTTCATTGACCAGAGTGATGAATTTTTTTTATGGGACTCCTTCCTACCCCAATTCATATTTCCCCAAACCCATCATTTTCTTGAGTTTGTGGCATGGTTCCATTCCAGATATGTCGCTATTTAGAGATCCATTATAGCCCATAATGGTGATATTCTTTTCACCACAACCCCTCAATCAATAAACCAAATGTTACAAATTCATGAGTCAATTAACCAAATGTTACAAAATCCAAATATTGACTCTTTGAAACCATTCTATAAAGAGTCCCTCATGGATCTCTACAAGAACCTTACCTTCGCTAACAAAGCCAAAAATTTTGAGATTTTCTTACCTGAGGATGCCTAATTACCTAATAAAATTCCTCCTTATCCATACTCCATGTTCCCTGAAATCTCCAAGAAAATCATCTCCATAGTTTTTGTTTACTAGGCTATCAATTCAATCAATGGGTTGATGAAGCCATCATTAGATTTTTTTTAGTCTTCTCAAAATATGAAAATCCCTCAATTATATTCAACTACATTGAGTTCTTAGAAAATTCCATTCATGAAAAATTCCTTAAGTTTTCCATAGAGTGAAGTCTCATGTATGCTTCAATTTTAGTGTATTTATTTGTACTCCATCAGGCCGACTAGTTTTAGTTTACATTACAGAAATTGAATGAGAAAGGAGAGGCCTAATCTGTAATTCATTAGACATCCTTGGTAGGGGAGCATACCAATAAATTTACCTAAAATGACTATGTTGACCAATTTTTATATGTAGCTTCCTGCCTACTGAATGGTGATGTTAAACCAAGGATAGGGCTAGAGATAAAGATATTTCTGCATATTAGTGAGCAGACTAAAACTGTTAGGTCCCTATATTACTAGTATAGTCCCTTATTGTTGTTAGTGTAACCCTCTTATTGTTATTATTGTACCCCTGTGTTGGGGTTACTATGTTTTGACAAGATTGGCTATGCTAAAAGATAAGACAACATCAAAACCACTTTCAGACCTCAGGATCTAGCCCTCCTGGGTCCAGAGAGGGATCTCTCTATAAAGGCAAAGGTATATGTCTTTGAAGTTCAGTTTTGAAGATATTAGGCTAGTTGTATGGCACAAGGTTTGTTTTGTTTTGTTTGTTTGGTTGTTGGGAAACGAGAATGAAGTGTTCAATATAAGACAAGGATGAGAAAAGAGGATTTTAGGCAAAAGAGAGAAAATTCAGAGAACACTCGAGACCATTGGGAAATGGAGTCAAGAAAGGGTTTACTTGCTATTCAGTATTCAAGGCTTTCAATTGGGCTAGTCATCTAAAGCATTAGATCTTAAAGATGATAGTGTGATATGAAATGGTAAGAAAAGAAGGTGAATCACAAGGAAACCTCCAAGGTGACTATTTAGGAATCAAATCTAGGGACAGGACATGCCATTAGATAGCTATGATCCACCTCCTAAAAGGTTAACTCTTCAAACAAAGGAAATGTTAGCCACCTATACAATTTGTTATAGCAAAAGGTGGCTAAAACTTTTTGGAGCCTTCAAGGAACAAATTTTATTGCTAAAAAGTGTTGGCTCTTGAAGACTTTTGAAGGCCTCATGCCTCTGTCCAAATCTTCACTATTGTTCCCTTTTTTATACTCAGAAATTCTGTTGATTTCATGAGAAAATACTACTGCAAAATCATCATTTTTCCCCTCCTCCACTCAAAACTAACCTTCATTTGCGCCCCTTTTTCTCCATAAAATTTCCTCTACTTTTCATGTTTCCCTTTCCCCCATTCGTGAAAATCCTCTTTACATAATTTAAAACTCGTTTTTAAACTATACCGAAACCCCCAAATCCATTGAAAACTCTGAATATTTTCAGAAAAAAACAAGTTTTTATTACTATGGACTTAAGCCCCCCTTGGGCTAAGTCCTAACCACTTCCCCACCATACGCTTTGGGGATGGAACCAAGCGCTAATCCTTTTCAGCGCTTATCGCAGTGCAAAAATCCAAGTGCATAAGTCTTTTTTCCATGTTTAAAAACTTCCGATGCAATTAAGTCCCATATGTGTAAACCCCGGTCCTTTGTTTTCTTTGTAAAACCAAGCACAAAGGCTGAAGCGCTTATCGCATCACAAAATTCCAATGGGTTGATTGAAAAGCCCGAGCCCGAGGCTCCGATTGCGATTATCCCTTTTGTTATAACACCCTGGGCATATTGTATTTCACGAAGACCAAAAGGCCCCGCAGTCGGGCGCCATTCTTTTCATATATATATATTCCGCCCCCGAAGCAATAAAACTTGGTATTATATTGAAAATTTTGGGTTTTCATGAAGTATTAAGGTTTTCCGCCAGATATGATAAAAATAAAATATCTGCCGTCGATCTAGAGCCGATCAAACGGCCCGCACAGTCTCTCGCCCCGGTGGTCCCCGCAAACCACTCACAGTTGCAAAACCAACAGTATCCATCGCACCGCTTTTTAGAGCGAGGCGGTTTTTTTTTTTGTTCGGCAGCGTTTCCATACAACGGTTGACGCGTGGCCTCGCCACTATTCACAAAACCGCCGCTCATTGCGTGTTAAATATCGAATGTGGACCCGACGCGATATTGACGTCCACCATCCGATCTGAGGCCGCTCATCGGACGACGATCACTCACCGAAGAAGCCCGGAAGTTAACCAGGATACGGCGTGTTCATTAAAGCATCTCCGCCATTGATTTGATCTGTATATCGATGGTTAGCGCTCAATCACATCGCGAGTTTTCAGCGCTGTGCCATTTCTTTTCCCCGCCGATTGAATGTCTTCGATTACATCTGGACCATCCGTTTGATCTCATCTAATGGCCCACAATCGCTCTGATTATTGACCCTTCCTTCGCCCTTTTAACCCCTCCGATTCACTCTCCGTCGTCGATCTGATCTGCAGATCGACAACCAGCGCTTAATCGCATCGGCGTTTCCCTGTACATCGGTGCCATTTAAGTTTTGCCCCCGATTGTGATCCTCCGATTGGATTTGGACCGTCCACGTGTCCGGATCGGACGGTCCCAGATCATTCCATCTTATTATTCCCTCGCATCTCCTTTTTGCTTTCTCCTGGCTGATCTCCACCATTGGATGCTGCCATCCAACGGCTACGCTCCTCCCCACATCCTCTGGAGTAGTTAAACCCACAAACACAAGATTTTTTAATTCTTTTCATATTTTGCAGGTTTGAATGGTTTGTTTCGTCATATTAATGAGAAAGATGAAGGCCGGGAATGACGATTCCCTCGCGTTTGATTTATCAAAGGGAACCATTCACGGGGCTCTGCTCCACATTTCATCAATGCTTCATGAGGCATTGATTCCATATGAGCCCTACGCGGCCTGAACATCAACAAGACACTGTTTCAAATCACAATTAAAGAGTATCAGTGTCGAAAGACAGAATTCAGTAGAACAGAACATTGAAGACATATTTACGGGGATCACGGCTAATATTGATTATCAAAAGCCTAATCCCCCAAATTAAAACACAATTAAAGGAAAATCATAAGTGTTTTATCAGACAAAAAGGCCTTCACCACCACATCTGAGGAAAATTGATTCCTCTCAGCTACCACAGTGCCACCTGTAGCCACAAGCATTCAAACAGAGGCCGAAGTTATTGAGCAAAATCAGATATTTGCCTCAACGTAGCCAGAGAGTTATTTCTGCAAGGAACTTAATGCAAAAAATATCTGCAGAGTTACTCCAACATGAAATAGAGCCTCAAAAGTCAACAAAAGCTCCCACTGAGCTTAATTCATAAATGTAAATAAATTAATATAGTAACACACCTGTAAACTTTTCCATCGAGCCCCTCAAAGGTCGAGAAGTCATTAATCTGTATTAATTGTCCTGGGAGATCTTTTATCAGATCTCACCTCCTCATTCTTCTATAAATACTTCTGTAGAAGATGAGAAATTGTTGGTTGCAGAACTTTGAAATACATTTGAGCTTAAAAATTCTTATTGTAAATAGTGTTCACTGGCCCTTGGAGCTCTGCTTGTGATAGATAAGTTAGGCTGAGATGAGTAGATGATTGCTAAACTAAAGAATTGGACTTAAAGCTGTAACTAGTTTGGGGCATCAATACAAGCTGATTTATGGGACCCTGGTCTATGTTGACGATGATGTTTTTCTCATTGTAACTTGTCATTTTGTTTCTATTTTCATTTTGTTTCATCTTCTCTTATAAAGAACAGCATGCAATGGAGTTAGGACCTACTGTATATCAGTAACCTTCTCTGACTGAAAATCTTTATCTAAATTTTTTCTTCCAATCTGTGTTATTTGGGAATGATTTAATTCAGTTTAAGCATAGGAATGCTGGCGTTCCCTCATCTTATTTCCTTATCTAAATATTATTCTTGAATGTTATGTTCAGTATTAGTTAAGTAGAGATGAACTATGGAATATATGGTATGCCCTTGTCCTATTTTTATCCCCAAAGGCTGCCTGAATGTTTCCCTTGGAATGTGTTAAACGTTGGCTAGTTTAGAAGTACTTACCAGATCTTAGGCCATTCTGTGTCATCTTTGTGTTTGTCTTGAAAGTAACCAAGTAAAGCAGAGCTAGGAGAGGATTTGTGGTTAGCCCGACCCACCAGTTTCTACTCCAGCAGTTGCCTTCAAGTTTCCCTTTGTTTTAAAATGTTTTATGTTGAAAGTGTATCAAAGGCTGGCTAGTTTAAAAGTACTTATCATGTCATAGTTTGCTTTTATGTTCTTCTTAAGTGTTTTTCAAAGGCTGGCTAGTTTAAAAGTACTTACCAGATCCTGGGCTGCTCTTTGTTCTGCATCTGTTTAATTTTCCTTCTTGTTGTATCATTTCATTCCATAAATCAATCTTCAGAGAGATCCTTAGTCATAGATGACTTGTCCCATGGACCATTCTTGCCTCTTGCTGTTCCAATTAAACCCTATTATGACTCCATAGCCCAACGGACTAAAACCTGCAATTATCTATCTTCCTGGCCAAAGCTTACTCTGATTGCTTGCAACTTCTCACCTTTGAAACTCTTTGCATTTAGGACTTTCCACCTCAAACAGTAATCATGTTCAACCATCCAAAAACAAAACAAACCCTTGGCCTTCATAACCATCCTAATATCATTACCCCAAACTTCAAGGACAAATCCATATTTGCACTTATTGGAGAGATCCCTCTCCAGATTCAGGAGGGCTAGATCCTAGAATCCCAAAGTGGTTGAAATAATGTTGTTTCTGTGATTAGAATTTTCCAATCTTGCTAATTGTAGATTCCTAACATTTCTGGTGACTCTGCTGGGGAACTTTCCGAGTTAATAAAAGTTCAAAAACACCTTAAAACTCTAGATAACCCCTGGTTTTATGACAATTGTTCTGGTTGACATCTGAGCCACCAACAACTAACATTTTTGGCGACTCCACTGGGGAACTTTCTGAGTTAATAAAGTTCAAAAACACCTTAAAACTCTAGATAACCCCTGGTTTTATGACAATTGTTCTGGTTGACAGCTGAGCCACCAGCAACTAACATTTCTGGCGACTCCACTGGGGAACTTCCCTTAAAATAAATAAAACCTTGTAAGTAAAAAGCAGTCTTTTCAAGCGCTACCAAGAAATGGTAATAATGATGAAACTTGTTTGAATCAGCAAAAAACTAGGTAAACCCTAGGATTCTCTTAAGACTTTATCTAACCTTGAAAGATCAGCTGGTGTCTAGTCAATTTAGTGTCCTAAATTGCTAACATAAATTATCAACCAGGGCTAGTAAACTGATGAAGTGTGATGCACTATATGTGCCTAAGTATCCATTTTTCTTCGTTGTTTTTAGTGTTTTATTGATGTTTTGGAGTTTTTATGTTTGAATCTTAGTATGATACTCTATGCTAAAAAGATGAAGTTAGATTTATGTCAAAAGAGAGAAAATGAAATATTAATAAATGAATTAAAACAGAGTTTATTTGCAAGTTCTGTTCCTAACTAGAAAATGATGAAAACAAAAAGTTCTAATCCATGGATATTATAGCTTCTAAATGAACATTCATGAAATGAAAAGTAACTCAAAACACTACAACTTAATCTGATTCATTTAGTTAGAGATTTGTTGGAAGAGCTTGTAAAAAAGATTAATTCTAATGCAATGAGGATCTCTTAAAACATAAAAGAAATGTTGAAACAACTTATAACAATACAACTAAATCTCATTCATGAGTTAGAGGTTTATTGGAAGAGATTTTTGAAAGAGATTAATCATAATGTGATAAGGATCTTCTATGAAGCAAAACAATCAATAACTCACAATATTACAACTTAGTCTCATTCGTGAATTAGAGATTTATTGGAAAAGATTTTGAAAGAGACTTAACTGCAGTATAATGAGGATCTTATTTTTAACTAAATAACAGAAAATGAAATGCTAATAACTCAAAATATCACAATTGAATCTCATTCATTTAATAGAGATGTATTGGAAAAGCTTGAGAAAGAGACTAACTGCAATATCATGAGGATCCTTTATCTAAGCAAATGACATGAAACATAATGCTAAAAGCTATGATTTCAGAAAGCAATCTAAGTAAGGAAATATGAAAAAACAGAATTGAAAATGACTTATCTAGAAAACATGTAAAACCTTCTTGAATAGCAGGGGCCCTCTTCTATCAATTTGGTAAGATTTTTTAGCTCCTTAAAGTTGTAATCAAAACAGCATCAAAGAACTTCTTTATTAAAAAATTCACAAATCTACATCCCATTCCATCTTAAGATTTGTTACAAAACACTCTCTATTCCTTTCTCTTCTTCTCCTATTTTTTCACTACCCATGATAGGAGAAAATTTCTCCTATTTATACAAAATATGAGAAGTTATCTCATTAATGGGAGTCCATGAATCTCTCCCTCTATCTCTAGAGTTACAATCAAAATAAGAAATGATAAGACACATGTCTTTCTAGAGTTTCAACACAACTAAGAAATGAGACACATATCCTCTTAGAGTTTCAATACAATAAGGAAATGAGACACATGTCCTCATGATCCCATGATCTTCTCCACTCAAATTAGAATTTGTTTTTGGGAGGCCACATAAAGGTCTTTTAGAAGCTTCCTTTTGACCTACAGATGTCACAAAATTCATAACACATATATAGATATATGAAACTATGTTAATTTTCTAGTTTCTAATCATAAATTCACTTTAAATACATAAAATAAATAACTTTGGAAGACAAGGATCTTAACCCATATATTTATGAAAATGATTACTTGATGTAGGGTTTTAGATCAAATGGCTATAAAATAAGAGCTGAATGGTTATGACATAATGGAAATATGTATGAATATGGAAAACACTTTTGAGACTCAACATACCCCCCAACTGAAGTTGTTGCATGTCCTCATGCAACTATTGCAATGATTCATTTTTCCATGAGTTGATCTTTTATGAGTTTTGACTCATATAGATTCGTTCCAAACTTTTCTTTATAATATTTTCTTTTGGCAAAGTATAATACATTTGATTGCAACATTTTTTTTATATGGTTGGTTCTTGTATGACAACCGATTTTTTTTTAGCAATGGTTCTTGTGTAACAATGCTTTATTTTCTTTGTTGCATCAAAGTTCATGAAAACATTTAGAATCAAATACTCCATCAATGAATTGATCATTTGCAAGGCATATAATCTTTTGGATCATGTTGCAGCAATAGTTGGTTGGGAAGTATATGTGGGTGGAAATGAAATGAAAATGTGTGATAGTGTATGACATGTGGATATGAAATGATTTCCCTTCCCCCCCCCCAACTAAAAATATGACAATGTAAAAAAATGAGTGAGGAATTTTTCCAAAGTTACAATTTTAGCATTCTAATGAATTATATGACTAAAAATTAGAAAACCACATACATTCACTTACCTTAAATGTGGATGAGTTGTGTATACTGAAGAGTGTGGCTGTTGATGTTGTTGGATCAGGAACTATGTAAACAAATGAATTTGATCTGCTTCTTTTTTCTTTTTGTTCTCTTTATGCTGATGGCAAGATTGGGATCTTTATTGTTGCTGATACAAATTGATTCCTGCTGCAAACTGCTGAAATGATGTAGTCTTCAATTGTTACAAAATCCGATGGTACAATTCTAGTCATGCGAATAAATGTGTTGATGTCAAGCATGAAGAGAAGTCATTGGATTACCGACCATTAATGAATGTCGTTAACCAATGCGAGGCAAACTCACCATTAATGTCAATGAGTGCCAAGGTACCTAAGTACATCTTGCGAAGTGAGAATAGATGGGCTGATGTCGAGCCACTTGCAAGATCTGACAATCAAGGAACATTGATGTATTCCCATGATTTTCAGCGAGAGAGCTTATCATTAATGCATACAAGCCTCAAGGTACTATTAAGGACTCTAGTCTTGGACCTAGATAATGTGTTGATGTCGATAGGCCAAGACTTGTTAGAAGGAAGGCCTTAAGGAATCCTCCATCATCTAACGCGAGCATGAAAGAATAATTTTTGAAGGACCATGGATTCAATAATTTGCATTGAAGTAAGGTTTATTTACAAAATGAAAAGGATAGGAAAAGGAAAATGGAAATGGACAATGAAAAATGGAAAATGACAATGGGAAATAAGCATGTAGGTGAGCTTCTTGCTTTTATTTGTGGAGTAGACAAAAATTAATGGAAAGTGTATGTGAATGAAGGAAAATGAACAACTCTTGCTAGGAAAATAATGGTGGTTTGTTTTGAATTTCTTGGTTGGATTTACAATTCAAAAAGGGAGGAAAAGTAATGGTCTTGATGGATATAAACATGGACTTGTTCTTATGTTTCTCATGAAATCGATCCTTTGAAAACCAATCGTGCGCACAATTAGTTTCCTTCAATGATCATTCGATCATCCCAAATCTGCAAAAAAACTTGACATAAAGAACATAAGTGTGTTAAAAAAGAAGTAGCTAATTTCTTTCTGATTCTTACGCAAAAATTAAATTTCAAATGAAACAGATTAAGGTAAATCAAAAAGTTATATATTCAGTCCAATTCATGATATCGATAACAATCCATTTTTAAAGAATAACCATAAAAAATAAATCAACTCCCTATTGTTGGATGACTTCATGCACTGTGCTTAGTAAAACAATTGGCATCACAAAGATTCGTTGTGTTCTTCAATTTAAAACTTTATAGAAAAATACACATCAACAATATTAATGCCAAATGTTTAGAAATCATCTAAATAATCTTCCAATTGTCTTGCAAACCATTATTAAGAAGATTTTTTTTTTCATGAAATAAAGCATGGATGAAATAATTGTCCTTATGAATATTTTTGAAACAAAGTCATGCCAATGCCTCTTTAATGCAAGATAAAAATAAAAATCTTGAAATTTCTAAAGTCAAATTCCTAACTATGAAAGAGATGAAGGCAGAGTCCTCAATTTATACAACTTGCATTTGATGCACATGTGATAATGTGTTTGCCTCAAATAATCCATTTGTCACTCATCATGTGACACCACACATGAATTCTGCCACATTTTCCTTCAAATAAGGAAATCATATTCTTGATTATTTCTCAAAATTGAATTTTATAAAACCGTGACTGTTTTCATAAAAAAAAAAAAAACATTTTTCTCTCACGCAAACTGCAAATTAGTGCTCCGAAGAACCATGAATTTCTCCCAAATGGCTGCGAATTTCAGAAAGTTATCATAAAATTACCTAATTCACCCCGTTCTCGAAAAAACCCATGTTTTATTTTTTTCTAATTCGCCTCGGTTTGCTCAGAAAATTCGTTTTAAAATCGGGTGTTTTTGACAATTACGCATTTCGTTTTCTGGCAATTACTTGTGGTTTGATTTGTTTTTATTTGCAAGTTTTGAAGTGTAATGGCTTGTATCTCATAGAGAAGTTAAGATCGATCTCCCTCATTCCAATTACTTCCAATGGAATTTGCAATATTCTCTTCATCAACAGTCTGAAATCTTCTCTTCATCAGAAATTTCTTCATATGATACACTTCCATTGTCTATCCCTGCAATTCAATTTGTAATCTTCTCTTCATCAGCAATTTGCAATCAACAATTTGCAATCTTCTTCTCATCAACAGTTTCTTCATGTGATATACCTTCATTGTGTATAATTTTTTTTTTTTTTTTAAATAATTTCTAATAACTGTTGTTTGAGGAAAAACGAATATGGAAAAGAGAAAGTTCTTTTTTTTTTTTTTTAAATTGCAGTGCATGGGTCTTTGTGTGGATTGAAGGCCTGCATATATGTGTAAATCCAAGCCAAAGGCTGGCCTCATGCGTATGCGTGGGTCTTATTTCCATGAGTCATTTTTTTTTTTAATTGATTTTTTAATAAAATTATATATTATATTTTCAAAAATTCAAAAATATACATATATATTTCATTAAACAAAACAATTATTGAAATTAAAAATTTTCATCATTTTTAAAGTTTATTGTAAAATGAAATGAAATGATGAAAACATAATTTATTATTATTTTTAACATAAAAATTCTTTTTTTTCTGATCCTCTAGATCACACAAAGTACAGGAGGAGAGCATACTTGAGAAATTATTAAATTTTTTTTTAGATGTAAGAAATAAGGCTACCTAGTTACACTTCCCCGGCAACGGCGCCAAAATGTTTAGTCAATTTAGTGTCCTAAATTGCTAACATAAATTATCAACCAAGGCTAGTAAACTGATGAAGTGTGATGCACTATATGTGCCTAAGTATCCATTTTTCTTACTTCGTTGTTTTTAGTGTTTTATTGATGTTTTGGGGTTTTTATGTTTGAATCTTAGTATGCTACTCTATGCTAAAAAGATGAAGTTAGATTTATGTCAAAAGGGAGAAAATGAAATGTTAATAAATGAATTAAAACATGGTTTATTTGCAAGTTCTGTTCCTAACTAGAAAATGATAAAAACAAAAAGTTCTAATCCATGGATATTACAGCTTCTAAATGAACATTCATGAAATGAAAAGTAACTCAAAACACTACAACTTAATCTGATTCATTTAGTTAGAGATTTGTTGAAAGAGCTTGTGAAAAAGATTAATTCTAATGCAATGAGGATCTCTTAAAACATAAAAGAAATGTTGAAACAACTTATAACACTACAACTAAATCTCATTCATGAGTTAGAGGTTTATTGGAAGAGATTTTTGAAAGAGATTAATCATAATGTGATAAGGATCTTCTATGAAGAAAAACAATCAATAACTCACAATATTACAACTTAGTCTCATTCGTGAATTAGAGGTTTATTGGAAAAGCTTTTGAAAGAGACTAACTGCAGTATAATGAGGATCTTCTTTTTAACTAAATAACAAAAAATGAAATGCTAATAACTCAGAATATCACAATTGAATCTCATTCATTTAATAGAGATGTATTGGAAGAGCTTGAGAAAGAGACTAACTGCAATATCATGAGGATCCTTTATCTAAGCAAATGACATGAAACATAATGCTAAAAGCTATGATTTCAGAAAGCAATCTAAGTAAAGGAATATGACAAAACATAATTGAAAATGAATTATCTAGAAAACATGTAAAACCTCCTTGAATAGCAGGGGCCCTCTGCTATCAATTTGGTGAAATTCTTCAGCTCCTTAAAGTTGTAATCAAAACAGCATCAAAGAACTTCTTTATTGAAAAACTCACAAATCTACATCCCATTCCATCTTAAGCTTTGTTACAAAAGACTCTCTATTCCTTTCTCTCCTTCTCCTATTTTTTCATTACCCATGATAGGAGAAAGCTTCTCCTATTTATACAAAATATGAGAAGTTATCTCATTAATGGGAGTCCATGAATCTCTCCCTCCATCTCTAGAGTTACAATCAAAATAAGAAATGATAAGACACATGTCTTTCTAGAGTTTCAACACAACTAAGAAATGAGACACATATCCTCTTAGAGTTTCAATACAACAAGGAAATGAGACACATGTCCTCATGATCCCATGATCTTCTCCACTCAAATTCGAATTTGTTTTTGGGAGGCCACATAAATGTCTTTTAGAAGCTTCCTTTTGACCTACACATGTCACAAAACTCATAACACATATATAGATATATGAAACTATGTTAATTTTCTAGTTTCTAATCATAAATTCACTTTAAATACATAAAATAAATAACTTTGGAAGACAAGTATCCTAACCCATATATTTATGAAAATGGTTACTTGATGTAGGGTTTTAGGTCAAATGGCTATAAAATAAGAGTTGAATGGTTATGACATAATGGAAATATGTATGAATATGGAAAACACTTTTGAGACTCAACAGCTGGCTTAGCCATAAGAGTAGACTGTCTTTGTCTCATAACCGTAGCTAAGTTTTGAAACAGAGTTAGGATATTCTTAGAAACCACAAAACTGAAAAATAACTCAGAAAACCTAAAAATATTTCAGATTGGTATTTAATAAACATGGTGGTGGACCATAAAACCTTTTACCTCTGAAAGGAGCTAAAAAATTCCACTTGGTGACTCCATAATCCTTGACAGACCTTAAGACTCCACTGGGAAGAACCTTTGTCATTACAACATGGTTTAAAATTCAGTTAGAGGACTGTAGGATTTGAATTTGTGAAACAAAATTGGTTGACCTCTTAAATATTGTCATACCTAGGTGAGCTTTTCCTGTTTAGTTGGGTCTAAAAAACACAGCATAGTGGCTCCTAGAAAGATTCACACTAGAGCCCATCCTGACCCTGATCCACCTGAGATAGTTGATAACCCAGAAAGTATCCTTAGGAATTCTCCTAGGATTAAATTTTCAACTGTTTTCAAATAACCATTGAGAGCTAATTCAGTTCCCGAAAATCTTATAGCTCTACAACAATCACAAGCTGACTTAGTAAATCCATTTAGAACTAGGTCATTTGATGATATAATCCAGCTAGACTCTGGGTCTTCACTTTCATCCCCAGAGACAAGTGAACATCCTGGTAGTAGAGAAACAACACCTGATTTTCATTTCCTTCACAATTTAGGTGTCTCTCATCCAAGATCAGCTCAGCGATCTAATTCTATTCCATCCACATCCCTTCATCCTTCATCCACTGTTCAAACCACCCCATTTCAGTTCACTTTCCCTTTTGTTAATCCACCCCTTGTAAATCCTCCCCCACCACATATCATGGCAGCATGGTATGCTCCCTTAGTCCTTCATGTACCATTAGTCAATCTTCCACAAGAATATCAGTCCAAAATTCCATTATATGATGTTAGTAATGCTACAACTACATCACAACATGTGGATAAGATGAATGACTACTTTGACAGAAATGAAATTGATGATGATTCTGTCAAGCTTAGATTATTTGCTCAGAGTCTGGGGGGAGAAATAAGAAAATGGTTTAAAGGCATAACTCCCCATAGTATCAATAATCTCCAAGCCTTCCATCATACTTTCTTAAACAAATGGGAAGTGAAGAAGAATCCTCTCCAAGTCCTTTCTGATTTCAAGAACCTCCATAGAAACACTGGGGAAAGTGTGCAAGCTTACTGCACTAGATTTAAGATCGTGTATAATGCCCTTTCCCCAGATCTAAAACCTCCACAAGGCTCAGCTTTAAACAATTTTACTGAATGGTTTGACCCTGAAATGGCCTATTAGCTAAGAGAGAGAGATTCTACAACTCTTGAAGAGATGCAAAAAGGAGCTCTTGTTGTGGAAGTCAACTTGATAGAGAAGAGGGAAAGAATGAAAAATGAGAATAGAGTGTCTTTTAGAGAGGAAAACACACCTACTTCAAACTCAAAGATGGAGAGAATGATGGAAGAGATGATGAAAGAGATGAGCATAATTAAGAGGGCACAAGCCAGTCAAAACCAAACTGCTCCTCAAAATAGAAACCAGAACCAGAATCAGAATTTTAGAAGGAACCAACCTTCAAACAGACCTAGGGAAGATGATCAACAGATCACTCCTCCCTTTCATCAAAACTATGTAAGTGAGGTTAAGGAAACATATGAAATAACTGAGGAAGATGATATCAACATGTTGGGGGTAAATAATGATGACTTTGAGATTCATTATAATAGAAAACAAGGTCTATACACACCTTATGATGACAAAAGAGATGATGATGAAAATTATTATCAAGAAATGGAAAATGTCATCATAGAATCTCAAAAATAATATGACCTTAGAAGCAAAACCAGTCAACAAACTCCCAACAACAAAGCCTCCGACAAATCTTCACAAAACAACTATACAACAAAGCCTAGAATGGTCAAACAAAAGGACAAAAAAATGGTTGTAAATTCTGATAATGGTAAAGAGAAAGAAACTCAAAACAATGAAAAATAGAGTGCAGACATTAGTAGTACTAACATCTCAGCTAGTACTCCTGTTAAAACCATTTTGTCAAATATAAATAGGACAAATCAGCAAGCTGATATTGCTGATAGAATGACAGCTAGTAAGGCTGAAACCATCACTTTAAAGAGTCAAATTCCTTTAAGCCTGGAGCAGGAAATTTCAAAGATCAAAATCTTTGTTCCTTTGACTGAGTTAGTTGCCCAGCATGTATATAGGACCCAAATTTTGAAGGCTTTAAATATAGAGGAAAATGAGGATACAGTCAATCTTAATGATGACCAGCCCGAGCTTATTTTGGTCCAAAAATTGAAGGTATGTATCAGGAGGGACATGTTCCTCCCTTTTATGTGAGTTTAAACATTCATGACAAAATTTTGCACAACGCTATGAATGACTCTGGAGCTTCTCATAATTTAATGCAAAAAGCTGTAATGGAGAGCCTGGGTCTGGAAATCACCAGACCTTACAAGGACCTGTACTCCTTTGATTCTAGCAAAGTAAAATGTTTAACATTAATCAAATACCTCTGTGTTAACTTAGCCCAGATTCCAGCCAAATGCTTAGTCATGGATATTGTGGTGGCTGATGTTCCCCCCAAATATGGAATGGTGTTATCAAGATCATGGGGGGCTAAGTTACAAGGGACTATGCAAATGGACATGACCTATGCGACTATCCTTGTTTTCAATCAGACTAGAAGACTTTACAGGGAGTTTCATATGCAATACACAGTTACAAGTCAAGACAGACCACAAAACTCCCCATTATACTCTGTAAACACAGGCCTTGATTCATTTATCCTTTTTAATGAAGAAACATTGGATGAACAAGTAACTTTAATAGAATTTATGGCTGATGGAGAGGAGGAGGTAAACACCACAGAACTATCAAAACAGTTTACTAAACTGTTAAACAATAGCGAACCAAATATGGGTCTTGAACTACAGGTCATGCCTCCTTTTATTTTAAACCTTGACACTCAAGAAAACGTTCCTCCACTTAACAAAAAACTTGAAGAGTAAAAAAAAATTCAATTAAGTGTCACTAATTATGAACAATTAGAAAGCACAATAATTGAAGAGGACGGTAACCAAACAGATGAAACCGAAAACAGTCCTCTATGGAGTATGTATTTTGATGGGTCATGCACTAGAACTAACACTGGTGCAGGTGTCTGGATTTGCAACACTGAAAACAACCACACAGAATGTGTTTCCTATAAATTAAACTTTCAATGTTCAAACAACATAGCCGAATACGAATCACTGCTTTTGGGCTTACATTTGTTGAAAAATTTAAGAGCCAAAAGAATCAATGTACATGGGGATTCAGAGTTAGTCATTAGGCAAGTCAATGGGGAGTATAACGCAAATCATCCCAGACTTAGGGCCTACCGAAACGATGTCATGGACCTTTTAAAAACATTCGAGGAGTCCAAACTGATTTTTGTCCCAAGAAAAAGAAATATTGCGACCCACAATTTAGCCTTTGCAGCTAGGACATGTTTAACGCCATATGAAACTAAAGACTGCACAACTCAGATAAAATTCAGACCAACCGTGCCTGATAACAAAAAATATTGGCAAGTGTTCGATGGGGATAAACAAATAGAAGACTTCATGCAACTCAGAAATCAATTCGAACTACACAGTTTGGACTCAAATTATGAGACAGATTGCAGTGAAGAAAATTTCCTTGGTGAAGAAGAACCGTCTCCTGAACCTATTAATATTAACCTACTGTCAAGCAAACTAAAAAACAAAACAGAATTGAATGCAGAATTAGAAACGGAGGAGTTAGAAACTCAGCACTCTAAAGATGAAAGTTTGCCTAAGGGTCTGGCCCCTTTAGAAGAGTTGTTCGATTTTAATGATGTGGCAAATAAACCAAAACTGGAACCTGTAGAGGCTGAAGTGGAAGAGTGCAATATAGGCAGTGAACTTAAACCCATGATGATTAAACTGTCTAAGACTTTACCATCTCACATTAAACTCTAATACATAGAGTTGTTTAGATAATTCTCTGATGTTTTTGCATGGAGTTACGAAGATCTTAAATCCTACGACATTGAAATAATACAGCACAAAATTCCTCTCAAAGAAAACCAAAAACCATTCAAACAGAAGCTGCGCAGAATAAACCCTGTTCAGTTGCCTTTGGTTCAGAAGGAGATCATGAAAATGTTTGACGCTGGCATTATTGTCCCTATTAGATATTCTGAATGGGTGTCTAATCTGGTGTCAGTTAGGAAGAAAACTGGAGAGATCAGGCTTTTTATAGACTTTAGAGACTTAAACAAAGCTTCATTAAAAGACAACTACCCTTTATCTAAGATGGATCATATTTTACAAAGGGTAGTGGGGTCTAGAAGAATTTCTTTGCTTGATGGCTACTCAGGGTACAATCAGATTTTAGTTCACCCTGCTGATCAATTAAAGACAACCTTTATTACACCATGGGGCACTTTCATGTATGTGAAAATGCCTTTTGGTCTAATGAACATTGGAGAAACTTTTCAAAGAGCCATGGACATAACATTCTCAGAAGAACTGGGCTACTTCATCATTATATACCTTGATGATGTCACTGTGTTTTCAAAAACAAATGAAGAGCACTTAGAACATTTAAGACAAGTTTTCGAAAAATGCAGAAAATTTGGGATATCTTTAAACCCTAATAAGACACTATTTTGTCTCCAAGAAGGTAAAATTCTTGGGCACATCATTTCAGAAGAGGGTATTAAGATAGATCCAAAGAGGATTGAGGCCATATTTCAAATCTCTCATCCTCAGAACATCAAGGAGTTGCAATCTTTCATTGGAAAGATTAACTTTTTGAGAAGGTTCATCCCCAACTTGGCTGAGCTCCTTAGAAATATCACAAACATGTTGAAGAAGGAGCAAGGGGTGAAATGGACCTTAGAAGAAAAGAAGTCTTTTGAGCCGGTGAAATAATCGTTAACCAAAACACCGATTCTTATAAATCCTTATTTTTCAAAGGATTTTTATATTTTTTCATTTGCATCAAAACATACCATAGTTTTTGTCCTTCTACAGAAAAATCCACAAGGATAAGAGAAGCCTATTGCATTCTTTAGTAAGGCATTGAGGGATGCCCCTTTGAAGTGTAACATTATGGAGAATCAAGCTTTTGCTTTGGTTAAAGCTTTGAAAGACTTTAGAGTTTACGTCCTTCACTCTCACATCATTGCCTTTGTCCCAAACTCAGTTGTTAAAGACATTATAACACAAGACCCAGATGGTAAGAGAGGTAAGTGGATTGCTGTTTGTTACACCATTTTTTTGGTCATCTAACCTATTATCATTAGATGAACCCAAGTACACCATGTAAGACCAATTTTACCCTAAGTAAAATTTCTTTCACCATGTAAAATAACATTTGTCTATATTTCCTGGTCATATTTAACCAAAAACAAGGAAATTAATTAAATAAATCATTATTTATTTAATTATTTCCTAGGAATAAGTTATTTAAATCATTATTTAAATAATATTCCCAGTTAAATTTGACTAAATCATTTTTAATTAATTAAATAAATCATTATTTATTTAATTATATTCCCACCATCTCCCTAAAATAATAAATAAATCATTTATTTATTTATTGTTTATAAATAAAGGAATTGACCCAAGTCAAAAGACCTTTTCCCTCCAACAAATACAATAAAATAATAAAATATTCCTAAAGGGTGGTTCTAGAATTTGATTAATAATATTTTATTCATGCACCAAGTTCTAGATAACCCTAATATTTTGTTATAAATAGAAGGGTTTTCCCCTTTCATTAGTCACCTCCATTGCATTAGATCACTTTGGATCTATACTAGGTCACATTCTCCATTTTTGCCTTGTGAGCTCCCATTGAGTTCTATGTTTATCTGGGTTTTCTACACCAATAAGAGAGATGAATTTTAGATCTGAAACCCTGAGGAATTTCAAGAACCCATCCCATTGAGGAGAACCAGAAAACACCTTTCTTGTTTTCCTCTCAGGTGCCCCCTTTTAATATAATACAAAAAAATCTTTCGAATACACTATTCTTGTCTCGTCTATTGGATGCATGGAGCCATACTTTACTTTATCTACTTAATGTCTTTTATGCTTAGATCTGGATTTGTGCAGCATTATTTGGATCATTTAATTGCAGATTTAAATATGTTTGGAAACCATAATTGATGTTAGGGCTATTTTTTATGCGTAGCTAAAGTGATCTTTTACGACGAAAGATTCATACTAATAATTGGCGACTCCACACGGGTTTTATTTTGTGACCGCTGTCGTTTTATCTATTCCTGCATATCCAGCTGTTTCAGACCCTAGGGTTTCTCTTCAGTTTTCTATTTTTCCTATTTTTATGGTGCTTTTCACCTTTAAAACACTCAAACATTCAAATTTTTAACTTCCGTGTGTTTCTGGCCTTCTTGCGCAGGTGACAGACATCAGCGGCAGCTGAGACGATAAATTTTTCTGAAATCTGCCGCCGAGAGACCCAGATCTGCAGGTCGCACTTATCGGCCCAAAAACTGCGACCTGGCCTTGAGGTCGCACTTTTCTGCCCAAAATCTGCGACCTGCCCTTTTTTCTGCAATTTTCCAGCACTTTTTCTGGGTTTGTCTGAAGCTTCTATCAGGGTTTTCCAGCCTCTGTTTCCACCCGTTTAGACCTGTTTCTGATCTGTTTCACTCAACTAAGTGGGAATATTTCCCCTTAGGGCTCTAGTACCCTCCACTTTTTATGGGAGAGTTTTTTTTGTTTCAGAAGTCTGAATTTCCAGGGTTTCAGCCCTTTTGATTTCAGATATGATACCTCCTTTTCAGATCCATTTAGATCAGCTCTTCTCCCTTTCAAATCACATCATATAGTTTTGTTTGGGTTCATTGCTAGGGCCACCTCCTTGTCCCTCCTATTTTTAGTTGATCTACTCCTTTTTAGCAACAACCTTGCCTCTGCCTCTTTGTTGTTCTCTGCCCCTCTTTTCAGCAGATTTCTCCTTTAGATCCTCGTCCTTCCCGACCTTAAATATATTGGCCTCTTTTTAGCGTGTTTTGCTTAGTTTTTTCCCTCTTATAGACTAGTTTTGAGAGACCCGCCTTCTTGGGTTAGATTGATGCATTGTTAGCTGTTAATTTTCTGTTCTTTCAGTTTTATTTACTGCAGATTTATTTTCAGCTACGCAGCACACTTTTTCTTTTACTCTCAAAACGTATGGGTTTAAAAAAATTAAAATTAACGCACGCCACACACTGACCCTAAGTGAAGAAGAGCCTGGTTATCACCGCCTGGCAAAGACTTTAAAATCAATTGTCACTACACCTCTCTACCCTTGACCTCATTTTATTTTTTCCCTCCCTGCCCTTGTCAGTTTTTCTTCTTCTCGTCATCATTGCGCCCCCAAGGCGCTTCTCCCGGAGACTTCTTGGCCTTCACCCTCAGTTTTTGGTTGGTCGACTTCCTCTTTCCCATCGTCATCATGTAAGTCCTCCCCTGAGTCCACACTCTGACTCTTCTTCTGATTGTTCGGGTTCTCCCCCTACTCCTGGTTCTCCCCCTGTTACCTTCACCATGTCTAGTTCAGGGCCTAGCGCCAGCGGCAACCCCAGTTCTACTACTGGGTCCGTTTCCAATGGAACCACTACGGGACCTACCTCGACTGCCCCATTGCTCCCTTATATGGCCGGACTTAGTCTCCCCGACTTCAATCAGTTGATCAATGATCCTATCCGCCACGATGTTAGTTGGCCTGCTATGCCAACCAAGCTCCCCTCCGACATTCCCAAGTTCAAAGGCCGTGCTAGTGAAGATCCCTCCAACCATATCCAATCTTTCCATATGTGGTATTCCTCCAATTCCATTACCGATGATTCCATCCGTCTTTGGTTGTTACAATGCATGCTTACTGGCGAAGCTTCTAAGTGGTATGTTGAACATCCCACCTCTTTCCATACCACCTTTGCGACCCTTGCCTGCGCCTTCTTATCTTATTTCTAGCTTCCCCCTCGTTATGACACCGGTATCGAAATTTTGACTTCTTTCTGTCAATCGTCTGCGACCCGCCTATTCGATCATGTTAAAGAATGGCAGAGAAGAAAGAGAATATGTCAAGCCCCTACCTTCGAAGACCGTGTCTATATGGACTGGTTCCTTCGCTCTCCCTTACCTCCCATCAAAAAATATGTCGCATCCCACTTCCTTCAAACCGAAGAAGCTGCCCTCCAAATAGCCTTGAAATATGACTTGATCTATGCTCAATCTGGTTATGATTATACCGTCCTTCCTAACCTCCCCAGACCCGGTGGCACTAACGCACCGAAGGCACCTCATGCCGCCGACAGTATTGTTGGAGCTCTCTCTCATCCCTCCACTCAACCTCCCATGAACTATGGTTTTCCTGGGGGAGGGGGCGCCTCCCCCTGCACTTCTCCCCCTCCTGGTAGCATGCATCCAGGATCCGACATGCCTCCTCTTTCTTCCCAACCTCTAGTTTACCACACTGTTACCCAACCTCATTCTCATCCATATCCACAGCCTAGTGCTCCAGCTCCTCCAACATTCGCACCCCCGCCTCCCTTGTCTTCTCAACCCCCGAAACAACATTCACCACCCCCTCAAGAGTAGGTAGATGCATAGCAGGGATTTGTAGCTACCCAACCACCTCACGGACCGGTCACCACTCAACCTCCTCCATCTGGTACCTCTGATTACCATATCCTCATGATGAACTCTGACCAACCTGTCACCATCGACCTCAACCTTCAAACTCAATCTCGTCCGTACCCTCAGCCTCTTGCTCCATCTTTCCCTGAGTCACCTTCTTCAGGTTCTACAGAGCCTCTTTCACCAACTAATGGTCCCTTGCATATCCCTCCGCCCAAATTCGATGTTCATACCACGATTCCTAAGGGACCATTACGCCGAAATGCTGCTTCTGACCGAGCTGCCCATTCATATAGCATAGTAGATGAGCTGGCCCAATCTCCTGCTACCATTTCAGCGCTGGAACTCCTCCAGTCGTTCTCCTCTCAAAGAAAATCTCTACTATCTTCCATGGGTGCTGTAGATCTCGCAGATGACCAATTGATTGTTTTCGACGCCCATCAGTTAGAATCTTCTCCTCTTCCTACTTCCGTAGCTTTCCACATCCCAGTCAAAATCCGAATTGCTAACATTTCCTGGTGCATCATTGATGAGGGGGCATCCACCTGTGTGATGTTCGCTTCGGTTTGGAAATAACTCGGATCTCCTGAGTTGGCCCCTCCCATGATCACTCTTCGAGCGTGGGATGGCCACGCCTCCCAGCCCATTGGCCTTTTCCGCAGCTATCCTATCACTCTTTCGGGCAAGACTGTTTGCGTTGACATTGAATTCATTGAAGCCCCTCTTGATTATAACATTCTTTTGGGGCGTAGCTACACCTATGCCATGTCCACTGTCCCATCCGCGGTCCATTGCAAGATGTTTTTCCCTCATAATGGAAAGATAGTCACCATTTACCAGTTGACATATCATGAGCCAAAATCTCAACCCTCCCCTGAGTCGAACATCTCTTCTATAGCCAATACACAAACCATCGATTCTTTGAACATTGTCTCCCCTGGCATCTACAAAGACTACTCCTTGCTTGGAACTTTCCCTGGTATTCCTCCTCCTCCTGTCTCTAATCCCAGCTTAGCGAATGTTTGCATGATGAAATCGTCTCGGGCTGACCTTAAATGGCCCGCTTCGGCTAGTCCTCAACCTCAACCTCGCCCACCGCAACCTACTCCTAGCCCTTCACCTCAACCAGCCAGACCTCTTCCTTCTGGCCCTTCTCCTACAGCTAGTACCCATGCGCCCCTCTATCCTCCTAGGTCGGTTCCACCAGGTCTCAACCATCTTGGAGCCGTCCCTCCTAGCCATTACCCCACTGGTTAGATACCTTTCCTTGCTCCCCCTCCTAGAGTCTCTTCGGTTCCCATCATGGCCACCCTCTCCCTCCCCAATTTGACCTTGAGCATACCCGTCTGGTACCTTGACCCTCCAGCCACTACCCCACCTGGTCAACCCAAACCTTATCTTTCTTTGACCCCAGTTCAACCGTTCCCCATGACTTCTTCTGCTGCAACAGTGCCTCAGTCACCTCAACAAGAACCACCTCCTGTTGCGACCGCTTCGGGTAAGAAGGGAAAAGTTTGCAAGGGGGCATCAAATGACAAGGTTTCCCCGACAAACCCTACCCCTCCTCAGCCTCCAAATCATACCATCCAATGTGCCTTGTGTGATGTTGTCGGTCATGCCACCCATACGTGTCTTGAATTGCCTCATCTCAAGCCCATGGTTACTGTCGCGTTCCCTGAGTCCACAGTCCTGGAAGCCTTTGTTCCTTCCGCAACCACGACCAAGAACCCCACGACTATTCACACCAACCACCCCTGTACTTTGTGTGATCTCCATGGCAATTACACCCACCTTTGTCCCCGCCTCGAGGACTTCCGCACCTCTCTAGCCGCGGTCCGCCAAGGCCAAGCACAACGAGTCCACCTCTCCCCTATTTGCACGTTTTGCTTCGACAGAACTACCAGAAATGATTGCTCCCATTGACATTCCCCCTCCTGATGTCAATATGACGGAGCCTTCGTCCGCCATTTTTTACCTATCATCATCCATGAGACCCTCGGGGAACATTCCCTCTAAATCCTCCCCTGTTGTTTCGCTTGACCTTCCTTCAGCGATCACCTTGGGCTCAACATCGGTAGATTCTTTATCTGCTTACTCTTTGGTCACTTCTGGTGACAGTGCGCATGTGAACCTCTCTTTTCATCATGATGAGTTAGGTAGCTTCGCCGCGTCCGGTGGTATTTCTTCCACTAGTCACCCCATATTCTATCACAATGATGACATTATGGAAGGAATCATCTCCCCTAACTTTCTCTATTCCCCCTTACATTGAAACCATGCATCTGAACCACATACACCTTGTGGCCATTACATTGCAACCTAATGTTTGGGTAAGGGGGCACCCATATTTGAGAGACCAGGAGAAGTAATTCTCCACAACTCTCCTAGTGTATCTGGTCATGTCAACTCTAGTACCATTGTTCTTCCACTCTTCGAAGAACCTCTAGAGTCCCATACCACTTCAGATCACTCTCGGGATGATACCCCTTATCGTTCCTTCATTTTACATTCACAACCCAGTCTTTTAGACATTGTTGTTGACCAACCTATAGGATTTCTAGGAGAGCACCATTTCATTATCTCCAAATCCTCTCTTTGGGATAGTGACACCAGGTATGCCAACCCAAAAAGTTAAAGTCCATTTGATTCATGTATGCAATACTAAAAGATATTGGTAATCCTCCATTTCCTTTCTCAAGCTGCATAACCATAACGAATACAAATGGCACACCACATCATTAAAATGTGTTTATATCCCCCTGTTCCTAAATACATTTTGGCATGAACACAACATGCTTGGGGGCACCTAGGCCATCAACCATAAAAATCCCAGATCTCAGCCAAAAACAACACTGAAACCCCCTTTCTCTGACAGGTCGCACTTTTCAGGTCATTTCCTGGGACAGGTCGCAGTTTTCTGCCCAGTACTTGCTACCCCGGTCGCAGCACAGACCCCAAAAAGTGTGACCTGGACTGTTCATGAGCTCTAGGTACCTGTTAGTTTTTAGTACCTTGATACTTCACTAGGACCCATTGTGTCCACGAAGTGTCTATTCACCTCTCCTCCAAATCGAATTTCCTCACTTACAACACTTGTACTGGGGGCACCACTTTTCCTCCTTACTTTTCCTTGTTCGTGTTGATTTTCGTCATGAGATAACCTATTTTACTCATGTTTTTTTTGTCCCCCATTGGACCTTTACTGTGTGGCAACACCATCGAGTCGCCCTTGTTTAGAGCATCCGAGTTGAGTCATCATCACATTCATGGAATCTATCCCGAGTCCCTTTGTATCCCGCTATATCCCTCCATCCTTCATTTCTCGGTCCCTCTCTCGTGTTGCACATTATGGCCTTCAGTCCCACTTTCCCCTATCCCTCATGATATTGTGTCAGTCACTGCCAAGCCATTCATGCCCTTTATGCTCTAACAAGGGAAGTTGTCCATCCGCTACTCAGTATCCCTCATCTCATTATCGTCATCAGTGTCCGTCTGTTAGTCACTCTACTATTTTCTCTCATGCCTTAGTTGAGATTCCCTTATTATCTCACCTATGGCGGACCTACTTCTGTCGACGTCAGCTCATTTACTCCAGAAGCCAGGTCTAGGGGGCAGTGTACCTTGGTTTGGGCTCTTTTTCAACATGATCGTGATCTATACACTTTATGGTCCAGTGATGCAACAACAGCTATTGGTGATTCTCGGGCGTGTGTGAGATGTATCAACCCTCATGAGGGGGTGGCCCTGCAGGTAGCCCCCCACATGCCTAGATGACTTCTTCATTTCTACCCTTGATGCAGCTCCTCTCATTTGATGATATCGGCCTCAACCGCTTGCAGCGCCTCTTCGATTTGCATGTATCAGTCAGATTTTGCGAGCCCTTCCCCGTGTGTAGGGGGAATTTGGGTGTATTTGTATCTCATGTACTAAAATATTCTTGTATAATTCCTGATGGTTATTCCAGGCATCGCATGTATGTGGGATTCATCATTTTATTTATCTGGCTCATGTTTAGGCCATCACATGCTTCCTTATTGCGTTCCATGGTGTTGAAGAGGTAAATCCCCTTTGTGAACAGAGGCAATCCCTATTAGCCCAGAACGGGTCTAGCAACAATCGTCACACGCTATAGTGCAGGTTCCTAATTGCAAATAAACCAACTAGCGATGAAGGCTTACTTGGGATCCAACGCTGTCTCTTGTAGAGAAAGTAGCGCTCCCGTTCCTTAGCTCTGGCAGATCACGATCCTCACGATCTCCGTGACCGGACACCTGCACACACAAGAAACACAACAAACGCAAGCGTAAAATCCAGTATATGCAACTATATGTCAGTCAGAGAAGACATAACTCATTATCATAATCATCAACAAGAGTGGAACCATAACCAATAGTCGCTTATCATTAATCAATCAAAGGAGGATACAACCTGGCTCTGACGCTAAATTATCCTTCGGAGGGTCACCAACGGAACACGTCTCAAAAAATCCTATCGGGGATAGGACAAGCCTCTCTCTTCGGATGTCTCGACAATAATCTCCTTTCTTGGATTTGGCCTTAAGGGAATGAATCAAGGCTCTTGCAGCATTAGGTTCTGATGGCTCTTGGGAACTAGCTTGCAAAGGAGATGAGCAAGCTTTTATAGATGGAGGAAGGGGCTTTGGGATCCCTATAATCATGGGATTGGCCCTATCCTCAAGGAATCTTCCATGAGAGGTGGCAAACCACTTCCTCTACATGGAGATCCGGAACCAAACCTCCCAACTCAAATTAGATACCAGTTTATGAATTGGTTAGGACGAAACTTCCGCCATTTATTTTTTAAAAACACTCCTTAAAATGGCTGGCGTGAGTGCGACTCTGAGACAGAGCGCCAATTGGCGCGCCCTATATGAAGGATTTCCCACATTGGCGTGGGTACTGAAATGGCTTTCCGCGCCAATGCAAAAAGGGGTGTTTTTAGGGTTTTTCACAAGGAGTTGTCTTCAGGGCAATGAAAGCTCATGTTTAGAGGGATGTCGTGAAAGTGGTTTCAAGTCATGTCACTGCTCACAGGTGACGGAATGAACCCTCCAATTGTGTGGGATGGGGAATTGCAGGGACAGTGACAAATTGCTGTGTAACAGATGCCCCTAAATCATGAGGCCCGAAAGAGAGAGAGGGGTGAAATGCTTTACGAGAACGTGTCCAACTGAAAACACCGCCGTCGAAAAACCCACGTAGAGAAATACAACTGATATCTCAGATACATGATATATATGTGGTATGGGCGCAGCCATCCATAACATAGTATGCAATAATCCAGATCCAAGGCATGGACACAGCCATCCATTGAGGATCGATAAATATACTCAGGTATGGTCGCAGCCATCCAATCAGTGAGTCATGTAACTAATCATAAGAATCCACAAAATCGTAGCCTGGATTATAACAGACAGGAATCCAGGGTCTTGCGCTCCATCTCGACCCGAACAAAGTACAAGTTCAAGCATGCGAATATGTGAGCTGAAGTCGAACATGCAAGAACATCGCTTGATTACCAGCCAATGATGAAAGCTGTTAACAGACGTGAGAGGTACCACCAATAATGACAATGGTCCTCAAGGTACTATAGGTACAATCCACGGCGTGTGAATCAATGAGCTAGCATCAAACACTCATAGAATCACTCGATCGGAGGCCAATGATGAAAACCTCACGTCGAATGTGAAGAACCTGCCATTGAGGCATGCAGGCTCCAAGGTACCAGAAGGGAGTCTCTAGATCAGCTTCCTGGATAATGAGCTGAAGTCGACAGCAAGTGACCTTGATCGAAGGTGGGCCATAGTGTTTCCCACATCATCAACACGAGATAGAGGAACGTAATGTCTTTGTGAATCAAGATCAAATGAGAATCAGAGGAAGTTTGAAATCTGCAGAGGTCAAATTCTCTTGAACATATCAGCGGCACGACACTGGATTTGGCAGTATTTGATATCAAAAGATCAAGGGTCATGATGACAAGGCAAAGAGCAGATGAGAGGTCAAAAGGGATCACCCAAACCCATGGAGGCAAGTGAAAAAATGAGATGAGATGTCCCCAACCCGACACGAACGCAGACAAGTGCCATGTTCAAGAGCGACATACTACCGACACGACAATGATGTTGGTTCCATTTTCCCCACCATTTCTAGTGATTACCTCTTTATTTTTACACAAGCTTGAAGAGGATACCATATGCTCACTGTATAAGCCCATCCCAGTACATTTAACGAGCCCTAGGAAGGAGGAACTCAGATACCGTCATTACGACTGAATCCAATGTCATCAGGGTTTAACGAGTCTAACAAAGGAAGAACTCGGCATCTTTTCATGTTTAGAGAGTTTGAAAAGACAGCGGAAAAGTAAACTCCAAAGGTCCCTTTTCATAAATAGTTCCTCAGATCCGAAAAGGTAGAAAAAAAATATGAGAAAACCTCCTAGTCGCGATAGGCTAGGGTATTCCTTTTTCGTAAGTAATCTATCCTAGCCCGAAAAAGGGGTAAACGTATACTGGGTAGATGTCGTTTCGTGGCCACTTTAACGAGATCGAAATGACAAGGAACTCGACAATCTTTTCATGTTTAGAGAGTAAAAAAAGAGCTAAAATATGACTCCAAAATGACTTTTTCGTGTTTTTACCGAGTCCAAAAAAGTATAAAATACAACTCATGTCACCGTTTAAGTTGCGTAAACACCTGTTGCTACACATAAAGGCAAGTGTAAAATCCATTTTTGAAAAAATATATTAAAATATTAATAAAAAATGACTTTTAAAACCTAATTGGATTTCAAAAAGTTATAAATAAGTCTCAAATGGTAAAAACAAAATTACTTTTACTATTTACCTCATTGGAGAGTGACAGTGGTCCATTTGTGTGCAAACTTCTGACGGTGACTGCGATTGATCCGGGCTATCATTCAGATCCCCATTTGTTCCAGGTAAGGGGCACTTCCTTGAACTCCATTTCGATCCATTTTTAAGAGGTTTCCATTATGGATTAGACTTCTGTGGAAATTTTTTAAAATTTTAGGGCTCCGCCCATTGGCGCGGGTATCGAGCACGGACCCACGCCAATGGCCTTTTGCTTACAAAGGGGCCGCGCCAACGGCGGAACTCGATTTTCCGCTTTAAATTTTCAAATTGCGAGCGATCCAAATGGAATTTCAAGCATAACAGAGATCTAATCGAGGCTTTTTTATCATGTTGATGAAGGTTACTCAGACATAATGGTTATCGAATGGAAGGAGAGGGATCATGGGGAAGAGGATGAACTAGCTATGGAGAATGAAGCATGTATGAATGCACTTAAGAACTGTGGACTCAAAAAGTTCTTCCTGACGCCCTGCTTACGAGCTCAACTAGAGCTACTACAATAATTGGTCAGTATATGGGATGAAAATGAAGAAGTGTTTAAGATTTGGGACCAAGTGTTGGAACTTGAGGTTTCCGACGTATATTTCATAACTGGACTGTCGCGCAGAGGTCCGGTGCCCATCTTAACAAGCAGCAGACCATCTGGAGAAAATATGGAGAAAGTAATGGCGAGGGTGTGCCCAGGGGCACGAACCGGATCAGGAAGCGGGAAGGTGGATATCCACACTGTTGAGGATCTAGCACTCAGAGTAGTGCTACACACCATTACATGGGCTGTAGGATCGCAGGCACCGCATGAGGCAACCAAGGCCCAACTCATACTAGCCTCTGAGTGTATGAGTCTTACACTGTTTTATTGGGCTACAGCGGTGACAACCAATATCAAGAGGCATCTTACAAAGTGCAAGCAAGTCAAACTGAAGCAGTTTGGCTACAGTTCCATTTTGGTATCGTTCATCCTGGAATGACTACCTATCTTCCAGGGCCAAGGGGCCATTTTTGCTAAGCCGGTACCACGAGAGCCGAGAATGGCTTGCTGGGCAGCACTTATGCCCAGGTCAGGAGGAGGCCAACAGATGTCTTGGAGGCCTGAGTTTTTTGGATGGTTACGGCGTCATTTGATCGTGGTTGAGGATTGGCCCTATGTTGGGACCGATTTCACCGAAGATCCCAATCTCCCACTTCCGGAGGGGGATGACTGGGACGAGGAGTTGGGTATGATACTCTCTTTTTGTTTTTTATGTTTTATGATTTTTTGGTAATATATGTCTGTTCTAACAACAGTTTTATATGTACGCAGATGTTGGCCCAGAGAGACCTGCCGGTATGTCTCCTATTGCACGGAGAACTCAGCCCGCAGCTGATCCTCAGGCAGAGGGTGCCGAGGGAGGAGAGTTGATCCAGAACCTTGAGGGGATCGCCTGGGGGATTCCAGACTACACCCGGCTGGCAGATGTCCCGATGGCGTATCAGAGACATACGGTGGGAGTGCCTAGTCGCCTCCACCGACTTTTGAGATGCTTAGTGTGTGCGGTAGCATGTTACCACAAGCACCATGCGGATTAGACACCTAGGGCTTCTTTCATGCATATTTTTGAGAGACATGTCGTCTCTGGATGTATTAAGACGAACATGTATTTCTTGATTTTATGCGATGCACACTATGTAAACATTCTGACACATATATATATACATACCTATTCCTGGATGGATCTTTTTACATGTGATGATGTTTTGTTTATAAATTGCGTAAATGTCTATCTAGAACCAAATTAGCTACTGCATCTGTTAATGTATTCATATGTCTGGGTATGTGTTGATATGTAATATAGTCAAAATTTCTTTCCAGCAGGCCAACAAGTAGATACAGACATAAAATGGATGGATTTCTTACGGAATAATGTCCATTAAGTTGTAATACTACAAGTTGTGAGTCTAGATACACAAGTAATTCATGAATTCCTAGGTCCACAGCCTCGGTTAATAATTCCAATACAGCACTATATTCCGCGATATTATTTGTAGCAGGACCCAAACACACACCTTGCAGGTCAACCAACTCACCAGTAGGATCATAGATTACCCAAGCTGCCGAAGACAGATTCCTGGTAATGCGAGAGGCACCATCCGCGAAACCCACAAATGGAGTAATGGACATCTGCACAATCAGGAAGACCCGATCAGCAGAAAGACGCTTACGTGCATACCACACCACACATGCACACACATGAATATACACACCTATGTACACACACCACACCAAAAATGACTTCAAGCGTAGTATTTCTTAAGGTACAACCCATTTCTAGGCTGCGCCAACGGGACTCCTTCATAATCAATGACCTCATAAGCCCCATTTTTCAATACTCGTTTCACAATGTAGGGCCCATGCCACATGGGTTGGAGCTTTCCTACCCCGATTTTATCGTGTGCTTGGTCGTATAGGAGGACAAGGTCCCCTTCGATAAAGGAACGTGGAGAGACCGATTGATCAAAATGCACTTTGACCCGCTTTTTCTGTGCCTCAATGACTAAGGCAGCCAAGCGGCGGGTTTCATCCAACCATTCCAAATACAAGAGACGCTCTTCTTCAGGAGAAGTGTCGGGTAAAATTTCCACAGCCAAATTTAAGGAAGGAATTTTGCACTCAACCGGAAGAGTTGCTTCCAGACCTTACACCAATTGGAATGGTGTGAATCCAGTCGCACTCTTTGCTGACGTCCGGTATGCCCATAGAGCTGAGAACAATTGGAGGTGCCAATTGGACTTATGAATTCCAATTGTTCGTTGAAGCATTGTGACCAAAACTTTGTTCACAGCCTCAACCTGGCCATTTTCCTGGGGGTAATATGGCATTGAGCTATCGTGTCGTAAGCCCAATCTTGATGTCAGCTCGGCCATCATGTAATCTCGAAAGTGAGTACCATGATCGGTAACAATGGCCTGAGGGACCCCGAAACGTGCAATAATGTGGTTGAAAACAAATTGGGCAGTTGTCTTACCATTGGTGGCTAGTGTAGGCATCGCTTCGGCCCACTTAGTGAAGTAATCGATAGCGACGATTATATATGCATGCCCCCTGGCCGAATGAGGGTTACACGTCATGAAATCTATGCCCAATTTTTCGAAAGGGCCGATGGTAATGACAGGATGCAATGGAAGAGGTGGCGCGCGTATCTTGCGCTGAAAAACCTGGCACGAATGACATTTACGGACTGCGATAATACAGTCTTTGAATATTGACGGCCAGAAGTAGCCCGCACGCAGAATATTCTGGGTGGTGGCATATCCAGACATGTGACCGCCGCAGGCACCACTGTGACAGTCATTCAAGACTCTTTCAGCCTCTTCTAGCGTTAAGCACCGGCGGAGCACCGAATCTACTCCAACACGGTATAAAGTATCTCTTACAATGCGGTAGGGTTGAGACTGATGCCGAATCCGACGTCGGGCATCTTTGGTCAACTCAGACCGGAACGTCGATGTTTGAAGATACACAATAATGTCGCTGTACCATGGGTCATGAGTACTGATAAGGAAGAGGGTTTCGTCTGGGATATGATCTTCAGAGTGAGAGGGTGTGGAGTCTGTTGGGAGGGAGAAAATGAGATCCGCTAAAACCAGTGATTTGGTCGACTTAGCAGTAGTAAACTCTAAGCCGAACTCCTGAAGGATAACGATCCATTTGGAGTATTTCCCCCCCAGTAATTTTCGAGATAGAATATATGTCATGGGGTTGCAATCCGAAACCACGGTTATAGAACGCAGCAGGATGTAGTGGCGAAAACGCTGCACATCTTGTACAGTTGCTAAAGCTAGCTTCTTGACGTGAGCGTAACGTGTTTCTGTGTCGAGAAGATTTCGTGATAGATAGTAAACAACGTGTTCATTGCCATTATCGTCATCCTACACCAGAACCATAGCTATGGCGCTAAAGGCGACGACCAAGTATAGAGTGAAATCACGCTGATAGTTTGGAGGCCGAAGCAATGGAGCATTAACAAGTAACGTCTTAAGCTTCTCAAAGGATTGTTAAGCAATGTCATCCCAATGAAAGGGAACGTTCTACTTTAAAAGACGTGTGAATCCTTTGGCCACTTCCGCGTAGTTCGGTATAAAGCGTCATCGGAAGTTAGCTTTTCCCAGCAGACTCTGCAATTGATGTAGCGAAGATGGCGATGGGAGATTGACAATGGCCTTGACCTTTAGGGGGTCGAGGCAAATCCTGTCCTTGGAGACTATGAACCCCAAAAGATGGCCAGAATCCACGCAAAAGACGCATTTATGAGGGTTGATCCGGATATTATAACGTCGACAGCGAAGGAAAATCTGGCGGAGGTGTTCAGGATGGTCCTCCCGCCGAGCTGAGTGAGCTGGCAGGTCGTCCAGATACAACTGAACGATATGGCGTATGTCGTGGAATGCGTAAGACATAGCACGCTGGAAAGTAGCTCCAGCATTATTTAAGCCAACCGAGAGCTTTTTATAAGCAAAAGTACCCCATGGACAGATGAATGCAGTCTTGTGTTGATCAGCAGGTAGAATATTTATCTGATTATATCCGGAAAAGCCGTCCATTATGGAATAAATCTCACTCCGGGCACATTCATCAATGATTTAATCTATGAAGGGAGTAGGATAGTTTTCCTTAGGACAGGCGCGATTAATATCACGATAATCAACGCAGACCCTTATAGTACCCTGTTTCTTATCTACATGGACAATATTTGAAACCCATTCTGTGAGGGGAATTGGGTAAATGAAGCCTGCGTTCAGAAGTTTTTCAACTTCTGCTTTAATGGCAACGGCTTTGTGAGGATGCACCGGGCGTAGGCGTTGGCACACGGGTTTCGCACCAGGATAGGTAGGAATCTCGTGGACTACTATGTTGGGATCAATCCCGGGCATTTCCTCATAGGACCAAGCGAACAAGTCTCTGAATTCTAGAAAAATATCAGTATAAACTCGTATCTCCTCAAGAGAACAAGTTACTCCCACATGTATTTTCTCAACTATCCCCGGTTTAATGGAGATGTTGATCGGAATAGTTTGAGTGATGTTTCTCAGGTTTCCCTCTGAAAGGACCTCATGAGTCAATATGGGCATCTGGAGAGGTGGAGTGGGAACCTGAATGCAAAACGCTCTAGACTATCTGACATTGCCCCTAGGCTAGGCATAAAGGAGGAACGATGATGTGTATCGCTCCAAGGCAGCTCCTCAAGAGACATGGTTTCAACAATGGCTTCTTCAGAAGGAAAAGTCTCTTTAAGAGGATCAGGCGAGTCGGCCTCGCCTAGCCAAGGGGATTGAAAGTAGACATCTAAAGCCATGCTCGAAGGAGCATGCTGAGGAGGGGGAGGATCAAATGCGGCGATGATTTCACAGTAATTAATCTCTACTGGAGTTAAGGGAATCGATTCTCCAAAATCAAACACCCGCTCAGGTGAAGGGATGAGCCATGGGTCGTCAGACCTAGAGATCATATTAACTTGAGCGGTGTGCGGTGGCGGTGTGGGAAAAATACCCATGAGGACGGGGCCTTTGAAGAGACTAGGTCCTATATTGTCAGGGGGATTTGGGATCTGATCCACGTAAGGAACGTTGTTCTCGGAGGTGAAGGTGAAGAAAGACAACTGATCCACCGTAACGATTTTGCCCTCATGAGGGAACTTAAGAAGTCTAAATAGGGTGGATGACATGCATAGCATGGCGTGAGTCCAACTGTGGCCGAGAAGTATATTGTATTTAAGCTTGGCGTTAACCACTTCTAATTCTACGTTGACTGTCTTCCCCTGTAAGGTAATCGGTAAACTCTCGAGAACACCTAGGGGTTTCGATTCCCGACCATCGAATGCCTCTAAGGCATTGAGCGATGATGAAAGGGCTAGAGAGCCAATGGCCTTCCAGCAGGTGGATGACATGACATAGGTAGAAGCACCTTCATCTACGACGGCCCTATGGATGTTAAGACTATTGATCTCGACTTGAATAACAAGAGCGATCTGATGTGGAAGTCGGGGGGTGAAATTTTCTAAGTCGAAGGTGAGAAGGTTAGAATCAATGGGATCGATCCCACCGATTGAAGACAATAAAGCTTTCCGTTGTGACAGGAAAATTTGAAGAACTTCCAATGCAGACATAGCAGAAGGCGCCTATGCCAAATCCTCAACAATACTGTAGTGCTGAGCGGCATGGGCATTTGGGTTGTAGGAAGATCTTCGTAGAACACCTTTAGAAGGTGGCCTCACAACAGGTTCAGCAGTAGGCTTCTCAATTTCCAACGGATCGGAGACAGGTGGGGGAGGTGGGCCATTCACAACTTCCTTCCCAGCTGCCTGGCGTGATCCAGTATAATCCTTCAAACGCGTAGCAATGGAGATAGGTGCAACACCATTCATCATAAAGACCTGGGACCCAAATGGTGCAGATGGTGATGGTTGTTCAACCATTTGGGTCTGCTGAGATGGGAACGGTTCTTTAAGAACTACCGGAGTCCCTTTGGAGCCTTTGAGAAGTTGACTAACTTCGGATCGTCAGGGACAATCCTTGGTATAGTGATCTCCTTCACAAATAAGGCAGGTACTTTGGTTTACGTTGAGAATCGTCCTTAGTCTGAGGTTTGTAAGACTCTGGCTTCAGAGCATCGGATTTGGATTTAACTTTTCCCTTCTTTTTCCCTTTGGAGGTCTTTTCCGTGGGATTGGCCTGAACAGCATTGACCTCCATAGTTTTTCCAGAATCTGGAGGGGCGGGAAGAGCAGAATTATTGGAAGAGTTGGACTTCTACTTCCCATTCGAATATTTTCGAGAATTATGAGATACGGAACCAATAACACCATCCACCGCGGGGGTAGTTGGAGCTTTAGAGGTTCCTGGGCATGGAGCATCAGTCAAAATATCATACAGCGTGCCAGACTAAGAGTATACTAGATCAAGATACTGAGCACACGCTATGGCTTGTTCTTCAGTCACACATGCCCCCATAGCAATATCTTGGGTGATTTTGTTAACAAAGGATGTGGTGAACCAATGAGTTAGTAGCTGATCAGGTATATCAAACTTGATCAGTCTACGACAACATCGCCACTCATGAATGTGATCTGAGATGTGGGTGGCTTTATCCTGCTTCAACGAAGTCAGGAGATGCGTCCCGGCCTCGTAATGGACTGGTAACTGGAAGTGAGTCAGAAAAGCCATGGCTAACGTATTGAAATCTTGAAAGATGCCACGAGGTAATTCGATATACCACTTGGCAGCAGCGCCAGTAAGAGTACGCTGGAAGAGACGTAGACGAATAAAATCATCCACCCAAGAGTTGGACGAACAACAAAGATGGTAAGTCATGACGTGAGCTTGGGGGTCCTCTCCAGCTTTACCCTCAAATTTTGGGCAATCGCCGGGTACCTTGGTCGGAACCGGAGGCCAATAAGGATTGTGAAGAATCGGATCATTAGTTAATTTTGAAACATCCGGTAATTCCAAGGTAGCCAAGAACAGCAATTGCAGATTGAACGGCATGCCTGGTCCTCGATAAGGACCAGTACCTGTACTCCATGCTGGTTGAGAATATCCCTGCCCCCATGGGTTCTGTCCAGCAGGATTCTGACCGTAGGGGGTATAGGGCGTATAACCAGTCTGATTGGGTTGCTGGTGACCAGTGTACGGGGCTTGATAACCAGAGTATGGACCTTGATTATATGTCGGCCCCGTATGAACAATATGTGGATTTGGCTACTGAGCATAGGTGTAGCCGGGTTGTTGAGAGTAATAGTTAGAACCTTGGGGTTGGATATAATTCGGTCGGTATTGACCATGAGAATAGTAACCGCCTTGAGGTTGAGAGGGCTACTGATAGGTGGGACCCTGCTGAGCCTGATAATTAGGGTGCAGCGGTTGATTTGCCTGCGGCATTGAATAAGTCAGCTGTTGGGCAGGGTTGACAAGATGTGTAGGCTGGCCTGGTTGGACAGGCTGACCTGGCTGAACGGGCTGCCCTGGTTGAACAGGTTGACCCGGATAAACAGGTTGTGCCAGTTGTGCAGGTTGACCTGGCGTTTGAGAAGCACCAGGTTGTGCTGGATGGGCTAGTTGGCTTGGTGGAGGAACACCAGGTTGTGCCGGATTGGTCGGTTGGCCTAGTGGAGGAATGGAGCCAGGTGGTGGCTGATAACCGGTTTGACCCGCAACATGACCATAAGATGGTCCTGGCTGATGTGCAACGTTGGGACCAAGAGGATATTGAGGTTGCATGGGTTGAGAAGGTTGGACTTGCCCCCCAGGCCCATATACTGGCCCGGGTTGGTACCCCGGGTGACCTGTGAGTCCTTGAGGTTGCCCAGGTGGGACTCCAGGGAGAGGCTGCACGAGTTGACCTGAAGGGTTGTAATATTGTCCTTGCGGACCGTATAATGGCCCTTGCTAGCCCGGAGGGTAGCCCTATATGGGCTGTCCCTGCGAGTCATAAGGATAGCCAGGCTGGCCCGAAGGTTGGCCTTGAAAAGGTTGTCCTTGCGGGTTATAAGGCTGTCGAGCCTAGTTATACGGTAAACCCTAAGCATGAAGTTGAGCCTCAGGAGAGGGTAAACGTAAAGGGTTCCCATGGTCATCGTACTGATATGGAAAGACGTACACAGGTGTACCATCCTATGCATAATGTGAAAAATACAAGCGGTTGGGATCTTGAGAGGATTGTCTGACCTCGGGGTTCAATTGTTGTAAGGACATTCGATACTCCTCCAGAGAGATGTTCTCCGACATAGCAGATGCTATATAGACATCTTCGGGAAGTGATGTGGTCCTCACGGACTGAGTGGTAACAGCAGGTGTAGATGCAGCCACACAGAAAGTGGGCCTGATGGGTATAGAAGTGACCTGAGGGGATGACGTAATGGGTGTCTTAGGAGACATCCCCAATGAAGGAACAATCGGCCTCGTAGAAGGAGCTGATACCCCCATAGAGGCAGCGGCGGAAATAATATGACCCAAGGATCTATGCCCTGCTGGTAATGAGGGACCGGGTAATGACATAACAGAGGGTTCAGGATTGTCACTTCTCACAGGTCACGGAATGAACCCTCCAATTGTGCGGGATGGGGAATTGCAGGGACGGTGACAAATTGCTATGTAACACATGGTTTTCCGGGTGCCTTATTCTTTGTACTCTTGTCTCGGCAAGCATAGGTATGCCTCCCCTGCCACCTTAACACTGGTACCACTTCATCAACTAGAGACTTGTTGCACTTGTAAGTCTCATCTCCTCAGGGTCTAGTCCTTTAGCACATTAGACTACCTTACATTTCTCTCTCTCACTCCCCTCTTCATGCCTAGTGATTGAGTTCTTACAATGTACTTCGGTCATACGATTTTCTCCTAACACTCGTACGTTGGGGGTCAATCTATTACACCATTTTTTTGGTCATCTAACCTATTATCATTAGATGAACCCAAGTACACCATGTAAGACCAATTTTACCCTAAGTAAAATTGCTTTCACCATGTGAAATAACATTTGTCTATATTTCCTGGTCATATTTAACCCAAAACAAGGAAATTAATTAAATAAATCAGCATTTATTTAATTATTTCCTAGGAATAAGTTATTTAAATCATTATTTAAATAATATTCCTAGTTAAATTTGACTAAATCATTTTTAAATAATTAAATAAATAATTATTTATTTAATTATATTCCCACTATCTCCCTAAAATAATAAATAAATCATTTATTTATTTATTTTTTATAAATAAAGGAATTGACCCAAGTCAAAAGACCTTTTCCCTCCAACAAATATAATAAAATATTCCTAAAGGGTGGTTCTAGAATTTGATTAATAATATTTATTCATGCACCAAGTTCTATATAACCTTAATATTTTGTTATAAATAGGAGGGTTTTCCCCATTAATTAGTCACCTCCATTGCATTAGATCACTCTGGATCTATACTAGGTCACATTCTCCATTTTTGCCTTGTGAGCTCCCATTGAGTTCTATGTTTGTCTGGGTTTTCTACACCAATAAGAGAGAGGAATTTTAGATCTGAAACGCTAAGGACTTTCAAGAACCCATCCCATTGAGGAGAACTAGAAAACACCTTTATTGTTTTCCTCTCAGGTGCCCCCTTTTAATATAATACAAAAAATTCTTTCAAATACACTATTCTTGTCTCGTCTATTGGATGCATGGAGCCATATTTTACTTTATCTACTTAATGTATTTTATGCTTAGATCTAGATTTGTGTAGCATTATTTGGATCATCTAATTGCAGATTTAAAGATTTTTGGCAGCCATAATTGATGTTAGGGCTATTTTTTATGCGTAGCTAAAGTGATCTTTTACGACGAAAGATTCATACTAACACTTTTATCCTTGAATACGATTTAGAGATAAAAACCCACTAAACTCATCAAAGGCCAAGGTCTAGCTAGATTAATGGCTTAAACCAATTTTTAAGTTCTTGATATTAATATGATTGATGCTTTGGATGAACAAGAAGGATTCCCAACTCCTATGGTTGAAGACCATTTTATGAATTCTCCTTGGTATGCTGATATTATTTATGTTTTGCTTAATTTGAATACACCTCCTAGTTTGACAAAGAAAAAGGAAAGATTCCTAAAGTTAAAAGCTGTAAACTATTGCATTATAGATAAATGTATTTATTAGAAAAATGCAAGTGGTCTATTGCTTAAATTTTTGTCTGAGTTTGATGCAGAGAAGGTTAAGCACGAGTTCCATGAAGGAGAGTGTGGAGGTCATTTATATTGGAAGACAACAGCCAACAAAATTTTAAGGGCTAGTTTCTATTGGCCTACTCTTTTTCCTGATATACACAAGATGATCATAACCTCTCATAAATGTCAACTTTTTGAAGGCAAAAGAAAACTGCTACCCCTACCTCTGCATCCAATCACTGTTGAAGCTCCTTTTCAACAGTGGGGACTTGACTTCATAGGAGAAATCCATCCCCCATCTTCTGCCCAGCATAAATGGATTCTCACTGCCACAGAATATTTTACTAAGTGGATAGAAGCCATACCTTGTAGACAGGCCAATGATTCAGTTATTATAAAATTTATGGAGACTAACATTCTCTCTAGATTTGGTTTTCCTACCAAGATCATCACTGATAATGCAGCAACATTTGGATCAAAGAGGATGGTTGAGTTCTATCATAGATATCAGATAACATTGGGGCATTCCACGGCCTATTACCCTCAGGGTAATGGACTTGCAGAATCCTCAAACAAGAGTTTAGTGAACACAATCAAGAAACTGTTGGAGGATAACAAGAAGTCTTGGCACACAAAGCTTGTTCATGCACTTTGGGCTGACAAATTGACACTAAAGAAATCTATTGGCATGTCACCCTTCCAGCTTGTGTATGGTACTGATGCAATTTTTCCAAACAACCTTGATGTACCAGTGATGAAGTTGATCCAAGATTTACAAACTAAAGAAAATGACATGATCAGAAGAATAAATCAAACCATTCATCTTCAGCAAACCAGAGAGGAAGTTTATAACAAAGCATTGCAGAAACAAGACAGCATTAAAAAGTTTTTTGATAGAAGAACAAAGGCCAGCAATTTCAAAATTGGGGACAAAGTTTTAAAGTGGGACTCAAGGAGGGAAGAAAAGGGCAAGCATGGAAAATTTTACAACTTATGGCTTGGCCCTTACTCTATTCATTCAGATGCTGGTAACAATGCATTTTTCTTGCAGGAGTTGAATGGAGCAGAATTGTTTGGGGGTCCTGTCAATGGCAGGGTACTTAAGCATTAATTCTCTTGATCCATCACATATTCTGAAAGCCTTTTTTTTTTATCTTTATTCTCATTATAAATATCTCATCCACCATTGCATTCAAAGTTAGAAAAATCAAAAATACAAAAACAATGAAAGAAAGAAAAAAGGGCAGATTGTGAAAATAAGAAAGGTACAGCCCCATACCAACAAAAAAGAGAAACAAATCTGAAAGTGTGCAAGCTCAAATGCCACTCCTGAAGAACACACTTCTAGTTAGTCAAACAGCTTAATCTTGACTAATTAGCTTTAAATTTTCTGATGATAGGATAGTTAATTCGATTTTCCAAACTGTTTAATCTTGGTTTATCAGTAGATAGTTTAGGATAGAAATTAAAGGTTCAAACATGCTCAAAACCTGAACCTAAGTTTCCAAAGAGAGCTGACTCAAACCTGTTTCATTTTCTAAGTCAAAAAAGAGGTAAATCTGGTTCTAATCAACTCAAAATCTGAACCAGTTGGCAAAGGAAAGACAGCTCAAACAGAGGAAAAAACAGAGCTGTAAAAAGGTGAAGGAAGTGCTTGAAACTTTCAGATCTTAAGCCTTCCATTTTTTGATTTAAAATTTTCTGCAAAATAAATATCTATGTGCAGCTTGCTTTTTATGCCATAGATCGCAACAAGTCAAACAGTTTAATCTTGACTTAACTGTTTTTAAATTTTTGTTCTAGAAATTAGTGAATAAAATCTGTTGGACAGTTTAATCCCAACATATGGTAGATTAGGTAGAGAAACATATGGACTCAACTGTTAAATCTGAGTCCATGGAGAAATAATAAGTAGAATTAGATTAGATTTCCTACTTTCAAAAGAATAAAATGTTGTAAAAGAGTTTTCCAATCCAAGTGCACTCTAAAAGAAGAAAAAATGTTAGATCTGTAGGATTGGGTAGGTAGAAAGTTGTAGGTGAAAGATCCATTGTTTTTTTTGGCTGCTAATATGTTTTCAGAGCAAGATCATCCCAACAAAAGAAGGGCAGCCCAATGGATGAGGCATAGGTTAGCCTCCCAGAAGAACATAATGGATGTGGCACAGGTCAGCCTCCCAGAGAATGCAAGTCTGAATTTCTTGATGCCTTCAAGAAGGCACCATCCCCAAGTGGAGCCACTGTTAGCCACCTATAAAATTTGTTATAGCAAAAGGTGGCTAAAACTTTTTTGAGCCTTCAAGGAACAAATTTTATTGCTAAAAAGTGTTGGCTCTTGAAGACTTTTGAAGGCCTCATGCCTCTGTTCAAATCTTCACTGCTGTTCCCTTTTTTATACTCAGAAATTCTGCTAATTTCATGAGAAAAGACTACTGCAAAATCATTATTTTTCCCCTCCTCCACTCAAAACTAAGCTTCATTTGCGCCCCTTTTTCTCCATAAAATTTCCTCTACTTTTCATGTTTCCCTTTCCCCCATTCGTGAAAATCCTCTTTAAATAGTTTAAAACTCATTTTTAAACTATACCAAAACCCCCAAATCCATTGAAAACTCTAAAAAATTTCATAAAAAAAAAGTTTTTATTATTATGGACTTAAGCCCCCTTGGGCTAAGTCCTAACCACTTCCCCACCATACGCTTTGGGGATGGAACCAAGCGCTAATCCTTTTCAGTGCTTATCGCATCGCAAAAATCCAAGTGCGTAAGTATTTTTGCCATGTTTAAAAACTTCCGATGCGATTAAGTCCCATATTTGTAAACCCCGGTCCTTTGTTTTCTTTTTAAAACTAAGCGCAAAGGCCGAAGCGCTTATCGCATCGCAAAATTCCAATGGACTGATTGAAAAGCCTAAGCCCAAGGCTCCGATTGTGATTAGCCCTTTTGTTATAACGCCCCAAGCATATTGTATTTCACGAAGACCAAAGGCCCCGCAGTCGGGCGCTGACCTTTTCATATATATATATATATATATATATATATATATATATATATATATATATATATATATATATATATATATTCTGCCCCCGAAGCAATAAAACTTGGTATTATATTGAAAATTTTGGGTTTTCATGAAGTATTAAGGTTTCCTGCCATATATGATAAAAACAAAATATCTGTCGTCGATCTAGAGCCGATCAAATGGCCCGCACAGTCTCTCACCCCGGTGGTCCCCACAAACCACTCACTGTTGCAAAACCAACGGTATCCATCGCACTGCTTTTTAGAGCAGGGCGGTTTTTTTTTTTGTTCAGCAGCGTTTCCATACAACGGTTGACGTGTGGCCTCACCACTGTTCACAAAACTGCCGCTCATCGCGCGTTAAAGATCGAACATGGACCCGACGCGATATTGACGTCCACTATCCGATCTGAGGCCGCTCATCATACGGCGATCGCTCACCGAAGAAGCCCGACAGTTAACCAGGATACGGCACATTCATTAAAGCATCTCCGTCGTCGATCTGATCTACAAATCGACGGTCAGCACTCAATCGCATCACGAGTTTTCAGCGATGTGCCATTTTGTTTCCCCGCCGATTGAATGTCTCTGATTACATCCGTACCGTTCGTTTGATCTCATCTAATAGCCCACAATCGCTCTGATTATTAACCCTTCCTTCACCCTTTTAACCCCTCTGATTCACTCTCTGCCGTCGATTTGATCTGCAGATCGACGGGCAACGCTTAATCGCATCGGCGTTTCCCTGTACATCGGCGCCATTTAAGTTTTTCCCCCGATTGCGATCCTCCGATTAGATCTGGACTGTCCATGTGTTTGGATCGGACGGTCCCAAATCATTTCTTCTTATTCTTCCCTCCCCTCTCCTTTTTTCTTTCTCCTGCCTGATCTCCACCATTGGATGCTGCCATCCAACGGCTACGCTCCTCCCCACATCCTTTGCAGCAGTTAAACCCACAAACGCAAGATTTTTTAATTTTTTTCGTATTTTGCAGGTTTAAATGGTTTTCTCTATCATATTAACGAGAAAGCTAAAGGCCGGGAATGACGATTCCCTCGACTTTGATTTATCAAAGGGAACCATTCACGGGGCCTGCTCCACATTTCATCAATGCTTCATGAGGTATTGATGCCATATGAGCCCTGCGCGGCCTGCACATCAACAAGACACTGTTTCAAATCATAATTAAAGAGTATTAGTGTCGAAAGATAGAATTCAGTAGAACAGAACATTGAAGACAGATTTTTGGGGATCACAGCTAAGATTGATTATCAAAAGCCTAATCCCCCAAATTAAAACACAATTAAATGAAAATCATAAGTGTTTTATCAGACAGAAAGGCCTCCATCGCCACATCTGAGGAAAATTGATTCCTCTCAGCTACCACAGTGCCACCTGTAGCCACAAGCATTCAAACAGAGGTTGAAGTTATTGAGAAAAATCAGATATTCACCTCAACGTAGCCAAAGAGTTACTTCTGCAAGGAACTTAATGCAAAAAATATTTGCAGAGTTACTCCAACATGACACAGAGCCTCAAAAGTCAACAAAAGCTCCCACCGAGCTTAATTCATAAATGTAAATCAATTAATATAGTAACACACCTATAAACTTCTCCATCGAGCCCCTCAAAGGCCGAGAAGTCATTAATTTGTATTAATTGTCCTAAGAGATATTTTATCAGATCTCACCTCCTCATTCTTCTATAAATACTTATGTAGAAGATGAGAAATTGTTGGTTGCAAAAATTTGAAATACATTTGAGCTTAAAAATTCTGATTGTAAATAGTGTTCACTGGCCCTTGGAGCTCTGCTTGTGATAGATAAGTTAGGCTGAGATGAGTAGATGATTGCTAAACTAAAGCATTGGACTTAAATTTGTAACTGGTTTGGAGCATCAATACAAGCTGACACTAGTACATTTGGTGGAAATTCCGACACTTTTGACCAAATGTCGAAAATTTCCCCAAATTTTTTCAATCCCGCCCGAAACCGTCGCTATACCGACGTCTAGAGAAAAGTGTCACAATACCGACACTTAGACAAAGTGTCTCAATTGCGACGTTTGGAGGAAGACGTCGCAATTGCAACACTATGCCCCAAAGCATCGCTATTGCGACAGCTGCTTCCAAATGTCACAATTGTGACACAATGTCTAAGTGTCACAATTGTGATGTTTGGAGGCATCTGTCACAATAGCGACGCTTTGTTTGCGACACAATGTCTAAGTGTTGCAATTGCGAAGTTTGAAGGCATCCGTCGCAATAGCGACGCTTTGGCTGCCATCGGTATAACGACACTTATATGCAATAAATGAGAGTTGTATGCCTTTGAAAAAATGGTCGGCCTACAGAGCAGCACAAGGAGTAGTTCATGGAGGCACCTTTGCGATTGCGCATAATTTGGAGAGAAAATAGTAATAATGAGAGAGGATCCTTTAATTTCGTCTTTGATTTGTGAAGGTATGGATTTTCCAGCCTACAATTCTATGCTGTCGAGAAAGACTCGCAATCCTCTGGAAACAAGACTGTTGTGAAGATGCCTAGCGAAGAAACGGACATCGGGTTCACCACTATTGATGAACACATCATAGTCCGGCGAAGAAGGCACCAAGGAGGGTATTCTCAGTGAATGAGGGATGTTGAAATATTAATTTCAACTACCCTATCCTCTGGCCACTTTCTAAATCTGTTTGAATGGCTCTATCAAACAGCCGCTTTCTAAAACTGATGAACAGTCAATTTTGGTTTTGAAATCACAGTCCCTGCACACTTAAAAACATAGTGTTGTATTGTTTTGGAAACAGAGAAATTTAATAGTAAACGCGGGAGATTTTAATTCAGAAGAACGTGGTCCCATAGACCACAGACCAAATCAGCCATCCACGTGGAAGCAGGCGATTCGATCGCGTTATTTTTTGGCCCGTCTGCATTGTGGAATTCCGGACCCGAAACATTATAGGGCAGAATTAATTTGATTTTCGCGTCACAGTTTTCCTCCGTACGAAAAGCCAAAAAACGGACCCGAATTTTTATATGGCGTATTCTATGAAGTTTTCGCGTCACAAATTAGGGTGACATCAGCAGGCTATTTTGGAACGCAAATTTGTGATTGAAATCGAGTTTATTTTTTTTGAAGTCCGGACGTATGATATAGTTTTATTAATATTTTGTTATAAGTTTTGTTTCACCGCCCGATAGTTATTTAAACCATTGGCTCATATATAACATATGCGCAAATATTTCACTTTGGGCATTTGTAATGTGGGCCCCGAATACTTTAAATAGGTACATATACATTAGACAGTTTAAAAGTTTTGAGGATTGCATCCCCGGTGCAATTGTTTGTTTATAAGATTATATGATACATGTGAGATAAAGGTTTATTATTTATCATATACAAATAAATTTTATCAATATTGTACATTTACACTTTTATGAGGTGATGTTATAAGTAAATTCATAAATATCTCTTTTTAATCCTCATTTTACTCCATGAATATGTTTGGAAGTGAAATTTCAATAGATTAATTTTCTCCTAATCTATGTATCATCAATATTGTACATTTACATTCTTAATTATGAGGTGATGTTATAGGTAAATCCATGAATATCTCCTTTTAATCTTCATTTTACTCCATGAATATGTTTGGAAATGAAATTTCAATAGATTAATTTTCTTGCTATTATATGTTTTACAAAGATATGGTGAGAAATTCTCTCTTGTTCTTCTTAGAAATAATTATATATAAAAAATTTTTTTTTTCAAAATAGATTAGAAAAATTATATGAGAAAAATTATTAATTCATCAATATTTGTGTGTGTGTGTTGTGAGGAATAATTTCATAGTTCAACCTAATGGTTCATTATATAATCATGTGATCATCACCAATGATATATCTTAAAAAGCAACTGAAAAGCCATGTGTACAAAATCGATGTATACTCTAGAGAGTGGTTCTCATATCACTATGTAAATTGTTGTATGCTACTTAAACAAAATTATAAGATAAATTGTAATACACATCATATATGCACCATAACAATTGGTGCAGGGTAAAACCCACCTGCCACACCTTTGTACTCGATCCAATTTTCTCTGTCAACTCTTCTAGTTGTGGGAGTTTCCTCCAAGGATCATAATACCCCCAAGGCCTATTATCACCCTAGTAATTCTCAGGTTGTGGGATAGGGATTTTTGTAGTTAAGAACACCAGGGGTAACCAAGAACCACTTTGGGAATTCAAGATCTAGCCTTCTTGAACTCTAGAGAGGGATCTCTCCGTATGATTTAGCTTTGTTTTAGTAACATATATTAGGCTAGCTATGATTGTGTATTTGGGTTTGATTTTAAAATATTGGTGGGAATAAAGAGATTTCAAGGTAAACCAGAAGGATCTACCAGAATATTGGGCAATGGAGTCAACTCTCTAGGCAAGCAGAACTAAGAAATAAGGCTCAGAGATGCCAATGTGCTAAGGGCAAGATAGGTGACCTTCTAAGGCTATGTATAGGCTTGATTTGATGGAGTGGATGGAATCTGAGCAAAAGGGCACTTAAGAATCCTTAAGCTACAGATAAGAAGATTGAATAAGGGGATCTAACTGGGAACCGTAGAACTGCCCATAAGGTTTTACGAACAGGCTATTACTGGCCTACCATCTTTAAGGATGCCAAAAAATTCGTGCAGGCCTGTGATAGCTGCCAAAGGGCAGGATGCCCTGGGCAGTCTGATGAAATGCCTTGAACCCTCAACTAGTGATTGAACCATTTGAACACTGGGCACTTGATTTTTTTGGCCCTATTAGTCCTCTCTCAAACCAAAAAACATACATTATAGTTGCAACCGAATATGTCACTAAGTGGGTCGAAGCAAAGGCACTTTCAAAAGCTACAGAGGACTGTGTAGTACGGTTTCTTTTCCAAATCTTTGTGCGCTATGGTCTCCCAAGGGACATAATCACAAATGGAGGACCACAATTTGTAGGTAATAAATTAGCTGAAACATTGAAAAACTACCACATTCAGCACAAGATTACAACTCCATATCACCCACAGGCCAATGGCCAAGTAGAGAGCACGAACAAAGTAGAAAACATTAAAATGAAAACAAGTTTCGAAACAGGGAGCTTATTATCACTAATCCTGTTTAATTTTTCCTTAGTTGATCATTATATACTAGAAAAACATAATATGAATGAATGTAAACTTTAAATAAATACACTGAAAACAAGGAAAGAAATGAGACTTATCTTGTCACCATGAGAATCCTTAGCTATGATGTCTCTGATCTCTTTCCAGTCTGCTGCTTTCACTAATTGACTCACCAAATTCAATATAACCAGCAAATAAGACTATAGTTGTCTTGAGAAATTTTATTCACACTGAATACTTCGAATTGTGAAGTATTTATACAAAAAAACTGTTTACAAAATATCTCAGGAATTGAGATAATGTTTTAATAAAAAATAGGAAAGAAAACTTAAAAAGAGGGACAGTTGCAAAACAGTTTGCAAGTTGTTACCTTTTTACAAGAAAAATAGAACCGATTATTCTAATTTGAACTGATTGTTGTTGTGCACTTTAACCCTGTATTTTTACCATTTGAGGTAACAGTAAAAAATGAATTTCCAAGTGAATTTCCTATTTTTTATCCATTAAATTCACAACAAATCTGTGAATTCTTGCCACTTTTCTGCAGAGGGGATCTTCATAGTCTTCAATTTTCTGTAACTTTTATCTGCCTCTGTATACTTGGAAAAGTTAGGCTTGATAGTGACCATATGCCTGATCTCATTATCTAAAAAGAACAGATTTTCAAAATACTGAAGAAGTATTTTTCCTGTTGGTGATCCTTGAGGCAGTGGTTGTATGGCTTGCTCTTTTGCATGATTTCTAATTTTTAGATCATAATCTTTCTGAGGCATTAACTTGTCATTCAATGCGTGAATATCAGGCAAACCTGCTTCTGACAATGTTTTGTATGTGGCTAAAAAATCTTGATATGGATACATTCATGTCTTTACACCGATCCTTTAGATTACTCATTATGTTTCTTTTGTTCAGGACCTTTTTTATTTGAAGAATGGTTTTTGTTCTATCAACAATTTTCAATTCTTCCAACTCTTCCCTGGTTTTACTATTTAAAAAAGCTATGATTTGGATTTCTTGGGCTGGTTTATTGTCAATTTCCCTCTTAGTCTTGTCAATATCTGCACTAGCAACTTGAAGTAACTCCCTCTGTTCATAAATTATCCGAATTGAAGGCCATTGAGAATGAATGCCTTCAATAATTTTGGTCCATAAATGATTTTTTTATATAGGCCACTTGATCTGTAAGATTTGCTTGTGCTTGCAGAATCTTTACCTGTTCTTGTAGTCGATCGGCCCTTTGCTCATGTCCTTTAGAAGTAATCAAGGCATCATTTTTGGAATTTTATAAATTTTTAATAATTCCTTTCAAACTAAGAATCTATTTATCTTGGTCTTGTAGCATGCTCCTCTCTGAGGACGAAGAAGAAAAGGAAAATATTAGAGAAGTAATTGGCACTGCAGTTGCCAGTACTCCTTTCGGTGCCAAGTGTTCTGCCAAAGTAGATGGTATAGCAGTGTTTACAGTGGGGATCACTGTAGGAATGACCATTGGTTGTGCTTTTCTTAGTTCTTTATTCTCTTTCATTATATATTCTATTTGACTTTCCATTGTTTTTATCTGATCTGTCATTTGATGTACAAGATGCTTTAATTCATCATTGTCTGTTTTTTGCTATAGAATTTCTTTTTCTTGAGAGTTTTCACTCTGAGGCAACTTCAACTGTTTTCTAAGAGCAGCTATATCCTCATTTTTCTGTTTAATTAAGAATTTTTCCCCTTCAATGTTGGCTGGGTCACCCCCTGCTTCAATCACTATATCTTCTAATGCTTTTATTCTTAAATTATTAGCATACAGTGAGGCTTTTTCCAACTTCATTGGATTTTGGAGGTTGAGCACTGTTTTCTCAAGCCTAATTGATTTCATATTTTTACTGAAAATTTTGGAATATAGCATTTCAGTATTGCTCCTATGAAATTCAATTTGATCTAGTTCATGAATGGCATCTGCATCCACTTCAAAATCTGTTTTGGAATAATCTGCCACTGATTTTGGCTCAGCCACTGTAGGCTTCAAGAATTACATTACCAATTTATTGGATGAATAATCAAATGCTGAAAGAAGCATGTCTTTGTTTCCAGACTTTTCCATAAGAAATCTAGAATGAGCTTGATTCTTGATCTCTTCATTCTTCTCTTTAATCTGTCTAAATCTTATCTGAATCTCTGACTCTGTATTGTTAGTTTCTTGAGAATAAGGAGGCGAATCAACAGTAGCCTGGTTTTACTTCATGACTGTATCTTTTTGCTGTGTTCCAATTTTTACATTTTGAAGCTCTTTTAATGTTTGAGTGACTATTCTTGTTGCTTCATCATCTATATCAATATTTACAGCCTTATCCTTTTCTTCTTCTGTTGACTTGCTTCTTTTACTATAAGGAGTTCTGAATTTTATGTCCTCAATAGTCTCAGCTATGAAACTATCTTCTTCTCTGTCTCTTTTATGTACATTATAAGTATCTTTGCTTGTAGAAGCCACCTGTACTGTCTGTTCAATCTGTTTGCCTTTGCCACTGTCTACCTGTATTACATGTACTGCCTGTGAATCATCATCAGATAGGGTGTTTGGCTCCCATTCAATTTTATTTACATATCTTTCAATATGGGGCTTAGGATCATGCAAGTAAATAGGAAACTTACGTTTTACCCTTATTGCACTACATGGGAACTACATACTTCCATGTAAAACTACATGGGAACTTATACTCTTTAAGTTTGACATTTATCTCATTGGCAACTTCTCTGTTATTCACAATGAATGGCCCAATTTGATTTTTCAGCTTAAATTGGGTCTTTTTCTTGGAAGCTATGAAGTTGATTTCATCTACATTCAATAGTTGTCTCAAATATTCTAAAGCAAATATTCTTGTAGTAACAAATCTGGGTAACTTATATGGGGCCAGGGATGAGCCATACACTCTGATTTCTGTATAATTTTTATATAAATACCAATCTGCAGTTTTGTAGCTCTCTGATAACTGCATAATTCTTCTTGTCTCATCATTGATCCTATGGATCTCCTCTTTTTCCAAGAGATACATAGCAGGGGCTATAAATGAGTCATTGAAATCTGTAAAACTATACTCTCTGTTCCATTTCCTTAGAATAGATGACCAAAATACTATTGATAGAAATTTTCCTTCTGCATCCACTTTCTGACATTCAATTGGAAACTTATCTGTTTGATAATATAGGAAGAGGTGGAGTAGATAAGAGGAGTATCTAAAAACTCCTTCTTCTGATAATATGGATAACTGATAATGCATACTTTCAGCAATAAATCTAGCAAAATTGAACTGAATGGATGGTGATTGACCAGGGCTTAGAGTTGACAGAAAACCTAGGATAGCCACATCAGTGAATTCATCACTGGTGTATCCTAGTATGAAGGAGAGCACTGAGACAATCTGTCTAGTTTCATCTGGGAAATCAACGGTGTCGAAAGGAGGATTTAACGTAGGAATATCAACTTGATTTGGACAAAAATTCTGGTATATTTTGAATCTAGTATTGAAATCCAAGTCAAGATATAGTTGGGTTAAATCTTCTATTGATAGGGAAGCAGAATTGGGGTCATGATTCATTTGCAGCATGGAATTTATCAACTCTTCAGTGATGTAAAATAGGATCTCTTTTTCTTTGTTTACAATACATCTTTGTTCCGGCATATAATAGGCTTGACATAATCTGATCAATTCAGGAACAGAATGAGTGAGAGGGACAATATATCTAGGCAGATTGGATTCCCAAATTGGAATATCTTTGTCACCCTTTTCCACTGATTTTCCATAGCACCAATTATAGACATCAAGCAGGTTAAATTCTACATTAGGGTCTAGTATTCTATATTCCAGATCAACTAAAGGGTTGTTCTCTGGAGAAATGACTAGAGGCTAGACTGGTCTGACCACTTCTGTAGAATCAGTCGTGAGTGCAGGAGTTGGTTTGTCGATTTTGAAGGACATAGGCTGAGGAATCTTTGCAGAAGACTTCTTTTGAGATTTTGGGCCTCCATTCTTGGGGGTTACCTGTTTTTTGGTCATTTTTAATATGAACGAGGCAAGCTTAAATGGTTTGCTAAGTTCCTTTACGAGAAACAGGGGTTTCTTGGTGAATTTCTACTGAAAATGGGGTTTCTGAGCAGGGTTTTTAGGAAATGCAAGGAATTTAAAGCTCATAACGTGTATTTAAAATCGATTTCAACAGCAAAATGGACCAGGGTATGGAAAAAACTGCGAGAAAGGGCAATTAGGGATTCCAGGGAAATTTTGACAGAGTTTCCCCTGAAAAATGGACACTTTTTTGCAGTAACTTTGGTAATTATTTGAAATCGATAGGAATTTTGAAATCTCAGAGGGCAAGTTTGAAGAAAAGTACCTGGAGAACCAGTAGAATTCGGTTGAAGACGTTGCAGAGGTGCTCAGTCTTCAATTTTTTGAAAATGGCTTCGCAGAGGACAATGTAGTACTTTGTAATGGAAATTCAGGGCAATAGGCGTCGAAAAATGGTACTGGTAGGTTGAAAATGGCTCTGCAAAGTTTCCCACGGTTCAAACAGCATGATTTTGAGGAAAAATGATTATGCAATGTTTTTACAGGTTTAAAGTGAACAGGTGAAAATTTGAATGAAAAATATAATTTTAATGTATTAAATAATGGTATAACCATAGTTAAATGACATTCAACTCGGGTTAAACGGGTGAGGTTTAGGGAATACCGCCAGTGGTATTCGCGAGGGTAAATGGTGGTAAGCGGAAACTAGCTTTTCGAACGCGATACAATGTGGTGGCAACACGTAAGCGCGGGTGGTTTGGAAAAACCACCCATTTTGCGCGGCTTTGCCAAAACATCAAATGATTACTTTATGAGGGCGAAAATGTATTAGCGCCATCGGATCTGGATTCAACGAGTGAACGGCCATGATCAAAAGGAAAGGTGCGGGGAAAAGGTAAGTTATCAGGTTCACTTTGGGCCATTGATCTTGGGAAACCATCGCTATACCAACATTTAGAGAAAAGTGTCGCAATACCGACACTTAGACAAAGTGTCGCAATTGCAACATTTGGAGGAAGACGTCGCAATTGCGACACTATGCCCCAAAGCATCGCTATTGCGACGGCTGCCTCCAAACGTCGCAATTGCCTCCAAACGTCGCTATTATATGTTTTACGAAGATATGGTAAGGAACTCTCTCTTGTTCTTCTTAGAAATAATTATATATAATTTTATTTTATTTTCAAAATAGATTAAAAAAATTATATGAGAAAAATTATTAATTCATCAATATGTGTGTGTGTGTGTTGTGAGGAATAATTTCATATTTCAACTTAATGGTTCATTATATAATCATGTGAGCATCACCAATGATATATCTTAAAAAGCAACTGAAAATCCATGTGTACAAAATCGATGTATACTCTAGAGAGTGGTTCTCATATCACTATGTAAATTGTTTTATGCTACTTCAACAAAATTATAAGATAAACTGTAATACACATCATATATGCACCATAACAATTGCCATACAGCTAATTTGTTTTAGGATACATGTGGCATTCTAGGGGTAAATTCTATATGATGTGTATATCAATCTATTAGGTGTTGGTAAGTTGTGATTATCTAAGAAATGATAAGGAATATCCATAGATCATGATCTTGTAATGTGATTATAAATTGTGTCTATAATTTCCATAAAATGTATAAATGATTTGTTTAAAAAAAATCAACACAATCAACCCTAAACAATGCTCATGATGTGGAATGTCATTGGCGAAACTAAAATGATGGTCACATGTCCCATTTCTATGGTAATGGTGATCATATATATGTTGTAGCGACACTTGATGAGTAATTAAATAAATCTCAGAGTGTGACTCATTGTGCCACATTTTTTTAAAGCATGATTTGTTTTCCTAGTTTTTACTAATTTGTTAACATATTTTATTCATTTGGAAAGCTAATTAATGATGCTTTAAGTAATTAGGACCTAACGAGAGATCATCTTCACATCTTCACTGAAATATATTTGGTAATTGTAGTCACTATATGAACCGCACATGCATGCTACTTAAGAAAAATTGAAATATAAACTATAATACACATATTATATCTGCCATAACAATTGTCATACAACTTATTTACTTCTAGATACATATGAAATACTTCAAGTAAATGCCATATTATGTGTATACCAATATAGTAGGTGTTGGTAAGTTATGAGGATCTAAGAAATGATAGGGTATCCACACATTAGTAGTGCCCTGGTGAATTTTTTGCATAATTTTCTATTTTTTGTAATTTTGTTGCCTGGATTTGTTATAGATTTCAAATAATATATACAATTATCTACCAATTTTTCTTTATAAAGAATAAGTACAATAAGTAGTCACCTAAAAGTGAGCCATGTGAAAATATTGGTAACATGAGTAACCTGGTAAGCTGTAAATGAAAAGTGAATAACCTCCACTCACCACTAAGTGGCAGGCAGGGTTGGAATTTGGATTTCTCTTTACCCGTCACACAATTTTTTTTGACGTTTTGGTCATTATTTTTCTAGTCAATAAACATTACGTTTAAAATTTTGCACTTAATTAATGACGTTCTCGTAATAAATTAACCATTCACCAATAAAAGTTTGATTAAAAAAATTGAACGCTCTTCTATTTTCTTTGGATTTTGGAGTGTGATATATCGGTGTCATGGACTTTCAATACCTAAAGTTTCAAGAGAAATAACTGATTCTTTTCAAACTAATATTTCCTCAATATATGCTATGATCTACTAAAAATTACTTCAAAAATCAAGTAACCTTCCAATATAAAGAAAAAAACATGAACAAGCTTTCCCTAAATTGCAATAAATTTATGTATATTATTAATATTGCATAATATGTCTTATAAAAATTGCATAATCGGACTAAGAACAAATCCTCAATGCATTTTTTATTGTTGTTGTGATTAAAAAAATGAGCCAAAGAACGCTAAGGCACTCAGAGAAATCAATCTATGTATTATTTCTCACAAAATCATGTTGAGTAGTGGAGACTAAGCGCTAGATTTTTTTTTCTCCTCAATCTCTCTATTAATTATATCTATGTAGTTATAAGAATAACAAGCCAAAGAAATCTCAGGCTTCCAGAGAAATTAGTCTCTATGTGGAGAAATTAATGATTACTATTGAATAAATGTTATACCATTTGAAATTGCTGAGCGAAATTAATCAGGCCATGATGTACCATTTGTCAGTATCTATTTTCTCATGTATGAAAGTTGATGTACCATTGAAAGTTTAATAACTATATATATATATATATATATTAAATTTAATGATTAATAATAATTAAATTAAAATTCTTAAAAGACAAAATAAAAGCCTAATAATCACGAACTATTATGATAATTTAAAAATATAGAACTCAAGTTGAACATAGTTACAAAGATACCAAGAAAAGAAGAGTGCATGTGCATGATAACCTCTTTCTTGACAACCTATGAATGCCATTCTCAATGAAGACTCAAGACTCAACTGGATTGGATTGTGTATCAAAACAGTAGGAATGAATCAAAGTTCAATGAATGAATAACTTGGTCGAGAAAATTTATAGGGAAAGGTAACTTGACTATCAATCTACTAAACCTCATTTCCATGATTAAAAAAACACCCCCACCTTCTCAGTGGTCCCATCATGGTCCACCTATTGAAAAACAACCAACAAGTATTATTTTTTATATATTTTTGCATGGCCATTGGACAATGATTTACTATGGTTTTCCTACTAAATTCCAATGGATGATTATTCAAAAATATTGAGAATTAGTTTAGTCTTGTTAATTTCTGGTCATGTTCTATGCCATTTCAGATTAGGTCACAATACTGAAGAAGATAGAACATACTAATAGATCGATAGAAGACAAGCCAAGACAGAGATAAGAAATGGTGGCGTTGCGGGGATCAGCAGGATGCTTCTACCAGCAAAGTCTCCAATAGGTCATTCTCCAAGTGTGTCACACATATAACCTAGAACAACCCTAACAAAGAATACTCCATATATATATATCACAGCTCCAACGCTATCCAGAGAGAGAATTCCTCCACATCCATGTGTGTCAAATGAACTCCAAGTCTCTCCAATATATAGGAATCTTTGGGGGTGTGTGACATGTCCTTTAAGACATTTAAGTCAATATTTTATTCCAGGCCGACCCAGCACATAAGTGGAATAAATTCAAAGTACATGTTCTGCTCATCCAATCGAGATGATCTTTAGATCAATCTTACACCTCTCCGAAAGAGGAATCCAATAAAAATATTGCGATCGTCATCTGAGCATCACAACCTGGAGTTTGGACCTAGTTGTCCAATTTTAACACTCTCTCTCAACTAGGGAGAACTCTGTCCACTAGTGCAATCCAAACATCGTGCGTCATCCCGCCGTAACTTGCTTTGCTGGCCTCTTTATTTCAGAACAGAAGTGGGTCAGTCACAAAGACATCATACCCGGCTGACAGATTCAGCCTAGAGGTCCGAAACCTCTATCAGACTCACAAAGAGTCTCCAACCAACCCGAAGTTGGTTCATCTGACCCGAAGTCAGGCAGAGGTCCCAGACCTCACTAAACTTGATCTCAGATCAAGTGGTTGGACCGTGCCATCCTAGATAGAGAGTACGGCAATCTCTGATGCGTCCATCAGTCTTTGCTACTAGTCTCTAGCTTTTCCCACCTCATTGGCCAAATGAGAGGTACTTCCCATGAGCCCTAAACTCAATGGGTAGGATGCATACGGGGCATAGATAAATGAGAGGCGAACCAACTCAATAATCACAACGGTGGGGCAGAAGCACCATAAGTGCTTATAGCTCCGAGAAGCTATCCCCAAAACCCCCTTTGAGCTCCCAGAGCTCATCGTCCAACAGGACCCTCAGAAAAGGGTTGTTCCATGATTCCAAGATTCTCACGGAAGGTTAGGAACATGACCTTCCCCAAGGGCATTGTGAGAATATCCGCGACCTGCTCATCAGTTCCTATATGATCGAGCCTTACGGCGCCTCGCTGTACCATATCCCAGATAAAGTGGTACCAACCATCAACATGCTTGGATCAATCGTGGAACACAGGATTCTCAGTTATACGAATCCCACTCTGGTTATCACAGAGTATCACAGTGGTATCTAGCACATGTCCAAACAGCTCACTAAAGAGCTTTCGCAACCAAACTTCTTCACAACAGGCCATACTTGTTGCAATGTATTTGGCCTCAGCGGTGCTCAAAGCCACTGACTTCTGCTACCTGCTCATCCATGAGATCGAAGCAGAACTAAGATTGAAGCAGCATCCCGATGTGCTCTTACAATCCACCAAACTGCCAGCCCAATTGGCATTAGTATATCCATGGAGTGTCATACTCTCGGCAGTGTATCTCAGCCCATGGTCTATCGTGCCTCAGAGATATCTCAAGAGTTTCTTGGCACCAACCTAGTGAATGTTATGATCAACCATGTGTTGAATCAAAGTGTTCACTGCACAGCATATGTTCGAACAAGTGTTCATTAAGAACATCAGGGTCCCTATGAGTTAACGATACTCAGTAGGACAGGCCCAGCAACGCTGCTACTCAACTTCTTAAAGTTGAGTTCCATGGACTTACTGTCCATCATATCAGAAAATTCATAATGTATTTTCCTTGAGAAAGGAAAATCTCGCCAGGTCTCTGCTAGACCTTCAGGCCTAGACATCAGTCCTAGGTCCTTCATTTCGAACTCAGCAACGAGCTCCCTCTTGCACCGATGAATGAGAGGGTCAGCACCTGTCAGGAAGAGGTCATCCACATACAGCACCAGAATGAGAGGTTTTCCCTTGACAATCTTGAAGTAAGGGTTCGGATCAGCATTACTTCGAGTGAAGCCCAGCTTCATCAAGTAGCTATCTATCCTCTTGTACCAATCTCAGGGTGCTTGTTTCAGCTCATAGAGGGCTTTCTTCAACCTGCAGACATGGGTGTCCCGATCCTGGACTTCCAACCCCAAAGGTTGCTCCACATATACCTCTTCCTTTATCACACCATGCAGAAAAATGCGGTCTTCACATCATCTGTTGAAGACTCCATCCTTGCGTAGCAGCAAGGACTATAATAGATCGAATGGTGGTATATCAGGCTACAGGTGCAAGTATGTCATCATAGTCTAAGCCTTCCTTTTGAGAGAAGCCACAGGCAACGAATCTTGCCTTGAACTTTTCAGCACTTCCATCAGATCCATGCTTGATCTTGTGGAGCCATTTCGAGGTGACAATTGCTTTGTCCTATGGTCTTGGAAACACATTCCAGACATTATTCTTCATAATGAACTCATACTCTTCGTGCATAGAATCCTTCCAGACTTGATGCTTTACGACTTCCTCAAAGGATCTAAGCTCAGATTGTACAAAAGTACTCATGGCTGCTAGATGTCCCGGAATTTATATGGCTTCTTGGTTTTCCTTCAGAATTTCCCCCTCTAAAGCCATATGTCCCTGAGCCATGAGGGTCTTCTTTCGTTGAACAAAATTATCCACTCAGGAGCGTATACAGATATATCTCCCTCTTAATGTCAGCTTCTCTCTTGAGAGAAGACATTTATTCTAAATGAGGGCATCCCAGACACCAACTAGGAAAGGGACTTGATCTCAAAAACCATCCAACAGACTTTGTTGATCATGATTCAAGATTCCAACCATGTGACCAAAAGCTGCAGAAATTTCTCAGTTTACCATAACGCTCCAATGTAAGACTGATACAGTCACATGCTTGCTGCTACATAGGTGTCCATCTATGTCACTGTCATACAGGGGGAACATATCAACAAGCCTCAGCTTGTTTTAGAAGTCCTTTCATCCACTACCTTTTATTCTGTGAGTAGCTTCTTCAAACAGCGTTCTAAGACTGCAGCTTACAAAACTAGGTATCCAATCTACCTTGGTTTATCCTGCACCTGAGGCATCGCACCTTGATTTGATTCCAGATCTGCCCATTTCTGGTTATTTCAGCAGACTGCTCCTAAGGCTATCAAAATTTTCCTAGCTCAATGACTTACATCTATGCCCATTTCGTCAACAATTTGACCACTACATAGAATTTCCCCAAGGACTTCAGCAGTCAACCCTTTAAAATTTCCAGCTTCAAACATGGGTGTCTGTCTATGTCACTATCATAATGACAGTGACATAGAATCACAGTTTTAAAAACTATCACATTTATTACGGCTTGCTGAATATGAACTTCACTTACATCTCTTGGACTCTTGTCCTTGATGTACCAGGCAGGGTTCTCTTCTTCCTATACCTGCAAAGAGAGCTGATTTGATGTGAAGATATTTGCCTTCTGCTATCGACCAACAATTCAAACCAACAACTGAAAAAAATTTCTCAGAAATGTCCAGTCTTCAGAATACATACAAATAACTCCAGATTTATGACCTAGTCAAAATGCAGAGAGGAAATTTGGACCTTTGCTGAAGGAATTTCGGCCTGGGTACATTGATAATAAGGCAACAATTCGATCTTCCAGCAGTGGGGATCCCTCCTTAGAAATTTGGGACTCATTTTTTGGATTTTAATGATCACCCAAGACAAATTCTTTGTCTCTGTCCAGCATACCTCTTCTTTAATAATTAAATTCAAGAATGGCCACCAACTAGTAAGTGCCACGTACTGGAGTGATCACCCAATTCGGCCTTCAATAAGAGGTTCATTCTGCTTGAAAAAACTTGTCCTTATGATCAGATAAAGTTATTTCTTGGACAGATTGAAACAACTAAGATGGTTCACCATTGTAGGTTTGGGAAATTGATTCACAAAGATATATAGGCTGCTTTAGATTTGCTAGACTTTCGATCCAGCCTCCACACTAAGGTAATCAACCTACAATTGATGGTATTTACGCCCAGGAAGTCTAGGCTCAAGGCACTCAGTCCACCAATAATTACGCCCTTCCTTTCGTAGTAGAAAAAATAGATCTGCTATGTGTTTCTTCCAGCATCAAAGAAACTTCAGGCACTAGAAGGCTAGAGGAGCTGACGAGAAATACATTATACGATCTCTGGCGAAGCTTTTCAAACACGTAACTGAAATCCATATACCCGACAATAAGCACAATATTTGCAGGCAGCGGGGTATCCATCGCCCAGAGAAGAACATCCGCCATCATCATTTTCTCTACGTCAAAATCGCCAGGAGCGGTCAGCTGCATTTGAATTCCAGCGTGAACGTTTATAATGCCAAATCTCTGGAGTAAAGAGGAGGACATGGCATTGATGAAGAATGGGATTCGAGGGAGAAGGCAGGCGACAGTTCACAGTATCCCACCACAATGATGTTCTTCCTCCGGCTGCCATTCTCACATATTCTTCCCACTCTCAGTTCCTGCCAAAGGAACAATATAGAATACCCTGAGATCGATTCCTGACCTTTGGATTAAATTGGGAATCACTGTTTTCCCATGTTGCTACCCTGAACAATGGAAAACCCTACGCCCACTGAATAGAATGTCTGAGTTTGGTAACTGGAACCAGTTAAGAAGCCGAGTTTGGTATCGTCCGAGTGCCGAGCAATTGTGAGCGCACGCATGTAGGTGACTCGACAATAAAATTCCGCATTGGTGATTTCACTCGACGTTGTTTCCAGAGGATCGAGACACTTTCCTGTTCTGCGATTCCAGGAAACAAATTCAGCTCTTTAATAGCCGTTCGGCCTGAGCTTGAGGGAACCTGGCACACGTCGGGAGCCGTAAATCGGCAAACGACGGAGATATGCATAAGCACAGCAACAGCAACAGAACAAATGTTCTCATCTCCACGTGCATGTGTTCGAGGCGATAATATCCGGCATGATGACCGAGTTCTTCGAGGCCGGCTGTCTTTCCGAGTCCCCCACGATATCGAAATTGATCCTCCTTTCAGCCAAACGAAGGCCGACGTCATATTCCTCTAAACGTGAGGTGGGGACTGCGTCCCTCTTATAGCAGCATACGCTGCCCTTCCACGTAGGCTGAGATAGACCTGCGTCCCTCATCAAAACGTACGTGGCGACCATCAGCAGGTTTTGCACGTAAGGCCGAAACACAGAATTATAATAAGATTCCGCAGTTTATGTTGGTCGTTGTTCTCCATTACATGGGGTTCAATTTGGTGAAGCATCAAATCAGACAGAATTTACGAAAACTTAAATTGATGCTGCACGTCATAGAATTCTCCGCAGAAAGCACATTCTTGAACTTACAAGGCAGGCTTAATTCAACATCTAGGGCACAGGAAAACTTCCCACAAACAGCCTCAACCATATGCTATAACCTACAGCTTCTTCCATGCTAAGCCTTTCTTCCACGCTAACTAGGGCATTGTCTTCAAACCAAGCTCCGATACCATGTTAATTTCTGGTCATGTTCTATGCCATTTCAGATTAGGGCACAATACTGAAGAAGATAGAACATACTAATAGATCGATAGAAGACAAGTCGAGACAAAGATAAGAAATGGTGGCGTTACGGGGATCAGCAGGATGCTTCTACCAGCAAAGTCTCCAATAGGTCATTCAGCCAAGCGTGTCACACATATAACCCAGAACAACCCTAACAAAGAATACTCCATATATATATATCACAGCTCCAACGCTATCCAAAGAGAGAATTCCTCCACATCGATGTGTGTCAAATGAACTCCAAGTCTCTCCAATATATAGGAATCTTTGGGGGTGTGTGACACATCCTTTAAGACATTTAAGTCAATATTTTATTCCAGGCCGACCCAACACATAAGTGGAATAAATTCAAAGTACATGTTCTGCTCATCCGATCGAGATGATCTTTAGATCAATCTTACACCTCTCTGAAAGAGGAATCCAATAAAAATATTGCGATCGTCATCTGAGCATCACAACCCGGAGTTTGGACCTAGTTGTCCAATTTTAACAAGTCTCAAGGCATAGCCAAGAGTCTTACTGGATAATTATAGATTACCTCTCCATTGGATGATTGTACATTTTTCATCTACTTTTTCACGTGAGTTTCAGTTGATGCTAGATCTTTGCCTTCTATTTCTTTAGTGAAGCTAAGAGTTAACTTTGATATTACATTAATAACTATACTTGCATGAATATCCATGATTTTATACTTCCCCACTGTGGTCAATGTTGATGTATGGCCTTGGCCCATTGATCTTACAATTAACTCACTATTCATATTCAATTTTCTCCAGTTCAGCCCAATAAAATAAGGAAAACAGAAAATGAAGTCCTGATTTTTCTTTCCAATGCTCCTACATAATACAAATAAACTTAAAAACGAATTAATATATAAATTGTCATCATTCATGCTAAAATCAGTTTGAATTTTTTTAATGAATCTTCTTACAGTTAATAGATTACATTACTCACAGAATAAGAGATAATTTAGAACTATGACTTCACAGTAATAAATTATCAGGCTCCCATAGGGCGATGAACTTGGTCGGATGTGACCCTTCTGCAGCAGCTCTTGAATCTGCCTCTTGATTTCATCATTCTCCAGAATAAAGCACCGATAGATCAGTCCATTGGGTAGCGGCACACCTGGGTTCAGATCAATCGAGTGCTTGACCTGATAGTGTAGAAGAACCCCTGTGGGTGAGGTCAAAATGTCCCCGTACTCCTCCACAACCTTATCCATTTGTTGTTGTCGTGCAGAGGAGCCTTGTCTAGAGGTCGTGGCCACAGTCTTCTTCTTTCCCTGGGGGCAGATCATCAGGAAAATGAATTTCCTGGTTTGGGAAATGAGCTTTCTGCATTGTTTTGCAGTAACCAAAGAGATAGTGGCAGGAGGTGGTACCTCTGGTATCCTGTACAACTTATTTCCCAAAGTAACAATAACAGCATGAGGCTGAGACTCATAAACCACATGACGCTTCCACAAGTATGGTTGTCCTAATAATACATCAGAAACATCAATAGGAGAAACGTTGCATAATACCTCATCCGTGAAGGGCTTGATGCTATAGGGAAGGCGGCACTGCTGGCTGACGTGGAGATCTCATCCTTGGTGAAGCCACCTGATGGTTTATGGATGTGGGTGAGTTGTGGTTGGCAAGCCCAACTGCTTCACGGCATCTGCCGAAATGAGGTTCTTTTGGCTCCCATTTTCGACAATGAACTGTACCGGGGAGCCCTTTACCCACATCTGGGAGTGGAAGAGACGTTCCTCCTCCTCCAGATCTTCTAGTTCCTCCTTCTGGATCTTTGTAGTGGCAACAGTGGCATTGGGATCTGCATCAATAATATGTTTCCCTTTTTCATTCCCCTTGTCAAGTTCTGATTCAGAGTCAGAGCATGCATCTGACTCCAAAGCCCGCATCTCGGCCACCAGCGACTGCTTGGCCCGACACTCACTTGTGTTGTGAGTGGAGCTCTTATGGAACTCACACCACTTTCCCATGTCCTTCTTTGGCTTTGTGGTGTTTTTATTTTCTTTTGGCTTCGACAGGTTGTCTTGATTCACCATGCCTTGGCTCTGTCCTTTGTTCTGTGGTTTGGGAGCACCTTTCCCTTGCTTTTGATTCGCAGATCCAAAGTCTCGCTTCTTCTGTTTGAATTTCTACTCAATCTTGGCAGCATACTGATATGCCGTACCAAGAAAGGAGATGTCAAGGAACTCCATTTCCTCCTGAATGTATCTGTGCAAACAACTGCGATACTTTAGCACCAAATGTTTCTCTGAATCTTTGATACCCAACTTGGTGTGCAGGGTATCGAACAGATTCGTCAGCTCATGCACATCTTGATCCCTTTGTTGCCGCAGCGTGGTCCATTGTATTTACTTGTCCTCATAGTTCCCCACGGGATAGTATTGTTCCTTGATGGCGTCTCGGAAAGAATTCCAAGTGGGTATGGCCGAGAACAGAGAGGGTTTTGTCTCGTCCTTTTTCTCACAGTGGGTTTCCCACCAGTCCTTGACATGGGGGGCAGCTTTGAGGACTGCAAAAATAATATTCTCCCTATCAGAAAAGTCATGAACCGAGAAATATCCTTCTAATAGATTCAACCATCTATCTATGGCATCTGCATCTATTCGACCCTCAAATATGGGAATGTCAAAATTTACTTGTACCTTAAAAGGAGTCACACCTCCAGAGTGGCTGCTGGATGCAGATGCACCACCGGTGGGCAGTCGTTGAAGGATCTGGGAAAATTTATCCATCATCGCGTTCCTTTGTTTTTCGAGGGCCTCCTCGAGCAATATTTTGATAGGATCTCCTACTCCCTCATCTTTATTTTCATCCCCCATGGGCGTCCATCGGGGTTTGCGAGGCTGATCTTGCAAAGGTTCCACAAAATAGAGCCCTAACTCCTTATACCCCGACCTCGTTGGGGACATGCAAAGAAGGATCAAGAAAAAGCAAATCGCTCTGATACCACTGATCCAGATTTATGCAGGAATGCAACAGAATAAACACATAACCATAAATACAAAGATGTAGCAGAAATAACACTTCATTTTATTAATATCAAAGAACTGAAATTTGCTTACAGACAAAATGGAAATAAAACTAGCTAAGGCACTGGTAGCTATCTCTGAGGAGAGATGTGGCAGCTACAGGCCTCTGAACTGAGTTACAATGAGGATCGAGGGCCTATTTATTATTTAGAAACAATGGAGAACCCTAAACATCCAAAAACCTAACCCTAGGAGATGAAGCACCAAAACTATGGACCCCGTTTGGGTAAATTGGTGTTTCAACTTCCCAGGGACGTAACTTTGGCATACTATCTTTGTTTGACGCACATGATACATCATTAGAAAGATATATCCAAGGACTACAACTTTCGCCATGAATATAATTCTGAAATGAAATGATATGGAATGATATTTTTTGGAGGTGCGATGCCCAAAAAACGTCCTTTAGGGCCTCAAAATGGCTCTGGAAGTTTAGGACCCGAAAAACTGCTAAAAATAGTAAGTTGTGCCGAAACTGAAAAACTAAAAGAGACAATGGTGGGGCCCCAAGTGGAATAGGCGGGTGGCCACCAGTATCCACCTGGATCAATGAGTGAGCCAAAAAAGTAACTTTCCTTACTTTTTGAGTATAGCCTTGCAATTGCGAAGAGGACTAGTGTTGAAAAATTATTGGTAAGTGGAAATTAAAGGGCGTAAGAACGTTTTTGAAAAAAATTCAAATGTCAAAATTAAGTCTTCTATCCTTCCTAGCACCTCATGTAAAATGGGAATCCGCAAATTCTAGTCGTCAAATATGTGCAAAATGCCTTATGACAGGAAAAATGGAGGACTGGTCCTATGCTGCTACATGAGTTAGGGTTTCATGTGGCAACAGGGAACCTTGTATATTTTTTCAAGGATAGGAAAGGAGAATATTGTCAGTTAATCATCCAATGAAACTTCATCACCATTTGAAAATTGTGTCCTAATTTGAAACAATAAGACTACCCAACTATTTCATTATTTAATTTTGATTGTGTAATACAAAAAAATATCCTAGATAACTTAAATAATGTAAGCACTTTTGCACAAATTTAGTGGAGAGAACCTTCAATTACATTTATTTTGAAGTTCCACTTGCATTTTAAGCCATTTTAATTAGTCTTTCATGGCTATTCTAGTAAAAATTTCAACCTCTTGTAGAAATTTGTTTGTCACTTGTATTAGAAATGCAAAAATCAAACGTAAATAAAAATGATTTGAAATGATAAAAATCAAATGCACGGTACATAAAAATGATTTTTTTAAAAACTACATTAACATCTGATATCACGCGCGCATTCACCCTCAGCTCTTGCAGAATAGCATTCACCCTCAACTCTGTTGGGAAAAATACTGAGAGGGGGGGGGTGAATCAGTATTTACTGCATATTCAAACTTTTTACTTTTTCATTCCTTAAAAACCATACGCTACTTTACTTCAGTAAACCAGCGTATATACGCGGATCCCATTTATGAAACTAGCGTATACACAGAGATTTAGATATGTCATTAAATCTTCACTTAAACCATTCCATCATTTATTCATCAGATATTCAATAAGCAGTAAACAGGTGCAGTAAGAACAGAATAAACCATCACACAAAGCATCACACATGAACACCGGGATTTTTAGGTGGAAACCCAAATCGGGAGAAAACCACCGCTGCAGTTGCTCAGCCTTCAATATTTTATTATAGAGAAAACATATTACAACATATGTGCTGGCGCAGACTTGACCAGCACGCAGGCACCCACCTGCGCTCGTTTACCAGCCTCTCCTGGAAGGGAGCTCCAACCCCCTGACTCGTTTACCGGCCTCTCCTGGAAGGGAGCTACGACCCCCCGATCTCGTTTACCAGCCTCACCTGGAAGGGAGCTACAACCCCCTGACTGAAGGCTACAACCTTCAGCACCACCTTGGACCACGTTTCATCAATTTTCACACTGGATCCAACAACTTCAATAGAACACAACTTGCGGGCCACAATTCATCATATTTCCAGACCGAACCCTTTCCATACTTTTAAGTACAAACATATATCATCAACAGATACATATCAACACAGATCAGATAGCAGAAACACAGCAGAACAGATCAGATATTTCATACCCCTTGCTTCAGCAAACCCTAGTTTGCATACGCGCTTTCCCTTTACTGATGTCGCGTATATACGCGCTTCCGTCCACACAAACCGGCGTATACCTCAGTGTATATTTTATTGCGCATACGCGCTTTCTCTTCGCTGAAGCCGCGTATATACGCGCTTCCTCCGCGGCGAAGTAGCGTATAGATCTTCAATCATTACAGAGCAGCATACTTCATCAGATCAGATATTCAGTTCAGATCTACCCCTTTTGCTTCAGACAGATGTTCGCCTAGATGCTCGCCTCATCACAGATCTAAGCCTTCCATAATCAGATCTAGCAAATACAAGAGCAATTCAGATCTAGATCCCCTTCTTCATCATTGGTGCATCATACATTGAGATTTATCATTCAAGTGCAACCCTTTCCATTCAGATATACTTCAGAGAGAAGTATTCATTCAAGCTCAGACATCTTGCACCCACACTCATGTTATGCACAATGAATTTGTTCTCCTTATATAGGTTTATCCTTTTTCAATACCATGAGCCCCTTTTTCAATACCATGGGCCAAAACAATACCATGAGCCCAAAACTACTTGGACGGGGTCAATTAGGCGGATCATTACCCAATACAATGGGTCAATACCATGGTGGTTACCCTTGGTTTTGCACTTTTTGAGCGCTTTAGCCCATACGCTACTTGGCACGTTCCTTTCCGCGTGCATACGCGACTTCCCCTAGGCCAATCCACGTATACAAAGAGACATACTCTTTTCATCATATTTTGAGCACATTCTGAATTCCTTTCTTCATTGCCTTCTGTACACACTGTAGAAACACCATATTTTCTTCATCAGGAACATATTCTCTCAAGCACAACTTCATTAAGTTGTCATCATCTTCAACATTCAGCATCATATTGTTAACAAACATTATATCATATCAGATTTACATCATTTACTAAGTCCATCAAGTCAAGAATAACTTCATCATATGGTTTGCCATCAAGGACAACACATGTCATCAGTCGCATGTCTTCATCTTCATTCAGAGGGTTGCCATCAAGGACAACATCCTGCATCATATTTCCAACAATCTCCCCCTTTGGACTTGATGGCAACCATGATGGTGTTTGGTTACCACAGCAGATAGATATCATGTCACTCTCCCAAATATGTCACATCATTATCTTCTCTTTATTCAAACACCATGTCACTCTCCCCCTTTGACATCAAGGGCAAAGGGCGGTTCAAAAACCAACATTCTCCCCCTTTTCTCCTCATGTGGAAGAAACATTCTACAGATCTGATATGTGCTGAAGTGGCCAAGCTCCCCCTGAGTTCATGCTGAATCTTCAAACATATTTTTCAATAAAGTACATGACTCTTCCTATCACCAAAGACTCATACTTACATCAAATATCCAACCAAGTGGATTTACATATGAGACTCAGCTACCCAACCAAGTGGGTTTGCAAATTTGACTCAGCTACCCAACCAAGTGGGTTTACAAATTTTGACTCAGCGACCCAACCAAGTGGGTTTACAAAATTGACAAGTCCTTACATGACTGAATATTACAATTTTACAACATGAGTCTCAACAAGACCTTTTCAACAAATTACAAAGATGACCATTTAAGACCAACACCTGAAAGTCCTCAAGAAAGAGAACATTTTTCAGAACCATCATAATGCCAACAATGCATTATACTCAGCAAAGCCAATGCTCCCCCTGAATCTGTGCATCCAAGCATCCTTTCCAAATGACTAAGGCTCCCCCTTAGTTTGTGCATCCTGAAAAATTCCACCAACAAATCATCAAGGCATCTTCATCAAAACATTAGAAACATAATTATGAGAACTGGAACACCACCAGAGATACCAAACAGTATCAGAGATACCAAACAGCACTGCAGCTGTGCTGAAGAGAGCTGAACCAACCAAAAATTGTCAGCAATCATGCATACGCGGTTTTCTGTGCAATAACTCGCGTACATACGCGACTGTGTTTCAGGAAACCCGCGTATCCCAAGCCATCTTCTAAATTTCAACTAGATCCGATTCTTTGTGAGGCAAAGACAGTGTTCAGCTTCTTTTGAATGCTTCCCTGGATTACAGATAGATAGAACAATGTAGTTGTGTCTTCAAGCGTCATCCAATGGTTGTAGCATAAGCCCATTAGTAACCAAGCCTTCAGATCCTTTGCAGCATCAATACATTATTTCCAAAAGAGATTATCATACCAGAACAGCATCTTCAGATATGTGTCAAGCAATCATCCATGTGGTCCAAAATCACCATGATCTTCAAGATGTAACATGAAGTAACATATGTAGGCAAAAGATCTCAACCATAGCAACCAAACTCTATATGATCTGAAACAAACAATATCCAACTCATCCACACAAAGATACTTATCAGTAACCAGGGCTCAAAATCTCATCATAATAATCAATGTACCAAATCATCATCGTTTGAGCATGAGTATCACCAAGACCAAAGAATAAGCAGTCATATTTCCAACAATGCAACCATTAGAATTCAACCTGCCACTCCCCCTAAACCAGTGCTTCTTCCTTAACTTGTGCAATCTGAGATACCTTCAACAGCAAGTCATCAACAACAATCTCTGCATGATCTATCCTCATCTCTGAACTATAAGACTTTCATCTCAACAATGAATGCTCTTCATCATAAAGCAACCAGGCTTCATCCATAATCTTCAACACAAGAACCCATGCATCATTTCATTATCATGAGTATAAATAGAATGATGCTAACAGTGCAATCATCATCAGTCAGACTGATGCTCCCCCTGGACCTCTGCTTCAGATCTTCAGCTATCAGATAAATTTTCTTATCATCAATGCATACGCGACTGCGTCTTCTGGAACTCGCGTGTATACGCGTCTTTAGTTAATGGAACCTGCGTATGGAAAGTGAAGCATAGAAAATTTCCATCTTCCTTCATTTCTTCCTGAGCTTGTACCTCCTGTACCTGTTCTTTCCACATCAGATGCGCTGTCAGAAGTAAAAATAACCAGAATAATCAAATCAACCATGAGAGTCATCATGCATTTCTCCCCTTGTGACGATACATTACTAAATCTCATAATGTATCCCACATCATTCCTGCAGTCAATCAGAGAAGTAAGCTTCCAGAAGTGGATGACTGCAGTAGGGTCTGAATTCCCTACGTTTTTGATCGGTCCTCCTTCTTTTTCCAAATTTGCTTGAGCTTTCCAACAGTGTGCTGAAAATTGTCCACTTTCCCAGATCTGTTCATCCTGCATTCTTTTTCTACATGTCCATACTTATTACAAGTATAACATCTCATGTGGCCAGAGAAATAAACATAAGAATCATAATGAGTATTTCTATTCTTGCTCCTTTTACAATCAGCTGCTTTATGTCCATACTTGGTACATGAAAAACAATATCCCCTGAAGAAGCTAGAGTACCTTTCTGAGTAGAATTTGTTTGTTTGTGGCTGAAATGATCTGCTCCTGCAATTTGCTGCAACATGCCCATAATTATCACATTTAAAACATTCAACGTTCTTGAATGAATTCTTTTGAGAATTCATGATTGTTGGTTGATCTTTTGTTTCTTTCAACACATCAGGTTTTGCATTGAGATCTTCTGAATTTTTGGCACTTCCTTGTGAGCTAGATTCTCCTTTAACAGTTTCATGAAAACCAAGACCAAGTTTGATAGCAGGAGACCTTTGATTACTCAGAATTTTGTCCAAAGTGTTAGTACTATCATGAAACCTCAAAAGTTTAACCTTTTCTTCTAATTTACCTTTGAGAATGTTTACCTCAACCTCCAAGGCTTGACATTGCTTTGTCATGCTTTCTTCTTTCCTTCTTCCATCTTCTACTTGATCCTTCAGATTTAGAATCTCTTCTTTCAACCAATTTTCGTTTTCTTCACATGTTTGTTCTAGCTCTTCATTCTTCTTCTTTGATTTTTCCAGATCTTCTTTGAGAGATATGATTTCTTCTTTAAGGCCTTCCTTTTCAAATGATTGTAGAGGTTCCTCATTTTTCTTACTTGATGCTTCTAAATCTTCCTGTAGACAAATGATTGCAGCTTCAAGTCCTTCATTCTTCTTGCTTGATTTTTCAAGATCTGCTTCTAGATCTTTAATTTGATTGGATGCATAAGTATGAAACCTTTGATACTTGTCCACCTGTTCATTCAACATTTCTATTTGATCTTTCATTTGTGAGATCATCTCTTTATAGATAGTTTCTTGCTTATTGTATGAATTTTGTAGTTCTTCTTCTTTAATCTTGAGAGCTTCTTCTAGATCCACAACTTTACTTTCACTATCTTTACTATTGTTTGCACAAAGAAGAGTATTACAAGTGGCCTTCTCCTTTTTCTTCTTTGCCATGAGTGCTTGTAGATCTTCGTCAGAATCTGTTTCATCTTCTTCAATTTTTGCTATACATGATTTATGAGGTATCTCCTTTCCTCGAGTAACCTTCTTCTTTTGCTTCTTAGCCATGAGCACTTTCAGATCTTGGTCAGAATCTTCTTCATCTTCACTGGACCCTTCATCATCATCTTCTTTTGCATAATAACTCTTTCTCTTCTCAAATTGTTTCTCTTTACCATGCTTTTCTCTATAAGGACATTTAGCAGCATAATGACCAACTTTTCCACACTCAAAACATTTGAAGGGAAGCTTACCTTTGAATCTTCCAATACCTAGTTGGAGCTTTCTCACGAAATTCGCTTCTTCTTCATCGGATATATAGCTGGATTCTTTGACAACTTCCTTTTCCTTTCCTTTTGTAGATTCCTTAAAAGCAACTTCTCTTACTTGAGAAGGGCCTCCTTGTCTCATTTCAAAAGCAGTCAGAGTACCATGTAATTGAACAATAGTAAGAGTTTGCAGATCTTGCCTTTCTTCAATAGCTGAAACTTTAGAGTCAAATTTTGAAGTCAAGGATCTTAAGACTTTTTCCACCAGAGTAATATCGGTTATAGTTTCACCCAAATTTCTCATCCAATTTACAATATCATCTAGACGAAGAAAGAAACTGGCAACACTTTCATCACTATGCATCTTCAAATTTTCATATTCAATTCTAAGAGTTTGGAGTTTTTCACTTTTTACCTTTGTGTCTCCTTCATAGCTTAGAATGATTTTGTCCCATATTTCTTTTGCTGAATGTAGCTGCATCACTTTAGCAAATTCTGATTCAGACATGCTTCCCAATAAGACATTCTCTGCTTTGGCATTGATTTCATACTTCTTTCTTTCAGCTGCATCAGTAGGAATACTTGCCGGGTATTGATAACCTTCTTCCACGATTGCCCATACATCTGCACCAAGACTTTGCATATATGCTTTTGTACGTACCTTCCAGAATATCAGATTTCTTCCATTGAATAGAGGTGGCTTTATAGACATTACTCCTTCTTGACTTCCCATTGCGACGGATCTCCTTTAAGCGATCAAGCTTCTCCACAAGGACCCCGCTCTGATACCAATTGTTGGGAAAAATACTGAGAGGGGGGGGTGAATCAGTATTTACTGCATAATCAAATCTTTTTACTTTTTCATTCCTTAAAACCCATACGCTACTTTCCTTCGGTAAACTAGCGTATATACGCGGATCCCCTTTATGAAACTAGCGTATACACAGAGATCTAGATCTGTCATTAAATCTTCACTTATATTATTCCATCATTCATTCATCAGATGTTCAATAAACAGTAAACATGTGCAGTAAGAACAGAATAAACCATCACACAAAGGATCACACATGAACACCAGGATTTTTAGGTGGAAACCCAAATCGGGAGAAAACCACCGCTGCAGTTGCTCAGCCTTCAATATTTTATTATAGAGAAAACATCTTACAACATATGTGCTGGCGCAGACTCTACCAGCACGTAGGCACCCACCTGCGCTCGTTTACCACCCTCTCCTAGAAGGGAGCTCCAACCCCCTGACTCGTTTACCAGCCTCTCCTGGAAGGGAGCTACGACCCCTCGATCTCGTTTACCAGCCTCACCTGGAAGGGAGCTACAACCCCCTGACTGAAGGCTACAACCTTCAGCACCACCTTGGACCACGTTTCATCAATTTTCACACTGGATCCAACAACTTCAATAGAACACCACTTGCAGGCCACATTTCATCATATTTTCATATTGGACCCTTTCCATACTTTTTAAGCACAAACATACATCACCAACAGATACATATCAACACAGATCAGATAGCAGAAACACAGCAGAACAGATCAGATATTTCATACCCCTTGCTTCAGCAAACCCTAGTTTGCATACGCGCTTTTACTTCACTGATGTCGCGTATATACGCACTTCCGTCCACACAAACCAGCGTATACCTCAGTGTATATTTTATTGCGCATACGCGCTTTCTCTTCGCTGAAGCTGCGTATATACGCGCTTCCTCCGCGGCGAAGTAGCGTATAGATCTTCAATAATTACAGAGCAGCATACTTCATCAGATCAGATATTCAGTTCAGATCTACCCTTTTGCTTCAGACAGATGTTCGCCTAGATGCTCGCCTCATCACAGATCTAAGCCTTCCATAATCAGATCTAGCAAATACAAGAGCAATTCAAATCTAGATCCCCTTCTTCATCATTGGTGCATCATACATTCAGATTTATCATTCAAGTGTAACCCTTTCCATTCAGATATACTTCAGAGAGAAGTATTCATTCAAGCTCAGACATCTTGCACCCACACTCATCATTTGCACAATGAATTTCTTCTCCTTATATAGGTTTATCCTTTTCAATACCATGGGCCAAAACAATACCATGAGCCCAAAACTACCTGGACGGGGTCAATTAGGCGGATCATTACCCAATACAATGGGTCAATACCATGGTGGTTACCCCTGGTTTTGCACTTTTTGAGCGCTTTTGCCCATACGCGACTTGGAACGTTCCTTTCCACGTGCATACGCGACTTCCCCTAGGCAAATCCGCGTATACAAAGAGACATACTCTTTTCATCATATTTTGAGCACATTCTGAATTCCTTTCTTCATTGCCTTCTGTACACACTGTAGAAACACCATATTTTCTTCATCAGGAACATATTCTCTCAAGCACAACTTCATTAAGTTGTCATCATCTTCATCAGGTGGGTTGCCTTTCAAGGACAACATTCAACATCATATTGTCAACAAACATTATATCATATCAGATTTACATCATTTACTAAGTCCATCAAGTCAAGAATAACTTCATCAGATGGTTTGCCATCAAGGACAACACATGTCATCAGTCGCATGTCTTCATCTTCATTCAGAGGGTTGCCATCAAGGACAACATCCTGCATCATATTTCCAACAAACTCTTGCAGAACAGCATTCGCCCTCAGTTCTTGCAAAATGGTAAGTTCTTACTGCAGGCCCTTCCTCCTATAGTAGGTTTGACCCTATTTGGGTTTTTTTGGAGCCTCTGAGAATACAAAGGTTGTGATTGATTACGGGTCACTGCCTATATTTTTGGAACTTCTTACCTCTGGGAATGATAATGTTCAAGAACAGGTAGCACATTCATTTTAGAGGCATAAAATTATTCTTCCCAACTATCTTTATACGTCTGTAATTTTGGAATTTGATTTAAAAAACTACTACCCAACTTTGAGTTCAACTGGTGTTCATGTAAGGTTGTTTGGGCTTTGGGAAATACTGTTGCAGACTCTACAACATTTAGGGATATTTCCCTCAGTCATGGAGCTCCGAGGCAGGTGCTTGCCCAGTTGAATGATACTGCCAGAATTTCAATGATAAGAAATGCTACATGGGCTCTGTCAATTTTTTGCCGTGGTAAACCCCAACCACTATTCGAACAGGTAAGCAGAATACATTTTCTGCCTCTTCTTCTTAGTTCGCAGATACTGTGGATTTTTTTTATAGATCTTGGTGCTTGGTAGATTTGGACGTAATATGGACCTAGGTGCTTGTTCATTACAATGACTCCGTCATCAGGTTTTAGAAAATGCTCAGAAATTTGGGTTTCACAAGGGGATTACCCTTGCTTGCAATTATCGATTATCAATCACATTCAAAAAAATTCTTTCGTAGCATTGATGAGCTCTTTGTAGGTGAATTTCTGAAGCAATTTCACAATATATGAACTATAATTTATGTCCTTTTCAATACTCTGCGCTTGTAACAGAACCAGACAAACAATCTAGTGGCCAATGAAACAACAAAAACACCTCCTATTGCAATGCCTGCAATTCACCCTCTCTGCACGCATGAATGACTATGGCACCCTCTTTTGTGAACATGTACTGGAGTTGAAGGTACCGGTTTCCATTAGGATCCTGGAATTCAACATCCAAAATAGTATCAAATTCCACTACAATAGTATTCCCCAGCGAGGGAAATAGTTCATTGAGATCTATTGGACTCATCACCCCCAAATAGCCTCCAGGGCTACCCAGAGTGTGATCATCTGGAGCAATAACAAATGCTCATCCATCCCCAATTGAAACAAGAACAGGACCCACATTGGTTACAGAAAAGGAGAAACACGTTTTGAAAGAAGAATAAACTTTTTTATTAGGGTCCATAAATCTAACTGGTCTATTGTACAATGCCCTACCTGCACTTCAAATTGGTACTCCCAACTCCATGCTAAGGCTCACTGTGCCATTCTTCAGATGAGCATCTTAACCTAAAGTTTGATTCCAAAAAAACCAAGTCCCTTGTTCTATGCCCAAGACCTCTGTTACAACGAGTAGAGTTTTGAGCGAAATACTTCACAATAGGAAGCAAAAGAAACATCGCAAAATTTCTCCGCTTTAGACTGATAATTTTATGTGCGAAAATTCAACTGCGGACAGTAAAAACATAATATCAAACACAACCAATCCACAATGGAATTTGAACATGAGGATTTATAACCACAGAAAACCCTCTCCAGGTTAAAAGAATTCCAAAATGGCTTTAAGATTCTACTAATGAGCGCTTACAACACCATAGCAATTACTGTCACAATGAAATCTGCTGGAAGCAAAGCCCTTGTACAGTTTCTACATTTCCACAGTGGAAGCAAGAATCTTTCTATCTCTCATGATCTGGTTCTGTGGTCAGATCCTTTGCTATGGTTGTCTTGTTCTGCTAAACGTGAATCTGTCTTAGCTTTGGCTCTGGTTCTCATTTAGGATCGTGGCTATCTGATCTTGCTGTGGCTTTGACTATACAAACTTGTTCAATAGGAAAATGTTGACTCTGCTATATATAGGAGCTTCAATGAGTGCTCTCAAACACTTTTTTGGGCAGCTTTGTTTTGTCTCTGATTCAAGGCAGAACTATGTTTGCCTTGGTTTTTTAGTCCTTGGAAATTAGTTCTCTCATATTTTCCATTCTATCCCCATTTTTCTACCGAGAAAGACATAACTTCACGATATCAAAATTGACTATTTTTGGCCATTTATCTTTAGTAATGGTACAACTTTAATTTGGTGCATTTGTACAGTATTTGAAGAGCATTCTCAAGATTTTATTCAGTATTTTAGCATAACTAATACATTTAACTGCCATGCTCTAATATTTATATCAACCATAAGCATTCTTAAGGTAGTTCCACGTTTGTGAAGCAGAAGGAATGCTTCTGACAGCTTCTTTGTTAGGTCCCTATATTACTAGTATAGTCCCTTATTGTTGTTAGTGTAACCCCCTTATTGTTATTATTGTACCCTTGTAACCCCAATTTTGTTATTATTGTGCCCTTAAATTATTATTGTTAGGTCGGCTAGGATTACATTGTGGCCCACTAGGACTACATTATGGCCCCATGGACTCCTATATATAGAAAGGAGGTTTTGTAAATTGTATCATCCAAGAATTTTTCATTTATGTAATGTATTGTAGGTTGCCCCCTCGAAGTGGCTCATTTCTAAGGCGTTGATATCTCTTTTCTTCTCTTTTTGGAGCTGGTTACACAACATTTGGTATCAGAGCTTTGGATTCTAGGATTTCGCTGCTCCAAATAGGTCATCGTGGCATTTTTGCTATAAAATTTTTTCTACGAAGGTTCAGAATATGAAATTCCTATGGTACGAATTTGAAATCCTGAAGAAATTCGTCAAAAAGTTTCAGATCTTGGTTCGCAATATTTTTGGAGATATGATCTGTGGAAGGTAGTGCTTTTTCAAGCTCCTGAATTTCATCTAAAAGAGGTGATCGTGGGAAAAGTTCAATAACTCTCTCTCTGGGCATCGGATTGGAGTTCCGTAAAAAGTGATCGCAATTACACGGACTGTAGTTTCTTGGATATCAATTTCAGAGATGAAGGATGAAACAATGACACGTGGCAAGTCGTATAGTTCACTCTACTGAACCAGTCCATAATTAGGTCATTTTGGGAGATTGGACACAACTTTGTCTTGGAGAATCCAAATCAGGTCAGACTTGTGGAATTCGAAATATAATTCAGAGGGCTACGTTGGTACCAAAAATCAAATATTGAAGTGCTGCAATCACAAATATAATCCAATTTCAATATCGAGCTCCTCAAAAGCAAGAAAAAGGTGTGTATTTTTTTTCGAATTGCATAAGTCTTGTTAGAAGAATCAATTTGAATTGATTCCAAGGGCATATTGTAGAATAGATATCAGTATTGGGTTCTAAAAGATGCCCTGTAAAAATAATTCAACACCCATTAAGCCTTTAGAAGGCTCTACTATGACTCATGAAGATGAACAATTGCAACATGATCTATCAAAATTACAAGAGCAAGTGCAACAAATTTCACTCTCGCAAAGAGCAACAAAAAATGAAATGGAAGTTTTGAAGAAAGGCGTGGAAGCTAAGATGGATGGCGTGCAAGCTAAGATGGATGGTGTGGAAGTTAAGATGGATGGCATGGAAGCTGGCATGGAAGCTAAGATGGAAAACATGAAGAATGATCTAAAAACAGACATCGAAGGTTTGACAAAGTTGATACAAGAAATGTTTCCTAATGGTGAAAATATAGTAGAAGAACCTCATGATGAGAACAAAATCAATGTTAATCGTGATTTTATAAACTCTAATGTTGGCGGGAAGAACCACCATATTCCAAAAATGGATATGAGGAAGTTTGATGGAAAGGATCCTGTAACATGGATACTACAGATGGAGCAATATTTTGATCTCCATAACGTGCAAAACACAAAAAAGGTACGCATTGCAACTTTACATTTAGAACAAAATACATTTGTATGGTATCGATGGCTTTACTCCCGTAAAAAAATTGTCACTTGGTCAATTTTTACGGAAGAAATGATAGCACATTATGAGGATACAAAGAGAAACACCTTCTTTAGCCAATTGATAAATCTCAAACAAAAGGCTTTAGTGGGGCAGCACATTGAGGAATTCCAAAAATTGAATATAAGGGTAATTGATATTCTAGAGGAACACAAGATCGATCTCTTGATAGGCACTTTAAAGGATAATATCCAACATGAAGTTCGCGTTTTGGAACCAGATTCATTGGAGAAGGCATTCAGGTTGGCAAGAAAAGTTGAATGTAAAATAATGGCGACAAGGAAGCCTACCACTCAATTCTATAAAGAAGGAAGTGTTGCTACGCCTATATTTCCACAACCTACAAGGTTGACACCACAACAATTGGAAGAAAAAAGAGAAAAAGGGCTTTGCTACAGTTGTGATAGAAAATACACTAAAGGTCATAAGTGTGCTGAAAAGAAATTATTTTACATAGATTGTGAAGAAGAAGAAGAAAATGAACAAGAAGAGGATATACACCAGGAACCGGCCCTAGAAGAGGAAGAAATCAATCCGACCATATCATGTAATGCACTGGCAGGAATTACCACTCCTCAAAATCTCAAGATACAAGGATAGATCAAGAAGAAAAAGGTAATAGTGTTGATTGATTCAGGTAGCACCCATAATTTTATTCATTGTAAGGTAGCCAAGGAATTAAATTGTTTCCTATACTCAGCACTAGAATGTCAAGTGATGGTTGCAAATGGAGGAACTATAAATTGCTCTGGAAAATGCCATAATATCAAGCTAACCATGGGGGAATATGTATTGACTAGTCCAATGCTTTCCATTCCTATGGGAGGTGTTGATGTTGCACTAGGAGTACAATGGTTACAATCTTTGGGGACGGTAGCTTTTAATTTTCAAGAACTTTTCTTGAATTTTTTTTCAGAAGGAAAGGAAGTCGAATTACGGGGTATTGAAGGGAAGCTGGGAAGGATAATAAGCTCTAATGTCATGACAAATCTTCTAAAGAAAGAACAACGAGGCGTAATTACACAATTATTCTCACTAGAAGTTCCGACATCAAAATCATCTATTTCTGCAGATCTCCAACAAGTCTTGGAAAATCATTCCAAGGTGTTTGAAACTCCCAAAGGACTCCCACCTATTCGTGATCATGATCATGCTATTCATTTGATTCCAGGAAGTGTTCCTCCAAACATCAGGCCTTATAGATATCCTTACTCCCAAAAGAGCGAAATTGAACGTATGATTGCAGAAATGTTAGAGGCGGGTATAATTCAACCCAGTCAAAGTTCTTTCTCTGCTCCTGTAGTATTGGTACACAAGAAGGATGGATCATGGCGAATGTGTCCGCATTATAGGGAGCTCAATAAGCTCACCATTAAAGACAAATTTCCCATTCCTGTGATTGATGAATTATTGGATGAATTACATGGAGCACTTTATTTTACCAAGTTGGATCTTCGTTCAGGATATCATCAAATTAGAATGAAGACTGAAGATATTCCAAAAACAGCATTTCGAACTCATGAGGGTCATTATGAATTTTTGGTCATGACTTTTGGCCTTACCAATGCACCTTCTACATTTCAAGGGTTGATGAATTCCATTTTCAAACCCTTCCTTAGAAAATTTGTGCTAGTATTTTTCGATGATATACTAATCTACAGCAGGTCTTGGAAGGATCATGTTGAACATGTTGACAGGGTGCTCAAACTATTGCAGGAGAAACAATTATATGAAAAAACATCCAAATGTTTCTTTGGAGTACAAGAGGTGGAATATCCGGGTCATATTATATCTCACGAGGGTGTTAAAGTAGACCCTAACAAAATTAAAGCCATTAAGGAATGGAAAGTCCCCACGACCATAAAGTAGTTGCGAGGATTTATCGGGTTAACAGGGTATTATCGCAAGTTTGTTAAGAATTATGGGAGAATAGCAACACCTCTAACAACATTATTGAAGAAAGATGCATTTTCATGGACTCCCGAAGCAACTAAGGCCTTTGAACATCTTAAAGAGGCAATGTGCCTAGCACCGGTCTTAGCTACGCCAAACTTCACAAAAACCTTTATTGTGGAATGTGATGCCTCAGGAAATGGAATTGGTGCAGTTTTAACGTAGGGAGGAAGACCCATTGCTTTTGAAAGTCGTCCAATCAAAGGAAAGTATTTACAGAAACCTATTTATGAGAAGGAAATGTTAGCAATACTGCATGCACTAAAGAAATGGCGAACTTACCTAATGGGAAGACACTTCAAGGTAAAACTGATCATGATAGTCTTAAACACTTTTTGGAACAAAGACTATCTTCAGAAGAGCAGAAAAAATGGGTCACAAAGATGTTGGGTTATGACTTTGAAATAATCTACAAAAAAGGAAAGCTTAATGTTGTTGCAGATGCACTCTCAAGAAAGAATGAAGAGGTGGAAGCAATGCTTTGTGCCATTTCTATTATCCAACCAGATTGGATAACTGAAGCAAGAGATGAATGGAAGAAGGAAAAAGATGTATGGACATTCATTCAAAAGTTGCAACAAGATCCTAGTACATCTGATACATTTATTTGGAAAAATGATTCCTTATCGTACAAATATCGCTTATATCTTTGTAATAATTCCCAACTAAAACAAAATATTCTTATGGAATTGCACACTTCTCCTTTAGGAGGACACTCAAGATTTTTAAAAACTTACCACAGGGTGAAGAAAGAATTTTTTGGGATGACCTTAAATCTGATATTCAAAATTTTGTGGCAGAATGTTTGGTTTGCCAACAAAATAAAGTGGAGACAATTAAGACCCCGGGACTTCTACAACCTTTATCCATTCCAAGTCAACGTTGGGAGGAGATTTCAATGGATTTTATCACAGGTTTACCTAGGTCCGAAGGAAAGAATGTCATCATGGTGGTAGTTGATAGACTTACCAAGTATGCACACTTTTGTGCATTATCTCATCCATTTAAAGCAAGTACAGTTGCTACTACATTTGTGGACAGAATTCAAAAGCTACATGGAAGCACAAGGGTTATTGTGAGCGACAGAGATCCCATTTTTACGGGAAATTTTTGGACGGAGTTATTTTCTTGTTTGGGTACTCAATTAGCTCATAGCTCATCTTATCATCCTCAATCTGATGGTCAAACCGAGATAGTAAATAAATGTTTGGAAGGATATCTTCGTTGTTTTGTATCTGATAAACAAACACAATGGGTCAAGTGGTTACCTCTCGCCGAATGGTGGTATAACACTTCCTTCCATACTGCAGCAAAAATGACCCCATTTATGGAACTTTATGGATATCATCCACCATCCATCACATCATCTTTAAGGAAAAATTCGAAGGTTCAAGCAGTGGAAGATCACATCGAGCATCAACAAGAAGTTCTCCAACTCTTAAAGGATAACCTGAATTTGGCACAAAATCGAATGAAACAACAGGCAGATCAACATCGCAGCGAGAGAAGTTTTGATGTATGAGATTGGGTATTTTTATGGCTACAACCATACAAACAAATGTCCCTCAAGCAAGCTAAGAAGGATAATAAATTATCGCCAAAGTACTATGGTCCTTACAAGGTGCTGCAAAAGATTGGTACTATGGCATACAAATTGGAGCTTCCTTCTTCTTCGCGAGTACATCCAGTTTTCCATGTTTCATGCTTAAAGAAGGTTATAGGTGAAAATATTCCAGTTCAAACAATATTTCCAGAACTTGATGAGGAAGGAAAAATCATATTGGAACCTGAAGCGGTCACGGAAACAAGAACTCGAAAACTACGGAATCGATCAATTTCAGAGTATCTCATCAAGTGGAAGAACTTACCCACTGAAGATTCTACATGGGAGGATGAGAAGTTTATACAGAAGCACCCAGAGCTACTCAAGCGTTGAGGACAACACTTTTTTGAAGGAGAGGGGCATGTTAGGTCCCCATATTACCAGTATAGTCCCTTATTGTTATTAGTGTAACCCCTTTATTGTTATTATTGTACCCTTGTAACCCCCATTTTGTTATTATTGTGCCCTTAAATTATTATTGTTAGGTCGGCTAGAATTACATTGTGGCCCACTAGGATTACATTATGGCCACATGGACTCCTATATATAGAAAGGAGGTTTTGTAAATTGTATCATCCAAGAATTGTTCATTTATGTAATGTATTGGAGGTTTCCCCCTCGAAGTGGCTCATTTCTAAGGCGTTGATATCTCTTTTCTTCTCTTTTTGGAGCTGGTTACACAACATTCTTATCATAGTGGTACAATTCTATTCGTATTTTATCTTTTATAAACCTCCAATTTTCCAAACGTAGTAGAGACTACAGTTTGCATCTCAAATTTTGGACAAATCTGTTTAGTATTCTACAGAAAATGCATTAAGAATAAAAAAATCCCACAATTTGTAAAAAGCCCACAATTTTGTAAAAAGCCCACAATTTTGTAAAAAGCCCACAATTTGTAAAAAGCCCACAATTTTGTAAAAAGCCCACATTTTATTAAAAATATAAACAATTTGTAAAAAGCCCACAATTTTGTAAAAAGCCCACAATTTGTAAAAAACCCACAATTTTGTAAAAAGCCCACATTTTGTAAAAAGCTCACAATTTGTAAAATGCCCACTTTTATTTTCTTTTTGCTTATATATTGAGCTCCCATTGAGTTCAACAAGTCTTGGGTTTTCTACACCATTGAGAGAGATCTATTGTTTTCTTTATAGGATAATTTGCATAAATGGAAGAAAACATTGGAGCTACAAAAAAAATTCAAAAGGGTGAAAGGGGTGATGGCAGAGTTTATTGCCCTTGTAAAAAATGTTGTATGAGAAATAATGTTAAAGTTTTAATAGCAATAGCAACAGTGCATTGTAGGAAATATGGGCACATTGATGGTGGAACGAATGACTATCGTCCCGTGGTAATTAATTATCTATCTTCATTTTGATTATATCGTAAAATTTTATATTATTTTAATATTTTGTATATGCGCACTAATGTTTAATTATTAATGTTTGTGATTTTCATAAAGGCACAGTTGCCCCCCAACTTTTTGCAGATGATCAACCAGCTTCCATAGCTAAATAGTAGTATATTAGATGATGTTGCACCAGTACAAGAGAATATTGTAGCAAATATTAGTATTGGAAATGATGTTGTACAAGGTGAAGAACATGAAGTGAATGATGAATGTAATTTTAATGATCCCATGGAGGTAGATCATGATGACAGTAATGAGACAGTTCACATTAATGATGGGACAAAACAAATGCTCCAAGACTTGTATGGTGAGTCAGATGATGATGGTGGAGATAGCAGTGACGGTATTTATGATGTACCTTTGATTGAAAGGTCAAGTGAATGACTTTTTGAACACTCAAATGCAACTCTTCTCTCTACTACATTGTTGTTGGTGAACTTAAAGGTTATGAATAATTTTTCGAACAGATGTATGACACAACTCCTAAGGTATGCAATATGTATATATGATCACATATATGTAAATGTTGCTTATTTCCCCTTTTTTAGTTGTAATAAATGTGTAAAATAATAAATTATATATATATATATATATATATATCAAAATCGGCCGGTCAGGACAGCTTCTGGTTGGAACCGGCCTTGCAACCCAGTCAATAGCCTATTCTCACCTGTTTTGGCCGGTTAACCGGACCTAACCGGCCGGTTTATGCATAAACCGGCCAGTTCCGTACTTAACTGGCCAGTTAGGTGCTCCTCCATGAGTGGCAAATTCCTTAGTGTCTCCTCCATGAGCTGCAAATTCCTCTATTATACTAGCAACAAACTTGTCTAATAACTCATACTCAACACCTTATAGTAGCAACAATACACATGATGACTGATAAATTCAAGGCTGGCTAGCATAAAATCCCTGGCATCATGCAACTCATCAAGTGTACTTGATAACAATTTCTATTCTCAAAACAATCAGCAACAACCTTATTTTACACTCAGCTAGGAACTGTCAGAACCTCTCTCTCTGCTCACACATAGCAGCAGCATAAATGCAAAACCTTTCACACAGCATAAAAGCAATTTGATCATGGCATCAAGACTGATGCAAATGATCTGACGCCACTCAAGGGACAACAACATACAACCTAATGAAAATGTGACTGGCAATAATAAATTGACCACTAGAAAATTCCCGCTTGGAAATGCACTAAACTGGCTACTGAGTTTTCTGGGTTTTAATGAATCTTTTCAGTGATAAATTTCGTCAAACACATTGTGAGCAGACTGCTAAAGTTGTAATGCTCTCTCAACTTGTTACAAATAGCACTAATAGTGGGTTTCATAAACCAATTCAATACCTCTAAGTCTTGTAGATGTTTTTCTAGAAATTTATTGCCAAGCAAACATAGATAATGAAGAATACAAGATCTTCAAAATGCTGGTCTGATATATATATATACTGAACCCAGAATTGTCTTTAAGGCTGATACAATGAATTGACAATAGATCTGAGCAGGGACAGATTGTATATTATAATATTAACTCAGCAATAAAACACAGTGAATAATATAAGAGAAACCTGATACATTACTTCAACAAGTTTTCTTATGTATTTTTCGATGATATGTATTGAATTTGGTGCCATTTTGATATATTCACCTTTGCATGGTATATAAATGAGCAAACTTTTCATATTTTTTCTCTATTGGCTTGGAATCATGGTTGCAAATCTTAAAAATAGTTTTTTTTTTTTTTTTTTTTATTAAAAAATAATTATTTAATGTATTTTTTTTTAAACCGGTTCATTGAGATCTGACCGCTACCGGTTAGACCGGTTCTGGTTCGAAACCCGGTTCATTAGCTCCACCGGTCCGGTCACCGGTTCCAGTTTTAATAACTATGATATATATATATATATGATTAATAATCTTTACAAGACACTACTTTTTGTTTATGTTGTAGATTGTTGGGTGAATATTTGTTACCATCGCCAAATACTTTACCTCGAACATATCGATATCTACGTGCTATTATGAAACACTTTGGAATGGAATATAACACTATAGATGCATGTCCTAAAGATCATATTATATATTACGGAGAACATGCGTTTAAAACAGAATGTCCGAAATGTGGTACCAGTAGATATCGAATAGATCAACTAACCAAAAAGGTGCCTCAAAAGGTTCTTCATCATATTCCCATAATTCCATGTTTGCAGCGAATGTTCAGGTGTAACAGCATAGCACAGTTTATGGATTACCATTCAAAGAATAGAAGTGGAGATGGTGTTATTCGAATGCCTGTAGATGGTTTTGCATTTAGAGAAATCGAGGAAAAATATGTAGATTTTAAAAATGAACCTCGTAATGTCAGGCTTTCATTGGCAGTTGATGGTGTTAATCCATTCGGAGAGCTTAGATATACTTACTCAGTGTGGCCTATTTTCGCTATCAACAATAACATTCCTCCTTGGATGTCAATAAAGAGGGAGCACATAATGTTGACTATGATTATTCTAGGTATTTCATCCATTATTTCTTTGAATGTAACATTTTCATTTCTCTCGTTGTTTTCATAAATATTTATTTTATTTATTTACTTACTTATATATACATATATCATGGTAGTAATTATTATGTACCGCAATTTTGAACAATTAGGTAAGTACCAAGTCAAAGATATGAATGTATATATTGAGCCTCTTATCGATGAGCTAATACAGTTATGGCATGGCATCACTATGTATGACATCACTAAACCAATCAAGCAGAAGAGATTTCAATGTCGTGGAATGCTTGTATGGACAATTCATGATGCCCCAGGACTAACACATGTTTGTGGTATGTAATATTTCGTTGCACCGTAATATAATACATAATTATCTAAATTAGATATACCATATTGCATGTTTTAAAAATGATCTCATAGTATATTAATTGTTATTGATCCATCTATTGCAGGTCTTCAAACAAAGGGTAGATTTGCATGTCCAGTTTGTGGCCCTAAGATGAAGTATCGTCATTCGCCAGACTTAAGAAAGATGGTGTTTGATAAGTTTAGGCACTTCCTCCCTAGGAACCATAAGTATCGTACTACTGAAAAACATATTTTCAATGATAAGGAAGAAACTGGATTAAAACCAGGAAGAATGACACCTCAGTTGTGGATGTTGGAATATAACATAATTAATAATCGTCAAGCAGCTGGTACGTAATTTGTGTATATATATATATATATATATATATATTATTTGTTTATGTAATGTTTGGAAAAAAAAATTTAACTAATGAATTTATTTTATTGTATTTTATAATTAATATTGTTCTGATTTATTTTATTCTTTGATATCAAGGTCATCGTCGCGGTGAAGGTACTAATATTGTACTTCCACCTGGAATGAAATGTTATCCTTCTCAATTCGTGAGGTTTCCCTACTATGAGGACCTAAAAATAGCTCATTTTTTTTATACAATGCATGTCGGGAAGAATGTGACAGAAATGTTATGGCGAACCATAGATGGTGCACATGATAGAGATAAAATTGACAAAATTTGTGCTGACATTGAGAAATCGAATCATGCAATGAAAAGTGTGATCGACAGATCAAATAACAATGGAGGTCAAAATTATAATAATATTCCATGGTTATTAACAGAATAACAAAGCAATGATGTAAAAGAAGTCGTTAGAAGAATTAAATTTCCAACAGGTTTTGCTTCAAACATAAATAATATCTTAACGAAGAAAGGTGACTTCAGTGGGGTGAAAACACATGATTGGCATACCTTTGTTAAGGTAATTTTTTGGTATACATTTTTGTATGTTATTGCTTGAATACATATTTTAAATTTTCCTTTTTTTTGTTTAATTTGGAAACCAATAACGATTCATTTTTTATTGTTATAGTATGTTCTACCTGTATCTCTCCCAAACGACTTCGACAACAATTTCAAACAAGTTATATATGGTCTTAGTAAATACATGAGGTAAGTAGTTTTGATTTATACGCAAAATCTAATTGCTACAATTTATTTTTGTACTTGATGAAATGATGTATTAATTTACTTGTAATGAAATATATATTATGTTTCATTGAAATAACCTCGCGTAATGATTTGCAGATGGTTGTCATTGAAAGAAATCCATCAAGATGAAATAAAGTATTGGAAGAGAGAAATTCCTCGGCTAATGTGTGAAATGAAAAAGTATCTACCTCCAATATTTTTCAATGCACAAGAACACTACTTGATACACCAAGTTGAGGAGATTGAAATGTGTGGACCAGTACACACAAGGTCAATGTGGATGGTCGAGAGGCACCTGAAATCCTTCAAGGCTTTGGTTAGACAAAGAGCATGACCTGAGGGTTCTATGGTGGAGGGATATGTGGTATATGAATCCATGGTTTATATTAGTCATTATCTTCCTATATTAGCTGCGCCAGCCATGAAGGCGGTGAATTGCATTTGGGATGTGAACTCCATCAAAAAATTTGAAGTGGAGCACCTGTTGGGAAAAGGTAGAATGAAGAAAGTGAGAGGTAAAAGATTTATTATGTATAATACATATAATGTTTCATTTTTTTACATCTTGTATATGATCATTATATTCATTTAGGTCTTATTCTTTCATAGTTTATTAATTAATATAATTTACCATGGTTATAAGTAATATTTATTTATATTGGTGAATTATTGTTTTTTTATTCAGGTGCTCAAGATTATGAGGCACTACTTTTATACATTGCAAACAATCTTGAGTGGATGAGTGAATGGATTGAAACATGTAAAGCATGTAACAACGGTAGGTTATCATGGCAACTACTGTCTGAATTGATTAGAGAAGCGTATCGTAGTGGATATGGAAACGTTACTGACAGGGAAATCGATTTAGCATATGGTTTGAAAGATAGAAAGGTAAGCAATTAATTCACCTATTTTATTCATTACTTATTTTATACTATATTTATAATGTGACAACAATTTTTATTTTTCAGTTAATTTTCATGCTGTGTAAATTATATGATTAATTATTAATTGAGATAGCATCTTTTTCATGTTTGGCATATTGCAGTTGAAACACCACAAGGCTATGTGGTGCAATGGTCGTAAATTTCGCATTAAATAGTTGGATGATAACAGGCAAAATTCTGATAGTGGGATAAGTGCAATATTCTAGGTCACTAATGTTTCCTCCAGGAGTGACAAACATCCTCGAGAATCTGAAAATAGATATTATGGGTTCTTAGATGATATAGTTGAGTGTGACTTTAATTCCTTCAAAATAGTTTTGTTCGATGTCAAATGGTATAGGCTATGAATGAATGTACATGATGATCATAGAACACTTATTCAACATGAAAATGGATTTCCAATGGTTAAAACATCGCAGTTTGAAGCAGAAAAATATCACTATGTTTTTCCAAGCCAATGTGAACAAGTCTTTTACTCAGTGGTTCCAGGTGAGAACGAATGGTCATTTGCTATTAGATATGGTCCAATAGGAAGACCAGTAGAGTATACTGTAGAGGAAGAAGATGATATTGATCAAGAAGAGGATGATGTAGTGGCAGATGAGCAGGAAGATGCATTGACAGACGAAGAAGATATCTTAGAAGATGAACCAGGCATAGGTGATGAGGCAACAATTATTGATGATGATGTTGATGAGGATATTATTGAAAATGACACAATTGATGATGATGATGACATGGTCGATCATTTCAACATTTTTTCTGAATCAGATGTTGTTATAGATGTCGATCAGTTGGATGAAGATCAAGAAGATACAGAAGAAGAATATTGATACAGATGTTATGTTCGAGTATGAGCTGGTATGTTATAACTTTATATTTTAATATGTAGGAATTATTGTCTTTAAATAATTTACTAATTATGTGGGTTTGTGGCATGTTGTTTATTATTTCAAACCAATAAATAATGGCCTTACTATTGTTTATTATTTCGCAGGATTTGCAGGATTCATTTGATTCTATGGTCAGGTCTCTAAAAAAACCAATTAAACGCTTAAATAGTCAAGATCTGGAAGACAAGATTTACCCCCACCATAAATTGCTGAAAATCCGGCCTTAAGTTCAGCTTTTTGTGCTGAAGACGAGGGTGGATTTGCATGATCAGTTGAATGAAAATGAATCGGATATTCGGGATGTTTTTTAGGGCAGATCCATAAGCCCCATAGATGAAGATCCCATTGCTGCAGAATTTCTATTTGCGTTGAAGCACAAGTATAGTGTTGTATCGGAATACAAATTAGAGGACAACTATACCAAGTCTAAATCAACTGAATCCAGTTCTAGTGCTCTTGAACTTACCGAATTAAAGCCAGAAGCAGGATTTACAATATCTAATGGGAACGGGTATGGTAGTTCCAATATTGGATTGGATGTCCGGAGCTCTGCAATAGGCACTGGACCTGATCGTAATGAACCCCAACTAATTCAATGTGATGAAAATATGGACTTTGATGATGATCAGGAAAACAAGCCATAGCATTTTGGCAATATTGAAGAAACTGAAGAGGTTTCCTGTGATCGATTGAATCAACTCAGCCATAAGACATCTACTGCAGGCTAGTTTGTATCAGAAGGAGAATCGGTTTTGCTTTCCCATGATGATGGATGTTGCTCTTTTCACGATATAGCAAATTCAGAGGTGTGGAGGTTTTAATTATTGTACTTAATTTTGGGGTTTATGGGTGTTATAATTTATACATTTTGGCATTTTTGTTAGAAAATTATATATTATGGAGCAATGCAACACATAAAATATGCAGAAAATACAAGCACACAAAACACATAAAACCAGAGAGACACAGATATACGTGGTTCACCCAGCTTGGGCTACGTCCTGCCCGAACAGCCAGTCCTTCCTTTCTATTATCCAGCAAAAATGAAGAGACAAAACCTACAGTAGATCTGCTGTAATATCCTCTGTTCTCTCTCACAGTCTCCCTCTATGTTTCTCGCTCTGAGAATACACATACAATACACAACCGCAATACAATGCCCTCATAAAAGTGAGGGGTTTCCTTCTAGGGCAAAAAACTCTAATCTAAACATAACTTCTACTGTCATATCATTTGCCTAATGAACGGCCCAGATTGACTAGAAATTACTATACTTTTACAAGGAAATTTTACATTTTCTTTTAGCTTCGGGGGCGCTGCCCCCGAAAGCCCCCACTAGGGGGGGGCTCCGAAAAGCGTTTCCGCCCCCCCTGAACCCCCCACAGCAGTGATTAATTACGGGCGGCGTTGCTGCCCCTTTTAAGGTACAAGGGTCCAATGCTGTGATACAAAGTAAACAAGATAATCAGGCTCCACACCCAACAATCTCCCACTTGGAGACTGATTGTAGCAACTCCATCGCTGCTTCATTTGCTGGACAATGACTCCTCTTTTGGACCTGGCTGTTTCTCATCTTCATCGTCATCCTTGAAGACCAATTGAAACTGAGCATGTTCTCAGTTTCTCCCTGGTTACAACTTTTGTTAGCATATCTGCAGGATTCTCGCTAGTGTGTATCTTTTCCAGCTTCAACTCTCCATCTTCTAATACTGACCGTATGAAATGGTACTTGAGATGTATGTGTTTAGTCCTAGAATGAAATTCTGAGTTCTTTGCAAGATGAATAGCACTTTGGCTATCACTGTATAGTGTGCCCATATCATGCTTCTTACCCAATTCATCCATAAACCTTTGTAACCAAATCATTTCTTTACTAGCCTCCGTAGCAGCAACATACTCGGCTTCTGTTGTTGAAAGTGCAACAACACTTTGGATTTTTGAAACCCAACTGACAGTTGTTCCACCTACAGTAAATACATATCCTGTAGTGCTCCTCCTGTTATCTCTGTCACCTGCCATATCTGCATCAACATATCCCCGTAGAGCAATGTTTGAACCACCAAAGCATAATGCTTGATTTGTGGTACCTCTCAAATATCTGAGAATCCATTTTACTGCCATCCAATGTTCTTTTCCTAGATTTTTCATGTACCTGCTTACAACTCCCACTGCATGTGCAATATCAGGCCTTGTGCAGACCATTGCATACATTAAGCTTCCAACTGCTGATGCATATGGAACTTTAGACATGTAATCCATGTCTTCTTGGGTCTTTGGGCACATCTCCTTACTAAGTTTGAAATGGCTAGCAAAAGGTGTACTAACTGGTTTTGCATTCTGCATATTAAATCTTTTCAACACCTTTTCTATGTACTCATTCTGAGACAGTGTTAATTTGCGATTTTTCCTGTCTCTAGTTATCCTCATACCAAGGATTTGTTTTGCAGCTCCCAAATCCTTCATTGCAAATGAATTTTCCAATTTTCTTTTGAGCACATTTATTTCCTGCATGTTAGACCCTGCAAAAATCATGTCATCTACATACAATAACAATATAATATAGCTGCCATCATTTTTCCTTTTCAGATAAACACAGTGATCAGAGTGACATCTAGTATAACCTTTTTCAGACATAAACTTGTCAAATTTTAGATACCACTGCCTTGGAGCCTGCTTTAAGCCATACAAGCTCTTCTTTAACCTACACACCAATTTTTCTTTCCCTTTTACCTCATATCCTTCTGGTTGCTGCATGTATATCTCTTCCTCTAAATCTCCATGGAGAAATGTTGTCTTTACTTCTAACTGTTCAAGATGTAAATCTTCCACTGCTACAAGACTTAAAATGGTTCTGATTGAATTCATTTTAACAACAGGATAAAATATTTCATCAAAATCAATACCTTTCTTCTGTGCAAACCGCTTCACCACAAGTCTAGCTTTGTACCTCTGTTTTCCTCCATCTTCTTCCTTTAGCCTGTAAACCCATTTATTCTGCAATGTAGTTTTACCTGCAGGCAACCTGACTAAGTCCCAAGTATGGCTATGCATTAAGGAGTCCATCTCTTCTTCCATGGCTAGCTCCCACTTCTGCCTGCTTTCAACCTACATTGCTTCTTCATAACATTCAGGTTCACCAGAATCAGTCAACAATAAATAATATAATGAAGGAGAGTATCGTTCAGGGGATTCAGGGGATCTACTTATCCTGGTAGATCTTCTAACACCACTTTCAGGTGTTTGAGGTGCCTGTTGTTGTTGTGGTGGTTGCTGCTGCTGTGGTTGTTGATTATTATTATTTTCAGGCACCTTTAATTTTTCAGTTATCTCATCAAGAACCATGTATTCCTTGCTTTCTTTTTCCTGTTTCTTTTCTTGCAATTGATTCTTATACAAGACCTTTTCATTGAATATTACATCTCTGCTCCTAATGATTTTGTGATTTTCATAATCATATAAGCGATAACCAAAATCATTAGCACCATATCCAATAAAGGTACATTTCTTTGATTTTTCCTCAAGCTTTGTTTTGTTTTCTTTATTAATATGGACAAAGGCCTCACAGCCAAAAGGCTTTAAAAAAGAGTAGTTTACCTTTTTACATGTCCATGCTTCCTCTGGAATACCACCATCCAAGGAAATTGAAGGCCCTCTGTTTATTAGATAAACAACAGTATCTACAGCATCTGCCCAAAATTGTAAAGGCAATCCTGCATGCAATCTCATGCACCTTGCACGCTCCATGATTGTTCCGTTCATCCTTTCTGACACACCATTTTCTTGTGGTGTTCTTGGAACTGTCTTCTCTCTACGAATTCCATGCTCTGAACAGTACCTATCAAACTCTTTGCCGCAATATTCACCTCCATTGTCTGATCTGAGACACTTCAACTTCTTTCCTGTCTCAATCTCAACCAAAGCTTTCCATTTCTTGAAAGTATCAAATACATCAGATTTATTCCGAATACAATAAATCCATGTTTTTCTAGTTGCATCATCAATAAAAGTAACATAATAACGAGAGCCACCGAGAGATGATACCTGAGCAGGTCCCCATACATCCGTATGCACAAGCTCCAATTTTTCGCTCTTCTTTTCTTTCCCAACTCTGAGAAATCTGACTCTCTTTTGTTTTCCATAAATGCAATTCTCACAGAAATCCAAATCAACATTCTTCAAACTTGGCAACAAATTTCTTGAGTGAAGAATCTTCATTCCCTTCTCACTCATGTGTCCGAGCCTATGATGCCATAATGCTGCATCTGCTCCTTTGGAAGTTAAAGCATTAACAGAGTTAGAAATACCATTGCATAAATATAATGTACCAACCTTTTCACCTTTTGCTATTACCAGCGCTCCTTTGGTGACCTTCCAAGTTTTATCTGTGAAAGTTGTCACACAACCTTCATTGCCTAACTGCCTTGTTGAAATCAGATTTTTCTTCAGATCTGGAACATGCCTTACCTCCTTTAGTAGCCATTGGTTTCCATTCTGTTGTTTTACAAGAAATTTACCCATTCCAACAATTTTACAAGGTTTATCATCACCCAAACGAACTTGTCCAAAATCTCCTTGAACATAGTCATGAAAATATTTCTTATCAAGTGTGGCATGGAATGAAGCCCCTGAATCTACAACCCAAGAATCAGTAACATTTTCGAAAGAAAGAATCAAAGCATCTTGTAACAAATCACCTGTCACATTTGCTTCATGATTGTTTTCTTGTTGTGTGTCTTCTTCTTTTCCCTTCCGAGATCTACAGTCTTTATTTATGTGTCCTTTTTTTCCGCAATTCTAGCACACTATCCCCGATCTGGACTTGGATCTGCCTTTTCTTGATTTACTGTGATATCCTGAGCTCTTTCCTCTTTCCATTCTTCTTCCCCTAGACTCTGAACTCAAAGCATTACTCGATGTCTCACCGGAGATTTTCCGTCGCATTTCCTCGCTAAGGATAACACCAACAACATCATCAAACTTTAAAGTACTAGATCCAGAGACAGAGTTACTAATGGCCATTACTAAACCATTCCAACTCTCTGGAAATGAGCACAAGAATAACATAGCTCTAACTTCATCATCAAAGTTTACCCCTACAGAACTTAACTGACTGGTAACTGTATTAAATTCATTTAAATGGTCTGCAACAGATCCACCTTCCGATATCTTCATATTAAATAGTCGTTTCATAAGAAATACCTTGTTTGACGCCGAGGGTTTTTCATATATTTTCGTCAACGTCTGCATCAAACCCTCTGTTGTTGTTTCCTTCGAAATATTGAAGGCGACTGACGCTGCAAGGCACAACCGTACTATTTCGAGTGCCTTTCTATCAAGAATGTTCCATTCCGCGTCCGTCATGGCCGCTGGCTTCTTTGTTTTTCCGCTCAATGGTAGGTATAGATCTTTCTGATACAGATAATATTCCAGCTGCATCTTCCACAGCGGGAAGTTTTGGCCGTTAAATTTCTCGACCCTAAACTTACCATCATCCGCCATTACTCCCACTCGAACTAGGAACCCTTCTTTCATGCGAGTTTATCAGCCAAATATACCTTTGGCTCTGATACCAGTTGTTAGAAAATTATATATTATGGAGCAATGCAACACATAAAATATGCGGAAAATACAAGCACACAAAACACATAAAAATAGAGAAACACAGATATACGTGGTTCACCCAGTTTGGGCTACGTCCACCCCGAACAGCCAGTCCTTCCTTTCTATTATCCAGCAAAAATGAAGAGACAAAACCTACAGCAGATATGTTAAAATATCCTTCCTGTTTTCTCACATCTCTCTCCGTTTCTCACTGAGAATACACATACAATACACAGCCGCAATACAATGCCCTCATAAAAGTGAGGGGTTTCCTTCTAGGGCAAAAAAACCTAATCTAAACATAACTTCTACTGTCAGATCATTTTCCTAATGAACGGCCCAAATTGACTAGAAATTACTATACTTTTACAAGGCAATTTTACATTTTTTTTTAGCTTCGGGGACGCTGCCCCCGAAAGCCCCCGCCAAGGGGGAGCTCCGAAAAGCGCTGCCGCCCCCCCCCTGGACCCCCCATGGCAGCGATTAATTACGGGCGGCGTTGCCGCCCCTTTTAAGGTACAGGGGTCCAATGCTGTGATACAAAGTAAACAAGATAATCAGGCTCCACACCCAACAATTTTCTATTAGAAATAGGGGAAATCCTAGGGGGTAGATTATTCTCATGGTTTAAATTTCTATATTTGAAATAAAATTCACCAATTTCTATTTAAAAAAATGATTTTCCTAAATATTTGATGTAGTTTAAATAGGATGTAGTTCATTTCAAAAACTGTTGAAATTTTCTAGAAACTATGATTGGGATTTCAAGAATATTTATGCACTCTTTAAATTTTCCCTTAACATAAAGGGAAATTTATGTATGAGTAACTTTTTCCAATCTCCAGGAGAAGGCTGAATATAAAGCTCCATATGGGCTTACCCCAAACATGTGGGGTGATTACTGGTTGATCAGAGCAGCTAGTTCAGATGGTAGCTCTAGTAAATATGTTGTGGCAGCATCTACAGGTTGTAAATTGGACTCAGGTTTCTGTTCATGGGAATTTTATAATAAAGAAATTATGGCATTCCATACTAAATCAGAGGCCTTCACTTCAATGTCCTATTGGCAATATGATGCAGAGTGTTGTCCTTGATGGCAACCCACTGAATGAAGATGAAGACATGCGACTATTGACATGTGTTTTCCTTGATGGCGAACCACCTGATGAAGTTATTCTTGACCTAATGGACTTGGTAAATGATGTAAATCTGATATGAAATGATATAATGCTAAGTGTTGTCCTTGAATGGAAACCCACTTGATGAAGCTGATGACAACTTACTTGATGAAGTTGTGCTTGATAGAATATGTCTTGATGAACTAAATCTGATGTATCTACAGTGAGTACAGAAGGCAATGAAGAAAGGAATTCAGCATGTGCTAAATCTATGATGAAAAGAGTATGTTTCAAGGCATACGCGGATCTGTCTAGGAGAAGTCGCGTATGCACGCGGGAATAAACGTTCCAAGTCGCGTATGGGAAAAAGCGCTCTTAAAAGTGCAAAACCAGGGGTAACCACCATGGAATTGACCCATTGTATTGGGTAATGATTCGTCTAAATGACCCCGTCCAGGAATACCATCAGAAGTAATGTAGTTTTGGGCTCATGGTATTTTTTTGGCTCATGGTATTGAAAAAGGGGCTCATGGTATTGAAAAAGGGTAAACCTATATAAAGAGAAGAAATTCATTGTGCAAATCATGAGTGTGGGTGCAAGATGTCTGAGCTTGAATGAATATTTCTCTGTGAAGTATATCTGTATGGAAAGGGTAAAGGTCTTATAATAGATATGAATCTATGATGCACCTATGAAGAAATGATGAAGCGAAATATCTAGATCTGGAATGTATTTGTATACGCTAGATACGTTTACGGAAGCTTAGATGCGAGATGAGGCGAACATACGTACGAGTAAAAGGGTAAATGCGAACTAATGTCATGAGTCTACGCAACAAGCAAGATTGGCAAAGTCCGATTACAGAGTTAACATTGTTTCAACCAACTTTGGGATTCTAGGATCTAGCCCTCCTGAATCCGGAGAGGGATCTCTCCAATATGTACAAATATGGATATTGTCTTTGAAGTTTCAGGTGATGATATTAGGCTAGTTATGAAGGCCAAGGGTTTTGTTTGGTTTTCTCGGATGGTTGAACATACTTGCTGTCTGAGGCGGAAAGATCTATATGCAAATAGGTTCAAAGGTGAGAAGTTGCAAGCAAAAGAGTAAGCTTTGATCATGAAGAGACATGATGGCAAGTTTTCAATCCATTAGGCTATGGAGTCATAAGAGGATTTAATTGAAACATTCAGGTTCAAGAGTGATCTATGGGGCAAGTCATCTATACCTAAGGATCTCTTTAAGGCTTGATTTATGGAATGGAGTGGTACAATAAGAAAGGGAAAATGACAGATGCGGAACAAAGAGCAGCCCAGGATCTGGTAAGTACTTTGAAACTAACCAGCCTTTGACCAGGCACTTAAGAGGAACATAGAAGCAAACTAGGATCTGGTAAGTACTTTGAAACTATCCAGCCTTTGATACACTTCCAATAGAATACAAATAAAAACGAAGGGGAAACTTGAAGGCAACCTTTGGAGTAGAAACTAGTGGGCTGGGCTCTCTAATCCTCTCCTGAAACTCCTTTACTTAAGTTACATCCAAAACATGTGAAAAAGATAACCTGGGAATGGAGGACTTCGATGGAGGTAGCGAAACTAATTGACTTTTAACACATCGAGAAATGATCTATCATTCCAAACAAACAAAGAAAGGACACCAGACTTCTTTCTTCGTTCCTCAATTCATTCCTTACAGCATATATTCAAGTAACATCTAAAAATAACATTCGGTGAAAAGATGAGGGAACGGAAGATCCTAAATACTTATTTGAATTAATCAAACTACAAATAACACGGTGGGAAAACGACAGAATAAAGATTTCTCAGCCAGAGAAGGTTACTGATATACAGTAGGTCCTAACACTGTTTAAACTGTTCTTTATAGTGGAAAATGAAACAAATTGAAAACAGAAATAAAATGACAAGTTCACGGTGAGAATAACATCACCATCAGCATAGACCAGGATCCCATAAAACGGCAGCAGTAGTACTTCAAACGGTTACAATCTGGGTCAAATGTTTAATCCATCTCTCTTCACAACCTAACCTATCTGCTACAAGCAGCGCTCCAAGAGCCGATGAAACCACTATCTAAAGTCAAGAGTTTTCAGCTCAGTTACATAGAATGTTTCAGCAATTACATTAACAACCAACTAATCCAACCCCTCACTCATCTTTTCTGGAGTATTTATAGAAGGATGAGGAGGTGAGATCTAATGGAAAGATCTCAAATACAATTAATGCAGAATTAATGTCTTTCTGGCCCTGGGAGGCTCGATGAAGAAATTATACAGGTGTTCCACTGCATTAATGTGTTTATACTTATGAAGTGAGCTCGGAAGGAGCTTTTGTTGACCTTTGAGGCTTTGCGTACTATTAGGGTTACTCTGCAAACGTTCTGTCATTAAATTTGGGGCAGAAATAACTTCTTTGGCTGTTCCGAGGCATAATATCTGATCCTGTTCAATGAATTCGGCCTCTGACTGAGCATTTTGAGGCAATAGGTGGCACTGCGGTGGTTGAGGAATCAATTCACCTCAAAGTATGGCGGTGGAGGCGATGTGTCTGATGAACACTTTTAGGTTTTCCTTTAATCTGTGTTCTGAGTCGGGGATTAGGCTTTTGATAACTGTCTTAGCCGCAATCCCCGCCAATTTGTTCACTAATCTACTGCTCTGGTTCATTTTGTCTTCAAAATCCGATACTCTTTCTCTGCGTCGATTTTGACGGTATTCCTTGCTGTGCAGGGTTGTGCAGGTAGAAAAAGGCATCAATGCCGTTGGAAACACTGATGAGACGTGAAAAATGGCTTTGTAGGTGATTTCCCCGGAGAAATCGAGACATAAAGGATCGTCACCCTCCAGGTCTGAGAAACCCTGTTTAAAACACGAACAAATGACTTCTTCCCTGCAAAATACAAAAAACACGTAAAAAATCCGGTTTATAGGTCAATCTTCTTTGGAGGGCGTGCGGGAAAATGGAGCAATCGGAGCCGTTGATCGTATTGCGATCGACGGTCGGGAGCGTTTCGGAAAGTCAGTGGAGAAAAAGGAGGACTGTACGATGGAATCGGGATTTTGCATGAGAGTCGTTGATCTGCAGAGATCGACGGCGGAGATCGTTTTTTTTTTTTAACGCGCCGGGGAAAGTTAATGGGTGGGCAAGTCCGTTAAAGGCCGAGCGGATGGGGCGATTAGCGACCGTCAGATGGGAGGGCCCAAATCCAACGGTGGAGATGGATCCCGCTGTAGGGCCACGGTCCGAAGGATAATGCGCGGGCGATGTAGTGGCGCGACGGTTTTGGAAACGAGGTGGAGGACACGCGTCGGCCAGCGTGTGGAATCGCTGGTCGACGGGAGAAAACCACTTTGACGTGGAAAGCGGTGCGGGATGAAACCAGCAGAAACGGAAAACAACGCGAAAAGGGGGTCCACCAGGTGAAGGCGTGCTCCGTACCATTGATCTGTGGGGCAGATCGACGGCCGAGTTTTAACATAATTTCTTTGGCGGAAAACTTTATGAAAAATAAAATAAACCCAATTTTTGCGTTTTACGAAGGTTTTTCAATGTTTTTCGGGCAGAAAATAAATTCCAAGAGTTTAAGCGCCTGTCTGACTTAGCGCGTGGTTCTGGCGTCGGGGTATATGGAGGAAGAAAAGGCAGGGGCTTAGCCTGAGGGGCCTAAGCCTAACGCATAAAAACATGTGTTTTCTATGGTTTTTCTCCAAAGAATTTCAAAAGGAAATATAATTCCGATAAGGTTAAAAAATGGGTTTTTAACCTTAGGAAAGGAGATTAATGGAGGGATAAGGAATAACACATGGTTTGGTGGGGTTTTTATGAAATAAAAAGAAATTGAAGAATGAAGGTAAGACGGAAGCAAGGGAGGGAAAAGGGGAAGGGATGCAGCAGTATTTGACTTGGATTTTCGTGGAATATCAGAGGCTGAGAGAAGGAAAAGTATGAAGAACCAACCAGCAGTTCATGATCTTACCACTAGACTTCAAGCACCAACAAGTTCAGGATTGAAATTTTTTCTTGAAGGCTGCAAAGAATATTTAGCCACCAGCTGATATAATGGAAATATAGGTGGCTAACAGTGGCTCCACTTGGGGATGGTGCCTTCTTGAAGGCATCAAGAATTCAGACTTGATTTCTCTGGGATGCTGACTGGTGCCTGATCCATTGCTTGCTCCTGCTTTTCTTTGACAAAATAATATCAGTCATGAAAGAAAGGTGAATTTCATCAATACAACTTCTACCTACCCCGATCCTACTGATCTAACATTTTTTCTTCATCAGAGTGCACTTGGATTGGCAAACTCTTTACACAACATTTTATTCTTTTGAAAATAGGAAATATAATCTATTTCTACTTCTTATTTCTCCCTGAACTCAAATTAAACAGTTGAGCTCAGATGTTTCTCTACCTAGTCTACTGTCTGTTGGGATTAAACAGTCCAAAAAACTTTCATTCTCTAAATTCTACAACAGAAATTTAAAAATAGTCAAGTCAAGATTGAGCTGTTTGACTTGCTATGATCTATGGCATAAAGACAAGCTGCACATAGATTATTATTTGCAGAAAATTTTAAATCAAAACAGAAGGCTTAAGATCTGAAAATTTCTTATTATGGCCTTCTCTTATTTTCACAGCTCTATTTTTCCTTTTCGGTGAGATATCTTTGCCTTTCTTCTGGTTCAAGTTTTAAGCTTATTAGAACCAGGTCTTCTTTCTTATGACTCAGAAGATAACAGTCTTGAGTCATCTTTCTCTTGGGAACTTTGGTTCAGATTCTGAGTTTGTTTGAACCTTAATTTCTATTCTATTCTATCTACTGATAAGCCAAGATTAAACATTTTAGAAAATCAAATTCACTACCCTATCAGCAGAAAATTGAAAGCTAATTAGTCAAGATTAAACAGTTTGACTAACTAGAAGTGTGTTTTAAGGAGTGGCATTTAAGCTTGCACACTTTCAGTTTTACTTCTTTTTTTGGCATGGGGCCTTGCCTTTCGTGTTTTCATTTCTGCCCTCTTTTCTTTCTTTCTTTGTTTTTGTATTTTTTGATTTTTCATAACTTTGAATGCAATGATGGATGAAATATTTACAGTGGAAAAAGGTAAAAAGGCTTCAAAAACATGAAAAGATTCAAGAAAAGTAATGCTTAAGCATCCTGCCATTGACAGGACCCCCAAACAAATCTGTTCCATCCAGCTCTTGTAAGAAGAATGCATTGTTTCCAGCAACTGAATGAATAGAGTAAGGGCCAAGCCATAGATTATCAAATTTACCATGCTTTCCCTTGTCTTCCCTTTTTGAGTCCCACTTTAAAACTTTGTCCCCAATCTTGAAATTGCTGGCCTTTGTTCTTCTGTCAAATATCTTCTTGATATTGTCTTGCTTCTGCAATGCTTTGTTGTACACTTCCTCTCTGGTTTGCTGAAGATGAATGGTCTAATTTATTCTTATAATTATGTCATTTTCTTCAGTCTGCAACTCTTGAATTAACTTCATAACTGGTACACCAAGGCTGTTAGGAAAAATTGCATCTGTACCATACACAAGCTAGAAGGGTGACATACCAATGGATTTCTTCAAAGTTAATCTGTCAGCCCAGAGTGCATGGATCAGATTTGTGTGCCAAGACTTCTTGTTGTCCTCCAACAGTTTATTTATTATGTTTACTAAGCTTTTGTTGGAAGACTCTGCAAGTCCATTACCTTGAGGGTAATAGGCCGTGGAGTGTCCCAATGTTATCTGATATTTGTGACAGAATTCCACCATTTTCTTTGATCCAAATGCTGCTGCATTATCAGTGATGATATTGGTAGGACAGCCAAATCTGGAAAGGATATTGGTTTCTATGAATTTAATGATAACCGAATCATTGGCCTGCCTACAAGGAATGGCTTCTATCCACTTAGTGAAATAGTCTGTGGCAGTAAGGATCCATCTGTGCTGGGCAGAAGATGAGGGATGGATTTCACCTATGAAGTCAAGTCCCCATTGTTGAAAAGGAGCTTCAACAGTGATTGGATGCAGAGGAAGGGGTAATAATTTTCTCTTGCCCTCAAACAATTGGCATTTATGGCAAGTAGTTGTCATTTTGTGAACATCAAGAAAAAGGGTGGGCCAATAGAAACCAGCCCTCAAAATTTTGTTGGCTGTTGACTTCCAGTACAAATGGCCTCCACACTCTCCTTCATGGAATTCCTGCTTAATCTTTTCTGCATCAAACTCAGGCAAACATTTGAGCAATATACCACTAGCATTTTTCCAATAAAGACATTTATCAATAATGCAATAGTTTACAGCTTTTAACTTTAGGAATCTTGCCTTTGTTTTGGATAACCTAGGAGGTGTATTCAGATTAAGTAAAACATAAACAATATCAGTATACCCAGGAGAATTCGCAAAATGATTTTCAACAATGGGAGTTGAGAATTCTTCTTGGTTATCGAAAGCATAGATCATATTAATATCAAGAAGTTCACAATTTGATTCAGCCATTAACCTAGCTAGACCCTGGCCTTTGATGAGCTTAGTGGGTTTAATCTCCAAATCATATTCAAGAATAACAGCAATCCACTTACCTCTTTTACCATCTGGGTCCTGTGTTAGAATGTCTTTAACAACCGAATTAGGGACAAAGGCAATGATGTGTGAGTGAAGGATGTATACTCTGAAGTCTTTCAATGCTTTAACCAAAGAAAAAGCTTGCTTTTCCATAATATTATACTTCAAAGGGGCATCCCTCAATGCCTTGCTAAAGAATGCAATAGGCTGCTCTTGTCCTTGTGGATTTTTCTGTAAAAGGACAGCAGCAATGGTATGTTCTGATGCAAACGAGAAGATATAAAAATCTTTTGAAAAATCCGGGCTTATGAGAACCGGTGTTTTGGTTAATGCTTGTTTCACCAGCTCAAAGGATGTCTTTGCTTCCAAGGTCCATTTTATCCCTTGCTCCTTCTTCAACATGTTTGTGATATTTCTAAGGAGCTCTGCCAAGTTAGGGATGAACCTTCTCAAAAAATTAATCTTTCCAATGAAAGACTGCAACTCTTTGATATTTCGAGGATGAGAGATTTGCAATATAGCCTCAATCCTCTTTGGATCTATCTTTATACCCTCTTCTGAAATAATGTGTCAAAGAAGCTTACCTTCTTGGAGACCAAATAGTGTCTTCTTAGGGTTTAAAGATATTCCAAACCTTCTGCACTTCTCGAAAACCTTTCTCAAATTTTCTAAGTGTTCTTCATCCGTTTTTGAAAACACAGTTACATCATCGAGATAGATAATGATGAAGAAGCCCAATTCTTCCGAGAATGCTATGTCCATGGCTCTCTGAAAGGTTGCTCCAGCATTCATTAGACCAAAAGGCATTTTCACATACATGAAAGTTCCCCATGGTGTAGTAAACGCTGTCTTTAATTGATCATCAGGGTGGACTAAGACTTGGTTATACCCTGAAAAGCCATCTAGCAAAGAAATTCTTTTAGACCCCACCACCCTTTGCAAAATGTGATCCATCTTGGGTAAAGGCTAGTTGTCTTTCAATGAAGCTTTGTTTAAATTTCTGAAGTCTATACAAAGCCTGATTTCTCTAGTCTTCTTCCTAACAGACACCAGATTAGATACCCACTCAGAATATCTAATAGGGACAATAATACCAGCATCGTGCATCTTCATGATTTCCTTCTTAACCAATGGCAACTGGACAGGGTTTATTCTGCGCAGTTTCTGTTTGAATGGTTTTTGGTTTTCTTTAAGAGGAATTTTGTGCCGTATTATTTCAGTGTCATAGGATTTAAGATCTTCGTAACTCCATGCAAAAACATCAGAAAATTCTTTGAACAGCTCTATGTATTTGAGTTTAATGTGAGCTGGCAAGGTTTTGGATAGTTTGATCATTTTAGGTTTTTCCTCACTGCCTATATTACACTCCTCTACTTCAGTCTCTATAGGCTCCAGTTTTGGTTTATTGGCCACATCATCAAAATCAAACAGTTCTTCTAGAGGGGCCAAACCCTTGGGCAAACTATCATCCTTAGAATGCAGAGTTTCCCATTCCTCTGTTTCAGATTTTGCAGTCAATTCTGTTTGGTCTCTAAGTTTGATAGTCGGAAGGTCAATGTCTATAGGCTCAGGAGACGTTTCTTCTTCCCCAAGGAAATTTTCTTCACTGCAGTCTGTATCATAATCTGAATCTGAACTATGGAGCTCAAATTCATTTCTGAATTGCATGAAGTCTTCTATTTGTTTATCTCCGTCAAACACCTGCCAATATTTTTTGTTATCTGGGATAGCTTGTCTGAATTTTATCTGAGAGGTGTCATCATACAGTATTGGGCAGGTTCTAGCAGCAAAGGCTAAATTGTGGGCTGCAATGTTTCTTTTCCTTGGGACAAAAATCAAGTTGGACTCCTCAAACGTTTTTAAAAGATCCATAACATCATTCCTGTAGGCCCTAAGTCTGGGGTGATTTGCATTATACTCCCCATTAACTTGCCTAATGATTAATTCGGAATCGCCATATACATTGATTCTCTTGGCACCTAGCTTTTTCAAGAGATGCAAGCCTAAGAGAAGGGATTCATACTCCGCTATGTTGTTGGAACACTGAAAGTTTAATTTACATGAAATACATTCTGTATGATTGTTTTCAGTGTTAGTGATCCAGACACCCGCACCAGCATTTGTTTTAGTTCATGACCCATCAAAATACATCGTCCAGAGAGGAACATCTTCAATTTTATTGTTTTGGTGTATCTCCTTTATATAATTTGATCCCTCCAGTTTTTCATCGGGTTGAGGATCGTCTTCTCGACTGTCAAGTTTTGAGTTTAATGGATTGATGACTTGCAGTTCAAGACCTGTGTTTAGTTTGCTAGGATTTTTAGACACACTAGACTGTTTCGGCAGTTCAGCGTTGTGGTCCTCTTCCTCCATTTCAGCCCTTGATTCTGTTGAAATGATTTGTTCTGTAAGTGTTTCATCATTAAACATGATAAAAGAATCGAGGCTTGTGCTTACAGCGTACAAAGGAGAGTTTTGAGGCTGGTCTTGACTTGTCACTGTGTACTGCATGTGGATTTCCCTGTAAAGTCTTCTATTCTGATTAAAAACAGGGATAGTCGCATAGGTCATGTCCATCTACATGGTTCCCTGTAGCTTAGCCCCCCACGATCTTGACAAAATCATTCCATACTTTGGGGGGACATCAGCCACAACAACATCCATGACTAAACATTTGGCTGGAATCTGGGTTAAGTTAACACAAAGATCTTTTATCAATCCTAGACATTTAACTCTGCTTGAGTCAAAGGAGTACAAGTCTTTGTAAGGTCTGGTAATTTCAAGACCCAGGCTTTCCATCACAGCTTTTGGCATTAAATTATGGGAAGCGCCCGAGTCATGCATAGCGTTGTGCAGAATTTTGTCATGAATGTTTAAGCTCACGTAAAAGGGAGGGACAGGACCCTCTTGGAACTTTCCTTCGATCTTTGGACCAAAAATAAGCTATGGTTGGTCATCATTAAGATTGAGTGAATATTCATTATCTTCTAAGTTCAAAGCTTTCAAAATTTTGGACCTATATACATGTTTGGCGGCTAACTCAGTCAAAGGAACAGAAATTTTGATCTTTGAGATTTCCTGTTCTAGGCTAAAAAGGTTTTGACTCTTTAAAACATTGATTTCAGCCTTGTTTACTGCCACTTTATCAGCAATAACAGCTTGCTGATTTGTTTTATCTACAGTTGGAACAATTGTTTTACCAGGAGTACTAGCCGGGGTGTTAGTACTGCTAATGTTTGCACTCCGTTTTTCAATATTTTGAGTGTCTTTCTCTTTAACACTACCAGAATTAACAACTACTATTTTTTCTTTTTGTTTGATGGTTTTAGACTGGGTTGCAGTGCTGTTTTGAGAAGGTTTGTCAAAGGTTTTATTGTTGGGGGTTTGTTGATTAGATTTGCTTCTGAGTTCATATTCCTTTAAAGGTTCTATGACCGCGTTTTCCATGTTCTGATAATAATTTTCATTATCATTTCTTTTTTCGTCGTAAGGTGTATAAAGACCTTGTTTATTATCATAATGAACCTCAAAGTCATCATCATCTACCCCAAATAAGTTTATATCATCCTCCTCTGTTATTTGTTCTGCTTGCTCAACCTCACTTAAAAAGTTTTGATGAAAGGGAGGGGTGATATGTTGATCATCCTCCCGGGGTCTGTTTGGAGGCTGATTTCTTCTAATATTCTGATTCTGGCTTTGGTTTCTGTTTTGAGGAGTGTTTTGATTTAAACTTGCTTGCGCTCTCTCTAGAATGCTCATTTTCTTCATCATTTCTTCCATCATTTTTTCCATTTCTGAGCTTGAAGTGGAAGGAGTGGTTTCCTCTCTAAAAGATACTCTCTTTTCAGCTTTCATCCTTGCTCTTTTCTCCATAAGGTTAACTTCCACAGAAAGAGCACCTCTTTGCATATCTTCAAGGGTTGCAAAAACTCTTTCTCTGAGTGAACATGTCATGTCTGGATCAAACCCTTCTGGAAATTTGTTTAAAGTTGAGCCCTGAGGAGGTTTTAGTTCAGGGGAAAGTGCATTATACACGCTGTTAAATCTGGTACAATAAGCTTGTACACTTTCCCCAGGGTTCCTATGGAGATTGTTATAATCATCAAGGACTTGGAGAGGATTCTTTCTCACTTCCCATTTGTTCAAGAATGTTTGATGGAAGGCTTGGAGATCGTTAATACTATGGGGGGTTAAACCTTTAAACCATTTTCTTACTTCTCCCCCCAAACTTTGAGCAAATAGTCTCAACTTGACAGAATCATTATCAATTTCATTTCTGTCAAAGTAGTCATTCATCTTGTCCACATGTTGAGATGCTGTTATAGTATTACTAGCATCATATAATGGAATTTTGGACTAATAGTCCTGTGGAAGATTGGCTAATGGTACAGGAAGGACTAAGGGAGCATACCATGTTGCCATGGCAGGAGGTGGAGGTGGATTTACAGAAGGGAAAGTGGGCTGAGGTGAAGTGGTTTGAACAGTGGATGAAAGATGAACAGAAGTGGATGGAACAACAGTAGATTGCTGAGCTGATCTTGGATGAGAGACACCTAGATTATGTAGAAAATGTAAATCAGGAGGTGTTGATTCTCTATCCCCAAGAGGTTCACCTTTTTCCAGGGATGAATGTGAAGACTCAGAATCTAACTGATCTAAATCACCAAATGACCTAGTCCTAAAGGGGTTTAAGAAGTCCGTTTGTGATTTTTGAAGAGCTGAAAGGTTTTCAGGGACTGAATTAGCTCTTAGGGGTGATCTGAAAACAGTTGAAGATTGTATCTTAGGATACTTCCTAAGGATTCTTTCCGGGTTGTCAACTATATCAGGTGGATCTGGGTTAGGATGGGCTCTAGTGTGAATATTTTTAGGAGCCACTATGCTAAGTTTTTAGACCCAAGTAAACAAGAAAAGTTCAACCAGATATGACAATCTTTGAAAGGTCAACTAATCTGTTTTCTTATTTTTAATCCCACAGCCTTTTAACCAGGTTTAAAAGGGTATTGTAATGATGAGGGTTCTTCCCAGTGGAGTCTTAAGGTCTATTCAGGATTGTGGAGTCACCAGGTGGAAAGTCCAGAGTGTTTTTCAAAGGAGTACACTGTCCACCACAGTGTTTGTGAAACATTCCTTTTCAAGGATATCTCAAAACACAACAAACTCTAACCAGAGATTGACTGGGAGGGCATTCACCAGATATGTCACCCCTAAAACAGGATGAGACCCGGAGGCTACCTAGCCCTTTCCAGACTCTGTCTTAAGAGTATAGAGTAAAACCCATCAAGACGTAAACAAGATATCAAAAACTGGTGTTTTACTACCAATCTGAAATGTTTTTTGGTATTTTTTGAATTGTTTTATTTATGGTTTAGAAGAATGTCCTAACTTTGCCTCAAAACTTAGCTACGGTTATGAAACAAAGACAGTCTATCCTTATGGCTAAGCTAGCTGATTTTCCAAGGTTAGATAAAAACTTTAAAGAATCCTAGGGCTGATCTAGTTTGTCACTGATTCAATTGAGCTTCATCTTAATTACCATTTCTTGGTAGTGCTTGAAAAGGCTGCTTTTGACTCTCAAGGTTTTATAGAGATTCTGGGTTAAAATAGATTCCCCAGCGGAATCGCCAGAAATGTTAGGTCTCTGTAACAAGCAAGATTGGCAAAGTCCGATTACAGAGTTAACATCATTTCAACCAACTTTGGGATTCTAGGATCTAGCCCTCCTGAATCCGGAGAGGGATCTCTCCAATATGTACAAAGATGGATATTTTCTTTGAATTTTAGGGTAATGATATTAGGCTAGTTATGAATGCCAAGGGTTTTGTTTGGTTTTCTCGGATGGTTGAACATAAATGCTGTCTAAGGCGAAAAGATATATATGCAAATAGGTTCAAAGGTGAGAAGTTTCAAGCAAAAGAATAAGCTTTGATTATAAAGAAAGATGATGGCAAGTTTTCAATCCATTGGGCTATGGAGTCATAAGAGGATTTAATTGAAACATTCAGGTTCAAGAGTGATCTATGGGGCAAGTCATCTATGCCTAAGGATCTCTTTAAGGCTTGATTTATGGAATAGAGTGGTACAATAAGAAAGGGAAAAGACAGATGCAGAACAAAGAGAAGCCCAGGATCTGGTAAGTACTTTGAAACTAGCCAGCCTTTGACCAAGCACTTAAGAAAAACATAGAAGCAAACTAGGATCTGGTAAGTACTTTGAAACTATCCAGCCTTTGATACACTTCTAATAGAATACAAATAAAAACGAAGGGAAACTTGAAGGCAACCTTTGGAGTAGAAACTAGTGGGCTGGGCTCACCCTAATCCTATCCTAGCTCTCCTTTACTTAGTTACATCCAAGACAATCACAAAGATAACATAGAATGGCCTAAGATCTGATAAGTACTTCGAAACTAGTCATCTTTTAACACATCCTAAGGGAAACAATCTAATAGTTGAGAAAACAAGAAAGGGACTCAGGGCTAACCTTTGATTTCCTCAATTCATTCCTTACACAACATATATTGAAAGTAACATCTAAAAATAACATTCAGTTGTGACGAAAAGATGAGGGAATGCCATCATCTCTTTACTTAGACTGAATTAAATCATTTCTAAATAACACAATTAGAGGAAAACATTGAAATAAAGATTTCTCAGCCAGAGAAGGTTACTGGTATGCAGTAAGTCCTAACACTATTCAAACTGTTCTTTACAGTGGAAAATTAAACGAATTGAAAACAGAAATAAAATGACAAGTTCACAGTGAGAATAACATCACCATCAGCATAGACCAGGATCCCATAAAACAGCTTGTATTGATTCTTCAAACCGGTTAAAATCTTCAGGTCCAATGTTTTAATCCATCTCTCTTCACAACCTAACCTATCAGCTACAAGCAGAGCTTCAAGAGCCGATGAAACCACTATCTACAGTCAAGAGTTTTCAGCTCAGTTACATAGAATGTTTCAGCAATTACATTAACAACCAACTAATCCAAGCCCTCACTCATCTTTTCTGGAGTATTTATAGAAGGATGAGGAGGTGAGATCTAATGGAAAGATCTCAAATACAATTAATGCAGAATTAATGTCTTCCTGGCCCTGGGAGGCTCGATGAAGAAATTATACAGGTGTTCCACTGAATTAATGTGTTTATACTTATGAAGTGAGCTCGAAAGGAGCTTTTGTTGACCTTTGAGGCTCTGCGTACTATTAGGGTTACTCTGCAAACGTTCTGTCATTAAATTTAGGGCAGAAATAACTTCTTTGGTTGTTCCGAGGCATAATATCTGATCCTGTTCAATGAATTTGGCCTCTGACTGAGCATTTTGAGGCAATAGGTGGCACTACGGTGGTTGAGGAATCAATTCGCCTCAAAGTATGGTGGTGGAGGCGATGTGTCTGATGAACACTTTTAGGTTTTCCTTTAATCTGTGTTCTGAGTCGGGGATTAGGCTTTTGATAACTGTCTTAGCTGTAATCCCCGCCAATTTGTTCACTAATCTGCTGCTCTGGTTCATTTTGTCTTCAAAATCCGATACTCTTTCTCTGCGTCGATTTTGACGGTATTCCTTGCTGTGCAGGGTTGTGCAGGTAGAAAAAGGCATCAATGCCATTGGAAACACTGATGAGACGTGAAAAATGGCTTTGTAGGTGATTTCCCCGGAGAAATCGAGACATAAAGGATCGTCACCCTCCAGGTCTGAGAAACCCTGTTTAAAACACAAACAAATGACTTCTTCCCTGCAAAATACAAAAAACACGTAAAAAATCCAGTTTATAGGTCAATCTGCTTTGGAGGGCGTGCGGGAAAATGGAGCAATCGGAGCCGTTGATCGTATTGCGATCGACGGTCGGGAGCGTTTCGGAAAGTCAGCGGAGAAAAAGGAGGACTGTACGATGGAATCGGGATTTTGCATGAGAGCCTTCGATCTGCAGATATCGACGGCGGAGATCGTTTTTTTTTTTAACGCGCCGGGGAAAGTTAATGGGTGGGCGAGTCCGTTAAAGGCCGAGCGGATGGGGCGATTAGCGACCGTCAGATGGGAGGGCCCAAATCCAACGGTGGAGATGGATCCCGCTGCAGGGCCATGGTCCGAAGGATAATGCGCGGGCGACGTAGTGGCGCGGCGGTTTTGGAAACGAGGTGGAGGACACGCGTCGGCCAGCGTGTGGAATCGCTGGTCGACGGGAGAAAACCACTTTGACGCGGAAAGCGGTGCGGGATGAAACCGGCAGAAACGGAAAACAGCGCGAAAAGGGGGTCCACCAGGTGAAGGCGTGCTCCGCACCGTTGATCTGTGGGGCAGATCGATGGCCGAGTTTTAACATAATTTCTTTGGCGGAAAACTTTATGAAAAATAAAATAAACCCGATTTTTGCGTTTTACGAAGGTTTTTCAATGTTTTTCGGGCAGAAAATAAATTCCAAGAGTTTAAGCGCCTGTCTGACTTAGCGCATGGTTCTGGCGTCGGGGTATATGGAGGAAGAAAAGGCAGGGGCTTAGCCTGAGGGGCCTAAGCCTAATGCATAAAAACATGTGTTTTCTATGGTTTTTCTCCAAAGAATTTCAAAAGGAAATATAATTCCGATAAGGTTAAAAAATGGGTTTTTAACCTTAGGAAAGGAGATTAATGGAGGGATAAGGAATAACACATGGTTTGGTGGGGTTTTTATGAAATAAAAGGAAATTGAAGAATGAAGGTAAGACAGAAGCAAGGGAGGGAAAAGGGGAAGGGATGCAGCAGTATTTGACTTGGATTTTCGTGGAATATCAGAGGCTGAGAGAAGGAAAAGTATGAAGAACCAACCAGCAGTTCATGATCTTACCACTAGACTTCAAGCACCAACAAGTTCAGGATTGAAATTGTTTCTTGAAGGCTGCAAAGAATATTTAGCCACCAGCTGATATAATGGAAATATAGGTGGCTAACATATCTGAACTGAAGAAGTATGCTGCTCTACAATGGTTGAAGATCTATACGCTAGTTCGCCGTAGAGGAAGTGCGTATATACGCGGCTTCGCTGAAGAGAAAACGCGTATGTGCAATGAAATGAGCTCTGTAATATGTACAGAGGTATACGCTGGTTTGTGTGAACGGAAGCGCGTATATACGCGACATTAGAGAAAGGAAAGCGCGTATGCAAACTAGGGTTTGCTGAAGTCTGTGGTAAGAAATGTCTGATCTGTTCTGTTGGTTTACTGATATCTGTCAGTGAGTTATATATCTGTTTCATGGTTGACTGTGCTTAAAAGTATGGAAAGGGTCCAGTCTGGAAATATGATGAAATGTGGCCTGCAAGTGGTGTCCTAAAGGAAGCTTTGGATCCAGTGTGAAAATTGATGAAACGTGGTCCATAGAGGTGCTGAGGGTTGTAGCCTTCAGTCAGGGGGTTGTAGCTCCCTTCCAGGTGAGGCTAGTAAACGAGATCAGGGGGTCGTAGCTCCCTTCCAGGAGAGGCTGGTAAACGAGTCAGGGGGTTGGAGCTCCCTTCCAGGAGAGGCTGGTAAACGAGCGCAGGTGGGTGCCTGCCTGCTGGTAGAGTCTGCACCAGCACATATGTTGTAAGATGTTTTCTCTATAATAAAATATTGAAGGCTGAGCAACTGCAGCGGTGGTTTTCTCCCGTCTTAGGTTTCCACCTAAAAATCCTGGTGTTCATGTGTGATGCTTATGTGTGATGGTTTATTCTGTTCTTACTGCACATGTTTACTGTTTATAGAACATCTAATGAATGAATGATGGAATGATATAAGTGAAGAATTAATGGCATTATTAGATCTCTGTGTATACGCGAGTTTTATGAAGAATATCCGCGTGTATACGCTAGTTGGCTTCAGCAAAGTAGCGTATGGGTTTTGGAGCATGAAAAAGTGAAAAGTTTTAGTTTGCCCTAAATACTGATTCACCCCCCCCCCCTCTCAGTATTTTTCCCAACAATTGGTATCGGAGCGAGGTCCTTCTGTAGAAGCTTGATCGCTTGAAGGAGATCCGTCGCAATGGGAAGTCTTGAAGGAGTAATGTCTATAAAGCCACCTCTATTCAATGGAAGCAATCTGATATTCTGGAAGGTACGAACAAAAGCATATCTGCAAAGTCTTGGTGCAGATGTATGGGCAATTGTGGAAGAAGGTTATCAATACCCTGCAAGTATTCCTACTGATGCAGCAGAAAGGAAGAAGTATGAAATCAATGCCAAAGCAGTGAATGTCTTGTTAGGAAGCATGTCTGAATCAGAATTTGCTAAAGTGATGCAGCTACATTCAGGAAAAGAAATATGGGACAAAATCATTCTGAGCTATGAAGGAGATACAAAGGTAAAAAGTGCAAAACTCCAAACTCTTAGAATTGAATATGAAAATTTGAAGATGCATAGTGATGAGAGTATTGCCCATTTCTTCTTACGTCTGGATGATATTGTAAATCTAATGAGAAATTTGGGTGAAACCATAACTGATACAACTCTGGTGGAAAAAGTCTTAAGATCCTTGACTTCAAAATTTGACTCTAAAGTTTCAGCTATTGAAGAAAGGCAAGATCTGCAAACTCTTACTATTGTTCAATTACATGGTATTCTCACTGCTTTTGAAATGAGACAAGGAGGTCCTTCTCAAATCAGAGAAGCTGCTTTTAAGGTGTCTGCAAAAGGAAAGGAAAAGGAAGTTGTCAAAGAAACCAGCTATATATCCGAAGAAGAAGAAGCGAATTTTGTGAGAAAACTCCAACTAGGTACTGGAAGATTCAAAGGTAAGCTTGCCTTCAAATTTTTTGAGTGTGGAAAAGTTGGTCACTATGTTGCTAAATGTCCTTATAGAGAAAAACATGGTAAAGGGAAACAATTTGAAAAAAGGAAGAGTTATTATGCAAATGAAGATGATGATGAAGTGTCCAGTGAAGATGAAGAAGATTTTGACTATGATCTGAAAGTGATCATGGCAAAGAAGCAAAAGAAGAAGGCTACTTGAAACAAGAAGATATCTCAGAAAACATGTATAGCAGAAATTGAAGAAGAAGAATCAGATAGTGATTGGGGTCCTTTGAATGATTTTCGTTGTGCAAACAATAGTGAAGATAGTGAAAGTAAAGTTGTGGATCTAGAAGAAGCTCTCAAGGTTAAAGTTGAAGAACTACAAAGTTCATCTAAGACGCAAGAATCTATCAACAAAGAGATGATCTCTCAAATGGAAAAACAAATAGAAATGCTGAATGGATAGGTGGACAAGTATCAAAGGTTTCATACTTATGCATCCAATCGAATTAAAGAACTAGAAGCAGAAATCAACGATCTAAATGCATATCTCGAAAAATCAAGCAAGAAGAATGAAGGACTTGAAGCTGCAATCATCTCTCTACAAACAGATCTTGAAGCATCAAGTAAGAAGATTGAGGAACCTCTACAAACTTTTGAAAAGGAAGGCCTTGAAGAAGAAATCATTTCTCTCAAAGAAGATTTGAAAAAATCAAATAAGAAGAATGAAGAGCTGGAACAAACATGTGAAGAAAACGAAAATTGGTTGAAAGAAGAGATTCTAAATCTGAAGGATCAAGTAGAAGATGGAAGAAGGAAAGAAGAAAGCATGATAAAGCAATGTCAAGCCTTGGAGGTTGAGGTAAACATTCTCAAAGGTAAATTAGAAGAAAAGGTTAAACTTTTGAGGTTTCATGATAGTACTAATATTTTGGACAATATTCTGAGTAATCAAAGGTCTCCTGCTATCAAACTTGGTCTTGGTTTCCATGAAACTGTTAAAGGAGAATCTAGCTCACAAGGAAGTGCTAAAAATTCAGAGGATGTCAATGCAAAACCTGAAGTGTTGAAAGAAACAAAAGATCAACCAACAATCATGAATTCTCAAAGGAATTCATTCAAGAATGTTGAATGTTTTAAATGTCATAATTATGGGCATGTTGCAGCAAATTGCAGGAGCAGATCATTTCAGCCTCAATCAAACAGTTCCTACATAGAAAGGTACTCTAGTTTCTTCAAGGGATATTGTTTTTCGTGTAACAAGTATGGACATAAAGCAGCTGATTGTAAAAGGAGGAAGATTAGAAATACTCATTATGATTCTTATGCTTATTTCTCTGGACACATGAGATGTTATTCTTTTAACAAGTATGGACATGTAGAAAAAGAATGCAGGTTGAACAGATATGAGAAATTGGATAACTTACAGCACACAAATAGAAAGTTCAAACAAACTGAAAAGATGAAGATCGATCAGAACGTAGGAATTTCGACCCCACTGCACTATCCGCTTCTCAAGCTTACTCGATTGATCGTTAGAATGATGGGGGATACATTATGAGATTTAGTAATGTATCGTCGTCGTGGGGAGCAATGATGTCTCACATGATTTATTCATTCTGTTGTATAATTTCACAAAAGATCCCACAACAAAGAAGACAGCACAGAGCAAGTTTTGCAGAGAAGAATGATTAGAATCTTTATGCTTCACTTTCCATACGCGGGTTCGATGAACAAAAGTCGCGTATACACGCGAGTTACAACAGACACAGTCGCGTATGCATTAATGATAAGAGATTTTATATGATAGCTGAAGATCTGGAGCAAAGGTTCAGGGGGAGCATCAGTCTGATTGTTAATAACTGTATTATTGACTCTGTATCAGCTTAGTTTCTCAGTTCTAAATAATGATGATATGATACATGGTTTCTTATGTTGAAGATTATGGATGAGTCCTGTTTGCTTGTTGATGAAGAGTTTTTGTTGCTGAGATGAAAGTCTTATGATTCAGAGATAAGAATAGAACATGTAGAGTTTGTTACTATGGTTGAGATCTTTTCCATACTTCATGGTGATATTGGACCACATGGATGATTGACACATATTTGAAGATGCTGTTATGGTATGATAATCTCTCTTGGAAAGATTGTATTGATGCTGCAAAGAATCTGAAGGCTTGGTTACTAATGTGCTTATGATACAACCGTTGGATGACGCTTGAAGACACAACTACATTGTTCTATCTATCTGTATTCCAGGGAAGCATTCAAATATCTCAGAAAGAAGCTGAACACTGTCTTTTTCTCACAGAGGATCAGATCTGGTTAAAATAGAGAAGATAGTATTGGATACGCGGGTTTCCTGAAACACAGTCGCGTATATACGGAAGTTAATGCACAGAAAACCACGTATGTCTGATTGTTGAAAAATTTCTGTTTGGAGTCAACTCTCTTCAGCACAACTGCAGTGCTGTTTGGTATCTCTAATACTGTTTGGTATCTCTGGTGGTGTTCCAGTTCTTATAATATTGTTTCGATCTCTGATGTTTTGATAAAGATACCTTGATGATTTGTTGGTGAAAGTGTTCAAGATGCACAAACTAAGGGGGAGCCTTAGTCATATGGAAATGATGCTTGGATGCACAGATTCAGGGGGAGCATTGGCCTTGCTGAGTATAATGCATTGTTGGCATTATGTTGATTCTGAAAAATGTTCTCTTTCTTGAGGAATTTCTGGTGTTGGTCTTAAATGGTCATTTGTGTATTTTGGTGAAAAGGTCTTGTTGAGACCCATGATGTAAAATTGTAATATTCAGTCATGTAAAGGACTTGTCAAATTTGTAAACCCACTTGGTTGGGTAGCTGAGTCAAATTTTGTAAACCCACTTGGTTGGGTAGCTGAGTTGAAATGTGTAAACCCACTTGGTTGGGTACTTGAGTCTCATATGTAAATCCACTTGGTTGGATATTTTATGTAAGTATGAGTCTTTGGTGATAGGAAGTTCATAGAGTCATGTACTTCATTGAAAAATATGTTTGAAGATTCAGCATGAACTCAGGGGGAGCTTGGTCACTTCAGTATATATCAGATCTGCAGAACGCTTCTTCTACATGAGGAGAAAAGGGGAGAGTGTGTTGGTTTTGATCCGCCCTTTGCCCTTGATGTCAAAGGGGGAGAGTGACATGGTGTTTGAATGAAGAGAAAGAATGGTGTCAAAAATGGAGAGAGTGACATGGTGTCCTTGTATTCTTAATGTACCTATCTGTTGTGGTAACCAAACACCATCGTGGTTGCCATCAAGTCCAAAGGGGGAGATTGTTGGCAATATGATGCAGAGTGTTGTCCTTGATGGCAACCTACTGAATGAAGATGAAGACATGCGACTATTGACATGTGTTGTCCTTGATGGCGAACCACCTGATGAAGTTATTCTTGACCTAATGGACTTGGTAAATGATGTAAATCTGATATGAAATGATATAATGCTAAGTGTTGTCCTTGAATGGCAACCCACTTGATGAAGCTGATGACAACTTACTTGATGAAGTTGTGCTTGATAGAATATGTCTTGATGAACTAAATCTGATGTATCTACAGTGAGTACAGAAGGCAATGAAGAAAGGAATTCATCATGTGCTAAATCTATGATGAAAAGAGTATGTTTCAAGGCATACGCGGATCTGTCTAGGAGAAGTCGCGTATGCACGCGGGAAATAACGTGCCAAGTCGCGTATGGGCAAAAGCGCTCAAAAAGTGCAAAACCAGGGGTAACCACCATGGTATTGACCCATTGTATTGGGTAATGATTCATCTAAATGACCCCGTCCAGGAATACCATCGGAAGTAATGTATTTTTGGGCTCATGGTATTGTTTTGGCTCATGGTATTGAAAAAGGGGCTCATGGTATTGAAAAAGGGTAAACCTATATAAAGAGAAGAAATTCATTGTGCAAATCATAAGCATGGGAGCAAGATGTCTGATCTTGAATGAATATTTCTCTGTGAAGTATATCTGTATGGAAAGGGTAAAGGTTTTATAATAGATCTGAATCTATGATGCACCTATGAAGAAATGATGAAGCGAAATATCTAGATCTGGAATGTATTTGTATCTACTAGATCTGTTTATGGAAGGCTTAGATCTGAGATGAGGCGAACATCTGTCTGAAGTAAAAGGGTAAATCTAAACTAAATATCTGATCTGAAGAAGTATGCTGCTCTACAATGGTTGAAGATCTATACGCTAGTTCGCTGCAGAGGAAGCGCGTATATACGTGGCTTCGCTGAAGAGAAAGTGCCTATGCGCAATGAAATGAGCTCTCTAATATGTACAGAGGTATACGCTGGTTTGTGTGAACAGAAGCGCGTATATACGCGACATCAGAGAAAGGAGTACGTATGCAACCGAGGGTTTGCTGAAGTCTCTGTGGTAAGAACATCCGATCTGCTTCGTTGGTTTACAGATATCTGTCAGTGAGTTATATGTATCAGTTTCATGTTTGACCGTGCTTAAAAGTATGGAGTGGGTCCACTTCCGAGCAGATGAAACGTGGTCTGCAAGTGGTGTCCTAAAGGAAGCTTTGGATCCAGTGTGAAAATTGATGAAACGTGGTCCATATAGGTGCTGAGGGTTGTAGCCTTCAGTCAGGGGGTTGTAGCTCCCTTCCAGGAGAGGCTGGTAAACGAGATCAGGGGGTCGTAGCTCCCTTCCAGGAGAGGCTGGTAAACGAGTCAGGGGGTTGGAGCTCCCTTCCAGGAGAGGTTGGTAAACGAGCACAGGTGGGTGCCTGCGTGCTGGTAGGAGTCTGCACCAGCACATATGTTGTAAGATGTTTTCTCTATAATAAAATATTGAAGGCTGAGCAACTGCAGTGGTGGTTTTCTCCCGTCTTGGGTTTCCACCTAAAAATCCTGGTGTTCATGTGTGATGCTTATGTGTGATGGTTTATTCTGTTCTTACTGCACATGTTTACTGTTTATAGAACATCTAATGAATGAATGATGGAATGATATAAGTGAAGAATTAATGGCATTATTAGATCTCTGTGTATACGCGAGTTTTATGAAGGATATCCGCGTGTATACGCTATTTGGCTTCAGCAAAGTAGCATATGGGTTTTGGAGCATGAAAAAGTAAAAGTTTTGAATATGCAGTAAATACTGATTCACCCCCCCCCCCCCTCTCAGTATTTTTCCCAACATGTCCAGTACCATCTCTCCAGTTTTGGCAGAGAGGGATGTCTCGGGGAGAAATTTTGGCTTTGCAAATGTTGTGCCAGAGAATCAACATTGGTGGTACAGGCCATGTGGGCCTATTATAGTATCTACTGCCAGTGCCCAAAAGACAGTTAATATTTATGATATTCGTGATGGAGATCCTGTGATTTCAATGTGTTTGTTTTGAAAGTTTAGGTTTCATAGTAAATCATCAATGGGCTCTGAAATAAGGCACATTGAAATCTTGGATACATGTTTCATGCCAAAATCATTTGTAATTGATTAATTGTAAATAAGAAATTAATAAAATCATTTATTCTTATTGTTCATATTGTGTTCTAAATATAAGTGATCTAACTGGTAAAAATAACAATTGGAAAGAAATACTGATTCACCCCCCTCTCAGTATTTCCAACAATTGGTATCAGAGCCAGTACCTTCACTCAAAGCCTAACAGCTTCAAGGTTGATTATTAGAACACAAATGGAAAATCCAAGGAAGAAAGTCCCCAATCCTCCTAAAGATGTGTCTTCCTCAACCATTGAAATTGAAGTAAATCAATTTGCAAAGGCTCCATTGTTCAATGGAAATTTTGATATATGGGTGGCAAGAAGGAGGAATTTCTTGAAGACTCAAGGAATTGAATTTTGGAAATCAGTGATAACTAATGAAAAAATGGACAAAGAATCCAAGGAGTACAATACAAGAGCAATGAAGGCAATTTTGAATGGGTTACCAAATTCTGTAAAGGCCAATTTCGAAAAATGTTCGTCAGCAAAATTCATATGGGACAAACTTCATGATCTTCACTCAAAAGGAGCATTGAAAATTATCTCTAGTCAAGAAGATGATGGAAAACAAGAAAGAAGTCCAGAATCCATCAAGGAAGCTGAAGATAAGAGAGATGACAACAAGGCTAAAGAATACCTAGAAGATGAAGAGAACAAAGAAGACTTTGAAGAACATGTCTTGAATAAACTTATGGCTTCCTGGAAGAGATTAACAATTTGAAAAATGAAAACGAGGAACTTAAGAAGAAAGCGCAAGATGGTAACCAAGACAAGACAAGGAAGGAAGTTGACTTGGTCAAGCTTCAAGTACAAGAAAGATATGAGGAGCTCGCCAAACTTAAAGAAGAATTTCATCAAAATAAAAGAAAGCATCATGAAGAAGTCATATCTATAACAAATCAATTGGATAAGGCAAAGAAAAGGGAAGAAACTTTGTCAAGCCACCTTGAACAAAGAATCAAGAGCTTGAACAATCTTAAGCAGATATTGGTCAATACAAGGAAGAGGTCTCCTCTCTTAGATCTCAACTAGAAGAAGAAAGGAAACAAGCGAAAGGAGCTGAGAAGGTGATGGAAACTTTGGCATTCATAGAAGGACAAGGTAATGAAGTAGAAAAGGAGAGAAACACCATGATATGCCAACTAGATGAAAAGGATGAAGAAATCTTGAAACTAAAATCAAACATCAATCTTCTCAAGGCCAAAACATGTGAAACTATAAGAATAAAAGAAGAATTGGAGAGCAGTCTAGCGAAGGAGAATGAAGAAGTATTCATAATAAAAACAAATATCATCTCCCTTAAAATTGAAGCACATGAAGCAACAAGGATGATGGAAGAAATGAAGAAACAACTACTTATGAAAGATAAATATTGTGAAAAGTTGAAAGGAGAAATTGTCTTTCTTGAAAAGGAAGTTGAACTGCTGAATAAAAACTTGAAAAGCTCTCAAACCCTAGATGACATCCTAAGTCAGCAGAGGTCTCCCCTTGATAAATCAGGTCTTGGATATGTAGGTGAACCTTCAAATAATGCAAACCCTAATTCTTCAAACAACAAGGATGTGGAGAAGCCTGGAAGAAATGTTGATGCCTCCAGTTCCAAAAAAGAAAAGGAGAAGATTCAAAGTGACATTGGATGAAACCCCACTCCAGGAAGATATGTAGATGGTGTCAAGAATGCAAGAGGCAATAAATTTGATCCAATAATCCCAAGACAGAATGACTTTGGAAGTGCATCAAGGCAATCTCCATCCTTGACGGCAACAAAACTGAAAGTCGGCCCCTCAGGAGAGCTGGTCTCTTCTCGTGGCTCTGTTAGCATTTTCCTCTATTAACTTAGTTTTCTTCCACGTGTCTTCTCTCTTTTCTTGGAATTTTATTTACCAACTTCGAAGAAATTGACAAATAAACAAATACTCTGCAAACCTTGAAATTAAACTATATCTCTGAACTTCATATTAATAGCCCAATACTTTTTGAATAAATGACTTTGTAATAGACCTTCAGCTCTGGGGCCGCATATATGATCGATGGCCAATCAAATGCTTCCACCATACCTTGGTTATCCTTCGTTCATTTTCCGAATATGACCACTGTCTGATGGCTTCCCTCCAGATCGACGGCGTTCAACGATATCGTGCGGCCTCCCTAGTCGAACGTTAGCGTGCGATGGCGCTCGGGAAAGCGGTTTTCATGGTCCCACCGTGTGCTACGTGTCGACCATTCAATGGAATCGCTCCCAATTTGGAAATACCGCTCACCCCACAAAAGTGGTGCGATATGGGCAGTCTGGTTCGTAAATCCACTCGCGTTTTCGGAACAGTGGTTGACCCCAGTTTAAGTCGAGTTACGCTATCCTCCATATTCACTAACTCTGGTCTAGCCTCGGGTCAAGATTCCGATAGAAAAACAAATTTATCTCTTTATTAAGCGGGAATTATACTATCATTAAACAGAGTTCAACAACCACGGTTTTACACACACACTTCGTCTGAAGTTGGGATTTAATTCACAGAGCTCGTTCGAACAAATTGAGAGAACCAATAGGTAGAGGGATGCGGAGACTGTACAACCGTTCCATTCAGAAATTATATACGCACAGAGTTCAATCGCCTCACAGTTAAACAAATTTCCTCACAAACATCAATTCAAGACAGTTTGATAATCAACAGGAACTAAAATTCATTCAACCGGAAGAAATTTCTTAACACACAAATTTTATTGCAGAAAATATCCTCTCTCCTCTCAATACATCTGAGGGATACAATTTATATACATTACAATGTGTCTCTTCGGTTCCTCGGTGAGGACCGTTTAGAAAATCAAAGGCCTAATTACAATTTATTCAAATAACTGAAATATGACAGATGGACTGAACTGAACTATTCGACTTCTATAAATTTTAACTAATCTAAATGAAACAGTCAGCTGAGGTATTGACACCTAGCTGTTACAATTCAAATGTTTTCGAACCCTCCTAGCCACAACATGTGGATAAAACCTCCTACATTGCTGGCTAGTGTGTAATGCCCCTGCATCAGACTCCCGAGGGAAATTTTCTTCATGGGTTCCTGTCCATGAGCTCTTCCACTGGTCTGCCTATCTTCTGCAACATTCCCTTAGTCATCCAAGTGGCATCTTCCTCTAGCTTGTCATTCCATTTGATTAAGTACTGAAAGTACTCTTGTCCTCTGGTATTCTTGAACACTCTTTTGTCCAATATCTTCTCTGGTTGCAATGGTTTTGCTGGAGGTAGCTGCTCTTTCCACTCAATCTGTTCCTTGTTTGTAGATCTTTCTTCTGCACCATCATCTTCATACTTGTACAAATATGCAACATTAAAAATGGGAGATATTCCAACATCAGGTGGCAATTCAATCTCATAAGCATTTGCAGAAAAATTTCTAAGTATCTTGCATGGCCCAATATTTTTGAACTTCAGTTGATTATACTACTTCTTCGGGAATCTCTCCTTTCTCAAGTGTGCCAAAACCATATCTCCTACTTCAAAATGGACTTCTTTTCTGCTCAAGTCTGCTCTGCCTTTGTAGTTGATGATGCTGCCTTGTATTTTCTGTTTCACTTGTTCATGTATGGCCTGGATCTCTGAAGCAAATTCTTCACCATCTACGCTCCTTAGCTCTGCTCTTCCCAAGTTTCTTAACTCTGATATTCCTCTGGGGTGTATTCCATAGAAAATATGGAATGGGCTCTGCCCTGTGCTTCTGTTTGGTGAGTCATTATATGCATATTCTGCCTGGGGCAAAATATGGTCCCACTGCTTGGGATGCTCTCCTGCAAGACTTCTCAACAAATTTCCCAGATTCCTATTCACTACCTCAGTTTGTCCATCAGTCTGAGGATGATAAGTTGAGCGCATATCGCCTTAAGTACCAATTCTCGCCATAGTGTCCCCAAAATGAACTGCAACCGGTGTCTCTGTCTGAAACAATACTCATTGGCAACCCATGCAATCTAACAACTTTTTTAAAAACAAGTTAGCAACATGGGTGGCATCACTAGTTTTATAGCATGGAATAAAATGTGCCATTTTGGAGAATCTTTCCACTACAACAAAGACTGCATCATTCCCTCTCTGAGTCTTGGGAAATCCTAGAACAAAATCCATACTCACCATGTCCCAAGGCCTGTCTGGAATAGGAAAGGGAGTGTACAATCCTGCATTCTGGCTCCTTCCTTTGGCATATTGACAGATTTTGCAATTCTTCACAAACTTGTCCACTTCTGTTCTCATCTTAGGCCAATAATAGAAGTGACTCAGCTGCTCATAAGTTTTATCAGTACCAAAGTGTCCAGCAAGTCCACCACTATGCTTCTCCTTAATCAAGTTTTCTCTCATGGAACATTTTGGTACACACAGTTGATTTATTCTGAATAGTAAGTCCTCCTGCAAGAAATAATCCAGCCACTGGCTTCTATCTGTTAGAACAGGGTTAAAACGTGCCTCGAATGCTTCCTTAAAATCTGAATCTTTTTTGTACAATTCTTTGAGAAAATCAAATGCTACAACTTCAAAATTATTTTCTTGAACAAGCATGTGCCTCCTACTCAAAGCATTAGCTACTTTATTTTCTTGGCCACTTATGTGTTTCAAAACAAAGTTAAAACCTTGGAGATACTCAACCAATTTGGCATGATTATGATTCAACTTGGGTTGCTGTACAATATACTACAAAGCATGATTATCAGAATATAGTACAAATTCTTTTGACATCAAATAATGCCTCTACTTTTTCAATGCCTGAATAATTGCATAGAATTCCTTCTCATAAGAGGAATAATTTCTTCTGGTGTCATTTAGCTTCTCGCTGAAATAGGTTATAGGCCTATCATCCTTACTCAACACAGCTCCAATGGCTTCCCCACTGGCATCACACTTCACTTGAAACGGTTTAGTAAAATCAGGCAGAATCAAAACAGGCTTCTTAGTTATCTTTTGCTTCAAAAGTTTAAAGTTTCTTTCTGCTTCAGCAGTCCACTTAAATGGTTGTTTTCTCTTCTTTATTGTATCAATGGTGGGTGCATTAATCTTACTGAAGTTTCTTATAAAATTTCTGTAAAAACTAGCAAGTCCATGGAAACTTCTTACCTCAAAAACATTTCTGGGTGAAGGCCACTCCACAATTGCCTTAACCTCTTCTGTGTCCATCTTCAATCCTTCTGCAAAAACAACAAAGCCCAAATACACCAACTCTTCTTTCATGAAGGAGCATTTCTTTAAATTTATCAGCAGTTTCTCTTGGTGCAGCTTTTTCAAGACATGATTAAGATGCCTTAAATGTTCTTCTTTAGTTCTGCTGAAAACTAATATATCATCTAGATACACTATCACAAATTTACCAATAAATTCCTTCAATACTTCATTCATAAGTCTCATGAAAATTCTAGGTGCATTTGACAACCCAAAAGGCATTACCATCCATTCATACAGTCCTTCATTTGTTTTAAAGGCAGTTTTCCACTCATCACCCTCTCTTATTCTAATCTGATGATATCCACTTTTCAAATATATCTTTGAAAAATATTTAGCACCACTCAAACAGTCCATCAAATCCTCAACTTTGGGAAAAGGGAATCTGTACCTGATTGTGATCTTATTGATTTCTCTGGAATTAGTACACATCCTCCAGCCTCCATATTTCTTTGGGCTCAATATTGCCGATACTGCACATGGACTCAAACTTTCTCTGATCAGCCCCTTGTCCACCAATTCCTGTACTTGTCTCCTGATTTCCTCATTTTCTGTGGGAGTCATTCTGTAGGCTGCCTTATTTGGAAGATTTGAACCAGGGATAAAATCTATATGATGGCTGATCTTTCTCACCGGTGGCATCTCATCAGGTAAATCATCCACAACAATGTCGCAATAATTGTCTAACATCTCTTGGATCTCTACTGGAAAGTCAGAAATCTTTGTAGAAGTAAGAACTACCTTAGGTTTGCAAACTAAAGCAAAGCTTACCTCTTCTTCTTCTATCTGCTGCAGATATTCCTTCCCGCTCAGCAACAAGGTCTTTGGATCAATCACTCTGCTGGATGGCTCTCCTCCTTCCATGGGTATCAATGTATGGTGTACCCCATATTTGAAGAACTTGTAAGTGTTCTTCTTGCCATCATGCACCGTTGCTCTGTCAAACTGCCAAGGTCTACCCAACAGTATATGACACACATCCATGGGCATTACATCACACAGGACCTTATCTTTGTATTTTCCCATTTGCAGCTATATCTCGCACTGTTCTTTTACAACCAGCTAGTGCCCCTTATGCAGCCAAGACACCCTTTAGGGAGTTGGATTCTCCCTTGTCTTCAACTTCAACTTATCTATTACCCTAGTGGAAACCAGATTGTCTGTGCTGCCACAATCAATGACTAGCTGGCAACACTTCCCTTGGACTTTTCATATGCTCCTAAACAAAGTCTTCCTTGTAAGGTGCTTAGTGACCTCTTTTGGTTTGTTTCAATAGGACCCACAACCACCAAGGACTCCTCCTCCCACTCCCTCCCAGAGAATTTCTATCTTGCCTCTTCTCCAGCCTGGGCAACAACAGCATTTCTTGGGCCAGCACCCACATTCTCTGGACACTCATACTGCTTATGTCCCACTTGCTGACATCTATAGCACCTCAACTCTCTACCTCTGCCTCTGTCTCTGCCTCCTCTTCCTTTTCCTCTGTAATAACCCCTTCTGCCCCTTGCATCATCCTCTGTAGATGCATTATGAGGTGAGCTACTCTTAGCTCCATCCCTGGGTGTAGTAGGCTTTCCTCTACCACCCTGACTTCCCTTTCCATGTAAAGTACCTCTCTTCTTGGCAGACTGCTTCCTCAGGAGTTTCTCCTCTGCTTTCAAGGCCATCTGGTAGGCCTCTTCCACTGTCTTAGGAGACAGAAGACCAATCTCATCTTGGATCTCCAGCTTGAGACCATTCACATATCTGGCAGTCTTCTTTGGTGTGTCCTGAAATTTCCCAGCTCTTATGCTTACTCTATAGAATTCCTCTGTGTATTCCCTTATTGTCAGCAACCTCTGTCTCAGGTTCTGCATTTTCCTAAACAATGTTAGCTGATAATCACTAGGCAAGAATTTACATTTTAATTTAGCCATCATTCTGGTCTAGCTTTTGATAGGCTACTTGCCAACTGATGCAGGGATTACCTGCATGACCCAGAATCTGCTCACACCTATGCATATAAACATGCATATTTTAAATCCCGCTCCACTCTATCTAACTCCATTAAAATTCTCATCTGGCCAACTCATAAAAACTAACATACCTTGTGATCTCTGCAAATTTACAATTTGCTTCCACCTTATTCAGATCTAACAATCACTGTCACACATCGACCATTACAATCACCTTCAATGGTCGCTCTCTGGCTCTGCACAGAAACAGAGTTCTGCAATTTCATCAATTTAATTGGAATGGTCTTCGTACAATGTAAGACCCTGACAAAGAAGCTCCTCATCCAAAGTTGTATTCATAAGATGCATCACCCGCTGCTGGTAAGAACGACATTGTTCTACAAGATCTATTATCACTTCCTGCTTTATGCCCTCCTTACTGTGAGGATCCAAAGCATTTATCATCTACATTAACACATCAATAATATCACGAGCATTCTGAATTTCCGTCAAGCTAAGACCAGGAAGATCAGATACCAGGGATGCCTCAACTGCTTTCTAGCATTTCACAAATCGATTCCTTCAAAATGATGACGGTCAAACTGCCATACCCAGAATCTCTATTGAGATATGAATATAAAAATGTCATTCCAAATTCATTCCAAGTGATCCCATTTACTGGGAAATTTCAACAGAGATACATGCGGAAGCTTCAAAACAAAAATTAAAATCCAAACACCCCAATTCAATTAGTCCAGAACTTATGAGATATTCGGACCACAATTTAAATCTGATCTCAGCAGAAAAAACGTTGTCCCTTCTCCAGCAATAGCTCTGTTGTGATATATGAATTTGCATCCTTCGAATTAGAACATACCTGTGTCATCTTGCCTGCGTGAGACCTTGAATCTTTCACATTCCAGATCCAAGTTTTGTGCTTACTCAATGCCACCATCAATCAATCGATTTCTAATAAGGAACCCAACAATTAAAATCATGTTAATTGAATTCCACATAAACAAAAAAAACAACACTCTACGCCTTCTCTCTGTCCATAGACGCAATTGACATCAATTTAGTTCTCTCATGGATTAAACACTGCATTATCACATTACGGCTTGTCAGCTTGTTTGATTGAACGCCTCATTCAATGGCACATCCAGCTACGCCAGCGCTGCTACATTACTCTGTTCTACGTGCCAGAATTTAACTTATCAACCAGAAGTAAAACACATTCCACATCAAATTTTCCATCATTTTATTTCCAAATATGCATTCAGCTAATCATTATGATATCGATTTACCCACAGATCGATGTAAACCCCATCGAATTACCCAACACTCTTAATCGATTTCTGCATTAAACAATTATAATATGGATCTACCAATTGACACAAAACAACGCTTTCAACTCAATGTAATGAAATACAATGCAGACTTAATTTCATGTTGGACATTGCCATTAATAATTATTTTTAATTCCATCACTCGGCATCAAAACAGCACATCAGTCGGCTTTTCATTAATTCCCAACTGTATCAAGAGAAATCTTACATTTCCAGGCGATGACTTCATCTTTTTTTAATGAGATCGATTCTCTAATTTGTGTGCAGAGCAGTCTTCCAAGGATTATTTAAAACCAAGCATGTTCACACCCATTGAATTCGGCGATGCACGGGGTTATATCTTGTAGCTTTGGCGGCCCAACAAAGAATGAATACGGCAATCGATTAAAGAAGACGGATTTCAACACAAAAACTACGACCACCATTTATGCAAATATTTGACATATTTATATTCAATTCCACCCAACATCATTCAATTTCCCAATCAATCAAAACATATATATAATCTGAAACAATGACTTACAACCTTTTGTTGGCCAGATCTTCAACGTTCATGGCCCTTACAATTTCTAAAAACTGACTTCACACACTCTTCCTACCTCTATCCTCACCCTCTCCAATTATATAAGGAAAACACAATTGATACAAATACATGGTTTCATGAATCAATTCTGATTCTGAACCAGAAATCTCTCTACCTCTCCTAAAAAATCTCTTCAATCCCACTCTTTTCCAAACTAACACTAAATAAAGCTTTTAAAATCTCTCATACTCTATTCTAGCCAAATAAATCCAACTATTTGGCCTGATCTCCATACAAGGAGGATCACTCAGCCACCTACACCCTATCCTCATATTTAACAATAAATAAACAAATAAAATTAATTAAATTATTTTCTTCCAACCCCTTGTTAGTCACAACATGTGACCATGCTATCACATTGCTGACTAGCCTGAATGCTCCTGCATCAAACTCCCAAAGTTGAAAGTTTCCATGACCTCCTGGTCATGTGCTTCTTCTGCTGTCCATCCAGTATCCCAAACTTTACTTTGTAACTGGTCATCACTTTCATTATGCTACTGATTCAATTCTTTTGCCACTGTCACTTTTGTTCCTTCAGATTTCCAAATCTTAATTTGCTGTTGTTCTCTGTTCTTGCTGATATAAATTCCTGTGGTCAATTTCTCCTTCTTGCTGTCCCTCTTCTCATATAATTTCATCTTCCACAATTTCTCAATTTCCTTCTTACCATTTGTCTTTAACTGAACTCCACTGACATCTGTTTGCTGTACATTCTATTTTTCCATACTTTCCTCCTTCATTTGTTTATCTTCAGCTCCTTTAATCATGAAAATTTCCCTGTCAATACCATCATTCTCAAAATTATTAAATACATGTTCAAAATGTCTTTCTGTTTCAGCTATTTCTTCCAGTAATCTCAGTTCTTCATCAACATGCATAAGCACATTGTCCAATCAATGTTCCTCACCTGTCAAACCTGAAAACATACACAACATGTTAGTTTCAAAAATGCAAGGCTCTTCATTCAAGGCCTCAATGATCAGCTTTTCATGCTCTTCTGAACTATTCTGATAGTTCACTAAATTATTGAGAAATTCTTCCTCAACATCTCTAATTTCTTCCTTATCAAAGAAAACTTTCGGGATTGCAACTTCATGACTATGCTTGGCAACTTCATCATAAGTTTGTAGAATACCTTCCTGTTCTACACAATTTCTTCCAATACTCAGTTTTTCCAAATAAGACAATAATGCCTCTTCCTCTTCTCTGATAAGACTTTGATCTTTCAAATATTTCCTTGGCTTACCTTCTTCAGCTAAGTTCTTGGTGTCAGCGTTCCTTCTCTGCAATTCATAAATCTGCAATGCATTTGTTTCTTTTCCGGTTTCCATTTCCCATTGGTCTTATTTCCATGCTAAAATTCCTTCAAATATGATCAAATAAGTTTCCACTAAAAGAAGACATAACCATTCAGCCATACCTTTTAATTTCCTCCACCAATTGAAGTCTTGAAAGTCCTTATGCATCTCCTTTCTTGCTTGTCTTGCCTTTTCTCCTCTCACTTTTTCATACACAGGTTCAAATTCTTTAGGCTGCATACCTACAATGTTACATTCACAGAAATAATTAATCCCAAAAATATGAGATCCTCTTATCTGTGTGGATGATGTCAACACATTCCTCTCATTCTGATCTGCATATATCAGTTCTTCTCTACTATCATCATTGTCTTCGTCCCCAAGGAGAGATCCTTTCTCTGGTTCACAGATGTATTCTATTTCTTCGTTCTCAGTTGTTCGAAGTAATAATTTCTCAGCAAACAATTCTCTGACATGCCATTTAACTCTTCTTCCCACATAAAATCCTTGTTTCCATTTTTCTCTAATTCCTTTCAATACCAGCTTCTCCAAATGACTGAGTTCTGCCTTCATCTCAGCCAACTCTATGTCCCTTTCTTCTTTACTCATTCCTTTGAGTCTAACTACTTCAGCACTCTTTTCCCTATGTCTGTGACTTTCCTTTGTACCCCTGTCATGACCATCAATATTCAATTCCTTTCCTTCCTCTGGTGAACTTTCCTTGTTCACTAGTGAGCTGCAACTAACTTTTTCCATTTCGCCTGTAACAAGTATCCTTCATGCCTCACAAAAATTTCCTGAGTTTAGTCTTTTGGCACCTATTGGTTCTTTCCTCGAACCTTTCACTGACTAACAATTGTACCAACACTCTTGTTGCTGGAATTGTTATCTCCTATCCACAATCACAATTGTGGAGCTGCCTAATCAACTTCTACCCAACCTCAGTTGGAAGTTGTTCTCATCTCCTCTTGAATACTTCTTGCTGTAGGCTCCGCATCTTCAATTGCTCACTACCTTCTTCATTCAGTAAATTTGTTTATTGTCGGGTATTGTCATGTTTACACATCTGTGATTTCTTCTTGCTCTATCTTCTTTACATAGCTCATATGCTATGATGCTGGTACAACTCATTCCACCTTTCAGCAAATCCTTGCTTTGCCCGGCTTTGCTGATCTTTTCACATCAAATCGGTCTATTACCCAATCAACTTAAACATTCTTACCGGACAACTAGGGCATTCTCTGCTTCTCCATTCGACCTCAACTCCGTTTCTTCACTTTGATCATCATATTTATCAAACTCGATTCAAGGCAACTATACATCTGCTAAATTTAAAATTAATTTCCCCAAAACAATCTTCAATCTCCGCCGAGCCGAGGCTACGATACCAAAAATGATGCGGTTACACCGCATGACCAGTCTGCTCACACCTATGCATATAAAAATGCATATTTTAAATCCCGCTCCACTCTATCTAACTCCATTAAAATTCCCATCTGGCCAACTCATAATAATATAAAAACTAACATACCTTGTGATCTTTGCAAATTTACAATTTGCTTCCACCTTATTCAGATCTAACAATCACTGTCACACATCGACCATTACAATCACCTTCAGTGGTCGCTCTCTGGATCTGCACAGAAACAGAGCTCTGCAATTTCATCAATTTAATTGGAATGGTCTTCGTACAATGTAAGACCCTGACAAAGAAGCTCCTCATCCAAAGTTGTATTCACAAGATGCATCACCCGCTGCTTGTAAGAACGACATTGTTCTACAAGATCTATTATCACTTCCTACATTATGCCCTCCTTACTGTGAGGATCCAAAGAATTTAGCATCTGCATTAACACATCAATAATATCACAAGCATTCTGAATTTTCGTCAAGCTAAGACCAGGAAGATCAGATACCGGGGAGGCCTCAACTGCTTTCTGGCATTTCACAAATCGATTCCTTCAAAATGATGACGGTCAAACTGCCATTCCCAGAATCTCTATTGAGATATGCATATAAAAATTTCATTCCAAATTCATTCCAAGTGATCCCATTTACTGGGTAATCTCAACAGAGATACATGCGGAAGCTTCAAAACAGAAATTAAAATCCAAACATCTCAATTCAATTAATCCAGAACTTATGAAATATTCGGACCACAATTTAAATCTGATCTCAGCAGAAAAAACGTTGTCCCTTCTCCAGCAATAGCTCTGTTGTGATATATGAATTTGCATCCTTTGAATTAGAACATACCTGTGTCATCTTGCCTACGTGAGACCTTGAATCTTTCACATTCCAGATCCAAGTTTTGTGCTTACTCAATGCCACCATCAATCAATTGATTTCTAATAAGGAACCCAATAATTAAAATCATGTTAATTGAATTCCACATAAATAAAAAAACAACACTCTACGCCTTCTCTCTGTCCATAGATGAAATTGACATCAATTCAGTTCTCTCTTGGATTAAACACTGCATTATCACATTACGGCTTGTTAGCTTGTTTGATTTAACGCCTCATTCAATGGCACATCCAGCTACGCCAGCGCTGCTCCATTACTCTATTCTACGTGCCAGAATTTAACTTATCAACCAGAAGTAAAACACATTCCACATCAAATTTTCCATCATTCGATTTCCAAATCTGCATTCAGCTAATCATTATGATATCGATTTACCCACAGATCGATGTAAACCCCATCGAATTACCCAACACTCTTAATCGATTTCTGCAGTAAACAATTATAATATGGATCCACCAATTGACACAAAACAACGCTTTCAACTCAATGTAATGAAATACAATGCAGACTTAATTTCATGCTGGAAATTACCATTAACAATTATTTTTAATTCCATCACTCGGCATAAAAACAGCACATCAGTCGGCTTTTCATTAATTCCCAACTGTATCAAGAGAAATCTTACATTTCCAGGCGATGAATTCATCTTTTTTTAATGAGATCGATTCTCTAATTTGTGTGCAGAGCAGTCTTCGAAGGATTATTTAAAACCAAACATATTCACACCCATTGAATTCAGCTATGCACAGGGTTATATCTTATGGCTTTGGCACTAACAAAGAATGAATACGGCAATCGATTAAAGAGCTGGTTCAACACAAAAACTATAGCCACCATTTATGCAAATATTTGACACTATTTATATTCAATTCCACTCAACATCATTCAATTTCCCAATCAACCAAAACATATATATAATCTGAAACAATGACTTACAACCTTTTGTTGGCCAGATCTTCAATGTTCATGGCCCTTACAATTTCTAAAAACTGACTTCACACACTCTTCCTACCTCTATCCTCACTCTCTCCAATTATATAAGGAAAACACAATTGATAAAAATACATGGTTTCATGAATCAATTTTGATTCTGAACCAGAAATCTCTCAACCTCTCCTAAAAAATCTCTTCAATCCCACTCTTTTCTAAACTAACACTAAATAAAGCTTTTAAAATCTCTCATATTCTATTCTAGCCAAATAAATCCAACTATTTGGCCTGATCTCCATACAAGGAGGATCACTCAGCCACCTACACCCTATCCTCATATAAACACTCTCATATATTTAAACAAATAAAATTAATAAAATTATTTTCTTCCAACCCCTTGTTAGTCACAACATGTGACCATGCTATCACATTGCTGACTAGCCTGAATGCTCCTGCATCACCAACTCTCCTCCTTTCTTCCTGCACTCCATCCCACCAGAGTGCAGCATGTCCTTTCAGCTTTGTCACTGCAAACTTGACCTTTTTCTCTTCGCTTATTTCTTCATAGTCGAAGCACTTGTTCATTTCATTTATCCAGTCCACCAGCTCCTCTGGATTCAATCCTCCTACAAAGCTCGACACTTCAATCTTGGGCTTAACTGCAGACCCCAGAACAGTTCTAAGGATCCTCATGTCAGGAGGAATCTCAACATTTTCTTCCGCTTCTTGTAATTCAGGTTCATTGATGTCTTCAGGATCTTTGCGCTGTCTTCGCTCCATGGCATCCATTCTGGCCTCGAACCTCTGCAAAATTCCCAACACTTCTGCATTGGCAACGGGTCCGCCTCTCCTCCTGCCATCACCTCTACCAACTCAGATTTCCATGTCAGCTCTCTGCAAAAACAACTCGGAAACAACAGCTCTGATACCACAAATGACGGCAACAAAACTGAAAGTCGACCCCTAAGGAGAGTTGGTCTCTTCTCGTGGCTCTGTCAGCTTTTTCCTCTATTAACTCAGTTTTCCTCCACGTGGTCTCCTTTCTTTTCTTGGAATTTTATTTACCAACTTCGAAGAAATTGACAAATAAACAAATACTTTGCAAACCTTGAAATTAAATTATATCTCCGAACTTCATATTAATAGCCCAATACTTTTTGAATAAATGACTTTGTAATAGACCTTCAGCTCTGGGGCCGCATGTATGATTGATGGCCAATCAAATGCTCACACCATACCTTGGTTATCCTTCGTTCATTTTCCAAATATGACCACTGTCTGATGGCTTCCCTCCAGATCGATGGCGTTCAACGATATCGCACAGCCTCCCTGGTCGAACATTAGTGTGCGATGGCGCTTGAGAAAGCGGTTTTCACGGTACCACTGTGTGCTACGTGTCAACCATTCAATGGAATCTCTCCCAATTTGGAAATACTACTCACCCCACAAAATCGGTGCGATATGGGCAGTCTGGTTCATAAATCCACTCGCGGTTTCGGAACAGTGGTTGACCCTGGTTTAAGTCGGGTTACGCTATCCTCCGTATTCACTAACTCTGGTCTAGCCTTGAGTCAGGATTCCGATAGCAAAAAAAATTTATATCTTTATTAAGCAGGAATTCTACTATCATTAAACAGAGTTCAACGACCACGGTTTTACACACACACTTCGTCTGCGGTTGGGATTTATTTCACAGAGCTCGTTCGAACAAATTGAGAGAACCAGTAGGTAGAGGGATGTGGAGACTATACAACCGTTCCATTCAGAAATTGTATACGCACAGAGTTCAATCGCCTCACAGTTAAACAAATCTCCTCACAAACATCAATTCAAGACAGTTTGATAATCAACAGGAACTAAAATTCATTCAATCGAAAGCAATTGCTTAACACACAAATTTTATTGCAGAAAATCTCCTCTCTCCTCTCAATACATCCAAGGGATAAAATTTATATACATTACAATGTGTCTCTTCGGTTCCTCGGTGAGGACCGTTTAGAAAATCAAAGGCCTAATTACAATTTATTCAAATAACTGAAATATGACAGATGGACTGAACTGAACTATTCGACTTCTACAAACTCTAACTAATCTAAATGAAATAGTCAGCTAAGGTATTGACACCTAGCTATTACAATTCAAATTTTTTCGAACCCTCATAGCCACAACATGTGGACAAAACCTCCTACATTGATGGCTAGTGTCTAATGCCCCTGCATCAATCCTCCAGGTACCAAAGTATATTTTTTGGTTATTGCTATTCTTGTACAAATTTCAGACACATGGCAAAGGATTGTAGGGCATACCACAAGGACAAATATAATGGTCCCCGTCAATCTCCTAGAAGCAATTTTGCAAGAAGAAGTCATGATTTCTTATTCATGAACAAGATAGAGTGCTTCAATTGCCATAACTTTGGACATATGGCACGTGATTGTAACTTGACATGGGCCCCTGCGTAAGCTAGAACTATGCCAGAGAAGAAGGTTACACAAGTATGGAGAAGGAATAAAATTGGATCCAAAAGTCTCATAGACACTCAAGCCAACAACACATGTTGTTGACTTGATTAGTCATCCTTGATATTCCAGGTATTTGATGACGAGACTCTGCCTGAAAGGAGACCATGCATACAGTTAGGGGGAGCTTTGTGTTTCTTGAGTATTCTTGCAGAAAGTGATCCATGAGTGGGCCTTATGAACTCATTGATGAGTTATACATGGAAAATATTGATAAATAATCTCTTGGAAGTAACTCCATTGAAGAAAAACTTGATATTATGATGATGCCTTCTACTTGATCACACAAGGCTAGCAATCCTTCATGAGCTAAAGGAATTTGTGCATATAAGGGGATATGGTTCATCACATGAAGAAATGTAAGCACATCTATCATGAACCACACTTCCAGGAAGAACACCATGACAAGGGGAGTAGCATGAAGCAAGATGATAGGGGGAGTACTTGGGCACCCCGTTTTCCATTGATGTCAAAGGGGGAGAGAATGTTGGAAGGACAATAATATTGCCATCAATGACAAAGGGGGAGACTGTTGGTCTAAGGTTGTCATTAATGCCAATATAAAGATCAATATTCTTATAAAGACACTTAAAACCCTAGACTTAACATAAATACCCTTAACTCTATCTACATAATAAATAATTCCTAATGGTACAAAAAATTCAACCCTAAATCCTAGATACAAATCATATACATCATACATTGGACATTAACCAAATATTATTGACCATCACTATAGTCCCCACACACCCATATCACTCCACGGTGGTCCCTACTCTCCTTTTTTTTTATGGCTTAAAAAAATAAAACCATGATAAAATTAATATCTACACATTATACTATCGAGCCAACATTTTAACCTTTTTACCACATGACAACAATAAAAATACATGACGAAGTCGGCTTCAATATCTAGTGTTGAGCTAGTTCTAAAAAAACACCTTGTCGGCTCTCCCATCGATAGGTTTGCTCGTCTTAAAAAAGAAAATAAAAAAAGAGTATATATAAATTTGGTGCACCACGTCTTTGGTGGATTGATCACTTTTGTGAAGAAAATTACATAGATATACACAGTTCACAACTCGTGAACTAGGACACTGAGGATTGAAAAATCAATTGATTGAGGAATGTTTGTCCTAGGGTTCAGATACCTATCAAGAGAATCATCTCATGTTTCTCTGTGGAAAAAAATTTGTGGTGATACGCAATGGTATCTTAGTCAACAATTAATAACAAAAAAACGGTAAGGATAATACAGCGTGAACTTAGGCAGCTTTATCAAAACCTTGGTAACATTTCAATTTTATTGGAACTGCGTAGAAGTCAGTTCTAGGCTCAAACCAAACAGAAGAGTTTGCCTGTGCAACTCAGATTGTTGATTACTGTAGAAGATCCAATTAAATACAGTCAGCATCGTGTGCTCGGACCACACTACAACACTTCGAATCCCTTTGAAATTCATATCACAGTTACATCAAATAGAAAAGAGGACAAAATTATTATGTTGTTTCGTGGTTTGCTGTAATAAATTCATGGGTATTTTGAGCTCACACCTGTGATCAACCTTATCATCTTCAACCTGTGATAAAGGGTTCGAAATATCTATTTGGACAGCGCAGGAGATATAACTGTGTGGTGAAGGAAAAACAATAATAAAGAAAAAGGGTGAAAGATAAGTGGAGATCTGAAGCTCACATCTCGTGATGTGAAGATTCATTTAAAAATATACTATGGGAAACTCAATACATCTCTGTTGAGAATTTAACCTTTTCAGAGGTGTTGATTGCAGCTACATGTAATACTTTTAAACCCATTAAATATTGCAGCTTGAATCTGAAGGAGTGTTTGATGACCTATTCACTGTGATATTGCGAACCTGTTGTAGTTTTGTTGCACAATATTTATCTTCTACAAATCTGTTGAGGACTTTACATTACAGTGACACGTTGCAGATCTATTGAAGTTTTGATTGTAGTAGCTTGTCTGTGGACCTACAACCTGTTGAAATTACCTGGTACTGCAGTTTTAAACCTTTGATATGTTAAAATACCTAGCTGCACAATTATTTGAAGACCAACTTGGACTTGTACTAAAAGAATATTTGGACAACAAATAATAAGGACCAGCACTTAGTATATAATTGCAGACTTAGACCTAAGAAACCTTGAAATCCTTGAAGGCCTTATGGAGGACATTTTACACATAAGTTTGGAGAGTAGCTTATTGAAGACATGATTCATTTTTGAAGCCCTCATGAGGTGACTTGGAGAAATGGTTTGGGTACTGTTGTACCTTAAGAGACAATCCCTTAGCTGTGATAAGGAATCAGTGCTTAAGACATTTTATGATTATGTCACAAATTTTTATGTCTCTGTTTTATTAATCCTGAAGTATTTATAATCAAACTCTTAAATATCAAATATTATGAATGTTTCACAATGCTACAATCTGTTGATGTTGAATGAAGTGCCTAGAATAAAATGTAAGAAGAAGCTCAAACTGAAATGCTGCTTTGTACAGAAAATATCATTCCAAACCCCAGAAGAACTATGTGAAAGAAATAGTTAAAACAAAGGAGTGCCAATTAAGGTTTTTTAACTCTTATACACAGAAGTAAGAAGAGACCTGCTGCTCATAACCTTGTTTTATTTATAGATGGAAATACATAATGAAAACTGGAATACATTTCAACATAAACAAAATTCCAGAAACTTGCTTACTCATTCATTAATCTTTGAATCTTTGAGTACAAAACTATTTGTCTTAAGGTCCAAAACTCGGAACCTCTCTTTCTCTTGAAAATTACATTAAGTACAGTAAAAAGCAGTTTGGAACTGCTATAACCAATCCTAACTACCAAAAACTACTTCAAGACTTTGAAGGTTGTCTATTACATGCCTTGAAAATGTCTTATTACAATTACATTGTCTTCAGAAAATAACATAAAATAAATATCCTAATCTATAGGAATTGCTGATGATGTGGCTTATTTTCCTTGGTCAACTTATTTGTCTTTCTTTGCTGCTGATCCTCTTGGTAGGTCAATTGTCCAAGCTCTGCACTTTTTCCATATTTCTACCTTCATCTTGGATGCATGTGTCAAATTTTGATATTCCAATCTGAATGTAGTAATTCGGTCATAAGAAGGCCTTTCAGAGAAAAGAGTTTTTACCATCCACAAGAGTTGAAAATGTCTCTGCAAGAAGTTGACCATTGTCTCTCCTTTAAGCACCTGAGTATTTTCATGCCTGTTATCAACCTTGCTTTTTGTCATCACCAGTAAATTCTCATAAGAGCTCCAAGGCAAAATATTTCCTTCAGCTCCCCGACATAATGGCAAGCCTACCCTTGTCATTTTATCAAGCCTACCCAGCCTCATTTTTCTCCCTCCTAACTACATCTGTACATAATATCACTGATTGTCTTCTTTTATTTACATCCATAATATTTAGGCCTAAATGCATGAACTCTTCCACATTATGATATAAGAACAAATATACAATTAATGAGGGAAATTTAAAGGAACATATTAATGAGAGGCTCATCAGCTGTGAGTTGACTGCTTCCTACCAATATGATGGAATATCCAGCACCATTCCTGGCTTCATCATCAAGGCAAACATTCCCAGAACTGATTTATCAACTGCATTATCATCATCCTTACCCAGAATTTTTGCAATATGACTCAATACTAGATGAGTATTAGCATCAAAAACCCCTATATCAAACTCCTTGCTATCTGGCTTAAACTGCTTCATGTCAGGCTTCAAATGAAACATGAACTGATTGAATTCTTCTCCTAAAATATTATCATAATACTGAACCAGTGAATCGTTAGAAAATTGAATGGATGACTCTGACTCAGGATAGCACAGGGCTTGGCAGAGTAATAGGGTAGACACCTGCAAAACATTTTCTCCTTGGGAATTCATGAAAAAACACTTCCCGAGATACATAACAGATACCAACAAATAGATGAATTCAAGGAAAAGGTGGTTTTTAGGAATGCATGCAGACAAGACTCCAGACTTGATCATGGCAGAATATACAAGAGAGGCATTAGCATTCACAATAACTTGTTGGTAAAAGGGGAGGTGAATTACTAAACATAGGGTATCTTGAATATCCCTCTCAATATCCATGAGAGGGATATGGTTGGTTGAACCTGACAGGGATGACCTTTTAGCCATGGTTAAAGCTTACGTGGAAAAATGTTTACAAGGTGGTCAAATTTTGCAGGTGGTGGAGAGCTCCAACGGGGTGCAGCGCAACAATTCACAAGTAAATTTGAAAAATAGACAAAAAATTCTTTAAATAGGTGCCGCGGGTTCTGAATTAAATGCTGACAAGACGTGCCAGCAAGTTGTTAAATTTTTTTGACATGGAGGACAATTGTGACCAACTCAACGTCCTATGTCACTGCGGGGCTCTCGGGGTACGGAGGAAAGAAATAGATGGTTCCCCTGCATTCGATCTCTGTCGTTGATCTCCGTTGTCCCCGCAGTTAACCCAGTCAACTGTGGAGGCACTCCTCATGGTATTTGTCGCGCTAGTTGTGCCTGCGGGTTGGGATTTTCGATAAATATTTTGATGATCGGCACTTTCCGCCATTCAAACCAATCACTATTTAACCTTTAATATGGACTCACAATTATAAAGTTTAAATATTTAAACTTGAACTTTAATGAACATAAATATTTTTTATGCTAAAGTATGAGACTTCAATACTTTAACATATTTTCCCACATTTTATATTTTCAAATATTTGAAAAATAAAAGGATACGAATATGATCCACAACATCTGGCTCCACCTGGGGATAGTGTTTTTTGCCACGAAACACTACGAACTCGCAGATTAGTGCCTTCACTTCGGGCATGGAGTCAAAAATTTCTTGATGAGAAATATACAGTGAGTGGAAACTGAATATGTACAACAGTAACCTAACTGCCTTTAGTGCTGGAAATAATGTTTCAGATATTGCCCATTTACAGGCAGTTCTACTGCTTCTCCATCAAGATTTCCAGCATGAAAGTGTTGTTTGATCTGACTTCAGAGATTTTGTAAGGACCATACCATAAAGGATCAAATTTTCCATGTTTCCCTTTCTCTTCTCTCCTGGTATCCCATCTTAATACTATATCTCCAGTGTGAAACATGATTTCTCTTGCCTTTCTGTCAAAAATAGATTTCATTTTCTCCTGATAAATGATCGAATTGTCTCCGACTTTATTTCTGATTTCATTTAATTCTATCACTTGGTTTAGTCTTCTGATCAAGGCAATAGTTTCCTCTTGAGAGTCTTGAAGAAAAGAAATTATTGGTCTTGCTAGCTGAGTAGGAAACAAAGCCTGAGCACCATATACCAATTCATATGGAGACTTACCAGTGGATCTTTTAGTAGTCATCCTTACTGCCCATAAAGCAAAAATCAACTTTGAATCCCAATCCTTTTGATTCTCATTTATTGTTTTCTTCAATATTTTCACCAATGTTTTATTAGATGATTCTGCTAATCCATTTCCTTGAGGATGATATGCTGTAGAATGGGATAATATTACATTATAAGTCTGACAAAAATTTATGAACCTGACTGAATTGAAAACCTGAGCATTTTCAGTTACAATTTTTACTGGACATCCAAATCTATTGAAAATATTCTCCTCCAAAAACTTCATCACAACCAAATCATTTGCCTTTCTAGTAGGAACTGCCTCTACCCATTTTGTAAAATAATCAGTAGCAGTTAGAATCCACTTAAACTGCCCACTTGATGGTGGATTAATCTCTCCAATGAAATCCAATACCCATTGTCTGAAAGGTTCTTCAATAAATACAGGAAGAAGTGGTAAAGGAGCTAGTCTTTTCTTTTTTGCAAACAATTGGCATTTCTGGAAACTTCTAACAGTTCTGTATACATCAGCAAATAAAGAGGGCCAATAAAAACCTAATTTAAGAATATTATGAGCAGTTACCTTCCAGCTGTAGTGACCTCCACACAAGCATTCGTGATATTATTTAATCACCTCCATGGTTTCCTCTTCTGTCAAACATAATAGCATTACACCAGCAAGATATTTCCAATACAAATTAGCTTCAATTATAACATAAGGTTGAGCTTTCTATACTTAGCTCTATTTATTGAAGGAGGAAAAGAAAAGAAACAGAGATAATGAATGATATCCTTATACCAGCCTGAACAGAGAAATTTGTACTTAATTGCTGACTTTGTCTTAATATAATATGTTTCTTCAGTTACTTCATCTACAGGCGCAAGTAAACTAATTCCCAAAGCTTGGAAATTAGATTCTGTCAGCAATTTGGCTAGTCCCTGTCCTTTGACTAACTTTGTTGGTTTGATATCCAGGTCATATTCCTGGATTTTGGCAATACATTTTCCTCTTTTTCCTTCCACATCACTTTGTACTAGCATATCCTTTTCAGCAGAATTAGGCACATATGCTACTATTTGAGAATGAAGTATATAAATTCTGAAATCCTTTAATGATTTTACTAAAGAATATACCTGTTTCTCCAAGATATTATACTTCAATTCTGCATCTCTGAGGACTTTTCTGAAAAAGGCTACAGGTTGTTCACTGCCTTCTTCATTTTTTTGTAATAATATAGTAGCAATAGTAGAAGATGATGCAAAGGAGAAGACCTGAAAAGGTTTCAAGTAATCTGGACTGATTAAGACAGGAGCTTCTTGGAGAGATTCTTTAATTCTACCAAATGATTCTCTTTCATCTTTATCCCATTTTACTTCAGCATTCTTGTTTAACATATCTTTTATTCTCCTGACAATTTCAACATAATTTGGAAAAAATCTCCTCAAAAATTTTATTTTTCCCACAAACCTTTGGATGTCCTTTTTACTTCTAGGTAGTGTAATTGTCTGTATATCTTCAACCCTTGCAGGGTCAATATTTACTCCTTGTTTTGAAACTATATGACCCAATAACTTACCTTCTTCTAAAGCAAACAAAGATTTCTTGGGATTTAATGATAATCCAAATTTTTTTCATTTCAAGAAGGCTTTCTTCAAGTGTTCTAAGTGTTCATCATCAGACCCTGAAAAAATAGTAACATCATCAAGATAAATAACTACAAATTTATCACCTATAAAAGAAATATCCATTTCTCTTTGGAAATTTTCTCCTGCATTCATGAGGCCAACTGGCATCCTGGCATACATGAATGTTCCCCAAGGTGTGGTGAAAGAAGTCTTCTTTTGATCTTCCTTCTCCACAGCCACTTGATTATACCCGGAAAAAACATCAACCATAGATAACCTGAATGCTCCAGTTACTTTCTGCAGAACAAAATCCATCTTGGGTAAAGGATAGTTATCTTTTAAAGAAGCTCTGTTCAAATTTCTAAAATCCACACACAATCTTATCTCTCCATTTTTCTTCCTGACTAGTACCAGATTCAAAACCCAATCTGAATATCTTAATGGAACTATGATTTTGGCTTGCAAAATTTTTTTCACCTCTTTTTCAATTGGGGCCAACAATAGTGGGTTAATTTGTCTGAGTTTCTGATTATGTGGTTTAACCCCATCTTTCAGTGGCATTTTATGTTGAATAATATCCAAATCATAAGTTTTCAAATCTTCATATGACCATGCAAATACGTCCATGAACTGTTTAAAACGGTTCACATACCTTTCTTTGTACTCCTTGGGAATTCCTTTAAACAATTTGACTAATTTAGGCTCATGTTGAGTCCCTAAATTGCAGTCCTCCATTTCTCCATCTTGGGATACTTTTTCCTGGTTCATTGACACATCATTAGCATCAAACAATATTTCAAGAGGTACCAGGCCTCTGGGAAAAATATTATCTTTCAATTGAATTATCTGCTGATCACCAATTGAATGTTTCAAATTTTTGGACATATCACTTTGACCACTTTCATCAATTTCTAAATCAATTTGAATATCTTCAAAACTTCCAATCATTGTTAAAAACTGATTAATTTGTTTATTATCCTCAAAAACCTGCCAATGTTTTACATTATCGGGGATTGAAGGCATGTATATTAATTCAATTTCATATCTCAATCTTGGATTAATTGGTGGTTTAAATGTGCTAGTTGCAACTGCCAATGAATCTACCATTTTTTTCTCTTCTCTTGGAATAAACTGTAAATTAAAAGCCTCAAAATAATTCTCAACTAAATCCCACACCTCATTTCTATAAGATCTCAATCTAGGATGTTTAGTCTGGCACCAATTCTTAATTTGTCTTATGATTAATTCAGAGTCACCAAAAACAGATAAAAACTGAATTCCCATCTGTTTAGTTGTCTGCAGACTTAGAATCAATGCTTCATATTCAGCCACATTATTAGTTGATTCAAATTCCAATTTGAAGGAAAAAGTTAAAAAGTTACCTTCAGGAGATATAAATATGAATCCAGCTCCAGTGCCCTCCTTAGAGAATGCACCATCAAAATAACACTTCCAAATTTTATTTGAACACAACTCTTTATGTACATTGGCTGAAGCAAGATGCTTTTGTGAATCTTCAGCAAATTTTTCATCTTCATGCAGCATGAAACAAGAGAGATCCTCCTTCTCTTGGCCATAAATGGGGGAATTACCTGCATCTTTCTTGGTAGTAGTTTTCAAGAATCTAGTTTCTCTATATAACCTCCTTTCCTCCCCATTAAAAACAAGAATGATAGCATATGTGAAATCCAATTTCAAAACTCCTCCAAGCTTTTCCCCCCAAGATCTAGAAAACAACATACCAAATCTGGCTGGGATATCTGCTACTACCACATCCATCATAATACTCTTAGCTGGAATTTGAGCCAGGGAAATAACCATATCCTTGATAAGACCCATGCACTTTACCATTTTTTAATCAAAGGAATAAATGTCTCTATATGGTTTGGTGATTTGTAAATTCAATTATTTCATCACAGACAGTGGCATTAGATTATGTGATGCTCTAGAATCTAGCATACAATTATGTAAAATGAAATCATGCAACAGAACTGATATATAAAAAGGTGGAACAAAAGAATCTACCTCTTCAACATGAGGTCCAAAAGTAACCACTGATTTCTCTTCTTGCAGATTCACTATATCACCCACCTCATTAGACTGAGATAAATTGATAAACTCTGCAATTTAACCAGGTGTTTTGACCAACTCAAGAAGTGGCACTTGAATCTTTACTTTCTCTAATTCTTTATACAAGCTAAAAGTTTGATTTTGTTTTGTTAACTTTTTAGGTTCTTCTTGGTTTTTAATTGAATTTGCATGTTGATCAAGAATAGTAACAATTTTCTCCAAAATATTTGGGTCATTAGATTTTATTAAGGAGCTTTAGCTTGTTGCTTCTCTTTCTCTTTTTCTTAATTCATGGGTTGTTTCCCTTTATCTAATTTTTTAATAGGATTCTTTTCCAGTGGAGTCGCCATTGAAGTAGGTACCGATTCTAATTCCTCTCCTTCATCATCTTGAGTTCTCAACCTCTTTTTTGACCTCAAATCATATTTTTTATGCAACTTTGCTTGAATAAAATTAGTAAATTGTTTGCAATAATCATCCATTTCTTCCTGATCAAATGAGATATCATCTTCTTAACATTCTTCTGCATATTATTTCTCACTCTCTTCTTCTGTCTCACCATCTTCCATATATACAGCAGAAATTTGATCTTCATCTTCTTTCTAATCATTATCAGCAAAATGTGATGGGGTTGCCTCTATATATAAAGGTGCTTGGACTTGATCTTGATCTTTTATTTCTCTCTGTAGAATCTGTAGTGGTTTTTTTCTGAATTGGGGATTGAAAACCCCTCTGTTTTTTTGTGCAGGTTTCTTGTTATCTAATTCCAACTTTACTAATTTATTTGACAAATTTTTAATGACCTTAGTCATATCATCTATCCTTTGATCTTGTGATGAATATTATTCTTTATCCTTTCCCTTATCTTGAACCTTTCCAGCAGCAGTCATGCTTGCCTTAATTTCTAAGGCATCAGTTTGAATTTGTTCAAGAGTAGAGGCTCTTCTTTCTCTCAAGGTAAAACTGAAATCTGATGAAAATGCACTAGAAAAAACAACCCTTGATCCAATAGGAGGAGGTTTCATTTCCATAGGCAAACTATTGTACAACTTATTAAATCTTTTGACAAAATCACTCATACTTTCATTTGATTTTTTCTTTATAGCATTAAATTCTGTTAAAGAATAACCATGGTCTCTTTTTTCACCCCATCTCTGGATGAATTGTATTTCTAATTCATCCCAATCATTGATTGAACCATTAGGTAATGCTTTAAACTATTTTCTTGCCTCTCCACTTAGAGTCTTACAAAAAGTCTCATTACAACATCAAGATGTTCTACATTAAAGTTTTCAGCAAAAGTGAAAAACAAAGGCAAGTGTTGTTCTACAGTTATTTCATCTTTACCAGTAAATCTAGGGAGCAACTTAAGGTACTCCTAAGGCATTGCATTCATTGGTTGGGGTAGATTTAATGGTGCATATCTATTCATCAAGAAAGCAGGGGCTGCCATGTTTATGCCCTGATTGACTGCTCCTTGAGCGGGGGTAAAACGAATACCAGTTGTAGGTGGGGAAAAAAGGGGTGGAACAACTGATATGGGAAGGGGTATATGAACGATAGCAGAAGAAATAGTAACTGAATTGGGTTGAGATTCTATAAATGGAAATGATACAGACTCAAAAGATAATTCTTCTAATGTTGGTTCTTGGAAGTGAATGGGTGATGACAAGGGTTCTTTTTCTGGGAAAATGAGTTTTCAGGAAATTTCCTTGGATGGAAAAATATGAGAATTGTTGCCTGGTGCAAGCAGTGTGGCATCGGGTGTAGAAAATATTCTTGATTTATTTCCCTTCTTTGAAACTAACTTCTATGTACTGACAGAATAGGGAATTTTTGCTAAGAGGTATCCGACCTCGTGTGAGGCCTCTTAGGAGCCAGAATTATTTAAAATAAAACACAGCTTATTATTTCCTCCTCTCTAAACAACCAGAGGAAATATGAACAAAAACCAGGGAAAACCTTTGAATCTTCGATCCCCGGCAACGGCACCAATTAATGTTGTACCTTAAGAGACAATCCCTTAGCTGTGACAAGGAATCAGTGCTTAAGACATTTTATGATTATGTCAAATTTTGATGTCTCTGTTTTATTAACCCTCAAGTATTTATAATCAAACTCTTAAATATCAAATATTATGAATGTTTCACAATGCTACCATCTGTTGATGTTGAATTAAGTGCCTAGAAGAAAATGTAAGAAGAAGCCCAAACTAATATGCTTCTTTATACATAAAATATCATTCCAAACCCCAAAAGAAATATGTGAAAGAAATATTTAAAACAAAGGAGCGCCAATTAAGGTTTTTTTAACTCTTATACACAGAAGTAAGAAGAGACCTGCTACTCATAACCTTGTTTTATTCATAGATGGAAATAAATAATGAAAACTGGAAAACATTTCAACATAAACAAAATTCCAGAAACTTGCTTACTCATTCATTAATCTTTGAATATTTGAGTACAAAACTATTTGTCTTAAGGTCCAAAACTTGGAACCTCTCTTCCTCTTGAAAATTACATTAAGTACAGTAAAAAGAAATTTGGAACTGTTGTAACCAATCCTAAATACCAAAAATACTTCAAGACTTCGAAGGTTATCTATTACATGCCTTTAAAATGTATTATTACAATTACATTGTCTTTAGAAAATAACATAAAATAAATATCCTAATCTATAGGAATTTTTGATGATGTGGCTTCTTTTCCTTGGTCAACTGATTTGTCTTTCTTTGCTGTTGATCCTTTTTGTAGGTCAATTGTCCAAGCTCAACACTTTTTCCATATTTATACCTTCTTCCTAGATGAATGTGTCAGATTGTGATATTCCAATCTGAATTCAGTAATTCGGTCATAAGAAGGCCTTTCAGAGAAAAGAGTTTTTACCATCCACAAGAGTTGAGAATGTCTCTGTAAGAAGTTGACCATTGTCTCTCCTTTAAGCACCTGAGTCTTTTCATGCCTGTTATCAACCTTTCTTTTTGTCATCACCAGCAAATTCTCGTAAGAGCTCCAAGGCAAAATATTTCCTTTAGCTCCCCAACATGATGGCAAGCCTACCCTTGTCATTTTATCAAACGATTTATCAAATTGACTTACTACTTCTTTTATTTCCATTAGTTTCTCTTCTGCAGCCTTTCTGAGATCATTCTTGATAATCATTTTATTAATTTCCATTGCATATAACATTCTGTCCTGCATATCATTCTCCTCTAACTCCTGATCTGATTTAGAATTGATAAAATCAATAAATCTTCTGGCCCAAATGGCTCTGTTAATCCCTTTCTTCTTATCAGATATAATTGGCTCTTCACACTCCACAATAAGGCTTTTTTCTTTTGCAATTATCATCAGGAAGCACTAATTGGATTTCATTTCTGAAATGATATCAGTCCAAATTATATCTTGAGCTTGAATTAGTGACAGATTACCTTTCATTCTTTCTTTGAGATTCTTAATCTCAAATTCAGCATCTCGGAAATCCATTTTGTATTTATCTGCTTCATTTTCTATGACCTTCATCAATTTTGTTGCAGTCTCCAGATTTGTTTGAGCTTTCTTTCTATCTCTTTCAGCCATCTGCAACTCAGTATTTAATTGAATAATTTGTGTTTCTGGGTCTTCATCACCTGTAGGAAAAACAAAAGTATAGTGATGATTATCAATATGATTTTGTAATGAAATTGCAGTCTCCTTTACTTTGGAAAGTTCTTCATCCTTCTGCATGAGATGCTGCAACAACTTTTCCTTTTCCTTCTCTCCCTCTGCAACTTTTGTAGCCATTGAATTTTCACCAGTAGGTAACTTCAATTTTTCCCTTAATGTAGATATCTCTACCTCAGCACTTTGCATGAATGTCTGCACAACAGTCTTGTCACTAGGGTCTACTCCAATTTTTATAATAATCTTCTTCAATTCTTCATTTTGAACTGTTAAGGCTCTTGAATTAGCCTTTTCTAACTTCAGCTGTTTAATTACTTTGCCCAACATATTCTCTGCCTTTATTTCCATTGCATTAGTCTTGGTGAGGTCATTTACAATCGATTGACCTGTTTGCATATGCAAGTTCATTTTATCAATTAGAGAAATCTTCTTTACATCCACAATAACATTAACAATGTTGAAATTACTAGAAGGACCAATTGACATATCTATAGGATGTCAGAGGGAAATTCTAAACTAATATTTTTCAAGATCCATTACAGTTAAAAACCTTGTTTGTTCAGTAGTAATTTTATGTTTAGCTTGGGCCTCCATGCTGGCCTTCATCCTCTGATTTCTTTCTTCAATTTGTGAAAGCATATGTTTAATCAAGGGCACCTGTTCATGAGAAGCTTCATGATTCCTGGGTGAGGCAAGAGAATTTTTTTCTTCTCCCAAATGCAAAGAAAAACCAGGAGCAGTAGATGCAGGCTCTTCAGTAACTTTTGTTCTCTTCATGGGTCCCTGCTCCTCATCATGTAGATCAATCACCATTTCCTTGGTTCTTTTAGCTGATTTCTCAGCTATAATAGGAGTTTTAATGTTAGCATCTACTGAGTTCTTCACATATTTACATGCTATCTTCTCTTGTTCTGGCTTACTTTCATGAATGAAAGAAGAATATCCATTCTCAATCCTTCTATTTGAAATAACACTATATGGGTCATAAGCCCAACTTTATCCTAATAACATCTACATGTCATCTAACATTTTTGTCACTTCATCAAATGCCTGTCTCATATTTACTATGAAAGGGCCTACAACCATGGGTAATTTTTACATGTGACCTTTCTTCATAGGCACAAAATGAACCTGATCAACATTTAGACTCTGTCTAATGAATTCTAAAGGAAAAAGCCTCATTGGCACAAAAGTTGGGAGTCTGTAAGGCTCAACACTTGCTCCATATAGCCTTATTTCAGAATATTCCTCAAAAACAAACCAGTCTCCATATTTACAATTGTTTCCTAAATGCAAAAACTCCTGAGCTTTAGGTAGGAAACAGGCGGCAGGACTTCCATTCAATATATTGTATGCAATTGGCATGTAATAACTAGAAAAATCAAACAACCCAGCCTCATTTTTCTCCCTTATAACTACATCTATCCAGAATATCACTGATTGTCTTCTTTTATTTACATCCATAATATTTAGGCCTAAATGCATGAACTCTTCCACATTATGGTATAAGAAAAAATATACAATTAATGAGGGAAATTTAAAGGAACCTGTTAATGAGAGGCTCATCAGCTATGAGTTGACTGCTTCCTTCCAATACGATGGAATATCCAGCACCATTCTTGGCTTCATAATCAAGGAAAACATTCCCAGAACTGATTTATCAACTGCATTATCATCATCCTTACCCAGAATTTTTACAATATGACTCAATACTAGATAGGTCTCAGCATCAAAAACCCCCATATCAAACTCCTTGCAATCTGGCTTAAACTACTTCATGTCAGGCTTCAAATGAAACATGAACTGATTGAATTCTTCTCCTACAAGATTATCATAATACTGAACCAGTGAATCGTTAGAAAATTGAATGGATGACTCCGACTCAGGATAGCACAGGGCTTGGCGGATTAATAGGGTAGACAACTGTAAAACATTTTCTCTTTGGGAATTCATGACAAAACACTTCCTAGAATACATAAAAGATACCAACCAATAGATGAATTCAGGGAAAAGGTGGGTTTTAGGAATGCATGCAGACAAGACTCCAGACTTGATCATGGAAAAATATACAGGAGAGGCATTAGCATTCACAATAACTTGTTGGTAAAATTGGAGGTGAATTACTGAACAGAGGGTATCTTGAATATCCCTCTCAGTATCCATGAGAGGGATATGGCTGGTTGAACCTGACAGGGATGACCTTTTAGCCATGGTTAAATCTTACGTGGAAAATTGTTTATGAGGTGGTCAAATTTTGCAGTTGGCAGAGAGCTCAAACTGGCTGCAATGCAGCAATTCACATGTAAATTTTAAAAATAGACAAAAAATTCTTTAAATAGGTGGCACGGGTTTTTAATTAAATGCTGACAAGATGCACCAGCAAGCCGTTAACTTTGTTTGAGGTGGAGGATAGTTGTGACCAACTCATCATCCTACGTCACTGCAGGGGCTCTCGGGGTACAAAGGAAAAATATAGCTAGTGCTCCCACATTCGATCTCCACCGTTGATCTCCGTTATCCCCACAGTCAACCCAGTCAACTGCGGAGGCACTCCTCATGGTATCTGTCACGCTAGTTGTGCCTGCGGGTTGGGATTTTCAATAAATATTTTGATGATCGGCGCTTTCCGCCATTCAAACCAATCACTATTTAACCTTTAATACGAACCCACATTTATAAAGTTTAAATATTTAAACTTGAACTTTAATGAACATAAATATTTTTTATGCTAAAGTATGAGACTTCAATACTTTAACATATTTTCCCACACTTTATATTTTTATTTTTTCAAATATTTGAAAAATAAAAGGATATGACTATGATCCATAACAGGTACGATAAAGAGCAATGGTGACATCTTCTAAGAGAGCAAGGTTGTCATTGATGACGTGACGTGGAGACCAAGTGAAGGCGTAGCTAAAGATTGACATGGCTCATTGAAGAAGACATTGGGAGCTGTGAAGAATAACCAAATTTATCTTGACGAAATGAAGCAGGAGGTTGGAGCCTCATAGAGACAAGGTTGGTGCCTTATAATATAGGGTTGGAGCCCTTGAGGTTGGTGCCTCTGAATTGACAAGGTTGGTGCCTTGGAAGATAGGGTTGGAGCCCTAGAGGATAGGAGTCCTCAATAGGCCAGGTTGGAGCCTGTATCAGATATAGGGTTGGAGCCCTTGAGGTTGGTGCCTCAGAATTGACAAGGTTGGAGCATTGGAATTCCAAGTTGGTGCTTGGAAAATACAACTTGGAGCCTAGGAAATTTAATATTGGCCTCTTCATCTAGGGTTGGAGCCCTACATATATTTTACTTGATTTATTTTAAAGAAGAAATTAATAAAACATTTATTATTATTGTTCATATTGTGTTCTAAATATAAGTGATCTAACTGGTAAAATAACAATTGGAAAGAAATACTGATTCACCCCCCTCTCAATATTTCCAACAAGAACTGGCTACTGAAATGATGGAACTGACTGAGGAGTAGGTTCAATCGGTTGCTGAGCTGGTTGAACAGAGTACTGAGGGCCACCGGGCTGTCCTTGTGGGAAAGGTTGGCCCGATGGTTGCGATGGACCAGGCTGTCCCTGATAACTAGGTTGACCCGGAGGAGGAGCATAGGGTTTTCCTTGTGGCACAAAGTTTTGGTCATACGAAATGTGTGGCGGTGGTTGTGGTGCCAAAGGTTGTCCTTGTTGTGGATAGTTTTTCCCCCCAAGAGCATAAGATGGTCCTAGTTGATTCTGAGGCTGACCATACGGACCGTAGGGTTGACCATGTTGGACCAAAGGTTGACCTTGTGAAGGCTGGCGTTGTGGACCATATGGTTGTCCCTATGGACCAAAGGCAAGACCCTGCTAAGCTAAAGGTTTTCCCAATGAGGGTTGTCCTTGCAAGCCAAAGGGTTGCGCAGGTAAGGTAGGTCCAAGATGAGAAACGGTCTAATAAGGATCATAAATAGCCTTATGAGGATCAATAGGAGGAAAATAGAAAATATTACCATACACATCATAATGATGCGTGAATGAATAAACGAGATTACCAATAGTATCATAGTGATGGAAACGAGGATTACTAGGAGCTTGGAGCGGCTGAGAACCCTGAGAACTCTGCTGCTGAACAACCAATAGATACTCTTCAAAACTAAGGCTGCCAAGAATCACGATAGTAGTGTAAATTATACTAGAAGCAGGTGGGACCTCCGCGGCACTAGATTGTGATCTACTAGGACCAGGATTAACATGCCACGAAGGATTGAGAAAAATAGACCTGCGAGTGTGAAAATATCCTGATGACTGAGTGGTAACAATTGGTGTGGATGAAGCCACACAGACAGTCGGTTGGACTGAAATAGATGTAACAATAACCAACGAATCAATTGTCGATGGTGATAGTCGTAATGAAGGGAGGACCAAACTCTATGGAGGAGTTAATGTAGTGGATTGTGCTATGGAGGCAACACCAGACATAATCTGACTCAAGGAATTATATCCAAGTGGAAGTGACACCGATGGTGGAGAAGACTGAGTAGAAACATGAGGGACATATTTTGGAAAAAGATGATATTCTCCTATAGAAACAAGCATTCCTTCACTACCAACAGGACTGGATGAATCCATGTCTGACTCCACCGTAAGATCTTCGAAAATACTACGGGCACTAGGAGGCACAACAGTAGCAAAAAATGGTGAGCCCGACGTAAGAGGAGGAAAATCTTCTTCTTCCCCAAAACCAGACCAAGCACCAGAAGGAGGCGAATTGAATTCAAATGGCTCTTCAGGAGGATATCGAGTAGCAAGAGGCAGGACAAACGGGAGAATAGGCTATGAAATCTCGGCAGACCTAGTGGACTGAGGGGTTTCAAAAGAAACATCCGAGAAAGAACTACCACTAGGAGGCAGTGATGACGACGAAACTGGTGGTTCCACCACTGTGACTTTATATCAAAATAGAAAGGAAAAAATATAACCAATCAAAGGCTCCAAGATCAAAACTAAATAAAAACAACAGGCCAAGTAATAACACTTTTAACGGGCGTGTGATCGTAGGTGATTAATTTTATGACATTGAAGCCAGATTTTTCTGTTTCATATTTTAAGAGTCGAGAAACAGGAAAAAGATGACTCTAGTCACTTTCAATTTTAAATGAGCATGAAAGGAAAAGTGCTCAAGGATCTATTATCTTTTTTAAAGAGCCATGAAAAGATCAAAATGACTACTCTGGTACTCTAATCAAGAGGGTATACCAGGTTCCCATGAACTGCCATATACACCTTAGTGATCAAATGAAAAAGAAATGACCAAGGACTTAACGTATGTGCAGGTAGTCTCCCTAAATGCTATGTTCGGTGTATCACGGTTACAATGCTGCAAACTCGGCTTCCTATGGATAAAAGGATTGCAACCTACAGGGGTCTCCCTTTATATACTCGACGGTACGGGGAGCACAAGTCCGTACTAGCGTTGTCTAAATCCAGATGGTGAACGACAACTACTAGGCTTTAAGACACCAGAACACGTCTCTAGCCTAGACCACTAAAAATGTTTCGTTAGGTTTCAATGCTTCCTTAGGTTAATTAAATTAATTTTAAAGTTGATCTTGGATTATGTTTCAATTTTAAGGCCTTATCAAATTTGGATCTCAAATTTCCTAAATGCAAGCTATATGCAAATGAACATCATTTCTGATTCAATGAATGCTAGTTACGAGAAGGATAGAGATCTTTCAAACAAAAGAAAATAATGATAGTATGAGAAGAAATCCACTAATGCATCTAACATAATCAAACGAAAATGAAACTTTTTCCTAGACTATAAAATGCTAGTTATGCAAAAGAATATTTCACTTTCGATGCAAATAAAGAATGAAAAATATGTTTTTTTTTTCAATGAAAATAAGTACATGATGCACTAATTACATGAAAAATGAATACAAAACACTAACTTTAGTATTTTGTAAGAATCGAACTTGAATGACTCAATCAAACACAAAGCAAACACAAGAAAGCACTCAAACTAATGCTACAATCTTCCAAATCAAAAGAAAGTTTTCAAAACGACCCAAAAAAAGAAATGTAATCTATGCTTGGAGAAAAATGGAGAAGAATCAATCGAAAAATGAAATGATCCTTCAATCAAAACAATCACTCAAAAATATCAAGAAAAGTAAGTGTAATCGACCCAAGAATGAGACTGACAATAATCAAAACGGCTTGATTTCCAAATAGAAGGCTCAGTGCCTCAAGACACGTAGAAACCCTAGGGCCTCAATTTACACCGATAAGAAGATGGACAAACAACTGAGAAAAGCAAGTCAAAAACAGTCAAAACAATCCCAAAGGTATAATTACACATAAAAAATAACCCATAAGCAAGCACAACTGACCAAAAGATTCATTAAGGAGGTCAAACCAAATCCTACAGGATTCAGCGCGACTGTAAGGCTATAATTCGTGCTAAACATTGGTTGTTGCGACTGCAACAAAAGCAACCTACGCCAATTGGCGCGATTGTTCAGACGAAAAGCGCACCAAGCCGGATAACTATGGGAAAAAGGGAAAAACCAAAATTCAATGAGGAGAGGTCAATCTTGACACTCTGGAGTTGAACAGAGGATATAAACTAAGAAAGAAAACCAGAAAAAGACAGATAAGAAAATCGATGATTGAAATTGACCCAACAAGATGAAACGAAAAACTCACACTATTCCCAATGGAGTCACCAATTTATTAAGACGGTAAATCCTCTTTGCAGACAAAGACGATCCCTCTAGCCCTAGAGTGGGTCTAGAAACAAAGAGACATGCTAGGGTGTTGATTCCTAATTACTGAATGATAAGAGGACACAGTAGATCGACCTACCTGGAATCCAACGATGTCATCGTGGCTGTAGTGGTGGAGGCCTCTCGCTCCTGCCTTGGCAAGTCACAATCCTTCCACAGTCATTCTTGGATACCTGCACATAGAACAGCAAATAAGAATAGCATACGACATAATAATTTCATTCATAACTACTAGCTAGTCAAAGAGGGCTAAGCATATTGCATTAAACATCTAACATAATACAAAATGGGAACCAAACAATAGTCACGTATATGTATTGATATAAGGAAGAGTTACAACCAATGCTTTGACATCACAGTCTTTTCCAGCGGGGTTCAGCCGAAGCACGTCTCAGATGCTCATCAGGGAATTCGGACGGGATGAAGGCATGGACTCAAGCTCTCTCAGAAGGCATGGACTCAAGCTCTCTCAACGTAATTCCTTGTTATTCTAGCTCTTCAATAGTTCAACTATAGTATGTTCAATTATCCATGTTTATCTAGCTTATGCAAAGAGAGATAGCTTCTTTTTATAGAGGAAAAGGAGGAGGTTAGGACCACTACAAAGGTGGGAGGGATGCCTATCCTTTAGGGAGTTCCCATAAGAGGTGGAAACCATAAACTAAAGGAGGGATTCTATGGTTATTCAGTCCAACCACTCCCAATGACTCATCCTGGAAGCTACTGGAGTGGAATATCCACCTCTATTTTTAAAAAAAATTTCATAAAAAGCTCGACACGAGTGTCTAACTGAGATAAAGCGCCAGCTGGCGCGGGGCCCAATGTTAATCTTCCTCTTTAGTGCGAGGGCATAACTGACTACTTGCAACAAGGAAAAAAAAAAGGCTTTTTAGTCTCTGATCAGGGAATTGTCAACAAAAGGAATATTACTCTCATGTAAAGGGATACAATGATGGTCTTTGCAAGGCATGACACTTCTTATTGATCATGGAAATGACCCTCCAATGGGCGAGATGGGGATTGTAGGGACAGTGACAAAAAATTTTGTAACACATTTTGATATTATTTCATACGACTTAGTGATAGCCGGGGCTTTGGGTTGATCACCGTGCATAGACTCATCTTGAACCCGACCCAAAATATTTTTTTCACCATTACCCGGGTTGGTTCTGTTGAATGCCACAACGAGGCATACCTAGCAACCTCACAAAGATATGGTTACGTAGAGGAGAACTATGACTCCTCGGGCTCCTTCCAGAGCATCAACACTATCAAGAGCAAGAGCCATGCGTAGTGGAATTGCATGCCCTCCTCTTCAGCTTCACGGTAGTCAGCTAAGAACTTGTTGTATAGATATCCTGCCCAATTATAGACAACTCCCTTGCTGCACTTCGCAGCCAAGGATAATTCCATCATAGGAACTTCTGCATGATTTTGACAATGATGGTCATATATTGATCATAATGTTAATTCTAAAGATGGCTTACCAATCTGACTCTTCTTATGAGAATAAATCAATGGAAGTATTTTTCTTGTCCCCGTGGTAAATTATGAATACCTGCCTAATTAAGAGGGAGTGTTGAATTGTAACTAGTGTCAATATTCATAATTTGTACTTGAGTCATGACTTAATGTAATTATTGATATACTTGTTAAAATAAAAGGAAAATAAAATTTATTTGCAAAAGAAAATTATTATTATTAAATGGGTTTCTTTCCCATCATGTTGTGGTCCTAGGTCAAAGCACCCATTAAGTGCTCTAGCGGTCTTGTTTACAAGTCAAAATGTCAAATTCATGATTTACTAGCCCCTAGAGGGCTCATGTAACAAAGAGGGAAAATTATTATTGTAAAACGTGATGTTTAGAAGCCTCTAAGGGATGAGTCGGCCAACCCTCTTCATGTCGGCCCAAGGAGGCCTATTTCACTCTTGTGAAAGGCTAATGATAAAGAAGAGCCTCATTAGAGGAAATTTCAACCTAAAAGTGCCCATGAAATTTTCACGTACATAATATGTAAACCAATCAAAATCCTTTAAATTTAAAAAGAGGTACACGTAAATATTTTGGAGGGAAAATTTAAAAAGGAAAACTATTTTTTTTTATTGTATTTTTGGCTTATCTCCTTATATATTTACTCAAATTTCAAGTGTAGATACTCATTGGATGAAAAATTAAATTCCACATCCAACGAGTACGCATTATGTATACTTCAGAGAAGACCCACATTGATAAAAATTGAAGATGCATTAAAAATGTGTGTTCAACGTGCTTTTTTAAAGTATCTTCATTTTTTTATCAATGTGAGTCTTCTAAGAACTATGCATAATTGGTACTCGTTGGATGTGGAATTTAATTTCACATCCAACGAGTGTCTACACTTGAAGTCTGAATCAATATATAAGGAGATCAAGCAAAACTACAATTTAAAAAAGTAGTTTTCTTCTTTTCCCTCCAAAATTCATAACTCTTATTTTATTATTTTGTTATTTTTCCTTAGGAGGCTACTTTTAGGCTTAAATTTCCTCTAATGAACCTCATTTTTTATACAATGATCAAGTGAATTATATTTGTTTTTTAGCGAATTTTGGGCAAGGAAGAGAGAAGGAGAGCGAAGTGTTGAGAAATCTAGTTAAAATTAGTTAGGGTTATGATTAAATTGATTTCTCTGCAATTCTTGATATTTTATTCTGAGATTTATTAGAGTATTATCATTATTAATTATTTATGTTCTTCATTAAGAAAAATTCCAACAAGAAGATCATAATGCAAACAAATGAACACCAGATGTAGGAAGTAAGTCAGGGCCAAAACCTCTCCTAGAGAGGAAATCCCAGATAACTTCCTCTTATGAAATTTTCAATGAAGACTTATAAGACCTAGACACTAGACCATCCATCAAGAGACCAAGCTAGGTACCCAATCAAACTTTTTTCCTCCCTTCACAATTTTGGATATGTCATTCTTCATAAAATTCGATTGTCTAAGAGAGATAAACCAAAAACTTCAAGATCAAAATAATCTTCCATATTTCTCTTCATTTCTTCCTTCTATTCGCACTTCTATTATACCACATATATTCCTTTAGAAATTTGAATGTAGTGTGTATTTGGAGGATGAATTCATCTTCACTATATAGCCATTCAAATGAGTCTTCAAGCCTTTTTCTAAGCTGACCCTTAGGGATAGTCGACCATATCTCTTGGGTAGATTCTAGACAGTTCCACCAAAATATTTGTCTCTATATTGATACAAGAACCCTTTAAGGGTATTTAAATTATGAATTTGTCTTTGATTCCCTAGAGCACTCAATGGTTGCACAGCCTAAGCCCAAAACCATGGGTAAGAAACCCATAAATAATTATTCTTTTACAAAAATAAATATTTTTATTTTTCTTTCTTTTGGCAAGTACAATGATCAATTCATGACATCAAAATTATGAAGACCGACACTAGTTACATTTCAACACTACCTCTTAACTAGGGAGGTATTCATAAGTGACAATAGATACAAGGACAATTCTTCCATTTGAAAATTTATCACAAGAAGATTTGGAATGGTAACCCATCTGTTTAACATCATACCAAACGACATTGTCACATAGCAAGGCCTTGACTAGCATCTCTATCTCTCCACAATATTAGTGCACAATGTTGGCAAGACCAATGACTCATAGACACCATCATCATTGTCTCTCAAAGCACACACCCCACTTGGGTGTTCACAAGGTATGTCCTTCCAAGAATAGTCTTATATTTGATTCCCAACCCCCAGAGAATATTGGTCCTCTTCGACTACTCTTATCTTGGATTCCCTACCACATCTTCAAAGAGTATTGGATGTCAAATGATTACCCGATACTCCATTCTTTCTTCACAATATGAAGACAAGAATGATGTGTCTTTTTCTCCCTCTTAACTAGGGAATGTTGGGAAAAATACTCAGAGCAAGGGGGTGTGAATCAGTATTTTAAACTCAATCCAACTTTTTGAATTTCTATTCTAAATTATGTATGTTATTATTACTTAAGAAACCCACGTATATATGTGACTTTAGTGAAAGACAACCGCGTATATCCAGTTAATCAATTATTTATAAGTTCCATCAAATCTTTACCTTTAACCAGTGCATTATTAATTTTATCATACATAAGTATGTAGTAAAGAGAAAAATAAATCATCACACATAAGCAAGACAACAACACATGAGGAACCCAGGATTTTTAGGTGGAAACCCAATGTGGTAGAAAACCACCGTTGTCATCATCTTTGTCTTCTTCTTTTATTACTAAGGAGACTTCTTACAATCTTTTATTGGTGGAAACTCTTACCAATATGCACAAACCCACCTATATAAGGATACAACATGTTCTCATTCTCCAGCACCCACTAAAAGGGAGCTACAATCCCTTGATATCATTTATCGGTTCCTACCAGAAGGGAGATCCTACCCCTTGATCTCATTTATTGACTCCTATCGGAAGGGAGATCCTATCCCCTGAAAACATTTACCAGTTACTGCTGGTAGGAAGCTTCGACACCCTTACTGAAGGCTCCAACTCTTAGCACCTCTTGTGGACCATGTTTCATAATATTTCATACTAGATCCACCTGACTCAAAACGTCAAACATGTAGGCCACCTTTAATCATATATTCATACTCGACCCACTTCCAACATTAATCCAAATACCAAGTAACAATTCTGAAACCACACATTGAACCAACTAAATCATTATATTACCATCAAAGCAATCACTGAGTCTCAATCAACCAATGCAACTAGATCAAACCAATCCATAACAGATATAAACCATCATATAATATCAATCATTCGTCAATATACCAAACCATATATTGTACAGAAACATTGTGTTTTTCCTACAAACCCTGATCAAACATATGTCAAAATGTGTACGTTATTGTTCTTAATCATTCTTCCATATGTACGTGTTTCCTCTATACAAAACCCATGTATAGATCACAATTTACTAAATATTGAATATGAATCATTGTAACACTAAATTAGCCACTGAATCAATTACATATCATTGAACTAGTAACATATCATAATGTAACATCATTACCAATCAATGTTCCATTCCACACTCAATTCATCCCAATCAACATTGTCATACATAAATCATGTAACAACCCTGGTGAAAATTCCATGTAATAAAAGTTAAAAATAATAACCATAGTTGATGGGACACTTATTCCAAGATGAATGTTGGGAAAAAAATCTTAGTGGGTGTTCATTTCAGTTAATATGGCTAAGAAAATTGGTAATGACAATTGAAACAGCTTTGGAGAGGCAAAATGGAATTTTTGGCACATTTATTTATGAAAATAATTGAAATCGGGAGAAAAGGGAGATGAAAGGTCACAAGTTGCATGTGATGAAGAAAATAATGGAAAAAGAAGAAAATAGAGTCCCCATCAATAAGAAAGCTTCTGAGGATCAGTCATTTTTGAATAGCCATGGTGTTATGGAGTTCTCATTTTTTTGGTTTAGTTGGATTGTCGGATGGATTTGAAGTTTAGTGAGGTGGATCTCTGAATGATATGAAAAAAAACTGGTTTACGTGTTGCCTCAGTTTAGGGCCTAGTGATCTAGGTTTAGATTGTGGTAAAGCCTAAGAGGTGGGTGCTCTCCATCAGGCCTAGGAATCTCAAGTTGGGATATATGGTAAATCCCATAGAGTATGTCTCAGTTCAAGGCCTAGTGGTCCCTAATTCATATTGTGGATTGCGATAAATCCTAAGAGACTAGGAAACAGGAAAATTCCTCACGGTGTAGGCACAGAGAATCTAGTGGTATCTATGCTTGTGTTTTGGCCTAGTGATCGAGTGGAGATCATGGTAAAGCCTGTTATGACATGTTTATTGTGTTGGCCTAGTGATCCAGGATGGATTACGATAAAGCCTAATTTATATTGATGAGGGTGAGGTGGCTTAGCCTCGAGATTCCCTGGTTGTTTCTTTCAATTTGAGTCTCACATTCATTCTTGGAATATGGCACAGGGGTGATTGGCTAAAGAGAGATTTGGCTCACCCAATCTATGGTCGGGTGGAACATGGTAGTCCCATCTCTGATTGGTTTTTACATTCATTAATGAGAAGCTCATTCCTTTGGTATTTGATGTATAAATTCACTAGTTTATGTGTGGATTCTGTTATCACTCCACAAAATTCCCAAGGCTGAGGAAGGAATCCCAATAGAGGTAACCACAGACCAAGCTTTTGACTTGATAGCTAGCCCTATCAAGCCAAAGAGGGATCTCTCCAAAAGGCTCACGGCTAGAAGGGCTGGAGAAATTAGGGTTTTAGGCTAGGTAATGAGTGCAAGGGGTTGTTTTAATTTGGTTTTGGTTGGGAAAATCAGCAGATAATAGAATTAGGTCAAGGAGAGACTAGGTCAGGGAAATAGATTTAGGGTTGCATGGATGAATGGGTCAAGGTAGGTATAATTACAATCACTTGAATATAATGGTTATGGAATGGTTTAGAAAAATTAAGGAGGCTTAGGGAAGCATAAGAGATGTATTTCTCTCAGACATAAGATAATGAAACAAAATATGATCAATTACCCAAAACAGAGCATGGCTAGCATGTAATCTGAATTTATAACTTATAAAAGATCATAACATAGACATGAAAATGATGTTTAACAATACATTAAAACACATGTGACTGAAGAATAAATAATGAAATATATTCAATACCACAGGTATCCCATAATTGTAGTTGCAACTCCTCTTTATTAGCTTGGCCAAAACTGGGTACAAGTTCCCTTGATCAAGTAGAAAAATGAAACTTATTCCAACTCCCAACACTTTGAAAATGAGTCAAAAATGACATGATATAGGCCTCAAAAAACCTCTCCCAACCTCAAGGGTCTAATCCATGAGAGGAGGAGCTGATCCACTAAAGTCTAAACTGAAACCTAGAGTGTAGGGTGGTCAAAGTGACTCATCCCTAACTTTTTGAAAACTGATTCATTACACCTCCTAATGAGTTTTAACCTAATGTATTTACCTTAGGTAATAGTAAAAAAATTATAGTTACATTAACATCATAAATTACATGAGGTAAAAACATGATTCCCCAAGGTAAAATTCAAATTTGTAGAAAAAATCAGTCAATTGTGAAACAGGCAGCACAATTTTGTCCCATATTGCAGGTCGTTTTTTACTGGGTTGAAGGTGTCCAAATTAGCTGCAAGATATATTTTTTGAAATCCTATCAATTATAATTTCCATAACAACCTTCATTTTTTAAAATGAAGCCCATTTTCCCTGTCAAAAAACACTTCTCCCAAGACTGGTCAAAAAGTGCAGAATGAGGGTGCAGAAATGCAGAGTGATGTTGCAGGAAACATTTGGAAGCCTTCGTCAACTCCAAATTGAGCTCAATATAGCTCATTATAAATCTGTCTCTGTATATTTATCATCTAACTCATCATGCAAATAATTTGGACACTCCAGCTAGGATAAAACTTGATTTTCCCAAGGTCACTTCAAAAGTGAAGAAAACCTCTTGAAGCACCTGTGTTTTTTACATTTATCCAAAACCATGACACATGTGTAAAAAATGAAGGAGGATTTTCTTCCTTGGTTTATGATGGACAAATACTTCTCTCACTTGTTTTAAATTCATCTATGTTTGGTCAGAAACATAGTTTGAAGTAAAATTGGCCCTATGAGTGGCAAATGACTTGACTCTTGGAATGAATTCTTGGAAAATGATGGAGGCATGATGTTTAGGTACTGAAATGAACTCATAATTGCTGAAATGACCTCCCTTATGTGTCCTCTGCTCAAATTTCTCTGATTCCATAGAAAACCTTGGCTCAGTGGGAGAGGAAATTAGGGTTTGGTGTAGGCAAAACATGGGGTTTAGGACTTCCTTGTAGAGGGAGGGGAATGAAGGGGTTAGGGGCTCTCTAAATTCTTGAGGAAATTTTGGGGGATAGGGATAGATGTTAGAGAGTAGGGGAAAGTGACTTTTCAAGGATTGAGTGAGGGGAAGGGGTCCAAAAGGGAAAAACACAGGCCTAGTCTCGAAAAAGTGTCAAATTGTAGCAATAGGCTAGGGCTTGTGGAGAAATGATGATTTTGAGGGATAGGAGTGATGATAATGTTTAGGAATGTATATTAAGGATAGGGGAACGTGTAAGAGCATCAAGATTGTTTCAGGAAATCTTACCCTAAAGGTCTTGGGTTGATGAACCTTCACAGATCAGGGGCATTTCATTACTAGAAGGACTCACTTAACCAACTTCTATGCAAATAACTAGAATCTACAGGTTGCAGACCTTAACCGGATATCCCTCGGTTGAAGTAGATCCCGCAAGGTGAAAACCTCCTACAACACTTTGTGCTCCTTAATCTGTAAATCAGCAAATAATGAACACAAAATCTTAGTTTTACAACATATATATGTTCTATATGTTAGTGGAAATCATGCATAACATCATAAAAACAATATTAAATGTTCAATTTATGATCATTACACATGTATAAAATATTATTGGCATGTAAACATCAGGAACAAGATGGCTCTTCTATTATTAATGACATGTACAGTAAAAAAACGTGGATATATCACCTGAAATCTTCCATGGCCTTCGAGCATACCATCCTATGGATCTATCCAGCCCTAGCCTCTCAAGATTTCTTCCAAGGATAATGCACAATGGATGTCACATAGGGTAGTGAGCATCTCAAGGAAACAAGGGTTTCCTGCAAATATCTGGGAAGTGCAAGAGGCACGAGAATATATCAGACTTGGATAGGGCTCCAACAACTTATAATATCTATATTTCTCTCTCTCCTCACCCCTTAGGCCATTCCCTTGAGGGGCTTTTATACTCCCTCAAATTAGATTTTACAATTGGGAACAGTTAGGCTACGGGCTAGGGTGGTTAAGTTACTGGAAAAACCGTAAATCTCACCTCTAAAATAGGGAAAATATATACTTTTTAATGTTTAAAATGGCATATTCGATTCTATATGTATGGACTCACGTATATACGCGGAAAATTCTGGGCAGAGTCGCGTATGGGTTTTAAGATATTGTTTTTTGAGAAATAAGTCCAAGTCTAAAAGGAAAGGTTGCCCAAGGCCAATGTATAAATCATCAAGTATAAGATGGTGATAAATGATGCTATAACAAGGATACAAGTCTTGTTGATTATTTAACTATGGAATTCATGAAACCAAGAAAAATTCCCTCAAAACCCTAAGAGAGGGAAATGAGCTTTCCAAGCACAACTGAGAGACAAATATGGTAAACACAAAGACACTTGTTTGGAAATTATAGTTTTAGAACCTAAAATTGTTGAAGACCTTTGAATATTACTACTCCTTCAAAAGATGAACTTGATGATGAAATGACCAATTTTCATGATTTTGACCCTATGACCTAATGATGGCAGAACATGGAAGAATGAGTTGAATGATGACCATGATGACTATGGAACGCTTGGGAAAAATATTTAAAAAATGAAGCAAGGTCAATGATAATGACAGAGATGAGTTGAAATCAAAGTAAAATAAGGTGGGATGGGTGGGATGCAAATACCAGTGCTAACAGATTCTATGGCTATTGTATCCATGGTATTTCTGTTGTTATTATACTGGTTATAAGCATGTATTTTAATAGTGATGATGTATGGCTTTCCCCATGTTTTTACTTATAAATTATTGCACAATGTAGCTATGGTCAAATAGATGATATTGCAACTAATTATGTAAGGGAGCAATGCTTCTTAGCGATTCTTAGATAAGTATGAGACCCCTATTCTTTGTTCTGTTGTTTATACTTCTAGCTTTCATGTTGGTGACATGTTTGACAAAATTCTTGTCATGGATAGTAGGGGTAAATTTTAGTCCTCATGGATGTTTCTATAAATATATCAATGTTTTCTAATTATGATTCATCTCTGAACATTTCATGAATTTTTGGGCAATGAATTGGGTTCTGGGCCTAAAAAAGTGGCTCAAATCCCAGGGGCGTTGGCACATCATTGGGTAATTTAGTCCCCGGACATTGGAATGTGGTCTTATGCATGCGTCCAGAGGTCCAGAAGCTAAAAAGGTCTTGTGGACCCAGGGGCAAGATGCTTGAATGGTTGGGTTGGCTCCTAGGGGTGTTATTGCTGATGTACAAGGTCTATGTAATGTGTTTCCATCGATTCCACTTCCTTAAGGTCACCTAGGAGGTTGAGTTTGATCATAGTAGCCTCTCATCACATTTTTACCCTGATTGGATGGTTACTTGGGTAGATGTGGGAAGAGGGTGTTACATATTGGTATCATAGCATGATTCAACCCTCTGAATGGATGGGAAGTGTGTTGGTCATGTTTTTTTGTTGGTTCCATATGTGTTTCTCATACCTATGGTTTATGTCCTTGTTACATATATGTTTTGTTGTCCATGGTGGGAGTGGGGTCGCCATGGAAGGTCTGATGGTGGTGTTGTCAACATGTTGTCATGAGGGCATGAATAGTTATTTGTGGTTCATGCTTATGTATTGTATGTACACGCTTGTTTACATGTTGCTACATGTTGTGTTAGGTCCCTATATTACTAGTGTAGTCCCTTATTGTTGTTATTGTAGCCCACTTATTGTTATTTTTGTACCCCTGTAATTCCCATATTGTTGTTATTGTGCCCTTATATTATTATTGTTTGGTCGACTAGGATTATATTGTGACCCCATGGACTCCTAAATATAGAATGAGGTTTTTTCATTTGTATCATCCAAGAATTTTTCATTTATGTAATGTAAAGGAGGTTTCCCCCTCAAAGTGGCTGAATTATAAGGCATTGATCTCTCTTTTCTTCTATTTTTGGAGCCGGTTTCATAACATTTTGGTATCAGAGCTTTAGATTCTAGGGTTTCGCTACTCCAAACAGGTCATCGTGGAATTTTCGCTATAACTTTTTTTATACATAGGTTCAGAAGCTGAAATTTTTATCACGCGAAGCAGAAATCCTTAGGTACTCCGTGTACAAATTTCAGATCTTGGTTCACAACATTTTCGGAGATATGATCTGTGTAAGTTAGGGTTTTTGCATGCTCTCAAATTTAATATAAAAGAGGTGACCCTGGTAAAATCGTCATAACTCTCTCTCTCTCTGAGCATCAGATTGGAATTATGTAAAACGTGGCAGAATATACACATACTTTAGTTTCTTGTGTATCAATTTCAAAGCTAAATAAGGATACAATGATACGTGGCACGTTGCACAAGTTATATCTACTGAACCAGTCCATAATTACGTCATTGTGGGAGATTGGTCATAACTTGGCCTTGAAGCATCCAAATAAAGTCAGACCTATGGCATTCGAAAAAATATTCATAGAGCTACTACAAGACTAATTTTCAAATATTGAAGATCAGAAATCATAGATATAATTAAGTTTCAATATTGAGCTCCTCAAAATCAAGAAAAAGGTGTGTATTTTTTTCCAAATTGCATAAGTCTTGTTTGAAAAATCAATTTGAAGTGATTCCAAGGGCATATTGAAGCATAGATATTAGTATTGGGTTCTAAAATTCCCCCTAAAAATAATTCAACACCCAATAAGCGCTCAAAATACTCTACTATGACTCATGAAGATGAAGAAGTGCAACATGATATATCAAAATTACAAGAGCAAGTGCACCAAATTTCGCTCTCACAAAGAGAAACAAAAAATGAAATGGAAGTTTTGAAGAAAGGCATGGAAGCTAAGATGGATGGTTCGAAGAATGGAATGGAAGACATGGAATCTAAGATCAATGAAAAAATGAAAGACAACATGGAATACATGAAGAATGTTCTAAAAGAAGACATGGAAGGTTTGAAGGAATATTTGACAAAGTTGATACAATAAATGATTCCTAATGGAAAAAATATAGTAGAGGAAACTCATGATGAGAACAAAATAAATTTTAATCGTGATTTCATAAACTCTAATGTTGGATGGAAGACCCACCATATTCCAAAGATCGATATGAGGAATTTTGATGGCAAGGATCCCGTAACATGGATAATACAGCTGGAGAAATATTTTGGTCTCAATAATGTGAAAAACAAGCCAAAGGTACGAATTGCAACTTTATATTAAGAAAAAAATACATTTGTATGGTATAGATGCCTTTTCTCCCATAAAACTATTGTCCCTTGGTCAATTTTTACGGAGGAAATGATAACACATTATGAGGATACAAAGAGAAACACCTTATTTAGCAAATTGATAAATCTCAAACAAAAGGGTTCAGTTGTGGAACACATTGAGGACTTTCAAAAATTGAATATAAGGGTAATTGATATTACAGAAGAACACAGGATTTATATCTTCATAGGGACTTTAAAGGATAACATCCAACATGAGTTTCGCCTTTGGGAACCTGATTCATTAGAGAAGGCATTCAAGTTGGCAAGAAAAATTGAATGTAAAATTATGGTGACAAGGAAGCCTACCACTCACATATATAAAGATGGAAGTGTTGCTACTCCTAGACTTACACAACGTACAAGGTTTATACCACAAAAATTGGAAGAAAAAAGAGTAAAAAGGATTTGCTACGGTTGTGATAGCAAATACACTAAAAGTCATAAGTGTGCTGAGAAGAAATTATTTTACATAGATTGTGAAGAGGAGGAAGAAAATGAACAAGAAACTTCAAAAGAAGAGGACATACACAAGGAACCAACCCTAGAGAAAGAATAAATGAGCCCATCCATATCGTGTAATGCATTGGCAGGAATTACCACTCCTCAAACTCTCAAGATAGAAGGACATATCAAGAAGAAAAATGTAATAGTGTTTATTGATTCGAGTAGTACCCATAATTTTATTCATTGTAAGGTAGCCAAGGAATTGAATTTCTTCCTATACCTAGCACTAGAATTTCAAGTGATGGTTACAAATGGAGGAACTATAAATTGCTCTAGAAAATGCCATAATATCAAGCTAACAATGGGGGAACGTGTATTGAATAGTCCAATGCTTTCCATTCCAATGGGAGGTGTTGATGTTGTACTAGGAGTACAATGGTTACAATATTTGGGGCGGTAGACTTTAATTTTCAGAAACGTTTCTTGAATTTTTTTTTGGAAGGAAAGGAATTCGAATTACGAGGTATCACAGGGAAGCTGGGAAAGATAGTAAGATCTGTTAGGGTCCTATAATAATAGGGTTCATAATTTTTGAATTGAATATGATTAGTCTTGTACTTCTGCAAGTTATTTTCCCATATTTCAAAATAATAAAAAAATGAAAAGAGGGTAAAAGTCCTAAAAGAAATATCAAAGGACTTAAAAAGAAAAGATCAAAAAGAATAAAAAATGGACCCCAAAGACAAAAAAGAGATAATAATAAGACATGAAAGTGATGCAAGTCAAAACGCCACTACTTTTTACTTTTAATACAAGAATAATGATTATGTGCAGCTTGTTCAAAATTCCATAATCCATGAGGAGTTAAATAATTTAATCTTAACTTTTTCATGCTTTGAATTTCAGGTTTATAGATAGAGAATAAAAAAATTTCAAGTAGTTTAAACATGAAAAATCAGTAGATATTTAGAGAATAAATGAGGATCTCAACAGTTTAATCTGAGCCCTCGGATGAAATAAGGTTAGATTTAGATAGTTTATGCTTTAAAAGAAAAATGGATTTAGGGTTGCAAGCTCAAATGCACCCATTCAAATAATGAAAAAATGTTAGGATAATGATGGGTAGGTAGAAAGAAGTTGTACAGGACATGTAATAAAACATCATCTGGCAAAGTTACTAATTTCCCTCCCCTCAAAATATTCAGTATTTAAAACTTTCAATTAAAAAGGCTTGGAGCATTTCTCTGACTTTTGTTGTGACCAGACCTAAGGCTTGATAACTGATTGGTAATAAGTATTGAAATCCATTCATAATCACCCTTTTCCTCAACATTATTCCCTTTCCTAAGTTAAAACACTTTTTGCTTAGGGAAAGTAAAAATTCTCCTTTAACTAATTTCATTTCATGCAAAAACACTCAAAAAACCCACAAAATACAATTTATCCTAAGTATTATGTGTAAATGTTTTAAATGGGACCATTATTGTGCTCAAATGCCAATTTTACACTTCTTAGTTGATATTATATTTATTTCCGGTCACATCATACTCATTTCATATTAACTCTAATATAATGTATTAATTCCCTTATAACTACCCCTTCCCGTAGATATATTAATTCCTTTATTTTAAATATCTCAAACCCACTATATTAACGTTTAACCTATGGTCTAAATACCCATTTTTCAAATATCCCCACCTATCCCCACATGTTAAAACATGATATATATAATACAACCCACTTTTGCAAATACATATGAATATCACACATTTACTATGTAAATTCATATACCCTGCCCATCACATTATAAACATTAGTTTATACGTTTAAACTACATTTAAATGTATTAACCAACCCCGCCGCATATAAACTCTCGAGCCCCACGCCCCATATACCGAGCTAATCCACCTCTCAATCTCAGTCGTTCGCATATATTCAATTAGATCCGACGATCCATCTGCGATATCGCAATTTCAATAGCGCCCAACTTAATCAAATTAAAATTTGCGAAATGGGCAATATTGACACACTCTCTCTCCTCCACGTGGCAATAAAAGATTGGATCACATCCGATCCAAATAAACCACTTACCGCTACTAGCTCGCGCGATAACCACTGGTGGTATTTCTCCCATTAGCGCCAAAACCACTCTCCATTTTGACTTGACCAGCATTCAATGCTTATACTATTTTAAAACCTAAAACTCTATAAATTTGCATATACACTCAGTTTTAAGTTTTTCTGCATATTAAACCCTTCCGACTGAAAAAAAAGAAAAGAAACAAAACAAAAAACAAAAAAAACATTGTACCTCATTTTCACACCTAAAGAACTAGAGATCTATAACAAATTACTGCCAAGACCGCTTGAAGCCTAAAGTATACTTCCAAGGACTACAACAGCTTCCAAAAGCCCTTCGACGCCTCAAAAACCCTATTTAAAGACAATATACCTGCAAGAACAGTTATTCTTCGAAAAAAGCAACCTTCCTGTCATTTGAAAAAGATTTTCCTGTGAAATTGATAGCCATAAACCATGTTTTCCCACAAAAAGACCTATATTTACCTTCAAAGAATGAATTTACTGTGAAACCCTGATGAAATTTCCGTTTTGATACTATCTCTAGTTTTAAAATGAAACTGAAGAAGTTCTAGCCTTTGCAAACCTTACAAAGATTCTAATTAATCCAAAAACCCTTTTGCAAATAATCATAACCCTCTATACATGAATCAAACTCTTTTTTAAGTCCATTTTATCCAAAAAGAGCAGAGAACCCCTTGTTATTTCATTTTCTAAGTCTGTAAAGAGTTTGAAGATCAAGTTTGAAACCAAATTGAAAGTTTAAACCAAAAGAAAGCCTAATTTTACCCCTTTTTGTTCAAGAAAACTCTAACAAGTCAAAAATACCTTTTGTAAATAGTTTAAGCTTACATAAGAGTACAAAAAGCCTAAATACAGAGTTTTAAGCATCCAAAAGGCTAAAAGTGTCAAAATTAAACCCAACAATGGCTTCCAAAACCACTATTTCTATAAATCCACTACAACCTCATGTTGTAGATGTGGAGAATACACCTCTAGCTGATGTATATTACAAGATAACTGATCCAGTGATAGAATTCAATCTCTTAGACCTCCACTGCTGGAGTCTATAAAAATCATTAGATGAGTCTATTCTAGGCTTTCTATCCACTTTTGTGCCTAGTCAACCTCCTTCTGTCATATATAACTATGTTGAATACATAGATGATAACATCCATGATCAGCTTGTGAAATTGCCCACTGAAGAGTTTTCAAATATTGATCCTTCCTCTTTGACATGTTCCTTTATTTCCAAGAAGAAAAATTCTCAATAAACCTTCAGAAATTGGCTGTAGAAGGGAATCCACTTTCAATCACATTTTGGACTTCTCTAATCAGAAAAGAATCAACAAAATTCACTTATGTGGATTTCATAGATTTTTTTGTTCATCCATTGATAAACATGTTGACAAACAATGTACAACAAAGAGTCAGTAATGAGATAAAGAAAGTGTTACGGCTGTCAGAACAAAGTAGAACTAGAGATTGGTACCTTTACCAAAATCATACAGAGATCATATTTTTTGGGTCAAATCTTTTACCCTATAAAATACCAAAATACTTTCCAATGAGATTTTTTTCCTTAGAGTACATAAGGAAAATACTAAATTCAGATTCTATGAACTTCTTGGCTACCAAAAATAAGACTCAATTCAAGTTGAAGAACTAGGTAGGACCTTTCATTTGCAATCACAGAGATTCAGGTACAGAGGCAACAAAACAGTTGTTGGAATAAAAATTTGAAGAAAGTTTCTTATGGAATTATGATCCTCATGGAATACTCAGTAAAATAAGTGTAAAATGCAAATTGACCCCTTATATCCATGATAAAAGGCCAGAGATTGAACAATTTTCTAATCAAACAGAGTGGCTAGAAAATACCTTGGTAGAAACATTTAAACATGATGATACTAGTCACACCTTGAAAATTGTAAATCAAGAAGATAAAGCTACTAAGAGAATCAGGGAAGAAGATACCTACATTGTTGAAACAACATCATAGACTAGGTTTAAACTCAGATATAATAAGAAGCCTAAGCTCAATCCAATGAATAAGGAAAAAGAAACAATTGAGGTGCTAGATGAAGAAAACATAGAGAAGAACACAGATGTTGCTACAGTTATTTTAAATGAGCAAGAAAAGGATACTCCAAACACTCAGATGGTTGAAAGACAAAAAAACATGAAGGCATCCTCATCACAGCAAGTAGAAAATACAGATTTGGATATCAAAGAAAAATACAAGGAAATCAAGGCTAAGAATGAAGAGTTAAAGAATGAGATTCATTCACAGTATCTAAAGCAAACTCCAGGAAGTAAAATCAGATTATTATCAGCCTTTGATTACACCAACAAGAAATTTCTTATGACAATACTACAACCAACAATTCCTAAGCCTACAACAGTAGCAGACTACAAGAAAGTTGACTTGGAAGTACCAGTTGATAGCATTCATCCTTTAGATCAAATTGAGTTTCATAAGCAATGCTATAAAATTCTCTATTCTACTATGACTACCAAGGAAATGAGTGCCCAAAAGCTTCAAAACAATATAACTAATTTGAGATATCAAATCAGGATTGAAAAAGCTTCTTCTCTTATCAAGGACACTAGAATCAAGTCCTTAGAATAATTGGTAATTGAAGTAGGGTATGACCCAGCAAATGTAAAGGCTGCAAAAGAAAAGCTAAAGAAGAAAAATGATGACATAGTAGAACTTAAAAACAATTGAGGCTTCCTCCAACAGAACATCCACAGACTAAAGAGATTCTGCAGGAGGAAAATCAAAAAGATGAGATGATGAGTCTCATTCTCCAAATGACATCATAGATTAAGGAAATGGAGATAGAAATGGACAAGCTTTTCCAAGATAAATAATCAACAAAAACTCAGAGTGCTCCTCCCACATTCATCCCTATGGTAACTACAGCAGTTCCATCGTCATTTATGAATAGAAAGACTTGGTTAAAGCAGCAAAAGAAGAAATTGTGAAGACAAAGGAATAGCTTGGTCCCAAACATGAAGAGGCCCAAGAAATAATCAAGTTTCTCAACACCAATATCAAACAAGATATGGATGAGATATGCATAAATGATAGAACTGAAACAATTCTAGAGGTGAGAAAGGTAATTACAAAGAAAAACTTGATGAAGCAGCTTGAAGAGAAGTGCCAAAACATGGATTTGGAAATAACTAGATTTATGGTAAATTTTTGATATATTGAGGCAAAAAGGCTTGCCAAATATTCTTGTTCTAAATGAAAAATTAATGAAGCAAGAGGATTACAACAAGAAAATCAGATATTTTGCCAAAGAACATGTAAACAAGGCATATTGGCAAGGATTACCTACAGGAAAAGTCTTGCACAAGAGAATTGAAGACTTGTTTTATTTGCAGCATGAGATAAAACATCTCTTTGTGGTCAAACCAACATTTATTAGGTACACAGAGGCTGACGAAAGCTACATAAAACTCACCAAGATCAAGTTACCTAATGAATAATTTTGGCAGAAACTTACTGATTTGCTATAAAAAACAGTTTTACAGTGGAAGAAGATAAATTACAGATTGTTTTTTTTACATAGTAAAAATAGAAATTTACAGCAGTGAGACAGTCAAAACAATCCTCAAACAGATGAAAGAGTATCATATGGTAAATTGTATCATATGAAAGAGTATCAGATGAGAAGATAGAGTTTCAAAACAGATTAAAAGATATTTTTCCAGCATTGAAGACAACAAAACGGCCAGCTACACCCAATCCAAACAACATTTCTATTTTATTTGGATAAATAAGACAACTTGCTAGTTGGTAAGCAGCTGTCACTTATATTTTTGTAAAAGATATTTTATTTTCCTTAGAAAATTCCTATGAGTATTCTAGGATATTTTGTAAACATTTTTGTATAAATACTTCACTCTTTGAAATATTATTGTGGAATAAATTGTTGAATATTTCTATAGTCAATATTTATGTACTTGAAGGGCTTTTGTACCAATTTTCTAGTGAGCAGACTGGATCAAATAAATAAAGCATCGTGTTTCAGGATTCATGTGTTGGGCTACTCAAGTGAAGTAATTTCTACTATTATTTGTTAAATATTCTTATGTTTTCCATTCATACATAAATGTGTTCCAAATTTTAATGTGAAATCAGGAAGTGATATAGCAGAATTTGTTAAAAGCACTCTGTTATTTACTGGTTTTCATTTTGATGTTTTCTGCTGATTTCCAGAGTAGGGAACCCTTAATTTCTCCCTCTTTCAAATGACCTCTGTCCTCTTCACTCTTTATCTGGATCAAAGAATCCTTAATTGCTCTTTATCCTAATTAAACCACTTCACCAATCAGCCTCAAAGATCTTGAGTAACTCTGCTATCTTGCCCTGAAAATATTTGACTTTAGACTTTGATCCTGACCTATCTTCTTGACACATTGACTCCATTTGCCTAATGGAAAAACAGATCTATCACTATCCATCTCATTAAGTTATTTTTCCCACCAAACCAAACCAAATATGAAAACCAATTTGCCCCATATAACTAGCCTAAAATCAAACATAAAAACAAAGTTAAATCTAATAGAGAGAGCCCTCTCTGAACCCTAGGAAGGCTAGATCCTAGAGTTTAAAAGTAGGTTTGTGGTTAACTCTAATGTTCTGAAAACTATAAACTAAAATCTCGCAACTTTGGGAATTATTAGAGTGATAACAAGATCAAATGCCATAACAAAGCTTCTAAAGAAAGAACAACGAGGTGTAATTGCACAATTATGCTCACTAGAAGTTCCAACATCAACATTATCTATTTATCCAGATAACCAAAAAGACTTGGACAATCATTCCAAGGTGTTCGAAACTCCCAAAGGACTCCTGCCTATTCATGATCATGATCATGTTATTCATTTGATTCCAGGAATTGTTCCTCCAAACATCAGGCCTTATATATATCCTTATGTTCAAAAGATAGAAATTGAACGTATGATTGCAGAAATGTTAGAGGCTAGTATAATTCAACCTAGTCAAATTTTTTTCTCTGCTCCAGTAGTATTGGTGCACAATGTTAGCCACCTATCAAATTTGTCATATAAAATGGTGGCTAAATCATTTTTTCAAGCCTTCAAGAAAAAAAATTTATTGTCAAATTTTTAATTCTTGAAGTCTTGTGAAGATGACTTATCCTTGAGTTAATCTTCACTGTTGTTTCCCTTTCCATTCTGAAAATCTGTTGTTTTCCTGAAGAAAATACTGCTGCAAAAAAACCCATTTTTCCCTTCATTTTTACCCCTTCTTCCACTCACAATCAACCTCCTTTTTATCCCCTTTTACCTCATAAATTTCCTCTACTTTCCCTCATTTCCCTTTTTCCCTTCATAAAAACCCCTTTAATAAGGTTCAAAACTCCTTATTTGCCTTATCGGAAGCCTTCAATTCCTTTGAAAGTCCTTGAAAAATCGTAAAAAATAGTATTTTTAACTATAGGCCTAAGCCCCTTTGGGCTAAGCTCTTAACCACTTCCCCACCATGCAACCTAGCACTGGAAATAAGCATTAAGTCCCGAAGCGCTAATCGCAATCGAAACTTTTGACGAGTGCATGTCTTTTTGTTACACAAAAAATCCGACGCGATTGCCTCCTTTTGTATATAAACCCCAATCCTTTGCTTCCTTTGTAAAACTTGGAGCCCACAATCGGGCGCTAAAACATTATATAAAGCCCTCCCCGATGCGAATTTCCCTTTGTATTTCGTAAAATACCCCATTTTTTTATATTATAAAGAGTCTCGACGGTTCATTGGTTGGGCGAACCTCCATCGTTGATCTTAAACCAATCAACGATCGACAAAATCTCGCATCGGAATTTTTCATTGGTTGCGTTTGAATATTTTATTGATATCTTCCGATTGACAACCTCCCGATGGCTTCTCAGCCGTTGATCTTCCCCGCCAGGCCCAGATCCAATGGCCCACGTCGCTCTTTTCATAAGATCGTCCCTCTACCTTTGGACCTCCGATTCATTCCTAACCGTCAATCTAATCCTCATATCAACGGCCCTCATCCAATCGCATTGGCGCTCTTTTCCCTTTACCCTCGCCGATTGCAATCTTCCGATTGCATCTGGGCTGTACATACAATAAGATCCGACGGTCCAGATCATTTCTCCCTTCCCTTTGTTATTTTTCATGAGCCCCGCAGTATAAAGTCTTAAGTGGATCTTTGTCGTTGATCTTTGTAGATCAATGACTCACATTGACCCATTCTCCGCCCGACCATCACCTCATATTTTATTCATTTGATCCCAAGATTGGATTTGGACCGTTCATCCGTTTCATCCAATGGTCCAAATTCAACGTGATAGGCCCAACTCCTTTGGGTCCTACCCTTCCCAGATCAAATCTTCGTCGTTCATTCCCTGATCTGACAGTCCATATCAAAACCGCTCAGACTCTGCCCCACATCTTATCGCCCGAGCATCTGTTCTCCATCACACTCTCTCCACGACCGTCCGATCTAAGACCCCAGATCTGATGGCCAACGCGCAGTTTCGCATGATTTTTAGCCTGAAGGTTAATGATCCAAAATTATGCAATGAGGGCGGTTTCAAAAGGCCACGTGTAGGCCAGTAACGCATATCGCATTCAAAAATCTAAAACCGCCTTTCCTCCATTTTGTCACGCGAAACCAGCTGTTTCTCCAGCCGAAACCACCATTCCCGTTCCCGTTTCATTTTCCCGAAATAATCTTCGCCGTTGATCTCTGCAGATCAATGGCCCGCATTAAATCTCGTCATTTGTTCATCGCCTTCCACCCATTCTCCAAGGGGCTTTATAAGTAAATCTCCACCATTCATCCCTATGGCCGATTTAATCTGATGGCCTAGAATCCTTTCGGAAACCCCAAATTTCATTTTAACCTATTTCCTCCGCCAAAGGTCATTTACCCATTTCCTTTGTATTTTCTCCCACTGCGCAATAATATGGCCTTTCTACATAGTATTTTCCTGATTGATCTCAATCGTTGATCTCTGCGGATCAACAGATCTGACTTAATCTCTCCACCGTTTTTTCAAACCACCTCCCATCTGACCTCATCGAGCAATCCTCGCCATTGGATGCTTTCATCCAATGGCCGAAATCTAACCCCAGCCTCCAAAGCAGTTTAAGCCTTACCCCACAGGATTTTCTAAATTTTTATTCGTTTGTGCAAGTTATAATGGTTTTTCCATTGTGTTAAAAGAAAATCAAAGGCCAGGAATGACGATCCCTCAGGCCATCACTCATCAAGGAGATCATTATGCAGGTTTTCCCATCAATATTTTCAAGTGCCTCATGAACACTGGAAACATTATAAAATCCCTCTGCGCACCTGCACATCAACAAGACACTACAAAGCTAAATCAAACAGAGAGTATCAGTGTTAAAAGATCCAGTCATAGTAGAGATGAAGAATTGAAGATGGTTTACACAGTTTTGAAGGATTACAATCTAAATCGACTATCTAAAGCCTAATCCACTCACTTAAACGCAGTTTGAAGAATAGAAGACAGAAATTAGGCCTAATTAAGCCTAACACACAGAATTAAAGAAAATTAATAGTGATTAAAGAAAAAAAAAATATCTATCAGTCCGAGAAAACCTCCACTGCCACATCAAAGGCTAATTGAATCCTCTCAGCTACCAAAAGCCACCTGTAGCCTCAAAGCATTCGAAAGAAAGCCTAGTTATTTCCAGAACAGAAGATATTAGCATAAAGATAGCTGAACAGTTAATTCAACCAAAGGAACTTATTGTAAACTATTAGCAGAGTTATTACAAGGATAACGAAGAGCCTCAAAGTCAACAAAATCTTCCCAGCAAGATTAATACTTAATGTAAAACAATTAATACAGAGGAATATCTACAATCTTCTCCATTGAGCCCCTCAAAGGCTGAGAAGCATTAAACTGTATTAATTGAACCAATATATCGTTTCTCTCATCCACATCCTCATTTTCTTATAAAATCTTCTTGAGGAGCACATTGTAAAGGGTTGGTTGCAGAACTTTGATGTAATACTTGTGCTCGAAACTTTCTAAATGTAAATAGTGTTTAGAGGCTCTTGAAGCTCTGTTTGTAATCAAATAAGTTAGGCTGAGAAGAGAAGATGATTGCTTTACTAAAACATTGGACTTGAAGAATGTAACTGGATTGACATCAATATACAAGCTGATTCTTGGGATCCTGGTCTATATCACTGGTGAAGTGCTTCTTTCTGTGTTATTGTTTTCCTTTCATGTATGTCATTTTGTCCATTTATTCTCTGATAAAGAACAACAAGCATAGAGTTAGGATTTACTATTTACAGTACCCTTCTCTAACTGATAAGCTTTATCTCAATGTTTTCCTCCAAATTGTGTGTTTAAGAATGACTTAAGTTAAGTGTAAACATTATCAAGGAATGTTGGTTTGCCCCTGTCTTAATGTGCAAAGCTTGAAAGGAAGTTCTTGAATGATATTTTCATTATATGCTTAGTAGAGTTTGACTAGAAAAGTTTATGGTTTGCCCTGTCTTCTAGTTTCTTTCTCCAAAGGTAATTCTAAAAGTTTCCCTAAGAGTATGCTGAAAGCAATTAGATTTAAAAGAATCTTATCTGATCTTAGACTGCACTTTGTTTTTCTTATCTGTTTTCATCCCTTCTGAAAGTAATTATGTGGATTACTGGATTGTTTGTCTAATGAGTTATCTTTAATACAAAATTTTCCAAAGAAGTATATGGTTAGCCTTGTCCTTTGGTTGGTTTTAAACAGTTACTTAAAAGCCTTTTCTTGTTTGGAAAGACTGATAAATCCTACTTGAAATTATTGTCTTTTTCCACCCCTTCAACACTTTTATTGTTCCATTCCATCATTTTATCTAAGAGATCTTGTGATATAGATGACTTGCCCCTTGGACAACTCTTGAAATTGTTGCACAATTAAAACCTTTTATGACTCCATAGCCCAATGGACTAAAAACCAACGTTATATCTATCATATCAGCCAAGTCTTGTTTTGATTGCTTGCAACTTCACACCTTTGAAACTCTTTCATTTCAATACTTTCCACTCAACTAAAAATCATGCTCAACCATCCAAAACCAAAACCAAACAAAAACCCTTGCTCTTAATAACTAGCCTAATATCACACATAAAAAATTTACAGATAAATCAATCTTTGCACTTATAGAGAGATCCCTCTCTGGATTCAGGAGGGCTAGATCCTAGAATCCCAAAGTGGTTCAAGTGTTGTCTCTACAGTTTTAGTCTCACCAATCTGCTAAAATTACATGTTCCTAACATTTCTGGTGACCATACTGGGGATTTTGAGTATTTTCCATCCTAGATATACCTTTAAAGATCTCAGATTACCCTTTGAACAAGAACATTTGGTGTATTAGCCAGTTCAGCCACCAGGCATAACATTTCTGGTGACCATACTGGGGACTGAGTCAAATTCCATCTTAGGTACCCTTAAGACTTCATGTAAAACCCCTTGAGTACAAGTAGCCCTCTTCAAGCACTACCAAGCAAATGGTAATCATGATCAAACTTATTTGAATCAGTGACAAACTAAGGAAACCTTAGGATTCTCATAAGAACTTATTAAACCTTGAAGGATCAGCTAGCTTAGCCATAACAGTAGACTTTCTTTGTCTCATCACCGTAGCTAAGTTTTGGAACAAATTTAGGACACTCTTAGAACCCATAGGACTGAAATAACTCAAAAAACCCAAAAATATTTCAGATTGGTATTCAAATAAACATGGTGGTGGACCATAAAACCTTTTACCTCCAAAAGAGCTAAAAATTTCCACCTAGTGACTCCACAATCCTAAACAGACCTTAAGACTCCACTGGGAAGACCCGTTATCATCATAACATCATATAAGCTCAGCTAAAGGACTTTAGGATTAAGGTTTTGTTTTTTAAATATCAGTTAGCCTCTTAAAGATTGTCATATTTGGTTAAACTTTTCTTGATTAGTTGGGTTTGAAAAACACAACATAGTGGCTCCTAGAAAGATTTATACTAGAGCCTATCCTGACCCAAACCCTCCTGAGATAGTTGATAACCCTAAAAGAATCCTTAGGAAGTCTCTTGAGGTTAAATCTTCAACTGTTTTCAGATCACCCCTTAGAGTGAATTCTGTTCCTAAAAACCTTGCAGCTCTACAAGAATCACAAGTTGACTTAAGAAATCCATTTAGAACTAGGTTGGTTGATGATTTAGATCAGCTAGATTCAGAGTCTTCACTCTCATCCCCAGATAGAAGTGAACATCCTAGTAATAGAGAAACTACACCACCGGATTTACATTTCCTTTACAATTTAGGTGTCTCTCATCCAAGATCTTCTCAACAAACTGTTGTTGGTCCATCCACATCTGTTCTTCATACATCCACTGTTCCAACCACTTCATTCCAACCCACTTTCTCTCTTGTCAATCCACCACTTTTAAACCCCCCATTGTTTCCACAACCTCCTATCATGGCAACATGGTATGCTCCCCTTGTCCTTCCTTTACCCTTAGTCAATCTTCCATAGGACTATCAGTCCCAAAAAACCATTGTATGATGCCAGTAATGCAACTACTGCTTCACAACATGTGGATAAAATGAATGACTACTTTGACAGAAATGAAATTGATGATGAAACTGTCAAACTTAGATTATTTTCTCAGAGTTTATGGGGTGAAGTAAGAAAATGGTTCAAAGGCTTAACCCCTCACAGTATTAATGATCTCCAAGCCTTCCATCAGATATTCTTAAACAAATGGGAAGTGAGGAAAAACACTCTCCAAATACTTTCTGTTTATAAGAATCTCCAAAGAAACACTGGGGAAAGTGTTCAAGCCTATTGCACTAGGTTTAACAACGTTTATAATGCCCTTCCCCCAGACTTAAAACCTCCACAAGGCTCAGATTTAAACAAGTTTCCTAAAGGATTTGATCCTGAGATGGCCTATCATCTGAGAGAGAGAGAGATCCTTTGACTCTTGAAGATATGCAAAAAGGAGCTCTCGCTGTGGAAGTAAATTTAATGGAGAAAAGAGCAAGAATGAGAAATGAGAAGAAAGTGTCCTTTAGAGAGGAATCTACACCTTCCACATCTAGCTCAAAGATGGAATGAATGATGGAGGAGATGATGAAAAAGATGAGCATACTTGAGAGAGCACAAGCTAGTCAAAACCAAAATCAGAATTTTAGGAGGAACCAACCTCAAAATAGACCAAGGGAGGATGATCAACAGATCACTCCTCCTTTTCATCAAAACTATGTGAGTGAGGTTGAAGAAACATTAGAACAAATAGAGGAGGATGATATAAACATGTTGGGAGTAGATAATGATAACTTTGAAGTTCATTACAATAGAAAACAAGGTCTATATACACCCTATGATGAAAAAAGACCAAAGGATGAATATTACTATTAGGAAATGGAAAATGTCATCATAGAAATCGCAAAGGAATATGACCTTAGGAGTAAAAGAAATCAAGAAACTCCCAAAACTAAAACCTCTGACAAATCTGTTCAAAACAGAACTGTAAATAAACCCAAAATTGCAAAATAGAAAGACAAAACAATGGCTGTAAATTATGATAAAGACAAAGAGAAAAGCACTCAAAACAATCAAAAACAAATTGCAGATCTCAGTAGTGTTAGCACATTAGCTAGTACTCCTGTTAAAACAATTCTAGCCAATGTAAATAGAGAAAATTAGCAAGTTGATATTGCTGATAAAATGGTGGTTAACAAAGCTGAAACAAACCTTGTAGTAAGTCAGCTACCTTTCAGTTTGGAGCAGGAAATTGCCAAGATAAAGATCTATGTTCCCCTTACTGAATTAGCCACCCAAAATGTGTATAGATCCCAAATTTTGAAGGCTTTTAACATATAATAAAATAATGACACTATCAATCTTAATGATGACCAACCAGAGCTCATATTTGGTCCTAATATTGAGGGTAGATATCAAGAAGGACTGGTTCCTCATTTTTATGTTAGTTTAAAGATTCATGACAAAATTTTGCACAACGCTATGCATGATTCAGGGGCCTCTCACAATTTAATGCCCAAAGCTGTAATGGAGAGCCTGGGCCTTGAAATCACCAGACCTTACAAAGATCTTTACTCCTTTGACTCAAGCAGAGTGAAATGTTTAGGATTAATCAAAGACCTCTGTGTTAACTTAGCACAAATTCCAGCCAAATGTTTAGTAATGGATATTGTTGTGGCTGATGTACCCCCAAAATATGGTATGCTGTTATCAAGATCTTAGGGAGCTAAGTTACAAGGAACTATGCAGATGGATATGACCTATGCGACCGTCCATGTATTTAATCAAACGAGAAGACTTTACAGGGAGTCTCATATGCAATACATGGTTACTAGCCAAGAGAGACCGCAGAACTCTCCCCTTTATTCTATAAATACAGGCCTTGATTCATTTATCATTTTCAACAATGAAACATTCACTGAAAAAGTGACCTTAACTGAATTAATGGCACATCGAGAGGAGGAGGAAGACGAGACAGAACTGTCGAAATAGTTTGCTAAACCAGAAAAATGCAGCAAACAAAACACAGGTCTAGAGCTACAAATCATTCATCCATTTATTTTAAACTTTGAGAGTCAAGAAAGCAGTCCTCAACACAATGAAAAACCTAAGGAATTAAAACGAATTCAACAAAGTGTCGATATTTAAGAACAAGCCGAAAGCACATTAGTTGAAGAGGATAGTAACCAAACAGATGAATCTAAAACTAGTCCTCTTTGGAGTATGAACTTCGATGGGTCTTGCACTAGGAGAAATGCTGGTGCAGCCGTCTGGATACATAACACCGAAAATAATCACACTGAAGGCCATTCCTACCGATTAAATTTTCATTGTTTGAATAACATAGCAGAATATGAATCCCTTCTTTTAGGCTTTCACTTGTTGAAGAAATTAGGAGCCAAGAGAATTAAAGTGCATGGGGATTCAGAGTTAATCATTAGGCAAGTAAATGGGGAATACAATACTAAACACCCCAGGCTTAGAGCCTATAGGAACGATGTCATGGATTTATTGAAAACTTTTGAGGAATCACAATTGATTTTTGTCCCAAGAGAAAAGAATATACGTGCCCACAGTTTAGCTTTTGCTGCTAGAACATGTTTAACACCATTTGAAACCAAACAATGTACCACCCAGATTAAATTCAGACCAATTTTTCCTGATAACGAGAAATATTGGCAAGTATTTGATTGAGAAAAACAAATAGAAGACTTCCTGCAGTCCAGAAATGAATTTGAACTTCCAAGTTCAGATTCATATTATGAAACAGACTGTTCTAATGAAGAAAATCTACTTGATGATGAAGAAAACTCTCCAAATATTGCTGATATAAATCTGTTGTCTAACAAACTTGAAAACAAAACAAAAATTAGTTGAGAGTTAGAAAAATAAGATTTAGAAACTCTGCAATCTAAAAATCAAAGTCTGCCAAAGGGACTGGTCCCTTTAGAAGAGTTGTTTGATTTCAACGATGTGGCCTAGAAGCCTAAGCTAGAGCCTGTGGAAACTGAAGTTGAAGAGTGTAATATAGGCAGTGAAATAAAACCGAAAATGATCAAACTGTTTAAAACTCTACCAGCTCACATCAAACTGAAATACATAGAGTTGTTATAAGAATTTTCTAATTTTTTTACGTGGAGTTATGAGGATCTGAAATCCTATGACACTGAAATAATTCAGCACAAGATACCTCTCAAGGAAAACCAAAATCCATTTAAACAAAAACTGCGCAGAATAAACCCTGTTCAGTTACCTTTGGTTGAGAAGGAAATAAATAAAATGTATAAAGCTGGTATTATTGTCCCTATTAGATATTCAGAGTGGGTGTCTAATCTAGTTTCAGTTAGGAATAAAACATGAGATATTAGGCTTTGTATTGACTTTAGAGACTTAAACAAAGCCTCATTAAAGGACAACTACCCTTTACCCAAAATGGATCATATTCTACAAAGGGTAGTTGGTTCTAAAATAATTTATTTGCTAGATGGCTACTCGGGATACAATCAGATTTTAGTACATCCTGATGATCAACTAAAGACAACTTTTACTACACCTTGGGGCACTTTCATGTATGTGAAAATTCCCTTTGGATTAATGAATTTTAGTGCTACTTTTCAGAGAGCCATGGACATTGCATTCTCGGAAGAATTGGGATACTTCATCATTATTTACCTTGATGATGTCACTGTTTTTTCCAAGACAGATGAAGAGCACTTAGAACACTTGAGAAAAGTATTCGAGAAATGCAGGAAGTTTGGGATATCTTTAAATTCAAAGAAAACACTATTTGGTCTCCAAGAAGGTAAAATTATTGGGCACATTATTTCAGAAGAGGGGATAAAGATAGACCCAAAAAGGATTGAGGCTATATTGCAAATTACTCATCCTAGAAACATCAAGGAACTTCAATCTTTCATTGGAAAGATTAATTTCTTGAGAAGGTTCATACCCAACTTGGCTGAACTCCTTAGAAACATTAAAAACATGCTGAAAAAGGAGCAAGGAGTTAAATGGACCTTGGAAGCAAAGAAGTCTTTCGAGCTGGTAAAACAAGCATTAACCAAAACACCAGTTCTAATAAGTCCTGATTTTTCAAATGATTTTTACATTTTTTCATTTGCATCAGAACATACAATAGCTATTGTCCTATTGCAGAAAAATCCACAAGGACAAGAGCAGCCCATTGCATTATTTAGCAAGGCATTGAGAGATGCTCCTCTAGAGTACAAAATTATGGAAAAACAAGCCTTTGCCTTAGTCAAAGCTTTAAAAGACTTCAGAGTTTATATTTTGCACTCCCACATCATTACCTTTGTCCCAAATTCAGTTGTCAAAGACATCCTAACACAGAACCCAAATGGTAAGAGAGGTAAGTGGATAGTTGTGATACTTGAATATGATTTAAAAATCAAGTGCACTAAACTCATTAAAGGCCAAGGACTAGCTAGATTAATGGCTGAATCAAATTTTGAAGCTCTTGATATAAATATGATAAATGCTTTAGATGAACAAGAGGAATTCTCAACTCCCATTATTGAAGACCATTTTATGAATTCCTCTTGGTATGTTGATATTCTATATGTTTTGCTCAATTTAAATACACCTCGTGGTTTATCAAAAATAAAGGCAAGGTTTTTAAAGTTAAAAGTTGTAAACTACTGCATTATAGATAAATGTCTTTATTGGAAAAATGCAAGTGGGATATTGCTCAAATGTTTATCGGAGAATGATGCAGAGAAGTTTAAGCACGAGTTCCATGAGGAGAATGTGGAGGCCACCTTTACAAGAAGACTACAGCCAACAAAATCGTTAGAGCTGGTTACTATTGGCCCACCCTCTTTCTAGATGTACACAAGATGATAATTGCCTATCATAAATGCAAACTTTTTGAAGGCAAAAGAAATTTCCTACCCTTACATCTGCATCCAATCATTGTTGAAGATCCTTTTCAGCAGTGGACACTTGAATTCATAGGAGAAATCCATCCAGCCTCATCTGGCCAACATAGATGGATTCTCACTGCAACAGACTACTTTACCAAATGGATAGAAGCCATCCCTTCTAGGAAAGCCAATGACTCTGTCATCATAAAATTCATTGAGACTCATATCCTCTCTAGATTTGGCTGTCCTAGGAAGATCATCACTGATAATGTAGCTGCATTTGGATCCAAGAATATGGTTGAATTCTGTCACAAATATCAGATAAAATTGGGTCATTCTACTGCTTATTACCCTCAAGGTAATGGGCTAGCATAATCCTCAAACAAAAGTTTGGTGAACATAATCAAGAAGTTGCTGGAGGACAAAAAGAATTCTTGGCACACAATTCTAGAACATGCACTCTGGGCTGAAAAATTAACACTTAAGAAATCTATTGGAATGTCACCCTAACAGCTTGTGTATGGAATAGATGCAATTTTTCCAACCAACCTTGGTGTACCAGTTATGAATTTGATTCAAGAAGTAAATTCTGAAGACAATGACATGATCAGAAGGATTAATCAGACTATACATATTCAACAAACCAGAGAGAAGGTCTACAACAGAGCATTACAAAATCAAGAGAACATCAAGAAGCTTTTTGATAGAAGGACAAAGGCCAGTGATTTCAATGTTGGTGACAAAGTGTTAAAGTGGGATTCAAGGAGAAAAGACAAGGGCAAGCATGGGAAATTTGATAACTTATGGCTTGGCCCTTATCTCATTCATTCTACTGCTGGTAACAATGCTTATTTCTTGCAGGAGTTGAATGGAGTTGAATTGTTTGGGGGTCTTGTCAATGGAAGGATGCTCAAACATTATTTCTATTGATCTTATCATGTGTGGAAGCCTTTTTATCTTTTTTCTCATTATAAATATTTCATCCATCATTGCATTCAAAGCTAGAAAATCAAAAATACAAAAACAATAGAAAGAGAAAAGAGGGCAGATTGTAAGAACAAGAAAGGTATAGCCCCATACCAAAAAAAGAGAAGAAAAATCTGAAAGTGTGCAAGCTCAAATGCCACTTCTAAAAAACACACTCCTAGTTATTCATACAGCCTAATCATGACTAATTAGTTTTAAATTTACTGCTGATAGGTTAGTAAATCAGATTTTCCAAACAGCTTAATCTTGGCTTATCAGTTAGGTAGATTAGGATAGAAAAATAAAAGTTAAAACAAACTCAAAATCTGAACCTATGAGTTTTCAAAAGAAGAGTGACTCTAAAATGTTTAATTTTTTAGTCAAAGATAGAAGTAAATTGGTTCTCATAAGCCCAAAACTTGAACCAGATAACAAAGAAAAAACAACTCAAACAAACTCAAAAACAGAGTTGAAGAAAAGAGAAGGACGTGCTTAAAACTTTCAGATCTTAAGCCTTCACCATTTTGATTTGATTTTCTGCAAAATAATAATCTATGTGCAGCTTGTTTTTATGCCATATATCAGCAACAAGTTAGACTGTTCAATCCTGACTTGTATACTTTTAAATTTCTTGTTTTAGAAATTCGAGAATAAAAATATGTTAGACCGTTTAATCCTAACAGATAGTAGTTAGGTAGAGAAACTTATGAACTCAACTGTTTAATCTGATTTCATGGAGAAATAAGAAGTAGACTTAGATTATTATTTTTCTTTCAAAAGAATAAAATTCTTGTAAAAGAGTTTTCCAATCCAAATGCACTCTCAAAGAAGAAAAAATGTTAGATAAGTAGGATTGGGTAGGTAGAAATCTTGTTTGTTAGAGTTCCATTGTTTTTCATGGATGCTAACATTATCATAACAAAAGAAGATCATCCAAGTGAAGAAATTTTCATCTCAATAGATGAGGCATTGATCAGCTCCAAGAGAATACAAGTCTGAAATTATTGATGCCTTCAAGAAGGCACCATCCCCATCTAGAGCCACTGTTAGCCACCTATAAAAATTTTCATATCAAATGGTGGCTAAATAATTTTTTCAAGCCTTCAAGAAACAAGTTTTATTTTCAAATTGTTAATTCTTGAAGTCTTGTGAAGATGACTTATCCTTGAGTTAATCTTCACTGCTGTTTCCCTCTCCATTTTGAAAATATGTTGTTTTTCTGAAGAAAATACTGCTGCAAAAAAACCCATTTTTCCCTTCATTTTTACCCCTTCTTCCACTCAAAATTAACCTCATTTTTATCCCCTTTTACCTCATAAATTTCCTCTATTTTCCCTCATTTCCCTTTTTCCCTTCATAAAAACCCCTTTAATAAGGTTCGAAACTCCTTTTTTGCCTTATCGGAAGCCTTCAATCCCTTTGAAAGTCCTTGAAAAATCGTAAAAAACAGTTTTTTTAACTATAGGCCTAAGCCCCTTTGGGCTAAGCTCTTAAGCACTTCCTCACCATGCAACCTAGCACTGGAACCAAGTGCTAAGTCCTGAAGTGCTAATCGCAATCGGAACTTTCGACGAGTGCATGTCTTTTTGTTACACAAAACTTCCGATGCGATTGGCTCCTTTTGTATATAAAACCTGATCCTTTACTTCCTTTGTAAAACCTAGAGCCCGAAATCGGGCGCTAAAACATTATATAAAGCCCTCTGCGATGTGAATTTCGCTTTGTATTTCGTAAAATACCCTATTTTTTCATATTATAAAGAGTCTCGACGGTTCATTGGTTAGGAAAACCTCCACCATTGATCTTAAACCAATCAACGATCGACAAAATCTCGCATTGGAATTTTTCATTGGTTGCGTTTGAATATTTTATTGATATCTTCCAATTGGAAACCTCCCGATGGATTCTCAGTCGTTGATCTTCCCTGCTAAGCCCAGATCCAGTGGCCAACATCTCTCTTTTCATAAGCCCGTCCCTCCACCTTTGGATCTCCGATTCATTCCTAACCGTCGATCTGATCCTCAGATCAACGGCCCTCGTTCAATCGCATCGGCACTCTTTTCCCTTTTCCCTCGCCGATCGCGATCTTCTGATTGCATCTGGGTTGTCCATAGAATAAGATCCGATAGTCTAGATCATTTCTCCCTTCCCTTTGTTATTTATCATGAGCCCCACTGTATAAAGTTTTAAGCGGATCTCCGTCGTTGATCTCTGTAGATCAACAACTCACATTGACCCATTCTCTGCCTGACCATCACCTCATATTTTATTCATTTGATCCCAAGATTGGATCTGGACCATTCATCCGTTTCATCGAACGGTCCAAATTCAACGCGATAGGCCCAACTCCATTGGGTCCTACCTTTCCCAGATCAAATCTTTGCCGTTCATTCCCTGATCTGACGGTCCAGATCAAAACCGCTCAGAATCTGCCCCACATCTTATCGCCTGAGCATCTGTTCTCCATCTCGCTCTCTCCATGACAGTCCAATCTAAGACCCCAGATCTGACGCCCAATGCATAGTTTCGCGTGATTTTTAGCCCGAAGGTTAATGATCCAAAATTACGCGATGAGGGCAGTTTCAAAAGGCCATGTGTCGGCCAGTAACGCATATCACGTTCAAAAAGCTAAAACCACCTTTCCTCCATTTTGTCGCACGAAACCAGCTATTTCTCCAGCCGAAACCACCATTCCCATTCCCGTTTCATTTTCCCAAAATAATATTCGTCGTTGATCTTTGTCGATCAACGGCCCGCATTCAATGTCGTCGTTTGTTCATTGCCTTCCACCCATTCTCCAAGGGGCTTTATAAGTAAATCTCCACCATTCATCCCTGTTACACAGTAATTTGTCACCGTCCCTGCAATTCCCCATCATGCACAATTGGAGGGCTCATTTTGTGACCTGTGAGTAGTGACATGACTTGAAACCACTTTCATGACATCCCTCTAAACATGAGCTTTCATTGCCCTGAAGACAACTCCTTATGAAAAATCCTAAAAACACCCCTTTTTGCATTGGCGCGGGAAGACAGTTCATTACCCGCGCCAATGGGGGAAATCCTTCAAATAGGGCGCGCCAATTGGCGCTCTATCTCAGAGTCACACTCGCGCCATCCATTTTAAGGAGTGTTTTTTAAAAATAAATGGCGGAAGTTTCGTCCTAACCAATTCATAAACTAGTATCTAATTTGAGTTGGGTGGTTTGGCTCTGGATCTCCATGTAGAGGAAGTGGTTTTCCACCTCTCATGGAAGCTTCCTTGAGGATAGGGTCAATCCCATGATTATATGGATCCCAACTCCCCTTCCTCCATATATAAAAGCTTGCTCATCTCCTTTGCAAGCTAGTTCCCAAGAGCCATCAGAGCCTTATGCTGCAAGAGCCTTGATTCATTCCCTTAAGGCCAAATCCAAGCAAGGAGATTATTGTCGAGACATCCGAAGAGAGAGGCTTGTCCCATCCCGGACAGGCTTTTTCGAGACGTGTTCTGCTGGTGACCTTCCGAAGGAGAATTCAGCGTCAGAGCCAGGTTGTATCCTCCTTTGATTGATTAATAATAAGCGACTATTGGTTATGGTTCCACTCCTGTTGTTGATTATGATGATGAGTTATGTCTTCTCTCACTGACATATAGTTGCATATACTGGATTTTACGCTTACGTTTGTTGTGTTTCTCGCATGTGCAGGTGTCCAGTCACGGAGATCGTGAGGGATCGTGATCTGCCAGATCTAAGGAATGGGAGCGCTACATTCTCTACAAGCGACAACGTTGGATTCCAGGTAAGCTTTCATCGCTAGTTGGTTTATTTGCAATTAGGAACCTGCACTATAGCGTGTGAAGATTGTTGCTAGACCCGGTCTAGGCTAGTAGGGATCGCCTCTGTCCACAGAGGGGATTTACCTCTTCAACAAATTGGCGACTCCGCTGGGGATCGTCTAGCTTGTTGTTGTTCTGTTTTATAAGCTACAGATTGAGCCTGAAGTTAGCCAGATAGCCTTCGAAATGCTATTGCTCTGCATTAGCGAAGTATATCAAAGCTGCTTCAGTCAATCTCTGGTTTGGTTTATGAACTGAACGCTGGGAGTATTGTCTTGTCTTTCGGTCGATTCTTGACTTTTCTTGCTTGATTAGCTCTTTCGGCTGGCTCTTTTCGTGAGTTTGGCTTTTGGTTTGAGCCCCAACATCACTAGTCTGCTCCTTGGATTTCTCTTTTTATTTTTTCATAGCAAACTTGACTGGCGCGCTTAATAGCCTGACAGTCGCGCCAATTAGCGCTATTTGCTAGTTTACCACCCGCGCCAATCCTGTTATGGCGCTAGTTTCCGCCTGACAGTCGCGCCAACTGTAAGGTGCCAGTGTTTGCTCTGTTTTGAGCTTTCTGAACTTGATCTGTGTGTTTGGTTTCATTTTTATGACTGCCTGAGTGTTCTGGAGAAATGTTTGACTAACTGCGACCTTCACTCTTTGGTTGTTTGCCCGTTTCTATCGATTTTACATTCTAGCCCTAGGGCATCTAGGTGCTATTGTGCGTCGAGCCTTCCATTGGGAGTTTGTGGTTCCTGTCTGTTCAGTCAACTTTGTGATTGCTTCTCTGCATTCGTTTGGTGGTTGTCTATCATTTTATTGCGTTATTTGAGTGATTGGCTTCTTCTTCATTCGAATTCTGCTTTGTCTCGCTTTGAGCCTAGATTACATGGTTCATTTGAGTCTTGGAGATTCTCCTTGAAGTGGTGAGTCTGGTCTTGGTTGGGAGAAATTATTTGTTTTTTCATTTTCATCCATTGGCGCTAGTTGTCAGTGAGCAAGTCGTGCCATTTGGCGCTAGTTGTCAATGACAAAGTCGTGCCAATTTCAGGGTGTGTGAAAATTGAGATTTTTTCCCTAAATCCTTCACCAGTGTCTTTCCCTTCCGGTATTTTCACTGTATGAGAATAGATTACATTGCTCATTGTTTGAAATGTCTTCTTTCCATGATTGTTTGATGTAAAAGGGTATGAATCCCTTGTTTTGATCTCATGCTTTGGAAGTCCTCTTTGTGTTTTGTCACCTTTTGAGAATTTCGTTACAAAGTGTTTAAAACAACGATTGCATTCTTAGTGTTTGTTTGCATCCCTTTTTGCATTCATCCTTCATTAAGGAGATTTGCGTTCTTTTAGTTTTCGTCTCATAGTTTTCTTTTCGTTAAAATGCATTAGATCACATTGCATTGAAAAGTATTTTTTGAGATCCATCATTGAACTTAGATTACATTGTTTAATGATTGAAAGCTAAAATTCGCTTTGAGTGCATTCTCCTTCATTAAAAGCATGCATTAAGTAGATTCTCATTACATCGAAAAATGCATTGAGTGCATTCTTATCATTTCAAAAAAAGAGGATTTTGCATAGATTACATTTCATTATTTGCATCGTTGAATGTTTGAGATTACTTTTGGATAGTGAAAGTCATCTAGTTTGGAAGAGTTTCGTTTGCAGTGTTGATTGTTTGTTGCATCATTGTTTGAAGCTCTTCCCTTAACTAGATAGCATTCATCAAATTGAAAAGTTTTCTTTTCTCATATAGCTGCATATAGGAGATTGTCAAATGACATTCGGTAGGGCCTAAAAACTGAAACATAATTGAAGATAAACATTAAAATTTATTCAATTTACATTAAGGCAACATTGAAACATTAACGAAATATTTAGAGGTCTAGGCTAGAGACGTGTTCTGGCGTCTTTAAACCTAGTAGTTGTCGTTCACCTCTTGGCTTTAGACAGCACTAGTACAGACTTGTGCTCCCCGTACCATCGCGTATATAAAGGGAGACCCCACTAGGTTTCTATCATTTATCCATAGGAAGTTGAGTCTGCCGCTCTATACCCGTGATACACCAAACACATCATTCGAGGAGATTGCCTGCATGTACGTCAAGTCCTTGGTTGATTTCTCCTTCATTTTTGGAACCAAGGTGTATATTGCAGTTCACGGTTATTTGGTACACCCTTTGCCTAGTATTCCTGAGCAGTCATTTTTTATCTTATCTGACTCCTTAAATTTGAAAAGATCACCAAGCGCTTGTCCTTTCACGCTTGCTTCAAAATTGAAAGAGATAGAGTCACCTTTCATCCGTTTCTCGACTCTTAAAACATGAAACGGTGAAGTTTCTAAGTTTCAATGTGGTAAAATAAATCACCCACGATTGCACGCCCTGTTAGATTTTTCTTGTTGGCCATTTGATTGTGTGCCTTGGTTTTTAGCCTGTGTGCGGTTTTGAGTTGTTGATGGCAACTTTTCCAGAGTTCACCAACCAAGGAATCCCCTCCGATGGGAATCCTGGTCATTTTCCTCCTTTTGGGAATGTTGGTGCTCCTTACATGGCAACGTTGTCCCTTCCTGGGTTAATTGTTGGGTTGCCTGTTTGGTTGTTTTCAACCTCTGAGGTCCTCAATGTCTCAGCTACTATTCAATCAGTTCCTCCGCCTGAACAACATCATGTTGATTCTAAGGTGGACCTCTCCCCTTCTTCGCCTGTTTCTGCGTCCTCCTCTTCTTAGCCACCTAGTTACTCGAATCCAGACTTTCACCAACTTGAACTTCAACAGTCTATATATGTTCTGTTTTCATATCCCGGGCACACGACCTTCCTGGCTGGGTCAACCTTCCTGTACTTGAAGGGAGACAGAAAGAATGTGAACCGGTACTACCTTTACCACCTCTAGTCAACCTTTCAGTCTAAGTTATTATCCATATGCATCCACCTTAGTTTAGGCTCTCCTAAAGGCTCTATCTCTTAAAGGGAAGGACCTGAGTAAGGAAGAAGACAAAGAAGAAGAAGTCCAATAAAGGAGAGGCTAGCTCTGCGGCTACTGCGCCTAAGAAGTCTCCTCTTGATAAACCTTCCAACCCTCCACGGAAAGTCAAGTTCCCTTGCATGTTGTGTCAGGGAAACCATCTTCTTCGAGACTGCCCTGGTATTCCCAAGGTGCTCAAAGTATGGTCCAAGGGTCGTCCACCGTTTCCTTTGGCTTCCAGGAGTCAAGTTGGGGGCACGTCTTCAGCTGGTGTTGGTAAAACTCCTAAGAACCAGGGTAAGATTACCAATCCCTGTAAGTTGTGTGAAGGGAACCATGTCATTCACCTTTGTCCTTATATGGATGAAGCCAAAAATATTTTGGACAACTCATCTGTTTCTGGACCATGCCTTCCGGCTGGTTACAAGCAGCTTTCTTTGAGTCATCCACCAGCTGATGCCACGATTGGTCAAGCGTCATCCTTGGTCAATCTCGCTCCCTCGAAAATTCAAATTCAGGAATCCATTCCTGACCAACCATTGGTTATGGGATCGGTTGAGCTGGCCCCTTCTACGGTACACCAGGTCTTTTCCATTGAGAGTGGATCTCACACCCCCCATGTCCTTCTGGTTTCTTCAGATTCTTCGGAATTGGAGAAAGATTCTCCTGTCCCTATACCTCAAGAAGCTGCTCCTCCGCCTCCCGTGATGGAGGTCCTGTAGGATACTCCTCTCGCCTTCGAGATGGAGTTCGTGGAAGATGCTCCTTCTTCTTCCGTAACACCAAGGGAAGACCATATTGGTTCGATGGTAGCCCCTCTGAGTAGTTTGGTCGCTTCCTTTGATTGGAGTCGATTTACAGGATACCGCCTTCCGTCTTATGTGCCTTTTGAGATAACGGTACAGGCCTTTGGTTTGGTCGTACCCAGCACAGTTATAGACGAAGGTGCGTCTGTTAGTATTATGTCCTCAACTACTTGGCAAGCTTTTGGTTTGCCGCTGCTTGTGCCTGTTATGCAGAATCTGTTGGCATTTAACAGAAGAACTAGTCAACCATTATGGATCCTTCCAAAGTTACCTGTTACTTTGGGAGGAAAAACCATCCATATGGACGTGATGGTTGTTCCAGGCCCCTTGGATTTTAATCTTATTTTGGGGCGCGATTACACCTATGCCATGGGAGCGCTTGTCTCCTCCCTTTTTCGTGTGGAATTTTTTCCACATGAAGGAAGGATCGTGACCATCGATCAGCTTTCGTTCTTTGGTCCTGATGTGGCAACTGGCCCACCATCATCCCTTCCTAGTTTTTATCCACCCGTTGTATCTGCCCCACCGCAAGTCAACTATGTGGCTACCTACCCCGTGCCTGTACCCAGTGATAGTGCCATTGTGCATCAGGTGTTGGGGGCATTGGGTCCTGACTTCCAGGATGTTTTCCTTCCATCGGGAGTGGAACTCTTGGAAGCGATGACTTCTTGTTCATTATAATGAGGTCTTTCAGAGCAGAGTTTGTTTCCTTGTGTCAAGCTCCTTAAAAAATGAAGCAAGGTTGTTGGAGCACAGTTCGTTTTCTTGTGTCTAGCTCCTTAAAAAATGAAACAAGCTGGTCGGAGCATGGTTCTTTTCCTGTGTCAAGCTCCTTAAAAAATGAAACTGGGTCTGGTCGGAGCATGGTTCTTTTCTTGTTTCAAGCTCCTTAAAAAATGAAACAAGGTGTCCCGAGGATAGTTCTTTTAATGTGTCAACCTCGTTAAAATAATGAAACACTTTCCTGTTCAATTCGAGTCTTTGATAAGATCTCGTAAAATCCCAGTCGAGTCTTTCTCTTGATCTCGTAACTTGAACCTTCACTCCATCTGCCTTTCATATGGATTGAAGCTTGGGGGGCATGTACCTCGAATTGAGTCACCATGTTGGGGGCATGCTTACTTTTTCAAGCATAGTTTATTTCCGTTTCAAGCTTGTGTAAAAATGAAACCGGTTTCAAGCATAGTTTTTCTTTGTTTCAAGCTTGTGTAAAAATGAAACCAACTTCAAGCAAAGTTTCTTGATTTCAAGCTTGTGTAAAAATGAAACCATGCCCATTTTACCTCTCGTGATTGCCATTTTATCAGCCTGTTTTTGCCAGATGAGCCTTGGTTTTCTCACTCCATCATCACTATCTGCTTGGCCGATCATATGCCTTCACTTGGTTGTTTTACCCGTTCCTGAGGAACCGCTGCGATGAGTGGTCTTGTTAGCCAGCCTCTTAACCTTTATTTGTTCATATTAGTTCCATCATTACCGGAACCAATTGCTACCCTTTATACCACTTGTTCCTCCAGGACGAGTCATATTTCAGCTCTTTTCTGACTCCCTAAACATGAAAAGATTGTCGAGTCCCTTGTCGGTTCGATCTCATTAAAGTGGACACAAAACGACATCTAACCAATATATGTTTACCCCTTTTTTGGGCTGGGATAGATTATTTACAAAAAAGGAATACCCTAGCCTATTGCGACTATGAGGTTTTCTCAGACAAAGTTTTCTACCTTTTCGGGTCTGAGAAACTATTTACGAAAAGGGACCGTTGGAGTTTACTTTTCCGTTGTCTTTTCAAACTCTCTAAACATGAAAAGACGCCGAGTTCTTCCTTTGTCAAACTCGTTAAACCCTAATGACATTGGATTCAGTCGTAATGACGGTATCCGAGTTCCTCCTTCCTAAGGCTCGTTAAATGTACTAGGATGGGCTTATACAGGAAGCATATGGTATCCTCTTCAAGCTTGTGTAAACATAAAGAGGTACTCGCCAGAAATGGTGGGGAAAATGGAACCAACATCATTGTCGTGTCAGCAGTATGTCGCTCTTGAACATGGCACTTGTCTGCATTTGTGTCGGGTTAGGGATATCTCATCTCGTTTTCCACTTGCCTCCGTGGGTTTGGGTGATCCCTTTTGACCTCTCATCTTCTCTTTTCCTTGTCATCATGACCCTTGATCTTTTGATGTCAAATACTGCCAAATCCACTGTCGTGCCGCCGATATGTTCAAGAGAATTTGACCTTTGCAGATTTAAAACTTCCTCTGATTCTCATCTTATCTTAATTCACAAAGACATTATGTTCCTCTGTCTCGTGTCGATGATGTGGGAAACACTATGGCCCACCTTCGATCAAGGTCACTTCCTTTCGAATTCAGCTCATTATCCAGGAAGCTAATCTAGAGACTCCCTTCTGGTACCTTGGAGCCTGCATGCCTCAATGGCAGGTTCTTCGCATTCGACGTGAGGTTTTCATCATTGGCCTCTGATCGAGTGATTCTACGGGTGTTCGACGCCAGCTCATTGATTCACACGCCATGTATTGTACCTATAGTACCTTGAGGACCATTGTCATTAGTGGTGGTACCTCTCGCGTCTGTTAACAACTTTCATCATTGGTTGGTAATCAGGCGATGTTCTTGCATGTTCGACTTCAGCTCACATATTCGCATGCTTGAACTTGTACTTTGTTCAGGTCGAGATGGAGCGCAAGACCCTGGATTCCTGTCTGTTATAGTCCAGGCTACGATTTTGTGGATTCTTATGATTAGTTACATGACTCACTGATTGGATGGCTGCGACCATACCTGAGTCTATTTATCGATCCTCATTGGATGGCTGCGTCCATACCTTGGATCTGGATTATTTCATACTCTGTTATGGATGGTTGCACCCATACCACATATATATCATGTATCTGAGATATCAGTTGTATATCTCTACGCAGTTTTTCCGACGGTGGTATTTTCAGTTAGACACGTTCTCGTAAAGCATTTCACCCCTCTCTCTCTTTCGAGCCTCATGCTTTAGGGGGCATCTGTTACACAGTAATTTGTCCCCGTCCCTGAAATTCCCCATCCCGCACAATTGGAGGGCTCATTCCGTGACCTGTGAGCAGTGACATGACTTGAAACTGCTTTCATGACATCCCTCTAAACATGAGCTTTCATTGCCCTGAAGACAACTCCTTGTGAAAAATCCTAAAAACACCCCTTTTTGCATTGGCGCGGGAAGACAGTTTAGTACCCGCGCCAATGGGGGAAATCCTTCAAATAGGGCGCGCCAATTGGCGCTCTGTCTCAGAGTCGCACTCGCGCCAGCCATTTTAAGGAGTGTTTTTAAAAAATAAATGGCGGAAGTTTCGTCCTAACCAATTCATAAACTGGTATCTAATTTGAGTTGGGTGGTTTGGCTCTAGATCTCCATGTAGAGGAAGTGGTTTGCCACCTCTCATGGAAGCTTCCTTGAGGATAGGGTCAATCCCATGATTATAGGGATCCCAACTCCCCTTCCTCCATCTATAAAAGCTTGCTCATCTCCTTTGCAAGCTAGTTCCCGAGAGCCATCAGAGCCTTATGTTGCAAGAGCCTTGATTCATTCCCTTAAGGCCAAATCCAAGAAAGGAGATTATTGTCGAGACATCCGAAGAGAGAGGCTTGTCCCATCCCCGACAGGCTTTTTCGAGACGTGTTCCGCTGGCGACCTTCCGAAGAAGAATTCAGCGTCAGAGCCAGGTTGTATCCTCCTTTTATTGATTAATAATAAGCGACTATTGGTTATGGTTCCACTCCTGTTGTTGATTATGATGATGAGTTATGTCTTCTCTGACTGACATATAGTTGCATATACTGGATTTTACGCTTGCGTTTGTTGTGTTTCTCGCATGTGCAGGTGTCCGGTCATGGAGATCGTGAGGGATCATGATCTTCTAGAGCTAAGGAACGGGAGCGCTACTTTCTCTACAAGCGACAGCGTTGGATTCCAGGTAAGCCTTCATTGCTAGTTGGTTTATTTGCAATTAGGAACCTGCACTATAGCGTGTGACGATTGTTGCTAGACCCGGTTTGGGCTAGTAGGGATCGCCTCTGTCCACAGAGGGGATTTACCTCTTCAACAATCCCTATGGCCAATTTAATCTGATGGCCCAGAATCCTTTCGGAAACCCCAAATTTTGTTTTAACCTATTTCCTCCGCCAAAGGTTATTTACCCATTTCCTTTGTATTTTCTCCCATTGCACGATAATATGGCCCTTCTACATAGTCTTTTCCCAATTGATCTCAATCGTTGATCTCTGCAGATCAATGGATCTGACTTAATCTCTCCACCGTTTTTTCAAACCACTCCTATCTGACGTTATCGAGCAATCCTCACCGTTGGATTCTTTCATCCAACGGCAGTGATCTAACCCCAGCCTCCAAAGCAGTTTAAGCCTTACCCCACAGGATTTTCTAAATTTTTCTTCGTTTGTGCAGGTTATAATGGTTTTTCCATTGTTTAAAAGAAAATCAAAGGCCAGGGATGACGATCCCTCAAGCCATCACTCATCAATGAGATCATTATGCAGGTTTTCCCATCAAGATTTGTCGGTGCCTCATGAACACTGGAAACATTATAAAAGCCCTATGCGCACCTGCACATCAACAAGACACTACAAAGCTAAATCAAACAGAGAGTATCAGTGTTAAAAGATCCAGACACAGCAGAGATGAAGAATTGAAGATGGTTTACATAGTTTTGAAGGATTACAATCTAAATCAACTATCTAAAGCCTAATCCACTCAATTAAACGTAGTTTGAAGAACAGAAGACAGAAATTAGGCCTAATTAAGCCTAACACACAGAATTAAATAAAATTAACAGCGATTAAAGAAAAAAAAAATATCTATCAGTCCGAGAAAACCTCCACTGCCACATCAGAGGCTAATTGAATCCTCCCAGCTACCAAAAGCCACCTGCAACCTCAAAGCGTTCGAAATAAAGCCTAGTTATTGCTAGAACAAAAGATATTAGCGTAAAGATATTTGAACAGTTAATTCAACCAGAGGAACTTATTGTAAACTATCAGCAGTGTTATTACAAGGATAACGAAGAGCCTTAAAGTCAACAAAATCTTCCCAGCAAGCTTAATACTTAATGTAAAACAATTAATACAGAGGAATATCTGCAATCTTCTCCATTGAGCCCCTCAAAGGCCGAGAAGCATTAAACTGTATTAATTGAACCAATAGATATTTTCTCTCATCCACCTCCTCATTTTCTTATAAAATCTTCTTGAGGAGCACATTTTAAAGGGTTGGTTGCATGACTTTGATGTAATACTTGTGCTTGAAAATTTCTACATGTAAATAGTGTTCAGAGGCTCTTGAAGCTCTGTTTGTAATCAAATAAGTTAGGCTGAGAAGAGAAGATGATTGATGTACTGAAACATTAGACTTGAACAATATAACTAGATTGACTTGGGATCTTGGTCTATATCACTAGTGAAGTGCTTCTTTCTGTGTTATTGTTTTCCTTTCATGTATGCCATTTCTTCCATTTATTCTCTGATAAAGAACAGTAAGAATAGAGTTAGGATTTACTGTTTATAGTACCCTTCTCTGACTGATAAGCTTTATCTCAATGTTTTACTCCAAATTGTGTGTTTAAGAATGACTTAAGTTAAGTGTAAAAATTATCAAGGAATGTTGGTTTTCCCCTGTCTTGATGTGCAAAGCTTGAAAGGAAGTTCTTGAATGATATTTTCATTATATTCTTAGTAGATTTTGACTAGAAAATTTTATGGTTTTCCCTGTCTTCTAGTTTCTTTCTCCAAAGGTAATTCTGAAAGTTTCCCTAAGAGTATGCTGAAAGCAGTTAGATTTAAAAGCATCTTATTTGATCTTAGGCTGCACTTTGTTTTTCTTATCTGTTTTCATCCCTTCTGAAAGTAATTATGTGGATTACTGGATTGTTTGTCTAATGATTTAGCTTTAATACAAACTTTTCCAAAAAATTCTATGGTTAGCCCTGTCCTTTGGTTGGTTTTAAACAGTTACTTAAAAGGCTTTTCTTGTTTGGAAATACTGATAAATCCTAGTTGAAATTATTGTCTTTTTCCACCCCTTCAACACTTTTATTGTTCCATTCCATCATTTTATCTAAGAGATCTTGTGATATAGATTACTTGCCCCTTGGACCACTCTTGAAATTGTTGCACAATTAAAACCTTTTATGAATCCATAGCCCAATGGACTAAAAACCAGCATTATGTCTATCCTATCAGTCAAGTCTTGTTCTGATTTCTTGCAACTTCACACCTTTGAAACTCTTTCATTTCAGGACTTTCCACTCAACTAAAAATCATGCTCAACCATCCAAAACCAAAACCAAACAAAAACCCTTGCTCTTAATAACTAGCCTAATATCACACATAAAATCTTTAAAGATAAATCAATCTTTGCACTTATAGAGAGATCCCTCTCTGGATTCAGGATGGCTAGATCCTAGAATCCCAAAGTGGTTCAAGTGTTGTCTCTACAATTTTAGTCTCACCAATCTGCTAAAATTACATATTCCTAACACACAAGAAGGATGGATCATGGCACACGTGTCCAGATTATGGGGACCTCAATAAGCTCACTATTAAAGAAAAAATTCCCCTTCTTATGATTGATGAATTATTGTGTTAGTATGAATCTTAATTGCAAGCGTACGAAAAAAGACCACTTTAGTTGTGCATAACAAACAGCCCTAACAGCAAATATGGTTGCCAATATCCTTAGATCTGCAATTAGGTGATCAAGATAAATGCTGCAAAAATATAGATCTATGCATTAAAAGACATTAAGCAGTAAATAAAAATGAAATTTACTCCATGCATCCAATAGAAAAGACAAGAATATGTTGAATGGATTTTATAGTAAGGGCACCTAGGAGGAAAACATAGAAGGATGTTACCAGTTCTCCTGAATGGGATGGGTTCTTGTAAGTCCTCAGCACTTCAGATCTAAAATTCATCTCTCTTGATGGTGTAGAAAACCAGACAAAAATGGAACTCAAAGGGATCTCACAAGAAAAAAGATAGAAAAATATGACAATGATGGTGGATCAAATTCAGACCAAAAGTATAGATCCAGAGCAATCTTTAGGCAACAAAAGGCAGTGAGTGAATGGAAAAACCTTTCTATTTATAAAAAAATATTGAGTTAGTCTAGATATTGGTGCATAATTAAAATATTATTAACCAAATCAAGATCCAACTTTTATGGAATATTTTATTATATTTGTTGGAGGGAAAAAGAATTTGACTTGGGTCAAATCCCTTTATTTGTAAATAATAAATAGATAAATGATTTATTTATTATTTTAAGGATGTGGTTGAGTAATAATCAAATAAATAATGATTTATTTGACTATTTATGAGTGATTTAGTCAATTTTAACAAGGAATATTATTTCAATAAGGTTTAAATAATTATTCCTAGAAAATAATAAGATAAATAATAATTTATCTAATTAATTTTCCTGTTTTGGATTAAATATGACTAGGAATATTAATTAAACTGTTGTTTAACTAATTATTCCTTGAGGAGAATCAAACAAATGCAGATTTATTTCATATTTCCTCATGGGGTTTTTTGTTTAGACCATAAACAACTTAATAAAGGTTGTTTACTAAGTTATTCTCATAGTGAAAGCAAATTTACTTAGGGTAAAAGTGGTCTTACATGGTGTACTTAGGTCCATCTAATAGTAACAGGTTAGATGACCAAAAAATGGTGTAACAGATTTCCCCCTAGTGTGTGAGCGTTAGGAGCTAATCGTATGACCGAAGTACGTTGTAAGAACTCAATCACTAGACACTGAAGGGGAAGTCAAAGGGAGAGAAATATAAGGTAGACCAAAGTGCTAGAGGACTAGACCCTGAGGAGGCGAGACTTGCAAGTGTGACAAGTCTCTTTTATGAGTGAGTGCCTATGCTATAGGCGGTAGGAGAGGCATACCTATACCCGCTGAGACAAAGTACAAAGAATAATGCATCTAGTAAGCAAGGGACTGAACAATATATTACATGCTGGCATAAACATGAGCCAGGTAAAAACATGTTAATGAATCCCACATACATATTGTGCCTGGGATAACAGCCAAGACTTATACAATAATATCTCAGTACATGAAATACAAATAAAACCAAAATGCCCCTGTAAATAGGACAGGGCTTTGAAAATCTGACTGATACATGCAAAAAAAAAGGTGTTGCAAGCAGTGGAGGCTGACATCATCAAATATATGGAGCTGCATCAAAGGCTATAATGAAGAGGTCATCTGGGTATGTGGGGGGCTACCTATAGGGCCAACCCCTCATGAGGGTTGAAACATATCATACACACCTAGGAATAGCTGGTATCATCTACTGCATCACTGAACCATCAAGTATACAGATCTCGACCATCCTTAAAGGAGTTGGAGATGAGAAACAATCAAGTCAAAGGGAAATAAGGAGTCCCTTTTCCTGATCCGAGGCACTAAACAAGAGTGGAAGTTGGAACCAAGGTACACCACCCTCTAGACTTGTCTTTTGGAATGAATGATATGATGTCGACAGAAGGAGGTCTACCATAGGTGAGGCAATAAGGGATCCTCAATTAAGGCATGACAGAAAATAGTATAGCGACTGACAGATTGACACTAGGGATGATGATGAAATGGGGGGTACCGAGTAGCGGACGGATGACTTCCCTTGTTAGAGCATAAAGGGCATGGATGACCTGGCAGCGACTAACACAATATCATGAGGGATAGGGGATAGTAGGACTGGAGGCCATAATGTGCGACTCGAGAGAAGAACCAAGCAATGAAGGATGGAGGACTATAGCAAGGTACATAGGGACTTGGGATAGACTCCATGAATGCGATGATGACTCAAATCCGATGCTCTAAACAAGGGTGACTCGATGATGCTGCCACGCAGAAAAGGTCCAATGGGGACCATAAAAACATGAGTGCATGATGGTTATTCACGACGAAAATCAACATGACCATGGATAAGTATGAAGGAAAATTGGTGCCCCAAGTACAAGTGTTGCAAGTGAAGAAATTCGATTTTGAGGAGTGGTGAAGTGACCCTCCTTGGACGAAATGTGTCCTGGTGAAGTATCAAGTCACAAAATCATGAGATGGCTACCTAAAAGAAATAAAACATGCATTTCTGAAAGGAAATGCTAAGGGTAATCTTTCTTAAGATAGATTGCATTACGAGGGATGGGAAGGGGATGGCCTTTGAAATCCTCTAAGAAATATTCCCCCTTACCTAAATCCTTGTTGATGATGTAAGGTCCTAGCCATAATGAGTCAAACTTCCCATGATTGAGGATATCATGGGCCTGGTCATACACCAAAACAATATCACCTTCGTGAAAAGTACGAGGGTGGAATTTTCAGTCATACTGAGATTTGGTGCGTTTCTTAGCCGCTCAATGGTTTGCAATGCAACACAACGGTCTTCGGAAGCGCGCTCAAGCATGATAAGTCATTTTTCTAAAGTTTGGGTGTCAAGGAGAAGTTCGACGGCTATATGAAGGGAAGGGATTTCACACTCGATCGGTAAGATTGCCTCCTCTCCAAAAACAGGGTGGAAAGGAGTAAACTCGGTGGCGGTTTTAACAGAAGTTCTATAGGCCCACAAAGCAGGGAAGAGCATAAGGTTCCAATTGGTTTTGTGCTTATCCACCATCCATTGAAGCATGGTTTTAAGGATTTTGTTGACTGCTTCAACTTGGCCATTACCTTGGGGGTAATAGGAGGAGGAATATTGGTGCTCAAAACCCAACAGTGAGGATAGCTCACGCCATATCATATCTTCAAAATTTCAACCATGGTCAGAGATCAATTGTTTCAGAACTCTGAATCTATCGATCACATGGTTAAAGAAAAAGAGGGTTGTGGTAGCTACCGTGTTGTTAAACGTTGGCATGGCCTCAGCCCATTTGGTGAAATATTCAACTGCCATGATGATATACTTGTGGTTACCAGCAGACGATGGTCGACACTCCATAAAGTCTATGGCTCACTTAAAAAAGGGACTAGCTCATATGATAGGATGGAGGGGAGCCGAAGGGGCTCATGCCTTAGGGGAAAAATGTTGGCAATTGGAACAGTGTTTGACTGCTTCAATGCAATCACCGAAGAGAGAAGGCCAAAAGTACCCAGCGCGCATGATTTTTTGGACAGTGGCCAGACTGGAGAGGTGGCCATCACAAGCGTCACTATGACAGGCATTGAGGACTTGCTCTGCTTCAACATGTGTGAGACAACGACGAAGGACAAAATCTACACCGCGACGATAAAGGTCGTCATCGATAAGAAGGTAGCGAGGGGCCTGGTGTCGGATATGTCGACAAGCATCACAGTCAAGATGGAGGGTGAAATTTTGGATTCGTAAATAAGCAATGATGTCACCATACCAAGGATCATCGGTGGTAATGGCAAAAAAATTCTCATCAAGGAAATTATCATTAACTGGAGGATCCTGTGTACCGGTAGGTAGTTCGGAAATGAGTTCAACGAGGGCTAAACGTTTCTTACTTTTTGGTGTGACAAATTCAAGATTGAATTCCTAGAGGATAAAAATCCAACGAGCATACTTCCCATTGATGATTTGGCGACTCAATAGGAAGGCCATAGGGTTGGAATTAGTCACGACCTTGGTGGAACACATGAGGATGTAATGACGAAGTTTCTAGACCGAGAACACGACAGCCAATGCTAATTTCTCTTCATGTGAGTAGGATACAGAAGGTCCTACCATGTTCTTACTGACATAATAGATAACATGCTCAATTCCATTTTCACATTCCTGAATAAGGACTCCAGCGACAGAGTAGGTGGAATCAGAGATGTATAGGATGAAATCCCTATCAAATTCAGGGGGACTGATCAAGGGAGAGGACATGAGAGAATTTTTTAGGGCATCAAAAGACTCTTGGGAATAGGCATCCCACATAAAATGGATGTTAGAGAAGAGGAGTCTAAGGAACCCATGCGCGGTGGTGGCATAGTTAGTTATGAACCGGAAAAGGAAATTAGCTTTTCTTTGGAGGCTTTGTAACTGGCGTAAATTACGAGGTATAGGAAGCTCAAGGATGGCTTGAACTTTAAATGGGTCAAGCATGATACCATATTTCGACACAATGAAGCCTAGAAGATAGCCAGCAAGAACACAAAAGACACACTTCAACAGGTTGAGGCGGATATTATACTTGCGACAACGGAGAAAGACGGTACGCAAATCATGGAGGTGCTATGCCCAATGTTTAGAATGTGCAGTGAGTTCGTCTAAATAAACAAGGATGATGTGAGCTAGGTCATGGAAACAGTAAGACATAGCCCACTGAAAAGTGGCTCTGGTGTTTTTAAGGCCGAACAACATGACTCAATAGGAAAAGGTTCCCCATAGACTAATGAACGCGGTCTTAAGTTAATCATCACGATGGATAACAATTTGGTTGTACCTGTTGGTGTCCCGTGTTTTGATAGTTTGGAAAATAAAAAGACAAGGCAACATCAGAACAAATCTTTAGAGTTACAGGATCTATTCCTCCTGCTCTCAGAGAGGGATCTCTCAAGTTATTTTTTTTTAAAAAGGTTTATCTTGTGTGCTTTGATTATTGGTTTTAGGCTTATTTGTTTGGTTGAACTGACACAGCAGAACCTAAAAGGTCTAGGAAAGATAGATAGAAAGGGGAAATGTCAGTTTCATTGGGAAATGGAGTCAAAATGAGGTAATGAAAAACTTATAAATGGATATGGGATATCAAAGGGAAAATCTAACTTGGCCGCAGGATCCTTTGGTTTTGGAATGAGATGGACATCAATGATTTGGAAAGAGAAATTTAATTCTCAACAAAGGGAATTTTAAAGCACAATTTGAACAATAAAGAGCCATTTGATAGACAGGGCTAACCATGAATTCTATAAATCACACTTTAAGCAAATAATGACTTCAAAAAAACTTTTAAAATGAAATCTAAGATGCAGGGAACACCCTATTTCCTCAAATATTTTATTTCAAATGACTTAGAAAACATAAAAGATTCACTGATAATTACAATCATAGAAGAGGGAACACCTAAATACATCTATGATCGCAACTATAAAAACCTTTAAGCCAACTGTTCAAGCAAGGACAAGGGGCAAGATCAGAATAGACCTCCTTAGCTCACTGTAAACAAAGGAACTTCAAAGGGAGACTTCAATAACAGCGTTTAAGTGGCAGCAGACAAGCAGGGAGAACCATAAATCATGCTGAAACCAACTATTCAAACTATTAAGTAAACAAACAAGCATGAGGACTAAAGAGAGAGATTAAAGACTCTAAAATACCTCAGCAGAAGAAAACATAAAACAGTGAAGGATAAACAGGTCTAAGGTGCTTCCTAGAGTCATTTCTTAGCCTAAAACTTTCATCCTACTGTAGTAAGAAATTATGGAACAAAATGAAAACAGGGGAAAAAATTAAACAGTTCAGAATACTTCACCAAAAGCCAAGCTCATGGATCCAATGATAGTGCCTTCTCAAGAAAAAGCATGCAACAACATCATCAAGGCTTCCAAGACTTCAATTTCTTCTTCAACTTCACCAGACTATGTATTATTTCATAGAGTTTCAGTATTATAACTAGTAATCAAAAAACCAACGTTTATAACGGATTCCTCAACAAGTTTTTGTAGGGGAATGAGGAGGTCGAAAAAGAGAAAAGATCTTCTGATTTCAATTAATACAGTTAATGCTTCTCGGCCTTTGAGGGGCTCAAGGGAGAAGTTTACAGATATTTCCTGTATTAATTGGTTTACATTAACTATTTTGGCTTGCTGGAAGCTTATGTTGACTTTAAGGCTCTGTGTCTTCTTTTGCAATAACTCTGCTGATAGTTTATATTATCTTCCTTGATTCGAAATAACTATTCAGCTGTATTGGGAAAATATCTTTTGTTCTGGTCATTACTCGGCCTTCTGTTAAAACGTTGTGAGTGCACAGGTGGCAATCTGGTAGCTAAGAGGAATCAATTTTCCTCTGATGAGGCAGTGGAGGTATCCTCTGTGTGATAAATATCCTTGATTTGTATTTAACTGTGTTTAAGTCAATGGATAGGCTTTTAATAATCAATTTTTAGCCGTAATCCATTGAAATGTATAATCAATGTTTAATCCTTCATTTCTACTATGTGTGGGTCTTCGACACTAATACTCTTTGATTTGATTTAATTCTTTGTGTCTTGTTGATGTGCAGGTGTGTACAAGGTCCACATGGCATCAATGCCCATGAGTCATAGATGAAACGTGTAATTGAACCCTGTGTATGGCTTTCCCTTTAATGAACGAAAGTCTAGAGGATCGTCACCCTCGGCTTTCATTTTCTTTTTGAAATATTTGAAAACCCTTTTAAATCCTGCAAAATACAAAAATCATTAAGAAATCATGCGTATTTGGTAAAAACTGCTTAGGAGGTTTCGGTGGGAGCATTGCTATTGGATGGCAGCATCCAACGGTGGAGATCTGCACAAAGTGGTTTAAAAAGGAAAACAGGGGAAGAATTAGGTCAGATCCGTCGATCTAGCAAAGATCAACGGTGGGGAACGGTTGTGAATATACAAAGTGAATGAGTAACTTTATAATAATACGGGCGTAAAATGTGAGAAAATACAAAGGAAAGAGGAAAAATCCCTTTGGCGGAGGAAATTGCAAAGGAAATGAAATTGGGGCTCCTGGATGATCATGGGTCATCGGATGAGATCGACCCACGAGATGGACGGTGGAGATTTTACGTTAAAAACCTTTGGCGAGGGTGGAGGGTGATAGTATAAGGCCAGATTAGATCTGGGTCGTTGATCTGCAAAGATCAATGGTGGGAGTCGCGTGCGATGAAACATAATGGAAAGAGGGAAAGTGGTTTTCGGGAGCAAAACAGTTGTTTTCACGCGGTGGAAGGGTGGGGAGGCGGTTTTGCCTTTTTGTGCGCGATATGTGTTCCCGCCCGACACGTGACTTCGAAAAATAGCTTATATCACGCGGCCCTTAGGGAATTATCTTTCCCGCTAAAATTTACGTGATATGGGATGATGACCGTTAGATCTGGGGTCCCAGATCTGACGGCTGAGAGTGAGCGCAAATTAGGAAAGATGCGCAGGCAGAAGCGGGTTGGGCGGTTTTAGTATGGACCGTCTGATTAGGGGATCGATGGTGGAGATTAGTTCTGGAGGGAGGCAAGACCCACAGGAGGCAGGCCTGTCGGGTTAAATATGGGTCGTTGGATGTAGAAGATCAACGGCGGAGATTGCATCTGGGGAATAAACGAAATAATACAATGGCAAAGAGAGGGGTTAATACAGACCGTTGATCTTCAGAGATCAATGGCTGCAATTTTCCAAAAAAACATTATGAGTGGGGCTGCATAAAATATAACCAAAGTTGTGAGACGCATTCTGGACCGTCCGATCTAGACACGTGGACAGCCCAGATGCAATCGGGGCTCGACGATCGGTGGGGAAAAGAAAGTGGAGTGCGACGATGTGATTGATTGTGAGCCATCGATCTGCAGATCAGATCGACGGTGGAGAATGGATCGAGGAAATTCAATCGGGGGAGGAAACAAAATGCGCTCGATGAAAAAGTGCCGATGCAATTTGGCACAGTCCGTTGATTTAGTCTGAGATCAACGGCGATTATTGTTTCACATTAGACACCGGCGGAAAACCCTTTATAACACATGAAAACAAAATATTTAATATAATACAAAGGGTTTTGGCTTTGGGGGCGGGTTTATATATATGTGGATTGGTGCCCGTCTGTGGGGCCATGGATTATATGGGAAATGATAGGCCCGGGGCTTAAAACGTAAAAGGGCCAATCACATTGAAACTTTAGATGCGGGCTTTTCAATCTAACCATTTGATTTTCTTCGATGCGATTAGCGCTTCGGGACTTGAACTATTGGTCCCGAGTGCAAGTTATATGGATTGAACTGGGGGGGGTGGATTTTTATAAAAAGGGACTTCAATCACATCGGAACTTTTGATGCGGGTTTTTTAATCTACCCATTTTACATTAAAAAACATGGTTTCGGCGACTTTAGACCAAAACTTAGGAAAGTGGATTTTTTGAATAATCAAAGGGAAGTATGGGTCGGAGATGAGTTATTCACAAGTTTTAGCACCTGATTTCGGGGCTATGGGTTATATGAAGCGGCAAAAGGGCTCAGGCTTTATAACCAGAGGCCAATCGCATCGGAATTTTTATAAAGGCCGAAGACTTGTGTTCTTTGTTTATTGCCGACGCGATAAGCGCTTTATGAGTTTGACACCTGGTTCTAGGGTGCGGGCACATGGGGGAAGTGGTTTAGACTTACCCCAAAGCGGCTTAAGCCTGCAGTTCAAAAAATTATTTTTTATGAAATTTTTCATAGTTTTTGATGGATTTGGGGGTTTCGGTAAAATCTAAAAAGGAGTTTTAGACTTTGTAAAAGGGATTCTCACGAAGTGAAGAAGGGAAATCATGAAAAACAAAGGAATTTCATGGGAATAAAGCGGTAAAAAATGAAGGTTAATTTTTGAAGGAAGGAAGGGAAAAAATGGGATTTTGCAGCAGTTTTTCTTCATGGAATGACAACAGAATTTTTGAGTTCAAAAGGGGAACATTAGTGACGATTATCCAAAGGATAGGATATTATCAAAAGACTTTAAGCACCAACAATTTTATCAATAAAATTGTTTCTTGAAGGCTATCCAAAATCATTTAGCCACCACTTGATATGACAGAATTTTATAGGTGGCTAACAGTGGCTCCACTTGGGGATGGTGCCTTTTTGAAGGCATCAAGAATTTCAGACTTGCATTCTCTGGAGGTTGATCAGTGCCTAATCCATTGGGTTGTCTTTCTTCATTTGGGTGGTCTTATTTTTCTCTTAAAAATATAAGCAACCATGAAAAATAATGGAGTTTTCATCAACACAAGCTTTCTACCTACCCAATCCTACTAATCTAACATTTTTTCTTCTTTAGAGTGCACTTGGATTGGCAAACTCTCTCTCAACATTTTATTATTTTGAAATCATAAAATCTAATCTATTTCTATCCTTATTTCTCCATGAACTCAGATTAAACAGTTGAGTTCATATGATTATCTACCTAATCTACTAATCTATTAGGATTAAACAGTCTAACAGATTTTTATTCAATAACTTCTAAAACAGAAATTTAAAAGCATACAAGTCAGCATTGGACATTCTAACTTGTTGCTGATCTATGCCATAAAATAAAAAGTTGCACATAGACATTATTTTGCAGAAAATTAAATCAAAATGGAAGGCTTAAGATCTGAAAGTTCAAGCACTTCCTTCATCTTTTTTCATCTCTGTCTTCACTTGTGTTTGAGATGTTCTTTACTTGTTTTCTGGTTCAGATTTTGAGCTGATTGGAACCATTTTTACCTCTGTTTTGACTCAGGAATTCAAAATATATTGGAGTCATTCTTGTTTGAAAACTTAGGTTCAGATTTTGAGCATGTTTGAACCTTTAATTTCTAACCTAATCTACCTACTGATAAGCCAATATTAAGTTGTTTGGCAAATCGATTTCACTAACTTGTTAGCAGTCAATTTAAAACTAATTAGCCATGATTAGGTTGTATGGCTAACTAGAAGTGTGTTTCAGTAGTGGCATTTGCACACTTTCAGATTTTGCTTCTCTTTTTGGTATGGGGCTGTACCTTTATTGTTTTTACAATCTGCCCTCTTTTCTTTCTTTTATTGTTTTTGTATTTTTTTTTTATAACTTTGAATGCAACGTTGAGACCATGATATTTACAATGAAAAACAAAATTCTTTGAAACTCATGATTCCTGGCAGAAGTAATGCTTCAGCATCCTGCCATTGACAGGACCTCCATATAGATCTTCTCCATTCAATTCTTTCAAGAAAAATGCATTGTGACCCCTCTCAGCATGAACAATATAAGGACCTTTCCACAAGTTCTCAAACTTTCCATGTTTTCCCTTCTCTTCTCTCCTTGAATCCCATTTAAGAACAACATTTCCAACCTGGAAATTTTTTGCCTTAGTCCTCTTATCAAATAGTTTCTTTAAATTTTCTTGGACTAACTGCGTCCTTTCATATACTTCTTCTCTAGTCTATTGTAAATGGACGGTTTGATTGATTCTCCTCTGCATATCATTCTCCTCGACCTATACTTCTTGAAGGAGTCTCATGACTGGAACTCCTAATGAGGTGGGAAAAACTGCATCCATGCCATAGACCAGCTGATAGGGTGACATATTTATTGATTTCTTTGTAGTTAACCTATCAGCCCATAAGGCATGAACCAGCTTACGATGCCATGATTTCTGATTCTGTTCCAACAGTTTTTTGATGATATTGATGAGGCTCTTGTTGGAAGATTCAGCTAATCCATTTCCTTGGGGATAGTAGGCAATGGAATGGCCCAAGGTTATGTGGTATTTGTAACAGAAATCAACCATCTTCTTAGATTTAAAAGCAGAAACATTGTCTGTTATGATTTTTCTGGGACAACTAGATCTGGATAGGATATTTGTTTCAAGGAACTTGATAATGACAGAGTCATTAGAATTTCTGGAGGGTATAACTTCTATCCACTTGGTAAAGAAGTCAGTGGCCGTGAGGATCCACTTATGTTGGACTGAGGAGGATGGGTGAATTTCCCCAATGAAGTCTAAACCCCATTGTTGAAAAGGTGCCTCAACTCTGATAGGATGTAATGGTAAGGGAAGGATTTTTCTTTTGCCATCAAAAATTTGACACTTATGGCAAGACATGACCAACTTTTGAGTATCTGGGAAAAGGGTAGGCCAATAGTAACCAGATCTAAGAATTTTTTTTGTTGTGGCCTTCCAGTAGAGGTGTCCTCCACATTCTCTGTCATGCAACTCATGCATGATTTTTCCTACATCATCTTCAAGTAAACATTTAATAAAAATTCCAACAACATTTTTCCAATATTGTACCCCATCTAAAATGCAAAAACTCAAAGCTTTTTGTTTCAAAAATCTAGCTTTAGTTTTAGACAAAGAAGGAGGGGCATTCAAATATAAAATCACATAAATAATGTCAGCATACCAAGGAGAATTCATAAATGCTTCTTCAATGAAAGGAGCATTGGATCCTTCTATTTCTTCCAACACATCTACCATATTCATGTCTAGTGCTTGGAAGTTAGACTCAGGGATAAGTTTTGCTAATCCTTGCCCTTTAACTAGTTTGGTGGGCCTGATTTCTAAGTCATACTCAAGAGTTGCAATCCATTTTCCCCTTTTACCATCAGGGTCTTGACTTAGAATGTCCTTGACAACAATATGTGGAACAAAAGAAATTATGTGAGAGTGTAAAATATAGACCCTAAAGTCTTTCAAAGTTTTCACCAATGCTAAGGCTTGCTTCTCCATGATGTTATATTTGAGAGGAGCATCTCTTAAGGCCCTACTAAAGAAGGATATTGGTTGTTCTTGCCCCAAGTCATTCTTTTGAAGTAAAACTACAGCTATTGTATGCTCAGAAGCAAAAAAAAAGATATAAAAGTCTTTGGTAAAATCTGGACTAATAAGGACTGGTGTTTGAGTAAGAGCTTGTTTGACCAGTTCGAATGATTGTTTAGCTAGTAAAGTCCATTTTACACCTACATATTTCTTTAGCATGTTTGTAATGTTGTTTAATAGCTCAGCAAGGTTGGGGATGAACCTCCTCAGAAAATTAATCTTTCCAATGAAAGATTGCAACTCTTTGAGGCTTCTTAGATGGCTAATTTGCAATATGCCATCTATCCTTGTAGGATCTATTTTGATTCCCACTTCTGAAATTATATGGCCAAGAAGTTTACCTTCTTGGAGACCAAAGAGTGTTTTCTTGGGATTCAATGACAAGCCAAATTTCCTACATTTCTCAAAAACTTTCCTCAAGTGAATCAAATGTTCTTCATCAGTTTTTGAGAATACGGTTATGTCATCAAGGTAAATGATTACAAAATAGCCAATATCTTCATAAAAGGCTATGTCCATGGCCCTTTGGAAGGTGGCCCCTGCATTCATTAATCCGAAAGGCATTTTAACATACATAAAGTTGCCCCAAGGTGTGGTAAAAGCAGTTTTGATTTGATCACTTGGGAGCACTAACACCTGGTTGTAACCCGAGAACCCATCTAAGAGGGATATCCTTTTTTACCCAACTACCCTTTGAAGTATATGGCCCATTTTGGGTAAGGGGTAGTTGTCTTTTAGAGAGGCTCTGTTTAAATTTTTGAAGTCAATACAGAGCCTGATTTCCCCTATTTTCTTTCTAACAGAAACTAAGTTTGATACCCATTATGAATATCTAATGGGTACTATGATCCCAGCATCATGCATCTTTTCAATTTCTGCCTTAACTAAAGGGAGTAAAAGAGGGTTTATTCTCCTTAGCTTTTGTTTGAAAGGATTTTGATTTTCTTTAAGAGGGATTTTGTGTTGAATGATGCTGGTATCATATGATTTCAGGTCTTTGTATCCCCAAGTAAAAACGTCTTTAAACTCTTTGAACGGCTCTATATATAGCAATTTTATGTGAGCTGGGAGAGTGCTGGACATTTTAATCATATTGGGTTCTGCTAGGCTACCTATGTTATGTTCTTCTACATTTGTTTCCACAGGCTTCATTTTCAGTTCTTTGGCTACATCGTTAAAGTCGAAAAAGGTGTTCTAAAGGTGTGAGACCTCTTGGAATTTTATCATTCTTGCATTGTAAAACTTCCAAGTCTTCTTGGTCTGCGTTGTCAATTATATCTGCTTCAAAAGGATTCTCATAATGATTTATATCAGCAGAATAAGTCATTTCAACTTCTGGGATTTGTTCAATATATAAACAGTTTTCTTTATGGTTTTTTTCTGATATTGGTATGTCGAAATCGTTTTCTGATTTTAAGAAATCATCTATGTGTTTGTCAGAATCAAACACTTGCCAGTGATCTTCGTTATCAGGAACAACAGGCCTGTGTTTTACCTTAACACTAAGTTGTTCATTTATCTCAGGTATTTGGCAGCTGTTGGCATTAAAAGCGAGTTCATTTGCTAGATGATTTAGTGCTCTAGGAATGAAAACAAGTTCATATTTTTCAAAGGTTTTCAATAAGTCAAGGGCAGTGTTCTGATATTCCCTAAGCCTTGGGTTTCTAGCTGAGTATTCTCCTTTGATTTGTCTTATGATAGGTTCAGAATCTCCTAAGATTGATATCTTTTGGGCTTCTAATTTTTTAAGCAGTTGTAAGCCTAGGAGAAGTGCTTCATACTTAGCAATATTGTTAGTGCACGGGAAATCTAATTTATATGAAAAACTCTGATTCATATTTTGAATCCAAACACCTGCCCCTGCACTTTTTTTATTACAAGATCCATCGAAGTTTATTTTCCAAAGTATATTTGCCTCATTTTCATTTTCTTGTTGCTGTTGATTTTCAATGTTTTGAATTTGATTCGAGGGAAGATTTGATCGTTCTGGTGAACTAATTGGGTCTATGTTTTCCTTATCTTGTTGAGTGATCTCATCTTCGTTGCACAAGATAAAGGAATCTAAACTTGATTGAATAGAATAGATTGGAGAGTTGTTTGGTTTGTCTATGTTGCTCACCATGTACTTCATGTGAGATTCCCTGTATAGTCTTCTGTTTTGGTTAAAAACAGGGATGGTGGCATAAGACATGTCCATTTGAAGGCTTCCCTGAAGTTCGGCTCCCCATGATCTTGATAAGAGCATGCCATACTTAGGGGGAATATCAGCTACGACTATGTCCATTACTAGAATCTTAGCAAGGATCTGAGCTAACTTAACACATAAATCTTTGATCAGACCCAAACATTTGACTCTGCTTGAGTCAAAAGAATACAAATCTTTGTATGGTTTAGTAATTTCTAAGCCTAAGCTTTCCATTACTACCTTGGGCATTAGATTGTGTGAAGCCCCAGAATCTAGCATGGCATTATGTAAAATTTTCTCATGTATGTTCAAACTAACATAGAAGGGAGGGATAGCTCCTTCTTGATATTTCCCTTCAACCTCTGGGCCAAACAACAACTCAGGTTTGTCGTCTGTCAAGTTTGAGGTGTCAGTATCACTTCCTAAATTTAAAGCTTTTAAAACTTGGTTTTTGTACACTTCTTGGGTTACCAGTTCAGCTAGGGGGATGGTAATTTTTATCTTGACAATCTCTCCCTCAAGTCTGAGAGGAACAATTGATTTGTTGATATTTACATCTTTCTTTTCAATTGAATTATTTTCAGCAATTTTGATTTGCTGAACTTTGTTTGGACTGGTAATTGGGACAGTTTTATTATGACCACTAGCTGAGGTGCTAGGAGTACTCTGTTCCACGTTTGGCTGGATGTTTTTCTCTTTCTTTAAATTTGTTTTTTAAGCCAAAATGATGGGTTTGTCTGTTGTCTTCTTAGGTTGAGTTTCTGTGTTTTTCTTGACAGCAGTGGCAGTGTTCTTATCTTTTGAATTATCTATGTTCCCTTTGCTCCTAAGATCATATTATTTGTGTACCTCCATGATTTGATTTTCAAACCCCAGCCTATAATCATCAGAATATTCAAATGTGTTTGTGCTTTGATCAGATAAGAAACCTTGTTCTTCCTCAGTGAGGAAAACATCATCCCCACTGTCTGACCCAATCAAGTTTACATGAGCTTCTCCCAACCTTTCCATCTCCCTATCTTCCTCATATTGATCTACATAGTTCTGTTGGAAGGGAGGTCTAACCTATTGGTCGCTTTCTTTTTGCTTATCTTGATTGTTTTCTCTTATATAATTATGATTTCTATTTCTGTTTTGGTTATTTTGAGGTTCTCTTGGTGGTGTTATATCATTCAGATTGATCTTTTCAAGCATCCTCTCCATCACCTTCACTAGGTTGTCAATTTTTGTGTCAGAATTTGAGGTTGAGGGTGTAATGTCATCTTTATAAGTTACCCTCTTCTCTAATATCAACCTATTTCTTTTCTCAATTATGTTTGCTTCTATGCTCACAACTCCTTTCTGCATGTCTTCTAAGGTTAAGTAATATCTTTCCCTTAATTGATAAGCCATTTCAGCATCAAAGCCTTCGGGATACCTTACTAAGGCCATGCCTTGGGGAGGTTTCATGTGAGGTGGAAGAGCATTGTAAACGCTATTAAACCTAGTGGAGTAGTCATGAACACTCTCCCCTTGATTTATCTTAAGGCTACTATACTCTGCTAGTATTTGGAGAGGGTTCTTTTTGAGTTCCCATTTGTTGTTCAATGTTTGATGCAAGGCAGGGAGATCATTTATGTTGTTAGGAGGTAGGTTTTTAAACCATTTTTTTACATATCTCCTAGACTTTGGGCGAAGATCCTCATCTTCACAGTTTCTTCTTCTATCTCCATGTAATCGAATGCATCTTCCATCCTATCTACATGATGTTGAGCTGTTGTAGACTCTTTTCTAGTGAAGTGAGGGATTTTGGATTGGTAATCATTTGCTAAGGGAAGTAGAGGTTGTGGTAACACTAATGGGGCATACCATGTTTCCATGGCTGGAAATAAGGTTGGATTTACAAGAGGTGGATTTACAAGAGGGTGAGTGGGCTGGACAGGTGTGTTTTTCACAATGGTAGTATGGATTGGAGTGGAAGAAACACTTGGACCAGCAAACTGATTTTGAGCAGACTAGTTATGGAAAAGGCTAAAGTGATGAAGAAACTGGGAATCAGGAGGAGTGGAAGGTGAGGCTTCTGTATTGAAGCTTTGTTGCAAATCTGCAATGTCGAGATTTGTTTGGTTTAAATCACCTTGAGCTCTAGTTCTAAAGATTTTCTTTGTATGATGTAAATCCAAGTGTGAATCCTCTAAGACAACAAGGTTTTCACGGAGAGATTTTGTTCTTAAGAGGCTCTTATTAGCAGCTGATTCTCCATATTTAGAAGTCTGCCACAGAATTCTCACTGGATTGTCAATGATTAAAGGAGGATTTGGGTCTGGATGGGATCTAGTGTTGATCCTATGTGAAGCTAGATTGTTTTCAAAAAATGAGAGAGGTTTAAAGTTTTAAGGATTGTTTTTTGGGATTTTTACCTCTCAGGATATCTTATCTAGTATGGGACTAGGCTTCTAAACTTCTTCAGGGCTGGTTAACACAGTTCTAAAGAGATTTTGGGACCTAGAAGAGTAATATTCCTACTAGGGCTAATGGAGTCACCTGGTGGAAAATATTTAGCTTGTATGAAGGTAAAATATGGAATGGTTCCACCACCACATTTATTATGAAGCCAAACTGAAATGTTTTTGGGCTTTTCTAAGTTATTTCGATCTTATAGGTTATGAGAGTGTCCTAAATCTGATTTAACACTTAGCTAAGGTGTTTAAACATACAGAGTTCACTCTTATGGCTTGGTAACTGGTTCCTTCAAGGTTTGATAAGGTCTTATGAGAATCCTAAGGGTCACTTAGTTTTTCACTAATTCAATTAAGTCCCATCATGATTACCATTTGTTAGGTAGTGCTTGAAGAAGGAAAAGTGTTCTTTATCAAGTTAAGGGCCTAAAGAGTTTCAATAAGGGTTTTCAAACCACTATATTCTCAGTAGGTCCCACCGTGATCGCCATTATGTTGGGTGTCCCGTGTTTTGATAGTTTGGAAAATCAAAAGACAAGGAAACATCAGAACCAATCTTTAGAGTTACAGGATCTATTCCTCCTGCTCTCAGAGAGGGATCTCTCAAGTTATTTGTTTTTTCAAAGGTTTATCTTGTGTGCTTTGAGTATTGGTTTTAGACTAGTTATTAAGTGCAAGTGTTTGTTTATTTTCTTGGTTGAATTGAAATAGCATAACCTAAAAGGTCTAGGAAACATAGATAGAAAGGGGAAATGTCATTTTCATTGGGCAATGGAGTCAAAATGAGGTCATGAAAAACTTATAAATAGATATGGGATATCAAAGGGAAAATCTAACTTGGCCGCAGGATCCTTTGGTTTTGGAATGAGATGGACATCAATGATTTGGAAAGAGAAATTTAATTCTCAACAAAGGGAATTTGAAAGCACAATTTTAACAATAAAGAGCCATTTGATAGACAGGGCTAACCATGAATTCTATAAATCACACTTTAATAAAATAATGACTTCAAAACAACTTTTAAAATGAAATCTAAGATTCAGGGAACACCCTATTTCCTCAAAGATTTTATTTCAAATGACTTAGAAAACATAAAAGATTCACTGATAATTACAATCATAGAAGAGGGAACACCTAAATACATCTATGATTGCAACTATAAAGACCTTTAAGCCAACTTTTCAAGCAAGGACAAGGGGCGAGATCAGAACAGGCCTCCTTAGCTCACTATAAACAAAGGAAATTCAAAGGGAGACTTCAATAACAGCCTTTAAGTGGCAGAAGACAAGCAGGGAGAACCATAAATCATGCTGAAACCAACTATTTGAACTATTAAGGAAATAAACAAGCATGAGGACTAAAGAGAGAGATTAAAGACTCTAAAATACCTCAGCAGAAGAAAACATAAAACAGTGAACGATAAACAGGTCTAAGGTGCTTCCTAGAGTCATTTCTTAGCCTAAAACTTTCATCCTACTGTAGTAAGAATTTATGGAACAAAATGAAAACAGGGGAAAACATTAAACAGTTCAGAATACTTCACCAACAGCCAAGCTCATGGATCCAATGATAGTGCCTTCTCAAGAAAAAGCATGCAACAACATCATCAGGGCTTCCAAGACTTCAATTTCTTCTTCAACTTCACCACACTATGTATTATTTTAGAGAGTTTCAGTATTACAACTAGTAATCAAACAACCAACGTTTACAACGGATTCCTCAACAAATTTTTATAGGGGAATGAGGAGGTCGAAAAAGAGAAAAGATATTCTAATTTCAATTAATACAGTTAATTCTTCTCGGCCTTTGAGGGGCTCAAGGGAGAAGTTTATAAATATTTCCTGTATTAATTGGTTTACATTAATTATTTTGGCTTGCTGGAAGCTTATGTTGACTTTAAGGCTCTGTGTCTTCTTTTGAAATAAATCTACTGATATTTTATATTAGCTTCCTTGATTCGAAATAACTATTCAACTGTATTGGGCAAATATCTTATATTCTGATCATTACTCGACCTTTTGTTAAAATGTTGTGAGTGCACAGGTGGCAATCTGGTAGCTGAGAGGAATCAATTTTCCTCTGACGAGGTAGTGGGGGTATCCTCTGTCTGATAAATATCCTTGATTTGTCTTTAACTGTGTTTAATTCAATGGATAGGCTTTTAATAATCAATTTTTAGCCGTAATCCATTGAACTGTATAATCAATGTTTAATCCTTCATTTCTGTTGTGTGTGGGTCTTCGACACTGATACTCTTTGATTTGATTTAATTCTTTGTGTCTTATTGATGTGTAGGTGTGTACAAGGTCCACATGGCATCAATGCCCATGAGTCATTGATGAAACGTGTAATTGAACCATGTATATGGATTTCCCTTTAATGAACGAAAGTCTAGAGGATCGTCACCCTCGGCTTTCATTTTCTTTTTGAAATATTTGAAAACCCTTTTAAATCCTGCAAAATACAAAAATAATTAAGAAATCCTATGTATTTGGTAAAAACTGCTTAGGAGGTTTTGGGTGGGAGCATGGCTGTTGGATGGCAGCATCCAACGGTGGAGATCTGCGCACAGTGGTTTAAAAAGGAAAACGGGGGAAGAATTAGGTCAGATCCGTCGATCTAGAAAAGATCAACGGTGGGGATCAGTAGTGAATATACAAAGTGAATGAGTCACTTTATAATAATACAGGCGTAAAATGTGAGAAAATACAAAGGAAAGAGGAAAAATCCCTTTGGCGGAGGAAATTGCAAAGGAAATGAAATTGGGGCTCTGGGATGATCGTGGGCCGTCGGATGAGATCGGCCCACAAGATGGACGGTGGAGATTTTATGTTAAAAACCTTTGGTGAGGGTGGAGGGTGATAGTATAAGGCCAGATTAGATCTGGGCCATTGATCTGCAGAGATCAACGGTGGGAGTCACGTGCGATGAAACATAATGGAAAGAGGGAAAGTGGTTTTCGGGAGCAAAACAGTTGTTTTCGTGCGGTGGAAGGGTGGGGAGGTGGTTTTTCCTTTTTGAACGTGATATGCGTTCCCGCCCAACACGTGGCTTCAAAAAACAGCTTATATCACGCGGCCCTTAGGGAATTATCTTTCGCGCTAAAAGTTACACGATATGGGATGCTGACTGTTAGATCTGGGGTCCCAGATCTGACGGCTTAGAGCGAGCGCGAATTCAGAAAGATGCACAAGCAGAAGCGGGATGGGCAGTTTTAGTATGGACCGTATGATCAGGGGATCGACAGTGGAGATTAGTTCTGGAGGGAGGCAGGACCCACAGGAGGCAGGCCTGTCGAGTTAAATATGGGCCGTTGGATGTAGAAGATCAATGGCGGAGATTGCATCTGGGGAATAAACGAAATAATACAATGGTGGAGAGAGGGGTTAATACAGGTCGTTGATCTGCAGAGATCAACGACTGCAATTTGCCGAAAAAACATTATGAGACGCATTCTGGACCAAAGTCGGGAGACGCATTCTGGACCTAAAATATAACCAAAGTCGGGAGACGCATTCTGGACCGTCTGATCTAGACACATGGACGGCCCAGATGCAATTGGGGCTCGGCGATCGGTGGGGCAAAGAACGTGCAGTGCGACGATGCGATTGATTGTGAGCCATCAATCTGCAGATCAGATCGACAGCAGAGAATGGATCAGGGAAAGTCAATCGGGGGAGGAAACAAAATGCGCCCAAAGAAAAAGTGCCGATGCGATTTGGCGCAATCCGTTGATTTAGTCTGAGATCAACGGCGAATATTTTTTCACATTATACACTGGCTGAAAACCATTTATAACACATGAAAACAAAAGATTTAATATAATACAAAGGGTTTTGGCTTTGGGGGTGGGTTTATATATATGTGGATTGGCGCCCGTCTGCGGGGCCATGGATTATGTGGGAAATGATAGGCCCGGGGCTTAAAACGTAAAAGGGCCAATCACATCAGAACTTCGGATGCGGGCTTTTCAATCTAACCATTTGATTTTCTTCAATGCCATTAGTGCTTCGGGACTTGAACTATTGGTCCCGGGTGCAAGTTATATGGAGTAAAGTGGGGGGGGCAGAGTTTTATAAAAAGGGGGTTCAATCGCATCGGAACTTTTGATGCGGGCTTTTTAATCTACCCATTTTACATTAAAAAACATGGTTTCGGTGACTTTAGACCAAAACATAGGAAAGAGGGTTTTTTGAATAATCAAAGGGAAGTATGGACTCAGGGTTTATAACTAGAGGCCAATCACATCGAAATTTTTATAAAGGCCGAAGACTTGTGTTCTTTGTTTATTGCCGACTCGATAAGCACTTTATGAGTTTGGTGCCTAGTTCTAGGGTGCGGGCACATGGGGGAAGTGGTTTAGACTTAGCCCAAAGGGGCTTAAGCCTGCAGTTCAAAAACTTATTTTTTATGAAATTTTTCATAGTTTTTGATGGATTTGGGAGTTTCGGTAAAATCTAAAAAGGAGTTTTAGACTTTGTAAAAGGGATTCTCACGAAGGGAAGAAGGGAAATCATGAAAAACAAAGGGATTTCATGGGAATAAAAGGGTAAAAAATGAAGGTTAGTTTTTGAATGAAGGAAGGGAAATAATGGGATATTGCAGCAGTTTTTCTTCATGGAATGACAACAGAATTTTTGAGTTCAAAAGGGAAACAACAGTGAAGATTATCCAAAGGATAGGATATTATCAAAAGAATTTAAGCACCAACAATTTTATCAATAAAATTGTTTCTTGAAGGCTATCCAAAATCATTTATCCACCACTTGATATGACAGAATTTTATAGGTGGCTAACAGTACCCAAAGAAGCCATCCATTAAGGATAGAACCTCGTGCCCTGCACACTTATCAATGATTTGGTCAATGAATAGTGTGGGGAAGTTGTCTTTAGGACAAGCTTTGTTCAGGTCATGAAATTCAGTGCAGACATAGATGGTGCCTTGTTTTTTGAGAACGGGAACTGGATTGGACACCCAAGTGGTGTATTCGATGGGATAGATAAAACCAGCCTGCTTGAGCTTATCAATTTCGACTTTGACAGCTTCTCGTCTAGAAGGATTAATGGGTCTCTACTTCTGATGGATAGGATTGGCATTAGGCCATGTATCGATATGGTGTTCAACAATGGCGGGATCAATTCCAGGCATTTCTGAATAGGAACAAGTGAAAACATCGCGGAATTATTTGAATAGCTTGGTGTAAGCCTAAACCTCTTCCAGGGTGCATTGGGCGCCCAAGGTGATATTTTCTTCTACCCCTGGTTTGTCAGAAAAGTCAATTTTAATGGTAGGAGCATTAGGGTAATTTTGAGGTCTAAAATGGGCCTCCTAAGGAAATTATAAAATAATAGTGGAAATAATAAAATAAGATTTGATTACATCATCAAATTTTAAAGGGAAAAAAAGAAAAAACTACTTTTCAACTCGTATTTTCAACTTATATCCCAAAGTTTTTACTCAAATTTTGAGTGGGAGTACTCTTTGGATGAAAATTTTAATTCTTCATCCAAGGAGTACCCATGTTGCATACTTTTGGTGGATCTTGCTACACGAAAAATGAAAAATACATGAAAAACATTATTGCAATCACGTTTTTTCATGTATTTCTCATTTTTCATGTAGCATGGTCCATCAAAAGTATGAAACATGGGTACTCCTTGGATGAGGAATTAAATTTTGCATCCAACGAGTACCCCTGCTTGAAATTTGAGTAAAAAAATTGGAAGATAACTTGAAAATACAAGTTGATAAAGTAGTTTTATTATTTTATTAATTTTTAATATTTTTACCTTTTTACTTAAAACATGGTGAATCATCCCCCATGGTTGACATCATCATCTTGAATCCTACTGGTTCTTATAAACTTTATTTTGGTCATACATTTTTCTTAGGAGGCCCATTTTAGACCTCAAAATTCCCCTAATGAGATATTGGCCATATTTCCTTCTTCGAAAGTAATCAGGTGCAGGGATGGGATTTCTAAACCAATCAACTTCATCGAGAATAATTCTTTATTTTCCATGAAATATTGGTCATGGGACTACTGCGGGAGGAAGTATGCACGATGGTGCATATCATCCCACGGAAAGTCATGGTCGGTCATGGCTTCCATAATGTCTTCATCTGAATAGAAGATGGGGTGACTAGAGGAAGGGAGACCACCTGACGTGGTAGAGCTATCTGACTCATCATCATGTAAAGAAAATCTCACATGCGCAACATCATGGGGGATGACAGAAGAGTAAGCAGATAAGGGATCTACTGATGTTAAACCCAGGGTGATCGCTAAAGGGAGGTCAGGTGAAACATCAGGGGAAGTCTCCAAGGGGACTTCTACCGAGGGTCTCATGGATGATGATAGGTAGAAAATGGTGGCCGAAGACTCCGCCATTTCGACATCGGGAGGGGGAATGTCAATGGAAGCAGGCAGATCCTCTGGTTATGCCGAAGCAGAACTTGCAAACAAGTGAGAGGTTAACTTGTCATGCTTGGCCTTGAATTGGCGGAATGCTTCCAAAGAGGAATGATACTCTTCAAGGTGGGGGCAGAGGTGAGTGTACTGGCCATGGAAATCGCACAAAGCGCAAGGGTGATTTGTGCACAAGGATTTTAGCTTCGAGACTGAATCGGGTATAGTGACGTAGACCTCAGGGATATCAAACTCTGGAAACGTCTCATTAACCATGGACTTGAGGTGAGGCAAATCCAAACAAGTATGGGTGGCATGACTAACAACATCACACAAAGCACACTATATAGTATGTTTTGGCAGCCAAGGAGGGGCAAGGTTTATCAGGGTGGTCTTGTCTTTGGTTGCCTTCTTGCTGGCTTTGCCCCTTTTACCCGAAGTTGTCGCAACAGGAGGAGGTTCCTGTTGAGGTGGCTGAAGCACTATAGCAACAAGAGAGGTCATAAGGACCAATTGAACTGGGGTCAAAGCAATATAAGGTTTGGGTTGACCAGGTGGGGTAGAGGCTGGGGGATGAAGGTACCAGACGGGAATCCCCATGGTCAGGTTAGGAAGAGAGAGGGTAGCCATGATAGGTACTGTGTACACTCTAGGAGGGGGAGCTAGGAACAGTATCTGACTAGAGGGGTAATGGCCAGGCGGGACGACTCCAAGATGGTTAAGGCTTGGAGGAATTGTTCTAGGACAGTATAGAGGCTCATGGATACCAGTTGTAGGTGAAGGGCCGGGAGGAGGAGGTTCAGAAGGCTGAATAGAAGGGCTAGGAGTAAGCAGCGGAGGGCGAGGTTGCTGACTAGCTGAAGCTGGCTGCTTGAGGGAAGCCCGAGATGATTGCATTATGCAAACATTCGATGAGCTAGGATCAGAGACAAGGAGGAAGACCAGGGAATGTACCAAGCAAATAGGAGTCTTTGTAGACTCTGGGTGAGACACTGGTCAAAGGATCGACGGTTTGCTTATTGGCCACCGAAGAGATGATGGACTCAGGGGAGGTCTGAGACTTCAGTTCGTAATATGTCAACTTGTCAATGGTGACTATATTTTCATTATGGGGGAAGGACATCTTGTGGTGAACCGCAGATGGGACAGTAAACATCGCATAGGTGTAGCTACGACCCAATATAATCTTGTAATCTAAGGGGGCATCTATTACTTCTACGTCAACGCAAACAGTCTTGCCCGCAAGAGCAATAGGATAGTTGCGGAATAGGCCAATGGGCTGGGAGGCATGGCCATCCCACGCTTGGAGAGTGATCATGGAAGGAGCCAACTCAGGTGATCCGAGTTGATTCCAAACCAAAGCAGACATCACACAGGTGGATGCCCCCTCATCAATTATGCAACGGGAAACATTGGCGTTCCGGATCTTGACTAGGATTTGGAAGGCGATGGAAGCAGGGAGAGGAGGATGTTCCAACCGGTCAACATCAAAGACAATAAATCAATCATCAGAAGGATCTACAGCGCCCATGGCAGATAGTAGAGCTTTTATTTATGACGGGCATGACTGGAGGAGTTCCAGTGTTGAAATGGCAACAGGAGATTGTGCCAAATCATCTACTATACTATATGAATGGGAAGCTTTTCCAAAAGCAGCATTTTGGCGTAGTGGTCCCTTAAGGATCTTGGTATCAACCTCTGCCTTAGGCTGAGGGATCTGCAAGGGAACATTAGGTGTCGAAAGACACTCTGTAGAGACCGAAGGAGATAGCTCAGGGACAGACGTAATGAAAGGCTTGTTGTACTGACGGGACCGAGTCTGAAGATTGATATCTACAGTTATAGGTTGGTCAGTATTCATCATGAGAATCTGGTAATCGGAGGTACCAGATGGAAGAGGTTGAGTGGCCACCTGACCTTTAGGTGGTTGGGTAGCCACAAATCCTTGCTGAGGGAAAGGATTAGTAAACACATCTGGCTGACTAGGCGCAACACTGGGAGGGACAGAAGGGGAGGCTTGCTTTCCTCGCAATGTTGCTTGAGACTCCCACATCTACTTCATCTGTGGTAAAATAGGACAATCATGCGTGTAATGACCATAAACACCACAACAAAAACAAGGCTTGTTAATGCGAACAGGCCTGTCTTGCTTAGGCTGAGTGCCACGTTGCTGGTTAGCAGTGTTCAGAGCATTGTTTTAAGGATTATGTCCAGGATTATTGGGATCAGATTGATTTTGAGTGCCTTTCCTCTTCTTTTTAGAGGGAGGAGGATTATTCACACCTTTATATGCATAAAACTGCACCTGAGGGGGTGGTGGCTGCTATTGCAGGGGTTGAGAAGTGTAGTATCCCAAAATCTGGATTGCACAACAAGCTTGCTGAAATAACGCACTCCTAAGAATTCAGTGCACTGAAATGAGTTTGCAACTCATGGATCCCTTAGATCAGCTCATCTAAGATATAAATCCAAAAGGAGAGAAAAAACAAATCAAACTAGGTGGGTTAAATAGATCTCCCACGGCCTAGTCTAGCTGAAAAAACACCCAAAGAGAGGGGTTGCAGCTATATGCAATGGTCTACTTCAGAAATAACGTAGTTTATCAATTTACAAATGTTAGAACAACATGGAGGTTCATCTTTCAGCTATATATCAGCAAATTAGATCTACGATGCAGCTTATACAGTGTATAACAGATATAGAAAGAATGTACAAGACAAAAGCCTCAAATTGAGCTACTACAACAACATGAAATGGCATAATAAACTTGACAGCATTATTTTCATTGCTGAAGCATGCAGTAGATTACAACTCAGATCTAGAGCAGATATGTACATAAAATGATATATCTATTTTAGATATGTGTACAAGATAGGCTCCTCTATACATTCCCCTTGGGGATCTGAGCAAAACATGAACAAAAATGAGTAGATCTGAGATCTAAGTCATAGATCTACAAAAGTATTCAGAAAATTCTGAATCATAACATATGCAGCAGATCAGATCTGAACTAACATGGATTGGTTGGCCAATCCATGGATCACCACAGTGAAAGGAAGGATCCAATCACTAGAGATCTCTCCTATAAAATGATGCCAAGTCACCCTGCAACTCTGCTCTTGCAAATAATGCAGTCAAGGAAGAGGGACTGTGCTGTAGGCCCTGAGAATTATTTGGCCTACTTCCATTGTGTGGATCTGAAGCTCAAGCCCCTAATGTACTCTTCCAGGAGGTTAAAAGACACACTCTCTAAGAAGAGGCACTAGTACAAGCTAGATCTGAACAAATTTAGTGTTCCACTTGCTGCAGCTCACATGGACAACCCAATCCTAAGCAGGACTGCGCTGTAGATGCAATATGTGGCTTGGCCAAATGCTGGATAGTGGACTAGGCAAACAAGACTCCTCCAAGAGCTGCTCAAAGAAGGAGGTGGGATTCCTAAACAAGAAATCCCAATAAGGGATGTCTGAACAGACAATACCTTCAAAAAATAATAACATCAACAACCTTTTCCTATTTTCCTCCTCCTTCTTTTATAAGATGAAAGCCTTGCCAAACCCTAAACCACCTCAATGAGTTAGCTCCTTTCACATGTGGAGCCTCCATCTAAAACTGCATTGTCTATCCATGAGGTTCATTGCATCTAGACTACGTTGTTGACTTGGTCAAAGTTGACCCCATCTCATGATTCAAACCCATTCATACCTGCAAGAGTTTATTTACATAGCCTAGATATGTCTCTGTTTACAGAGGCATTGATTTATTTTGATGTTTTTAGGAGTTTTGCATGTCCTCCTTCACATTTTATTCATCAACATGAAAATCAAAATAAGACAAAGCAAAATTGAATATTCCCATTAGCTTGGGCTAATTGGGAATATTACAGTCCTCCCCTCCAAAATGTTTCTTGTCCTCAAGCAACTAATAGGGTGAGTGCTGCAACACTTCTCCTTCGCCATTAATGACACCATCAAGGATTTAGCTCTCTGCATAAGCTGAGTGTTCACCAATCCATCCTCCCATGAGTTTTCTCTCCAAAATCATTATGAGATGTACATAATCCATCCCACAAAGTGTCAAGAATGCCACTGAAACAAACATGGCTAAACCCCTACTCTCCTTGAAATATGTAGAAAAGCATACAAAGAGATTCTCCATCCCATGTGGTACACACATGCCTCCTATCCTCCCTCCATACAATTCCAAAAATAGGACAAGTACATCATCCATGTATGGAAGAAAAACTACAAATACATAAACAGAAATTGGAACATGAGGAGGTGGGTCATAATCCCATATATGGTACCAGTGTGGGGCATCTCCTGCCTGCATCAGATCAAAATGTGGTAAGTGGTTTTCCCACCACTTACTTGCAACCCATGCCATCTCACTGTAGCTAAATGTGTGAGATATGTTTGGTGCCTTAGGAAAACACCCATCATGAAACAATATCTCCCTTTGTCCGCCAAGGGAGTGGCCAAGTACAGCAATTGTTGTGGCCCCATATTTTCCTTGAGATTGAAAAGATATAATGCTCCTTCTTGGAGTCAAGGCCTGCAAAAACATGGTGTAAGAATGCATGAAGTCAGAATATAAAATATATGTATTAAGAGCATGATCTTCACCAACAATTCTCCTCCTATCAATGGAGTGGTGCATAGATCTACTCTCTCCTTCAAGGGAAGGAAGAGAGGGTTGATTTAATTCTCCCTTAGAGCCATATTTCTGCTCCAACTCCACAGAATCCATGCATCTCTGACAATGTTGATATAGTCCCCTTTCAAAGCCCTTCCAATAATAGCTCCTCAATATGATATTGTTGAGCTTCATAGAGTAAGTGTGGCTAAGATGGAACTCTTCATAAGCCCTCTATAGAAGCTTCCCTTGAGCTTGGATGCTCTAGACAAGAAGATTCTGCCATGATTATAGATGACTCCATCAAGGATTTAATAGCTCCCTTCATGCAACCAGTCATCCAGAATCATGCAAGTATGAAGATCCTTGGAATATTCCACTAGCAGTTGGGATTTCCAATAGGGATCTAATGTGCCCAACAATGACAGCGCTGATAGTGTGTCATCTGAAGTATCTTTTATATTGTTGTTCTCCTCCTTGACATTTCCCATGCCAAAGGTACAAAGTGGAAGGTTTCCAGTCCTTCCTTGTTTCCCTCCTTGCTTATGCACATGCTCAAGAGAAGAGGGAAGCTCTTGGAAGTTAGTCTCCCATGGGAGGCTATCATTTGTCCAAGACCTCTTTGCCTTTGCCAGTGCATGCATGTGAGACCACCATCTCTCTTCATGTATGAAAGAGTGTCCTCCAAGCAAGTCTGTCTTCTGATCCAAGTCTGGCCTCCCATGCTTCATGATGGTGTCATTCTTTCTTCTTACAGCATATCTTCTCAACGAAATTTGAGAGGTGAGAATGGACAATGATGTCAAAGGAAAAATTCTTTCCCTTTCTATGTACCTCCCCCACACTCTCAACGTTGTAGCATGGTCTTCTAGTGATCCCTCCTCCCTTGGATCTATGAAAGGAGCATCAATGTATGAAACATATTTCATCAAATATGACTCAGGTGGTCTCCTAGATGATACACCACGGGATAATGATGTCTCCTGGCTCATTCCCCTGTGAACAACAGATGGGAACATATCATAACTTCTTCCACTGCATAAATCCATCTATGATTGATGTGTGGAAGTACCATGAAACTTGGAGACCCATCTTAATGGTGTAAGAGTGCCTCTGATTGGAGCCCTTGCCCCATCTTCTGATAGTGGATCAGCCGTGTGACCCCTCCTTTGTTCTGTCTCATTGTCTTTTAGCAAAGACACATGCTTCTCATGTCCTCCATATGGAAGAATCTCTGGAATTCCTTGCAAAGGTGCAATAATCCCTCTAATGGCATCCATTGCTTCACCTCCATATCCAAATGAAAATAGATCTAGTCCTTCTTGCACAACACTGGAGGATCTTCTTTTCTTTCTTTCTCCCTCCTCCTCATCAATGGAGAATGATTCATCATCAAGAGATCGTTTGTCTTGATCTCTTAGTGAGGAAGGAATCCTCAAATCTTCTCTTTGAGAAAAGGGATCTTGCTGAATTGGGGCCTTTGCTTCTGGTAAAAAGTGCAGCATATCTTCAACCCCTTCAACAATGTTTAGGACTAGAGTTGGCTCCATGGAATCTTCCAATTTACGCAGAGATTTAGATTTCTTGGGCTTGATCTGCTCCCCCAAGAAGTCTCAAAATTTCCCTCATCAAATCTTGTCACTAGTCTCGTAGTGAATCTTGCATAAGAAGAGATGTTCCTCCCCTTCAAGGAAGAGGACTCAAACAACCACCAAGCATAAGCCTTCCATTGAAGATGCAGCGCTGCTACTCTCAAGGCTTCTTCTTCTGATACTTGATGCAGCTGAAAGTATGTGTCAATCTTCTTTACCCAAGACTTGGCTGAGTCTTTAGGTGATCCATCAAATGTAGGTAGAAAGAATCTACTGAAAGTGTGTTGCATGCACCCTTTCCTCCTACTGTAGCTGCAGGATCTTTCTTCTTTGAGTTGAAAAAACTCTGGGAAACTGAGATGCTCTTTGAATCTCTCTTATTGAGATTCATATTCTTGGATATATTCACCAAGAGATACCTCCTTTGGTGTTTCTCCTCTCCCTCCTTCCTTTGACAAGAAAGTAGGCATGCTACCACGTTGTGTAACAGATTGTGTGGTTGAATGCTCACACACATCATATGAAGTAGTGGGGCTTTCTTCATGTGAAAATCCTTTCAAAATGTCTGCTTGTCTTTCATTCCTTACTCCCCTGATTTCTCCTTCCATCTTATGCAAAGCTTTAGAAATAATGTTAGAAAATTCTACTTCTTTAAATTCTCCCATACAAATGGGTTTCATCCTTTCTTTCTTTGTCTTTGGTGTAATAATTTTTATTTTGTCCTCCTCTATGATACCTTTTCTCTTTGTCAGTGATAGGCTCTCCTTATTTTGAAGGCATATTGGCTCCAAGAATGCACAGGCTATGCCAAGAAAGATGCTTTGATACCACTGTAGTATTCCAAAATCGAGATTGCACAACAAGCCTGCTGAAATAACGCACTCCTGAGAATTCAGTGCATTGAAATGATTTTTTAGCCCCTGAATCTCTTATATCAGCTCATCTAAGATCTAAATCCAAAAGGAGAGAAAAAACAAATCAAACTAGGTTGGTTAAACAGATCTCCCACAGCCTAGTCTAGCTGAAAAACGCCCAAAGAGAGGGGCTGCAGCTATATGCAATGGACTACTTCAAAAATAACGCAGTTTATAAATTTACAAATGTGAGACCAACATGGAGTTTTATCTTTCAACTATACATCAGCAAATTAGATCTACGATGCAACTTATACAGTGTATAACAGATATAGAAAGAATGTACAAGACAAAAGCCTCAAACTGAGCTGCTACAACAACATGAAATAGCAGAATAAGCTTGACAACATTATTTTCAATTTTGAAGCATGTAGTAAATTACAAATCAGATCTAGAGAAGATCTTTACATAAAATTATAGATCTATTTCAAATCTGTGTACAAGATAGGCTCCTCTATACATTCCCCTCGGGGATCTTAGCAAAACATGAACAACAGTGAGTAGATCTAAGATCTAAGTCACAGATTTGAAAAAGCATTCAGAAAATTCTGAATCATAACATATGCAGCAGATCAGATCTGAACTAACATAGATTGGTTGGCCAATCCATGGATCACCACAGTGAAAGGAAGGATCCAATCACTAGAGATCTCTCCTCTAAAATGATGCCATGTCACCCTGCAACTCTACTCTTGCAAATAACGTAGTCAGGGAAGAGGGACTGCGCTGTAGGCCCTAAGAATGCTTTTTCCTGCTACCATTGTGTGGACCTAAAGCTAAACCCCCTAATGCACTCTTCCATGAGGTTAAAAGACACACTCACTGAGAAGAGGCACCAGTACAAGCTATGTCTGAACAGATCTAGTGTTCCACTTGCTGCAGCACACATGGACAACCCAATCCTAAGCAGGACTGCGCTGTAGATGCAATATGTGGCTTGGCCAAATGCCGGATAGTGGACTAGGAAAACAAGACTCCTCCAAGAGCTGCTCAAAGAAGGAGGTGGGATTCCTAAATAGGAAAGCCCAATAAGGGATGTCTGAACAAACAATACCTTCAGAAAATAATAACATCAACAACCTTTTCTTGTTGTCCTCCTCCTTCTTTTATAAGATGAAAGCCTTGCCAAACCCTAAACCACCTCAATCAGTTAGCTCCTTTTACATGTGGAGCCTCCATCTAAAACTGCGATGTCTATCCATGAGGTTCATTGCATCTAGACTACACTGTTGACTTGGTCAAATTTGACCCCATCTCATGATTCAATCCCATTCATACCTGCAAGAGTTTATTTACATGGCCCAGATGTGTCTCTATTTACATAGGCATTGATTTATTTTGATTTTTTTAGGAGTTTTACATGTCCTCTTTCACATTTTATTCATCAACATGAAAATCAAAATAAGACAAAGCAAAATTGAATATTCCCATTAGCTTGGGCTAATTGGGAATATTACAAGAAGGAAAGGGAGGCGGAGGTTCTAATGCTGGAGGAGCTAGAGCACCAGGTTGTGGATACATATAATAATTAGTTTGGGTAATAGTGTGGTAAACAGGAGGTTGGGCAAAAGGAGGAGGCATTCCATATCCTTGATACATGCTACCGCGAGGGGGAAAAGTGCAGGAGGTGCTAGCCCCCCCCCCCTGAGGAAAACCATAGCCAACAGGAGGCTGAGTGTATGGATGAGAGAGAGCTCCAATGATACCGTCGGCGGCATGAGATGACCCTGGTGCATTGGCACCACCGGGTCTAGGAAGATCAGGTAGAACGGTATAAACATAACTCGACTGAGCGTAGATCAGGTCATATTTTAACTCAATTTGGAGAGTGACTTGTTCGGTTTGAGGGAAATTTGATGTGAAATCTTTGCCGATAGCAGGCAAGAGAGATCTAAGGAACCATTCCATGTAGATACGATCTTCGAAGGTAGGGGATCGACATAGGCTCTTTCTTCTCTGCCATTCCCAGACATGATCGGATAAGTGGGTCACAGAAGATTGATGGAAAGAAGTCAAAAGTTTGGTTACCAGTGTCATAATGAAGGGGGAGCTGGAAATAAGACAGAAAAGCCCAAGCAAGAGTTGCAAAGGTGGTATGAAAGGATGAGGCCTGATCAACATACCATTTAGAAGCTTTTCCTGTAAGCATACGTTGGAACAACCAAAGACGGACAGAGTCATTGGTAATGGAGTTAGATGAACACCACATGTGGAAAGATCGAACATGATTTGTAGGATCTTCTCCAGCAAGGCCTTCAAACTTGGGGATGTCAGAAGGGAGCTTGGTCGGCATAGCAAGCCAACTAGCGTCATGGTGTATAGGGTCATTGATCGACTAGTTGATATCGGGAAGACTGTGGCCTGCCATATAGGGGAGCAAGGGAGCAGCCGGAGTAGTTCCTGTTGCAGTCCCACTAGTAGTATTCCCAGCATTAGGGATGGGGCTACCACCAGCGTTAGGTACTGAACTAGACATGGTGAAGGTAACAGGAGGAGAACCAAGGGAGAAAGCAGAAGGAGAACCCAATGAACCAGAAGAGGAGTTGCAGTGTGGACTCGGTGGAGGAATAACTCGAATCCTACGTGCAGGAGTAAGTCTTCCTACCAGAAACTAGGGATGAAGGCCAAGAATTCCGGGATAAATGCCTTGGTGGCGCAATGATGACAGAACAAACAAGGCAGAAAGGGAAGAGAGACCAACAAGGGCAGAGGGGTGCAAGATCAACTTATTACAATGTCGAAACAAGGGCAGAGAGGTGCAGGATCGATTGATTTCAATGTTAAAGTCTTTGCTTGGTGGTGTTAGCCAAGCTCTTCTTCACTTAGGGTGTGTGTGTAAAGTGTGTAGATTTTAATTTTTAAACTCAAATGTTTGTAGATAAAAAGAAAATTTGTGTTGTATAACTGTAAATAAACATGTAGATAACAGTATATGAAACTGAAATAACATAAAATAAATAACTAATAATGCAATAATCTAAACCCAAGGAGGCGGGCCTCTCAACAAGTGGGAAAAAAACTAGTCGAAACACACCAAAATACCCAATAGATCTAAGGTCGGGAGTGACAGGGATCTAAAGGTCGGATTTGCTGGAAATAAGTGCAAACAAACAACAAAAAATCAGAGGAAAATTTTTTGTAAATGAAAATAGGTGTTTTGGATGGATAAATAACTAATCTGAAGTGGATCTGAAGGTGAGGTATCAGATCTGAAAAGTGGCTGAACACTCTGAAAATTTCAGAAAACCTGCAGCAGCTAAAACTCTTCCACAAAGTGTGGAGGGTACTGAAGCCCAAGAGGGCTATTTTCCCACTTAGATGAGTAAAATAGAACAATTATAGGTCCAAAATGGGCGGAGACAGAGGTCAGACAACCGTGAACAAAGGCCAAGACAAACCCAAAAAACTTTCAAAAAAGACTCCTGCAAAAATTCCAGGTCGTAGTTTCTGACCTATTTCTTGTTGAGGTCGCAGATTTTGGGCAGTTTTCCGATTCTTGAAGCTCCAAGTCGCAGGTTTAGGGCCAAAAAGTGTGACCTTCACTTCCAATTCTCTCGGGATCAGGTTTCAGTAGAATGTGTCGTCTAAGCTGTGGCTGATGTCTGTCACCTGCGCAATAGGTCCGAAAACACACGGAAGTTATATTTTTTAATGTTTTAGGGTTTTATAGGTTAAAAACAACATCAAGAAAAGAAGAACAAGAATCTGAAGAGAAATCCTAGGGTTTGAAGCAACTGGATATGCAGGGATCTGAAAAACGATAGCGGTCGTAATCGTAAACCCACTGGAGTCACCAGTTGTTAGTATGAATTTTAATTGCAAGCGTACGAAACAAGACCACTTTAGCTGTGCATAACAAACAACCCTAAAAGCAAATATGGTTGCCAATATCCTTAGATCTGCAATTAGGTGATCAAGATAAATGCTGCAAAAATCTAGATCTATGCATTAAAAGACATTAAGCAGTAAATAAAAACGATATTTACTCCATGCATCCAATAGAAAAGACAAGAATATGTTGAATAAATTGTATATTAAGGGCACCTAGTAGGAAAACATAGAAGGATGTTACCAGTTCTCCTCAATGGGATGGGTTCTTGTAAGTCTTCAACACTTCAAATCTAAAATTCCTCTCTCTTGATGGTGTAGAAAACCCAGACAGAAATGGAACTCAAAGGGAGCTCACAAGCAAAAAGATAGAAAAATATGACAATGACGGTGGATCAAAATCAAACCAAAAGTATAGATCCAGAGTGATCTTTAGGCAAAAAAAGGTAGTGAGTGAATGGAAAAACCCTTCTATTTATAACAAAATATTGAGTTAGTCTAGATATTGGTGCATAATTAAAATATTATTAACCAAATCAAGATCCAACTTTTATGGAATATTTTATTATATTTGTTGGATGGAAAAAGAATTTGACTCGAGTCAAATCCCTTTATTTGTAAATAATAAGTAACTAAATGATTTATTTATTATTTTAAGGATGTGGTTGAGTAATAATCAAATAAATAATGATTTATTTATCTATTTATAAGTGATTTAGTCAAATTTAACAAGGAATATTATTTAAATAAGGCTTAAATAATTATTCCTAGAAAATAATAAGATAAATAATAATTTATCTAATTAATTTTCCTATTTTAGGTTAAATATGACTAGGAATATTAATTAAACTGTTGTTTAACAAAATCAAACAAATGTGGATTTATTTAATATTTCCTCATGGGGTTTCCTGTTAAGACCATAAACAACTTAATAAAGGTGTTTTACTAAGTTATTTTTCATAGTGAAAGCAATTTTACTTAGGGTAAAATTGGTCTTACATGGTGTACTTAGGTCCATATAATAGTAACAGGTTAGATGACCAAAAAATGGTGTAACATATTAGATAAATTACATGGAGCAATTTATTTTACCAAGTTGGATTGTTCAGGATATCATCAAATTAGAATGAAGACTGAAGATATTCCGAAAACAACATTTTGAACTCATGAGGGTCATTATGAATTTTTGGTGATGCCTTTTGGCCTTACCAATTCACCTTCTACATTTCAACATTTGATGAATTCCATTTTCAAACCCTTAGAAAATTTGTGTTAGTATTTTTTGATGATATACTAATCTACAGTAGGTCTTGGAAGGATCATGTTCAACATGTTGACAGGGTGCTCAAACTACTGGAGGAGAAAAAATTATATGCAAAAAAAAACCAAATGTTTATTTGGAGTATAAGAAGTAGAATATTTGGGTCATATTGTATCTCACGAGGCTGTTAAAGTAGACCCTAATAAAATAAAAGCTATTAAGGAATGGAAAGTCCCACAACCATAAAGCAGTTGCGAGGATTTCTTGGGTTAACAGGGTATTATTGCAATTTTGTTAAGAATTGTGGGAGAATATCAGCCCCTCTAATGCCATTATTGAAGAAATATGAATGTCTATGGACTCCTAAATAAACTAAGGCCTTTGAACATCTTAAAGAGACAATGTGCCTAGCACCGGTCTTAGCTACGTCGGACTTCACAAAAACCTTTATTGTGGAATGTGATGCCTTAGGAAATGGAATTGGTGTTGTTTTAATGCAAGAAGGAAGACCCATTTCTTTTCAAAGTCATCCAATCAAAGGAAAGTATTTACAAAAAGCTATTTATGAGAAGGAAATGTTGGCAATACTACATGCACTAAAGAAATGACGACCTTACCTAATGGGAAGACACTTCAAGGTAAAAACTGATCATGATAGTCTTAAACACTTTTTGGAACAAATACTATCTTCAAAAGAGAAAAAAAATAGGTCACAAAGATGTTGGGTTATGACTTTGAAATCATCTAAAAAAAAAGAGAAGCTAAATGTTGTTGCAAATGCACTCTCAAGAAAGGATGAAGAGATGGAAGCTTTTCTTTGTGCCATTTCTATTATCCAACTAGATTGGATAACCGAAGTAAGGGATGAATGGAAGAAGGACGAAGAAGTGTGGACACTCATTCAAAAGTTGTAGCAAGTACCTAGTACATATGATACATTTAGTTGGAAAAATGATTCCTTATGGTACAAATATCGCTTATATCTTTGTAAGAATTCCCAACTAAAACAAAATATTCTTTTGTAATTGCACACTTCTCCTTTAAGAGGACACTCAGAATTTTTAAAAACTTACCATAGGGTGAAGAAACAATTTTTTGGGATGGCCTTAAATCTGATATTCAAAATTTTGTGGAGGAATTTTTGGTTTTCCAGCAAAATAAAGTTGAGACAATTAAAACTGCAGGTCTTCTACATCCTTTATCCATTCCAATTCAATGTTGGGAGGAGATTTCAATGGATTTTATCACAGGTTTACCTAAGTCCGAAGGAAAGAGTGTCATAATGGTGGTAGTTGATAGACTTACCAAATATGCACACTTTTGCGCATTATCTCATCCATTTAAAGCAAGTACAGTTTCTACTGCATTTATGGAAACAATTCAAAAGCTACATGGAAACCCAAAGATTATTGTAAGCGATAGAGATCCCATTTTTACTAGAAATTTTTGACAGAATTATTTTCTTTTTTGGGTACTCAACTAGATCATATATCATCTTGTCATCCTCAATCCGATGGTCAAACTGAGATGGTGAAAAAAAATTTGGAAGGATATCTTCGATGTTTTGTATCTGATAAACAAACACAATGGGTCAAGTGGTTACCTCTGGCTTAATGGTGGTATAACACTTCCTTCCATACTGCGGAAAAAATGACCCCATTTATGACACTTTATGGATATCATACACCGTCCATCACATCATCTTTAAGAGAAAAATATAAGGTTCAAGCAGTGGAAGATCACATCGAGCATCAATAACAAGTTCTCCAACTCTTAAAGGAAACCTAAATTTGGTGCAAAATCAAATGAAACATTAGGTAGATCAACATCGTAGTGAGAGAAGTTTTGATGTAAGAGACTAGGTATTTTTATGGCTACAACAATAAAAACAAATGTCCCTCAAGCAAGCTAAGAAGGATAATAAATAATTGCCAAATTATTATGGTCCTTACAAGGTGTTTCAAAATATTGGTACTATGGCATACAAATTGGAGCTTCTCGCTTCTTCACGAGTGCATTCATTTTTCCATGTTTCATGCTTAAATACGATTATAGATGACAAAATTCCAGTTTGAACAATACTGCTAGAACTTGATGAGGAAGGAAAAATCATATTGGAACCTGAAGCAATCATGGAAACAAGAACTCGACATCTATGAAATCGATCAATTTCAGAGTATCTCATCAAGTGGAAGAACTTACCCACTGAATATTCTACATGGGAGGATGAGAATCTTATACAGAAGCATCCAGAGCTACTCAAGCGTTGCGAACAACACTTTTTTGAAGGAGAGGGGTATGTTAGGTCCCTATATTACTAGTGTAGTCCCTTATTGTTGTTAGTGTAGCCCCCTTATTGTTATTGTTGTACCCCTGTAACCCCCATACTGTTATTATTGTGCCCTTACATTATTATTGTTAGGTCGGCTAGGATTATATTGTGACCCCATGGACTCCTATATATAGAAGGAGGTTTTTTCATTTATATCATCCAAGAATTGTTCATTTATGTAATGTAAAGGAAATTTCCCCCTCGAAGTGGCTTAATTCTAAGGCATTGATCTTTGTTTTCTTCTGTTTTTGGAGCTGGTTTCCTAACATGTTGTAAATGCAATGCTTTTTTATGCTTGATTACATATTGGTCATGATTCAGTGTTGTCCATGTATGCTTTCTTATATAATGCTATATGTCGAATGTGCATTGGTCGTTCATGCTTGGTTACATGTTGCTTATTCTTGTGTATTTTGTGTGCTTGTGATTATGTATTGTTCGAGTACGTCAGTATGGTTGATTTCATTATGCATGACGTCATATTATGTGTAGTGTCATGGTCATGCAGTGATGACTAAACTCTAGCTAGAATTATGCTTATGTGATTGGTACATTCATTTGTTATATATTCATATCTTGTTATGATTATGTTCATACATGTATCACATTGATTGGATGATCTTGCGGATGAGGTATCCTCCCCAAATTACACTAAGGTATGTTTGTTTATTATGATTTGGTTTAGCTGACATATTATGCCTTGTGGGAGAAAGATCAAAATGAGTAGCATATGGTAGACTACAAAGACTCCCCTTATGAGTGAAATGAGCATCATGGTGGGCACTCTTTTGATTTCGCAGAAACATTGAGAAGCCTATATTGAGATTTTGTGTATTGGGGTAGCATTGGGTGTGCTCTAGCACTAAAATTTTGTGGAGAGGCTAAGACACACATCACCTCCAAAAATCAGAAAGCGTTTGGATAAATTTCATAGATATTAGAATAATTACTTTTTTTTAATGAGTACCCTAAGTCGAACTTAGGGAATTAGAAAAATTAAAGTGAATTAATTAAACACATGTGATGAAATGTTCTAAGTGATGCAGATCAACCAGTCTTTTAATATTAGCTGTAGATAAGATATTAAATCATGGTCGTTGATGTGTCAATGAAAAAATATAAGAAAAAGACTTGGGGGTCAGTTGGAGACACACACATGGAGGCAGAGCTGAGAGACAAAGCTGGAATTCTAGGGCGGGTTTGCTAAGAATTTCGGGAAGAGTTTTTGTGCAGCGAGGGGTAGTATTGATAAGGGCATGATCTGATCCTAAAGCCAAGAGTCACCAAGAGGCAGAGGAGAAAAAATCAAGAGCAGTGCAGAGGAATCTGAGGCTACACAATAGTTGCACAACGCAGAGGTTTTCAGCCGCTATGAAGGCCCGGGAGGGGTAGCGCTGGAGCTTCAGGAGGCCACCAGAGTTACGCAGAGGCCATCCAGGGCAGCATAAGGACTACATCACACATTTTGGGGTTACGCAGTCCCCTTCTGAGCAGTGAAGAGGCACGCAGAGGCTAGCAGGGCTGATACAGGTAGCTTTAGAGTAGTGTTGGGATTTCTAGACACAGAATAGGGCTGAGTTTTGTAAGTCATGTTTGAGGGTGTGAATCAGTCCAGTATTCCGACTCCAAAACATCAGGTATTGTTGAAGATATATTTTTCTCTGTCGTCTTTACCAGTAAGGTGCCCAGATTTGATGTACTCAGATTCTACTTAATAAAAATAAACCCTCATATATGCTACACCATTTTTCCCACATTGGGTTTTTCCGGGGACATTTGTCTGAAAAATATGTGTGTCACTTTGTCAAATGAGCGTAATATTCAGTAAATTATTTGTATGTGTGTAGACTGTTGGTTGTGTTTACTTCGATATTTTCTGAATATTTCTGAAAATATCTTGTATAATTAAATCACAAGTAGGAGAAGTAAATCAAGATATTGCAATAGGATTTCTGCATTTAGAAATTTTGACATGGTATCAGAGTGATTGCAGATCAATTTGAATCTCTAGCAAATCAACTAAAGACATTTTCTGCAGGGTAGAAGCTAAAGCAACATATCTGGAGAGGGCATATCAGCAGCAGGAGGACACAGTCCTAGCATAGATTACGTAGGGGTTGACACAGTCCCATCTGGGTGACATAGAGGCAACGCAGTGCCTTCCAGAAGGACGCAGGAGTAGCTTGCACTGCACAGAGGCTGCAATAGGCCAGTATACTCACACAAAGGCTAGCTAGAGGGACGTAGTTCAGATTAATTTTCTATTGCTGAGAAGTATTTCTGAGATCCGGAAGAAATGCTTCAGATCTTCAGTAGTTGCTAGTGTGGTGGAGATTTTTTCGGTGCAGAATTATGCCTAGCTAAGTTGAAAAAGAGCAGGAGGAAGACAGTCACTCAGTAGATATTAGCCAAATAGATTTGAGATTCAATTAGGAGGGTGATCAAAGATAAATGTCTAATTGTTTTGGCTAAATATTTCTAGGAGAGAAATCAATTGACAGAGGGAGCAACTACTATAGAGGGTTTCTGATCACCAAGAAACCCAAATCTAGCATTTTTTTTTAGTTTTACAATAGGTACAGGGAGCAGAGTATTGTTTCGTCAAATTTGAGCTAGATGGATTCTCATGGGCTGAGAGATCAGGAAAGGTTGGACGGTGTGTCTAACTTCGTCATCTGGAGAGCCAGGATACTGACGGTCCTGGATGAGTACATCATCAAGAACCATGCAGATAATTTCCTAGTTTAGCCTGCATATCCATATCCTCTAAATAAATTAAAGGAAAATCAACCGCGGGCTAAGCGTTTGATTATGGACAGAGTAAAATATCACGACATGCCACATATTGCTGGAAAGAAGACGACAAATGAGATGTGGACCTCTTTGGAGACGATGTATTAGGGAAGCTTTTTTCAAATAAAGATGCTTCTAGAGAACCAGATGAGGTTGTTCCAAATCCAGAAGGGTGAGGAGATAGATCCCTTCTTTTTCTGAGTTCAGACTATCCGGGATCAACTGATTACCATGGGTGCGACTTTGGATGAAGGAATCTTGGTAAGGACTACCCTAGATGCAGTCAGCAAGGAGTGGGAAACATTTTTCCAGAGCATATTGGGTAGGGCAATGTTACCATCCTCGGCAGACATGTGGGAAATCCTCCGTAAGGAGGATATTGGGAGATTCACCAAGAGGCAAAACAACAGCATTGGAACTGTCAGGGTGAAGAAAGAAGAGGAAGATGATGCAGCCTTGCATCAAAGGAATGAAGGCAGCAACGGAAGAAGAGGAGGGACCTATCCAAGGTCCAATGCTTTAACTGTGGAAAACTTGGACACTTTGCCAACACTTGTTATAATAAGAAGGACAAATGAACTTCTGATTCCAAGGCAGCAACAACAAAGGATGATGGGAGTGACAATGACGTAGCCATGAGTGCTCATGAGCCATGTAAGTGGGGCGATATGGATCTGTAGAGCAGCTACAGCTCAAGATAAGGTAGGATCCTTGAGAAAACCCAACTCTTGGATCACCTACGAGCCACGGAGTCTTAAGATGGTAGCGAGACAAGTAGGAGATGGTTGCAGAAGATCACAATGAAGTAGAGGGTAGTGTTGAGATGTTGTAGAGGGAGAAATGCAGTGCAGAGGCTAATGGGACTTCAACATCGCAGAGAGGCAGTGCTCACGTAGTGCAGAGTTGTAGCAACGTAGTGGATTCAGGAGGACATCGTAGAGAAGCAGTAAAAATATCTTCAATGATGGGATGAAGCCTAACTTGTATGTCAACAATTGGGCATGAGTCTTTCAGTTTCTTACTTTTCAGCCACTGAGTCATTGTGCAACAGTTAGCAGTGGAGGTGTTATGGGAAACAAGATGCAACAATTTGAGAGGGAGCTGCAGTACATATGTGTCAGTGTTAGTGGCAGTGACATGGGAAACAATACAGAGAGCAGCAGCGCAGAAGATGAAGGGCAGTAGGTCAAGCATCAGCGACACAGAGACCAATGTCAAGATCTTGTGATACATGGTGTGGATGTATTGCTAGAGCACACTCCGTGTTAAGAGGGAGTGTTGATATTTTGAGTATTGGGGTAGCATCAGGTGTGATCTAGCCTTGAAATTTTGTAGGGGGGCTAAGACACACATCACCTCAAAAACCCAGAAAGTGTTTGCAGAAATTTCATAGATATTAAAATAATTAATTTTTTAATGAGGACCCTAAGTTTAACTTAGGGAATCAGAAAAATTAATGTGAATCAATTAAACACATGTGATGAAATGTTCTAAGTGACGCAGATCAAGAAATATTTTAATCTTATCCGTCGATAAGAGATTAAATCACGTTCGTTGATGTGTCAACGAAAAATTATAAGATAAAGGCTTGGGGGTTAGTTGGAGACACACACACAGAGGAAGAGCTGAGAGACTAAGCTAGAATTCTAGGGTGGGTTTTCTAAGAATTTCTATTTAGCCAAATTTAATGTCTTAAATTTCTTAACATAAATCATCAACTGAGGTTAGTAATCTGATGAAGTGTGGTGCACTATATATTCTTAGTTAACCTTCTTCTTAATTTGTTGTGTATGTTTTTATGTTGTTTTGGGGGGTTTTGTTATTTATGTCTAAAGGTTAATTTTAAGGAATGAGAACTAAGAAATGAATCAACTGAATCTAATGAAGTTTAAATATTTAAAACTAATTTTGAAAGAAGGAAGAAAAGGACGTGTTCTTTAACTATTCTAATTTGCATAAAAATGAATCAATCTTTAAATGGTTAGAATCTGATCTAAAAATAGAGTATCTATTCTAATGACTTTGAGCTTTTGGAAATTAAAGTTTATTCTAATCTATATTAATTTAGTTCTACTCCATGGATTGAAATATGAATCTTATGACTAAGAATTGAAATGACAATGCTAATCTAAATGAAAGCAGATTCAAAGGAAAAACAACTATTGTATGACCAACTACTCAATCATTCAATATGGAAGTATGACAGAGTCATCCTCTTGACATGATTTACAAGCAATTGATTACACTTTAGTTTTTAAAGATTTAATCTCAGAAATATTTTTAAAAGCATATAAAGGAAAGCTCAATTATTGTATATTTTAAATACTCGAGCATCCAATTTGGAAGTATGACATAGTCATCTTCTTGGCATGAATTACAAGCATCTAATTATACATTTAACTAGGGATATGATCTAGGAAATAAATTTAAATACATGTAAAGGAAAACTCAATTACTATATATTTTAAATACTCAAGCGTCCAATTTGGAAGAATGACAAAGTCATCTTCTTGTCATGATTTACAAGCAACTAATTATACATCTAATTCAGGCTTTAATCTAAGAAAGCAGTGTGAAAGCATGTAAATAAACTAGGACAACTACGTGCTCTAATGCCTCAAACATAATCCAATTTGGAAAATAGAAGAAACTAATTTCTTGAGATGTTCTAGGTAAGAAAAATATTACACAGTCATTCTAAAACTAATACTAATAAAGCATTCATAAATTTAATCTATAAAATTAATCTAAAAGTTGCAACACAATGTAAATCTACTTCTGAATTGACAAAACAGAGCTAATGAAATTAAACTAGAACAACCAATGAAAACCTCCTCCTATGCAGGGGCCCTCTGCGACAGAATAGGTTGAGATCCTAGCAGACTTTATGTGCATTAAGAAGAAACTAGAACCACGAACACGGTCTTCGTATTATGAAAAAGGACAAAGTATCAAAGCATACACAGCGTTCACAAAATTAAGATTGTCTTTGGTCTTCAAACAACCGATATTTAAACAAAATTAAATGTAACTCTCAGGAGCTAATTCCGCCTACAGATGGCGATTAAACCTGAAACATAGAAGCACATTCTAAGCGGTTAACTCTTGATTTGATACATAAGAGAAAATCGAGAGTTCTTTTTTCTCAAATCACGTCCTTTGACCGCACTTTGACCATGATCACAGACACATTTTCTTGTTGAATTCAACCAGGTGGATAGGATGAGATCCATATGTGGATCATTCTGAAGATGCCCATGTGACTTGCTCCTTTATTTGCTCCTCGAAACCTATCAAACCATAAAATTAGTTGCAGAAACAACAATTAGCTCCAGAATAGGATGCGTTATGTAGTTGAGTCACACAAATCCATTCAAATAACAAGAACATAAAAATATAACATAAAGATCATTCAAATGCATTCTCTGAGATCAAACATGCCATTTATCATTGATTGACTTTATGGATTTATGAAAAGGTAAGGAAAAGTGATGAGAAAAGATGTCAAAGAAAGGGAAATTATGAAGTTCAACATACCCCCACTAAGAAGCCATTGCATGTCCTCATGCAATTTATCAAAAATGTGAACTTCCTTCTCATATTGCATTTGTTCAGACACTTCTGCTAATACATCTAGTTTTCTCTTCTTTCTTTTCATTGAGGTGACTGTCATCCTAGGCTTCCTCATAAGGATTTTGTATTTGAGATTGATGACTGTCATGTTTAGTGATTTGTTATTTATTTTTAACTTTCTGTTCTTTTTGTACCACATTCCCAAATGCAGGATGGTGTTATCACTAAATAATTTCTCCAATTAGTTCTGTTGCTTTAAAGCTTCATTCTCCTATTTAATATGCCTATTCAATAACTCCAGCTCATAGATTTCATGTTTAAGGGTGTTAACTAGAGGTTCTTGTGGATTCATAGGTTGTTCTAGATTCACTGTTGCATTCCTTTTCTCTAATGACTCTATATTGTCATATATCTCTTGTTGTGTTGGGTCTATGCCTGGAGATCTTTTGTTGGGACTGCCTTCAAAATTATGTATAGGATAATTTATATGGCTATGTGGAGGAGAGACATTGATGGGTGATGGCATTGGAGGTTCCTCCTCTAGATTCACAAACTATTTTTCTTGTGATGGTGTTTCCTTGATTGACCCTCGGAGTTTAGACCTTCTCCTTGGCTATAAAGGGTTTAAGTTTTCTTCACTTGTAACCTTTCTCTTATTTTTTGTTTTATCTTTTGTATTAACTCTACCTTGCTTCTTGTTTTTCATCAATTCCAAAAGGGTAAGTTCCTCTTCATTTTGTTGTAGTGGAGGTGAAGGTCTGTCTTCAATGCTTGTATAAATTTTATTTCTTCTACTTTTCCCACCCTTGTCTTCCTTAAGCTGCTCTGTCTCATCTTGGAAATGGTTTCTGATCAGAAAATTCTCCCAAGAATCTCTTATAATTTTCAAATGGAATTCAAGAAGCATTTTTACCAACCCATGATGGTGCATAGTGTTGTCTATAAATTGAATTCTCTTATGTACATTTGTAGACATTCTTTTTAAACTATTCAGTAAAAATAAAGGGAGATTTATTTCACCATCCTCTAAAAATTTCATCAACAAACCAATATGATACACAAACATGCAACCAAATCTGCTGTCACAAGTGATAAACTTCTGTAAAATTAAAAGCATGTTTCTCCATTTGTTCTTAAGTGTTGAGCTAGGGATGCCCTTTTTGTAAATAGAAGTATCCATACCTGGATTTTTTAGAACAACTCTCCATGCTTCACTGTGAAATTATTTGTTTATGAACCATCTTTCACCAACTCTTGGGAGCTCTGTAGCTTCAGCTATGAATGCCTAGGTCACTGAAAATTTTATGTCTCCTATTTCGACTTCTGTTCCATCGAAAGACCTCGGTAAACAATTGGTGATCTATTTGTGAAAACCATCAAATTTTTCTATAAACTTGAGCCACTTAGCCTTCTGTGGCATCTCTTTGATCTAAGGATAACCCTCCATGTATTTAGCTCCCACTGGTTCAGTCTTGAATATCAAACTCATGTCTTCTATCGTGAAGAGTCTAGCCTTCATAATTTTCCTTTTCTATATGAAGTGAATTTGGTAGCGGATCTGGTGAAGGATTTCGAGGGTTTGTAGGGAAATATGAATGAAATGGATACTTGATGGGGCTTTAAGAAACATAGATGAATAGGTTACAACAATAGGACATGATCGTTTAATCATAAATGGGGAATTCTATTATGGACCGTTATGAAATATTATGCGAATGATGTGGCCGATCTATGACATGACGTGAGTCCAAATCAAATCAAATGATGACATATTGAGGCAACATGTGATCATCTATGTTATACATGCTAATTTTTTTTACCTTGTTATTTAAATAAATTTATGTAACTTACCTTTGTACTAACCTTTTGTTGATATTTCCTTGATGTTGATTCTTCAGGTATCCTTTAGCATGATGATCTTCAAATGGAGTTCTCAATTTCCTGTGCTCAATATTCTTGCTTCAATAGGATGTAAAAATGTGACAGAGATGCAGAATGGAATGACAGCTGCAAAATGGAAGTAGTTATGTACTAATTTTTATTGAAAGAAAAAGAAAGGGAACAAAGATTTTTGGAATTTTTAGAAATGGAATGGAAAATATAAGATGTCAGAACTCTGATTTTCATCCTATATTTTTTGTATAAGGATGCCAATCATTGATTTATTTTCACACTTATACAATTATTATTATTATTATTATTATTGAATAATATATATATTTAAGATATCAAAAAAATAAAAAGACTAAGTTGGGGAAGAAGAAGGATTCTTTTTCACTAACTTCATATCAGTATTATCTTGGAAAATTTTGATAAACTCTTCTTTTGAAAGTGGCTTATGATAGACTTTTAATTGATGTCCATTCACAATAAGAGGTACCTTTTCTTCATCAATTTTCCTTATCCTAAATTCTCCATTGTCAAATACTTTTTCAATCTCATAGAGCCCAAGCCAATGAGTCTAAAACTTTCCTTGAAAGTCTTTGAACTTTGAATCAAACAAAAGTGCCCAATCCCCTACTTGAAAATTTTTCTCCTTTATATTTTTATGATGTCATTTGGACCTTTACTATTGGACTAGACTGGTTCTTTGAACTACATCTTGCCTAATTTCATCAAGATCATTAAGTTGCTCCAATCTATGCTTTTAGGCTTCTGATAAGTCAAGCCCCAATTGGACTGCCATCTTGAAGGTTTGGATCTGAAATTAAATAGGAAATAGGACTTTCATCCCATAAACAATTTCATAGGGAGTATGTCCTATTGTATTCCTCCATGTGGTCCAGTAGGCCCATAAGGCTTCAGGAAGCCTATCTTCCAAATGCTTCCTATGTAGATGTACAGTCTTAGTGAGAATTCCTTCGATCACTTTATTGGTAGACTCCACTTGACCATTTTCTTGTGGATGATAAGGAGTGGATTTTCTATGCTTGATCTTGTAGTTCTCCACAAGATTCTCCACTAACTTGGATGTAAACTGGGATCCCTGATCTGTCACAATTTCTCTGGGGACACCAAAACAAGTGAAGATATCCTCAAAAATAAATTTAACTACAACATTTTCATTAGCTAAAGAAATTGCTTTAGCCTTTACCCCTTTAGTGACATAATCAGTACATACCAGAGTATATTTCTTTTTATTAGATGGTGGATTTATTGGTCCAACAAAATCCAAGGCTTATTTTTCAAATGGTTCGATGAGTACCTGAGGTTGTAAAGGCATTTCATCTGTAGGAACGGGTTTCCCTATTCTTTGATAGCTGTCACACCTTTTGACATACTCTCTGGTATCCTTAAATATGGATGGCCAAAAATATCCTAAATGAAGGATTTTATAGGTTGTCCTCTTATCGGCAAAGTGTCTACCACATGGTTCATCATGACATGCCTTGAGAATCTCAAGCATTTCATCTTCTCGAACACACCTTTTGATAATGAGATCTGGACCTGTTTTATACAATTCATCATTAAGCCATGAGTAAATTGCACTTGTTTGAATAATTCTTCTTTTCTCTATAGGAAACAAGTGTACAGGTAACTTTCCTATGACCAAGTAATTAGCAATATATGCAAACCAAGGAGTTTTAGTAGTTATTGAAAAAAGATATACATCAGGAAAATTATCCTCTACTGGAGTATCATTATTGACATTTTGAATTCTAGACAAGAAATCAGCAGTTGTGTTTTGTTTTCCAGGTTTTTCTAGAATGGTGATATTGAATTCTTGCAGGAGCAATAACCATCTTGTGACTCTGCCAGTAGTAATAGATTTATTCATTAAATATCTAATTGCAGAGTGATCTTTGTGAATAAAGGTTTCGTAGCCGGTGATATGATGTCTAAATTTATTGATAGCATGAATAATAGCTAGGAATTCTTTTTGAGTTACAGTGTAATTTAACTCAGTAGGAGTAAAATTTTTACTTGTGTAATAGATGGCATAGGGTATCAAATATTTTTTTCCTAATACAGCTCCCAGAGCTGTATCTGAAGCATCTATTGAAATGTGAAAAGGTAGTTTCCAATTTGGACCTCTTAAGATGGGTGTTTTAGAAATTTTTGTTTTTAAAGTTTCAAATGCCAATTGGCAATCAGGATTCCAACTGAATTCACAATCTTTGGTAAGCAATTTGAAGACTGGGGATGCTATTTTAGTGAAGTTTTCTATAAATCTTCTATAATACCCTGTGAATCCTAGAAAACTTCTAACATCCTTTTTACAACTTGGAATTGATAATTTGGAGATGACTTCAATTTTAGATGAATCAAATTTAATTCTATCTCCCAAACTGTGATGTCCTAAAACAATTCCTTTAGTAAACATCATAAACATTTCATGACTTAATGAAATATTTGCTTCTTTACATATTTTAAGAACCTTTTCCATATTTTCTAGAGCTTCTTCAAATGAATTCTCATAAACTATAAAATCATCCATATATACCTCCCCACAATCATGTATTATATCAGAAAAAATTCCTAGTACTGCCCTTTGGAATGTTGCAGGTGCATTGCACAAACCAAAAGGAAGTACTCGGTAGGCATAGGTTCCCCATGGATAGGTGAATGTGGTTTTATCTTAGTCTTCAGGTGCTACTTGAATATGATTGTAACCACTAAAACCATCCAAGAAAGAGAAATACTTATCTCATGCTAATGTATCCAATACTTGATCTATGAAAGGTAAAGGAAAATTATCTTTTAGGGTAGCTTTATTCAACTCTCGATAGTCAATTCATACCCTCCACTTACCATTATTTTTAGGTACAATCACTAAAGGAGAAACCCACTGACTATCTGAAATTGGGTAAATGAAGTTTACATTCAGAAATTTTTGCAATTCTTCTTTCACAATTTCCCTAAGATTTGGATTCATCCTTCTTTGAGGTTGTTTGATAGGTTTACAATTTTCCTCAATGTAGATGTGATGTATATAAGTCTTAGGACTAATTCCTTTCATGTTAGTGTATTCTCATTCATATGTAGAAGAATGTTGTTGTAATGTTTTGATTAACTTTTCCTGTTGTAATATTTCCAAGTTTTTGTTTATGTTCAAAGATTTTCCTATAAATATTTCAACTGTAGAGTTACCAAACTCTGCCTAAATGAAAAATATTCAATATTTCATTGTTCTTGAAAATGATCATGTTCATATTCTGAAGATGATTCAGATTTTTCTATTGAATATAATATTTGACTATATTCACTAATACTTGAAATAGTAAAGAGAGGTTGTATATCATTATCATCATCAATCCATTCTTCATCTTCTAATTCTGTGATTTTTTTTGCTGGAGTATATAGAGTGAATTTCTTTGTTGAATTACCATTAGATATATACATGTCACCAAATCTACAACTAATGAAAGCATCAGTTGTAGCCAACCAAGGTCTTCCTAATATTAGTGGATGTCCTCCTAGATTGTTCTTGGGGGTTAAAATCATAAGATCGACTGGATACTCCCAAGAGTGTAAGGATACTGAAATGCCTTCTAATACATCATTTGGCTTGATTACTGATATGTCTGATAATTGCAGTAATGTAGGTGTATAATGAAGATTTGGAAGCTTGATTTGTTCCATGGTTTGTTTGCTCATGATGTTTATAGCTGCTCCTAAATCAATCAATGTATTTGGAATTTCAATACCATTGATATGTGTTTTTACAACTGGACTTCGTGGATCTAAATATTTTTGTATGGCAATTTTTCCCATCATAATGTCTACAATTTTTCCTACTAGTTGAATTCTTTATATTTCTTTTGTTTTTTTCCTAGTTTCTTCATGCTCAACTCTCTTATTGTTTTGGCTGGAGTTGGAATCTCTTTAATGGCATGTATCAAAGGAATTTTGATACAGACATTTTTCAATTCATCTAGAAAATCACAATTGGGAAACATTATATGTTTTTCTACTCCTCTATTAACTTGTAATCTTTCAGGAAAAGGAGGGTTAGAAATAGATACTAATGGTTTCTCTATGATAGGAGTTGAGTTTCTTGGTTCTTTTTGTTTTTCATTTTCAAAATTTCCATTTTGAAGAGATGTTCCCTCTTCAAAACTTTTATTTGGTTGTAGAGAAACTTCTTCAAAATTATCTTGTTTGTGAATAACAACGGAAGTCTTTTTCCTCTCTAATATTCTACTAGATCTAAGTTGAACATCATTAAGATCTAGTGGAGTAATCGTATAAGTTGGAAATTGTTGTCCTTCTATCATGCAAGAATTTTGAGGCTTTTTATTATTGGGGTTTGGCAATGGTTGGGCAGGTAGTTGATTTGGTCTTTGTGGAAGTGGTAATGAAAGTTGTGGATTTTGGTTTTGGAGTTGGGGTTGTTGATTATGTTGAGGTCTTTGTTGGGGAGGACAGTTTGGATAAGATGGAGGATATTGGTATTATTGAGAATATCTACCATAGGGATTTTTCATCCCTTGTTTCCAAGGTTTAGGTTGGGACCAAGGTTGTTGCTAATAATTCCAATTATTTGGTGGGGGTTAATTATACATTTGGTTGTTAAAACCTTGAGTTTTTGGCCCCTGCCATGGTCTTCTAGAGACAAAGCAAAGAATTTCTACTGAATTTGAAATTACTTCTTCTTGAAAAACAACCTTAAGACTTGGAATTGAAGGGTAACTCTTAGTTTCATGATTTTTTGAGCAAATCACACAGGTCTCTATGACTTTTACATCAAGAGGACATTATCTTAAAGCATGCTTCTTTCTTCATTTAGGACAAAAAATAGCTAAGGCATTCGTTTCGGCTTTCTGCTTTTTTTATAGTTTAAAGGCATATATCTTTTCACTAAGACTCCCTAAAATATCTGTTTTAAATTCATCAAGTATATTTCCAATTTCTACCGTGCTTATTGTTCCAGTTGCAGATTAATTCACTCTAGAAAGAAAATGATCTCTCAAATTTTTCTCAATTTTTTATTTTCCCCTTGAGAGATGAATACATAATTCAACAATGTAAGGTAATGTGATTTGAGAGATATCTCCCCTCCCCATCATGTTTAGAATGTCTATCCACTCATCTCTAATGGCTTTTAACAAAAGAGATTTTAAAGTATCTTGATCTAAGTTTTCCATTTTAACTCCTTTTATGTTATAATTGAATCTTTCAATTAGATCCTCCATATTCTCATCCTCTATTTGCATCATCTTGAATATTTCATCCTTCCGATTAAGAGGTATGAAATAATCCAAATATATTTCTAAAAATTCTCTTTTCATATCATTCCATGTCCTAATACTCTGTGTGACTAAACCCATGAACCATTTTAAAGCTACTCCTTTCAGTGTTGCAGGAAATAGCTTTCATTTTTTATAGTCTTGTAATTAATCATAAGATCTATACAAAACTTCAAATTCAAATAAAAGGTTTCAGGATCTTCACTCTTTAATCCATGGAAATTTGGAAGAATGGAAGATGAAATATTTTTCATTGTGGCATTTGTATCCCCATCAATAATATGAAATACAAAAGAATTATCAATTTCCCTATTTATTTTGTTTCCTTCACCTCCTCCTCCTCCTCCTCTGTTTCCTCTACCTTGTCCTCCACCTCTTCCTCCTCCAAAAAATAAATTTTCTCCATTTAAAATTTCTCCTTCTCCTTCTCCTTCCATTGTAGATTCCTCAAAGATAATATAAGGTTCTAACTGTAAATTTAATTGATCTTCCTCGGGTTCTTCTATCAATGGAATATTGAAGAAATGTTTTTCTTCTTCTTCCCCACTAGGAATTTATAACTCTTCAGCTAGAATGTGTTCTCTTGTAGAGTTGAAAAAGGTTACTCCTTCTATTGGAGATCTAGGATCTTCTTCCTCTAGGACTTCCTCAGTGGATAAAGTAGGAAATCCTCCTGATTGGATTTCAGACCTTAAGACTTCAGGAAGTCTATGTCTAGTGAAATATGGAATATGAGTTTGAGATGGTGTAGCACTACGTGGTGTAGGTGGAGTGAGTGGTGTTGCTGGAATTAAACTCTTGCCTCTAGCTATGAATCTACCCCTAGAATCTCTTTCTCTACGCATATATTTTTTTTTTAGATGTAAGATATGAGGTTACCTAATTACACTTCCCCGACAACAGCGCCAATATGTTTAGCCAAATTTAATGTCTTAAATTGCTTAACATAAATCATCAACCAAGGTTAGTAATATGATGAAGTGTGGTGCACTATATATGCTTAGTTAACCTTCTTCTTACTTCGTTGTGTATGTTTTTTTGGGGGGTTATGTTCTTTATGTCTAAAGGTTAATTTTAAAGAATGAGAACTATGAAATGAATCAACTGAATCTAATGAAGTTTAGATGTTTAAAACTAATTTTGAAAGAAGGAAGAAAAGGAAGTGTTCTTTAACTATTCTAATTTTCATAAAAGTGAATCAATCTTTAAATGGTTAGAATCTGATCTAAAAACAAAGTATCTATTCTAATGACTTTGAGCTTTTGGAAATTAAATTTAATTCTAATCTATCTTAATTTTTTTCTACTCCATGGATTGAAATATGAATCTTATGACTAAGAATTGAAATGACAATGCTAATCTAAATGAAAGTAGATTCAAAGGAAAAACAACTATTGTATGACCAACTACTCAATCTTTCAATATGGAAGTATGACAGAGTCACCCTCTTGACATGATTTACAAGAAATTGATTACACTTCAGTTTAAAGATTTAATCTAAGAAATAATTTAAAAAGCATATAAAGGAAAGCTCAATTATTGTATATTTTAAATACTCAAGCATCCAATTTGGAAGTATGACAGAGTCATATTCTTGGCATTATTTACAAGCATCTAATTATACATTTAATGAGGATCTGATCTAGGAAATAAATGTAGAGGTATGTAAAGGAAAACTTAATTACTGTATATTTTAAATACTCAAGCATCCAATTTGGAAGAATGACAAATTCATCTTCTTGGCATGATTTACAAGAATCTAATTATACATCTAATGGAGGCTTTAATCTAAGAAAACAGTGTGAAAGCATGTAAAGAAAATAGGAAAATCGTGTGCTCTAATGCCTCAAACATAATACAATTTGGAAAATAGAAGAAACTAATTTCTTGAGATGTTATAGGTAAGAAAAATATTACACAATCATTCTAAAACTGATACTAAGAAAGCATTCATAAATTAAATCTATGAAATTAATCTAAAATCTAAAATGCAATGTAAAACTACTTATGAATTGACAAAACAGAGCTAATGGAATTAAACTAAAAAAACTAATGAAAACCTCCTCCTGTGCAGGGGCCCTCTGCGACAGAATAGGTTGAGATCCTATACACGCATTAAGAAGAAAATGGAACCACGAACACAGTCTTCGTATTATGAAAAAGGACAGAGTCTCAAAGCATACACAATGTTCACAAAATTAAGACTGTCTTCGATCTTCAAACAACCGATATTTAAACAAAATTAAATGTAACTCACATGAGCTAATTTCGCCTACAGATGGCGATTACAACTGAAACATAGAAGAAAGTTATAAGTGGTTAACTCTCGATTTTCTACGTTAGAGCAAATAGAGAGTTCTTTGTTCTCGGATCACGTCCTTTGACCGCACTTTGACCACGATCATATGCACCTTTTTATGTTGAATTTGACCAGGTGGATAGGACGAAATCCATATGTGGATCATTTTGAAGATGCCCATGTGAATCGTTCCTTTATTCGCTCCTCGGAACCTATAAAACCATAAAATTAATTGCGGAAACAAAAATTAGCTGCAGAATAGGATGCGTTTTGTAGATGTTACAAAAATCCATTCAAATAACAAGAACATAAAAATATAACATAGAGATCATTCAAATGCATTCTCTGAGATAAAACATGTCATTTATCATTGACTGGAGTTTATGGATTTATGAAAAGGTAAGGAAAAGTAATGAGAAAATATTTCAAAGAAAGGACAATTCTGAGGTTCAATAATTTCCAAAAGAGTTTCTCTGCAACAAGGGGTAGTATTGACTGAGGGGATGATTTGATCCCGGAGCCAAGAGTCAGCAAGAGGCAAAGGAGAAACAATCAGGAGCAGCACAAAGGAAGTTGAGGCTACGCAGCACAGAGGGTTTCAACTGCTATCCAGGCCCAAGAGGGCCAGTGTTGAAGCTTCATGAGGCCACCAGGGTTACATAGAGGCCATCTGGGTTAGGGTAAGGGTTGCGTCACCCAGTCTAGGATTACGAAGTCCCCTTCTGAGTAGCGCAGGGGCACGCAAAGGCTCATAGGGTTGACAAAGGAAGCTTCAGAGTACCGCTAGGGTTTCTAGAGGTAGAACAAGGCTAAGTTCTGTAAATACCATTTGAGGGTGTGAATCAGTCCAGTCTTCAGTCTGCAGAACAACATGTATTTCTGCAGATCCATTTTTCTATGTCAATTTTACCAGTAAGGTGCCCAGATTTTTTGTACTCAGATTCTACTTAATAATAATAAACCCTCATATCTGTTGCACCGGTTTTCTCGCATTGGGTTTTTCTGAGGACATTTGTCCGAAAAATCTATGTGTCACTTTGTCAAATGAGTGTAATATTCAGTAAATGCTCTGTATGTGTGTAGGCTTCTAGTTGTGTTTACTTCGGTATTTTCTGAATATTTCTGAAAATAACTTGTATAATTAAATCACAAGTAGGAGAAGTAAATCAAGATACTACAGTAGGATTTCTGAATTCAGAAATTTTCACAACCTAAAGTAATACATAAGGAATTTCAATGCATACGATGACTAGATCATATAGGCACAATACTTCTTCAAAGCTTGTCAAAATTATAGTGGCAAGGGCCACTTCGGATCGTCCATGGATAGGAGGATAGATCTAATGGGGCATATGGCAGTAGGTCTCCTGGTAGACACAGGTCAGACAACGCTGACATAGTGAGAGATGGAAGGTTGTTGGACACTCTGGATAAGAGGGGTGATGAGTACAGGTACTATTATAGTTCTAGTTCAGATAGACATCATGATCGTCATTAGTATCAACCTTATAGGAGTGAGAGGGGATACATGCCAGATGAATTTAAGAAATAAAATACACCTAATTTTGATAGGAACTTGAAGAAACAAAAAGAGGTAGAAGTTTGGATAATTTGGATGAAGAAGTAATTTGAGTTGCATGAGAACACAAATAATATGAAAGCTAGAGTAGTTATCTTTAGCCTTAGGGGTAAAGAAGATATCTGGTGGGAAGATGTGAAGTGGGTTAGACACATCAAGATAGAGGACTTGAGTTGGCACGAGTTCAAAAGGATTTTCAGGAAGAAGTACTTGTCAGATAGATACTACGATAGTAAGGCCAAATAATTCTATGAGCTAAAGATGGGATCAATGACAGAGGAAGAGTAAACGACAAAGTTCTTGGGGATATTGAGGTACGTATATTTTCTTGAGGATGAGAAGGCTAAAGTTCAACGATTTTCAGTGGTTTTCCATTAGCATTTAGAGATTGGATTGAGTATGATGAGCCTCAGTCACTTGAGAAATTCATTGGGAAGTTGAAGCATTGCTATGAATAGTCAAAGGGTAAGAATGAATCTTAGCAAGGATGGAAAGGGAAAGACAAAGGTAAAGATAAATGGCATCCTAAGCGAGCAAGGCCTCAAAATGCAGATGAGAAATAAAATCTGGCACCGCAAAAGAATTTTATTGTGGCTAGACAGGGACATAAACCACAACAGCAACATGGAGGTAATGGTATAGGACGGTTGGAGTGTTGGACATGCCATAAGGAGCATCTTAAGAGATATTTTCCACATAATCATGGTGGTAGGCCTCAAATATATAGTGCACAAGAGGCGCAGATTGTTGGGGATGTAGGGAAAAGCATTCCTCATATTTATGCAGTCGTGGACCACAAGTAGGAAAATCACAAGGCATCTATCATTGAGATGGATGGTAAGCTTTGTGATAAAGTTATTTCTAATTTGAATGACCCTAGATCTAATTATAGTTATGTTAGTCCTAACTTGGTGGATACATGTCGTTTGATTAAGGAAATGTATACGGAATCTTGGTTAGTGTAGTTGGCTACAAGTATGAAGAAAAGATTTCACCAATGGGTAATAGCTTGTACATTTGATTTAAATGGTATGCCTACAACAACACATTTGAACATATTTCCATTGGGATCATACAATATGCTATTGGTTATGGATTGGCTATATCTTCACAGGACCAAGGTATATTTCTATGATAAATCTATTAAGTGCTTGGATGACAATGGGAACCAAGAGTCTTGCAGGGAAAGAAGAAGGCCACATCAGTTAGGATGGTGACAAATATGCAGGCCAAACGCAGTCATAGGAAAGTGCATGTATTGTTTGCAGTGCATGTTTCTAGTGACAAGGGTAAGGAGGTTGAGGACGCAGATGTGTTGAATAGGTATCCAATTTCACAACAGTTTCATAATGTGTTTCCAATAGAGATTTCAGAGTTTCCACCTCACAAGGAGGTATAATTTTCTATTGATTTGATGCTAGGGGCAGCTCCAGCATCAAAATCACCTTAAAATATGGGCACACCTGAGTTGGTAGGATTAAAGTTGTAGCTAAAAGAGATGCATGAAAAAGGTAAAATTAGGCCAAGTGTATCACCATGGGACGCATCAGTGTTGTTCGTAAAGAAGAAGGATGGCACTCTTAGATTGTGCATTGATTACAGACAGTTGAACAAAGTGACCATCAAGAATTGGTACCCATTACCAAGGTGTTTGGTGAAACTATCGTCGCCAAATAATTTCCCTAACATAAATTATCAATCTGAGGGTTTCATAGAATTACGAAGCACATGCACTGGAAATGAAGGACTGAAGTTAAACTAGCCTAGTCTAATGCTTTCGTCTCTGATTCAAGATGAAGTAAATGAAGGAAGAGGCTCCTAACTTAGGAGAACCTGGTCGTCCTTCCTCAGATTATTTTCCTTAAGAAAAGAGACTAAAGAGCAGCAGTTTGTGATGTGTAGAAAGCGAGAGAAGAGGCTCCTAACTTAGGAGAACCTGATCGTCCTTCCTCGACAATTCTACTCCAACAACATTACCACTGCATCATATCAAAAATTGGAAATGTGAAATTGTATAAGAGAAAAAAAACATGTGAAGAATAACCCTGTGTCAACATAATTAAATGATGAATAAAAAAATGAAATATTACAAAACCAAAATTTATTCTAGACTCTAATTCTCCCTATAAAATTTCCTCTATTTCTATATATTCCATTTCTATCATATTCCATCTCCTACATATATATCCATATCAAAATGAAGAGGAAGCACTCTATTTTATACATGAGTTCTTTGAAAACAAGATAAGCAACTCATAATTACAAATCCACTTTTCTCTCAACCAATATCCCTATAATTACAAAATATGATCCCTTCAAATCCTCACTCATCTCTCACAAATCTTGGATGAGATATGTTATCCAAATCTCCATGATCTTCTCCTTCGAATCTCCATGATCTTCTCCTTGGAATAAGCTTGAACAATTATCCTTTGAATTCTTGAAATGGTGGAGGAAATATTCAAGAATATTTTTTAATAATCCTTCCAAATAATCCTACACATTACAAAGCTCATCCACATTTGAGATATTAATGAAATATGTTAATTTTCCAATAATTAATCATAAATTCTATTATGATATTAGAAATAAATAAATTGGAAAATAGTGAGGTGAACCCATGAAAATGGTATGATGAATGGTTAAATGAGGTGATGCAATGTGAGGAATGGCGAGGATAAACATGATGAAAATGTGACAATTACGAAACCCAAAATACCCCCCAACTGAACTTGTTGCGTGTCCTCATGCAACCTTGCATGGATTAAAAGCTTTTGGCTTTGTGTGATTATGGTTTTTAACAATGTATCATTCCAGGATGTAAAATACATGTACTGCAACTGCTATTTTCTATGGTTTTTTCTTGTGTTAACAACCATGAATATAAAAAATGTTGGTTCTTGTGTTAACAAAATTTATTTCTTTTCCTTCTTCTCTTTTTTTTTTAACACATGTACTGAAAATGATAAGTCATGTACTGGAAATGATAAGTCATTAATATGCATAAGAAAACATTTTCTCATATTTTTGAATCATGCCAAAATAGATATCAATGTATTTGAATCAATTGCAACGAAGTGTAGTTTGGAAGAGTCATGTTGGTCGACAATATATGAAGTGATGAATGGAATCAAATGGTAATGAATATCCTCCCCCCCCCCAAACTGAAGATGTGTTATGTTTACGAAAAGGTGAAAAATGATGTAATATGGTGAGGAAATTTTCCAAGTTCATTTATTTTCAACATGTAAGAAATTGTTTGATTAAAAATTAGAAAAATAGCATACCTTCACTTACCCAAATAGTTGTTGAACTATGCAATATATATGTAGTTGTTGTTGCTTCTGGTCACGAAAATGTCATGCTGATTTTGTTGGATGAGAGAAAATTTCATGCTGCTAGATGAAGTGAAAGAATCTGAAGTGTTGCTTGGTTGTATGAATTAGAAGATTATGTCTGAAATTGGAATTGTCATACACTCATATGGCTGAAGAAATGTTGTTGCAATTGTTGATGGAGTCATGAAAAATATATAGTCTTCTTTCGATACAAAACCTGATGGTACAATTCTATTCATGCGAATGAATGTGTCGGTGTCGAACATGAAAATAAGTAATTTTATTACTGACCATTAATGGATGTCGTTAACCAACACGAGGCAAAGTCACCATTGATGTCAATGAGTGCCAAGGTACCCAAGTACATCTTGCGTAGTGTGAATAAATGATCCGATGTTGAGCCACTTGCAAGATCCAACAATCAAGGGAAATTGATGTATTCTCATGACTGTCAGCGAGAGAACTTGTCATTAGGGCATACAAGCCTCAAGGTACTAATGAGGACTCTAATCTCTATCCCAAATAAGGTGCTGAGGTAAATGGGTCGATACTTGTTGAAAGGTGGGCCTTAAGGAATCCCACATCAATCAATGCAAGTTTGTACAAAATGATTGCTAGGACTATAGATGAAAAATATTGCATTAGAAACGAGTTTTTAAGAAAAGGATAGCAAGGAAATGTAGTCATGGAAAGAAGAGTTGTTTGGTTTTATTTATGAGGCAAAAGATGATCTAGAAATGATGAAAGAATGTATGCAACTCAGAAAGGTAGGCATGTGTGAAGTCATAATGAAAGGTAGACTTTAATATCGATGACTGAAAAGCATAGAAGGAGAAGATTTTATTGAACATGTCATGGCGCAATGGATTTTTTTCAAAAATTTATATGTGACAGACATGTGCGAGGAAAACTTTAGCTCCTCCCAACTTTCACTTTTGCATGTTTTATTGTGATTTCTGAAAATCACTTTTGCATGAAATTGGATTGTATTCAAACGTGAAAAATCTTAACACTACTCTTGTTGCTTTTGTGCTAGTTCTGTTGACGATTCCTGTATAAAGTGACTCAAAGAAACGAATTAGTGTAAATACAATTTTCAGGAATTATGAAATGCCCATTTGCAAAAAACATTACTTATATATATATATATATATATATATATATATATATACCTTTAACACAAAAAAGAAAATAATTATCATGTAAAAACAAACAAACCCTGAGATGAAATTCTAGCTTGTCTCGAAGTTACACCAATCGTGGATGAAAGGGTGTTGCATCACAATGTTGAGGATTTTTTGCATAAGATTCTCTTTGACCTACACATAGCACCAATCCCATTCCACTTGTAAGGTATTAGTATATGCATATTATTTCCTAACTTTTGACCACAAATTCACTTAAAATCACAAGAAATTAAAAAAATTTGGAAAAAAATATATGTGACTCAAGTAATGATAAGGTTAATGTAGTGAAATGGAGGTGGAGTGGAAGTGATATTATAAATGAAGTGAAAATGAATTATAATTCTAAGGCCCAACGTACTTTTATTACCCCCCAACTAAAAGTATTGCATGCCCTCATGCAATCTAATCACTTGATCACTTGATACTTTTACAAAGTGTTTTTATTGGATTGCAAGAAGGTTGGCCCTTGTGTGATAACCATTTAATTTAAAAAACATTTGAAAACGCATTTGTATGGATCATAATGTGATAGTATATAGCTTTTGGGAACAAGTATGTTGGTTTTATGAATGTCATATAAATGAAAGTGGGGCAATTTTTTATGAAGCGAGGAAAGGAAGTGATTTTTTTCCAAAAATTATAACTCTAGATTTTTAAGGAATAATATGATAGAAACTTAGAAAATGACATAACTTAACTTACTGATGATGGATGAGTTTTGAGGGCTTATTTACATGTTGATCTCTGCGAATTGAAAGGTTATTTTTGGAAAAAGCTTTCGTACACTAGAAGGCATCATTCGAGAGAAAACTATCCACATACATTTATGAATATTCTTGAATTTTAACAGGTAGAATCATTTTCTTTCAACAATTCAATTCATATTAAACCATAAATAACCAAGTAGAAAATGTCTCATACCAACCTTACCAAAATAGTCGGGATGTTAATTTTTTTTTTAAATGCGATACTCTCAGCGTTATCCCTACCTCCAGTACAGGAAAATCAAATCAACAACTACTCTTTGTTCATTTCAACACCGATTTCCCGCTTGGTAACGTTCCAGACAACACTGGTGTGGCCATGGTAAAACTTGTGAGGCATACCTTTGTGAATCAAACCATTGACCTTTTTATCTGTGTACCGCGTTCTCTTGTAGAATGAAACTTCCACTCCATTTCTCCTCCATCCTCTTCGTTGTGATTTTCAATATTCAATTAGCCAGTCGTCAAATCCTTGCAGGGCTAATTCTCTTTAGTGGGTTGATGTCGTTCGATTTTACACAGTGCCATAAGACTAGATAGTGACCAGGGCCCAACTAAGCACTACTCTGACTTAATGTCAAATTTTGAAGAATGGATGCTATGGATGGCACCAAGCACAGCTTAAAATACTTGACTCGGTACCCACAAGTGATGAAAAATCCTCTGGATCAAGCCTTGTAGGTTTTCTGCTTTTATTGCTGAAACACTTGTTTTAAATGCCACAATGCTGGCGGCAATCCCCCGTTTAGGAAAGCCTAGAGATTTTCAAATTTTTGACACACGAAATTCTCTTAGCATCCTTCTCCTTTCAATATGAGACAGGAATGGGCACTGAAACAATTATTCTTTGAAAACTTACCATAATGATTCTAAAATACTTTTCGACCAGACTCCCATCAAAGGAAAGAAATCTCGTGTTAGTCCCTTGTCTCACTATCCAATTGTTTCTCCTTCTTGGAAAGCGCTCAAAAGTATTCAAATTTCCAAGAAAGATTAAAGTCATGTGCATTATACTCAATCTAGGGATAATGTGTTGATGGTAGACGCGCTTAGGTACTCATAAAACTTTGGAGTTCTTGGCATCCACAGTCTCACTCCACAGCTGCAAGTGATTGAGTAATTTTCTGTCAGAAAACCCATCCAATGCAAGATCTTTCTTTCGAAACTCATGCAGAAGTTGTTTAGCCTGCTCTCCTCATGCAATGCCACGATAGATGGATTTTCACACTTCCTTTAAGGGCTCTTTAGTTATTCTATCTTCTTTAATTGGTCCATGCTCCTTACTGATATCGACCTCATTTCATGCCGTGAAACCGCCAGTTCCTTCTCCTAAAATATTTCATCACTTTTTTTTGTCAAAACAAGTGTGCTTAACATTGCACCATAATCCCTTAACATTACTCCAATTGCACCATATATTTACAATATTCTCAACACGTAATTGAATTCTTACTATGAGTATAATTAACGTGTTTCACAAAATCAAAATATTTTACCGTTCTTGCAGAGGTAGTGTTTCTCTGCACTTTCTCCTCACAATTTTTACCTGGCCAGATGCTACGAAACAACCCACTGCTCATTTCTGGTTTTGAATCTCCAAAGTCATTTCTCTCGTTCTTATGATAGATCGTAGATGAGGTACTTCGATAAATGGGCCTTCAAACGACTTTGACAAATGGCCTCCAATTGAAACCAATAGATCTCCATTGGCATTGCTAAGAGCTCGAGTCCTCCAAACTATGGAAAATTGATCCACCATAGATAAGCTTTACAACACGGATCCTGCAAACATAGATCGGCTCTCAACAGGCACTACATCCAACGCTCTACTGCAAAGCTCTATTTTTACACTCAACCTCTTCCATGCTATGCTACTACACGAAAAATGGAAAAGGCAACCTCCTCATTTCCTCACGTCGGGATTCTGAGCATTTAAACCAGACAATTCAACTACAACTCAATGCCCCTAACTTCAATTCGAGGAAGCAGTGTTCACTGGTTACCCAACGATCTGCACAGGCAGGGTTTATGTAAAGAAAAACAACAGGATCTATGTGTCTCTTGAAAATTATTCACGCAGGTCGAACCATCTTCCTCCAGCTAGTGTAGGGACTTTCTTCACAACAAACCTTAATTTGTTATGGCTACCTCTCAAGTCGTTTGGAATACCTCCGACCAACAATCGCGCAATGACACGAAGAACGTGGCATGGAACCATTCATATGCACACCATAGATGCAACCTAAATTGGCAGAAATTAGTCGACAAAATCTGCAGAGGATTGCAACAAACCTTATCTGGGACAGCAGGTATCTTTTTCTTTTTTACGAGAGATGGTGATGATTTTACCAAGAACACCAATTTTGTCGTCAACCTTGATCCGATCCTGCAGAAACTTCTCGAAGGACGCATTTTCCATTGGCTTCCCGCGGTCGATAACGAAGGTGGAGACCTTTTTTTACTGCCTTCACTCGGCTCTGCCAACCTCTCACACGACAACAAATGAGTCGGTCGTTATGCTTGATTTCGCTTGAGATATAACTTCGCTTAAAATGCGGCGGTTTCCGTCTTTGTGAGCCAAGCATAGTCGGGGCAAGAATATACCTTCACCTGCAGCAAGATCGAAGTAGAGCTCGACGATGTTGTGGCACTTGTCGCAGCAATTTGGAGAGCATAGTTTGCTCATAAAACTACGTTCTACTATAGCATTACTAGACATTCCCACATCCAATCTTTCCACCCCACATGCATTCACGCACTCTTCTGTTTCTACCCATCCATTAATTTTATCAGCGATGACGTTAGAGGACCGACATTCATACTGCACATTGCCATTCCCCAACAGGGACTTCTCAAGCACACAACGTACGCCAGAAGATGACACAGAAAATGCGCAAACCTCCACGAGCAGCTGCTCGCATATTATCCCACCTAAAACGCCCTTTAGAATTGTAAGGGAAATAAGGGTTGAGATTGTGAAAAGGAGGCTGGTAATAGCCATTTCTTTACTGCGATGAGTCTCAGTCACCACTTTGTTTTCTGTAAATAAATTATTCTGAGTCACCACTTTCTTTACTGTAATTGAATGGAAATGTATGTAGCACCATCCATATAAATGTTTTCAAAAGTATCAAGTGGACTGTGGGTATTGTGTTAGGAGATGGCTACGTTCGAGGCCAATCTAAAGCCAATGGGAATGTTCGAAGCCGATGGGAAGAGATGAGTGCAAATTTTTTTATTTTTTATTTTTATTATTTTTAGTTATTGTTTTTATTTATTATTTATTTATTTATTTATTTTAATTAATTTGTTTTATTTTTTTTAAAAAAAGTCTAAATGATTTTTTTTATATTTTAATTTGTTTTATTTTTAATAATTAAAAAAAAATGAAATTAGAAAATTTTGAAAACTAAAACTAAAATTTTAGAAATCTAAAAAATATATATATATATATATATATATATATATATATATATATATATTCTTGAAAACTATTAGAGACATTATTTTTCAGAGATTGCATACTTATTCAAAAAACTAAAAATAACATTTTTTTATTTATTTTTCCTACTTGCTCTACTTTAATTGAATATTAAAAATCATTACGTGTAATCAAACTTCCAATGTAACCATGCATACAATAATAGTGAAAATATATTCACTTTCCATTGGGCACATGAAAAATGGAAATGTACAAAAATAACTGGATCTATTTGTTATGACTGTGATTTAACTAAATAAAAACAAAACGACTCATCTAACCTCATATTCGCTTGGAACTATTGTTCAATAAGATTTTCATAGGCGTGATTTTCCTCCTTCAAATCATGTTGCCACTCCTTGTTGTCCTCCTCAATTTCTTGCTTTTCTAATTGTTTTTCATCAAATGTACAGGATTCCTCATATGTAGATTTATTCTCTTTTGGAGGAGTAGTTAAGCTTTCCGCAGTTGTCAAGATCTTCTTTTAATAGGAAGAGGAGATCCCAACTTCTGTTAGGATCTTAATGAGTTGTTCCAAACTTATACTCATTGTTAAATCATTTTAAAAACACTAACAATCACTCTTCATAGTTGCAAAAATCAAATGCTCTTGCACAAAAATCAAACTTGCAGAAATTAAACACGCTTGCTAAAATTGAAATTCACACTTGCAGGAAAAAGTAACCTATATCTTAATCCATCGTGCTTCCCCAGCAACGGCGCCAAAATTTTGGGCGAAACTATCGTCGTCAAATAATTTCCCTAACATAAATTATCAATTTGAGGGTTTCGTAGACTTACGAAGCACATGGACTAGAAATGTAGGACTAAAGTTAAACTAGCCTAATCTAATGCTTTCGTCTCTTATTCAAGATGCAGTAAACAATGGAAGAGGCACCTAACTTAGGAGAACCTGGTCGTCCTTCCCCAGATTACTTTCCTTAAGAAGAGAGACTAAAGAGCAACAGTTTGTGATGTGTAGAAAGCGAGAGAAGAGACTCCTAACTTAAGAGAACCTGATCGCCCTTCCTCGACAATTCTACTCCAAGAGCGTTAACACCGCATCATATCAAAAATTGGAAATGTGCAATTGTATAATAGGAAAACAACATGTGAAGAATAATCTTGTGTCAAGATATATTAATGATCAATAAAAACAATGAAAGATTACAAAACCAAAACTTTTTCTAGACTCTAATTCTCCCTATCAATTTTACTCTATTTCTATATATTCCATTTCTATCATATTCCATCTCCTACATATCTATTCATATCAAAATGAAGAGAGAGCACTCTCTTTTATACATGAGTGCTTTGAAAACAAGATAAACAACTCATAATTACAAATCCACTTTTCTCTCAACCAATATCCCTATAATTACAAAATATGATTCCTTCAAATCCTCACCCATCTCTCACAAATCTTGGATGAGATATGTTATCCAAATATCCATGATCTTCTCCTTTGAATCTCCATGATCTTCTCCTTGGAATAAGCTTGAACAATTATCTTTTGAATTCTTGAAATGGTGGAGGAAATATTCAAAAATATTTTTGAATAATCCTTCCAAATAATCCTACACATTAAAAATAAATTCTATTATAATATTAAAATTAAATAAATTGGAAAATAGTGAGGTGAACCCATGAAAATGGTATGATGAATGGTTAAATGAGGTGATGGAATGTGAGGAATGGCGAGGATAAACACGATGAAAATGCGAAAATTATGACACCCAACACAAGGGTTGATGATTTGTTTGATTAGCTAAAGGGAGCAAGAGTGTTCTCTAAGATCGACTTGAGATCGAGATATCATCAGGTATGCATCAAAGAGCAACATATCTACAAGGCCGCATTCAGGACCAGGTAAGGGCGTTATGAGTTTGTTTCCATTAGGTTTGACTAATGCCCCAACTACATTTATGTGTTTGATGAACATTGTGTTGCGTCCTTATTTGGGCAAATTTGTTATTGTGCTCATTGATGATATATTGGTATATTCTAAAAATGAGGAAAAACATGCCGAGCATTTGGTAGCAGTGTTGAGACTATTGAGGGAGCATCAGTTGTATGCTAAGCTCAGTAAATGCAGTTTCTTCCAGACTGAGGTACATTACTTGGGACATGTTTTCTCCAAGGAGAAAATTGTAGAAGATCCAGAAAATATAAGGGCCATCATGGAGTGAGTAGCTCCTAAGAATGTAGATGACGTGAGATCGTTCATGGGATTGGCAGCTTATTACAGGAGGTTTATCAAGAACTTCTCACATTTTTTTATCCTATTACATCAATGCAGAGGAAAGGTAAGAAGTTTGATTGGATAGAGAAATGTGTGGCTAGTTTTGAGCAACTTAAGTAGTTGTTGACACATGCTCCAGTGTTAAATATTGCAGATCTGAAGAAGGAGTTTGTAGTGTGTAAAGATTCTTGCAAGAGAGGACTTGGTGGGGTCCTTATGTAGGATGGAAAGATGGTATGTTATGAGTCATGAAAATTGAATGAGCACAAGTAGAACTACCCGACACATGATCTTGAGCTAGCAGTGATCATTCATGCACTGAAGATGTGGAGGCATTATCTTCTTGGCAGGAGGTTTGCACTGATGAGTAATCACATTGGGTTGAGGTACTTGTTTGACCAATTGAATCTGAATGCCAGGTAGGCTAGATGGTTGGCCAATATCAGTGACTTTGACTTTGAGATCAGGTACATTAAGGGAAAGGATAATAGGGTCGCAGATGCTCTTAGCAGGTGGGTACAGGTAAATCACATAGCAGCTATGAGCTCCTATGGGATAGATTTACAGGATAGGATCTTGCAGGAAAGTCAACAACATCACAAGTATATGGATATTGTGCATAGGTTGCAACAGAGTACAAGTACAGGTACAAGTACAAGTACAGGTGGTACAATTACATGTGGTATAGCTACAGATACAAGTGGTATAGGTACAAGTACAGGTCGTAGTATAGGTGCATGTGTAAAGAATTTGGACTACTGTTTCACGGAAGGTGGATTGGTCAAATTTAGAGACAGGATATATGTGTCAGATAACAATGAGCTCAAGAAGGTGATCTCAAATGAGTTTCATGCGAAACCACATTTGGGTCACCCAGGATATTAGAAGACATTGATTACAGTGAAGAGGTTTTATTATTGGTAGAATATAAAGAAGGATGTGGCAGAGTTTGTAGCCAGATGTTTGGATTTTCATATGGTTAAGGAAGATTGTAAGCATCCAGGTGGACTGCTAAAACCGATTGTGACTCTAGAGTGGAAATGGGAGGTCATTTCCATGGAATTCATCACAAGTTTGCCTAAGATAGCTAGATAACATGATTCCATCATGGTTGTTGTGGATAGGTTAACAAAGGTTGTACACTTCATTCCAGTGAATGCTACATACTTAGTTAGCGATGTAGCACAGGTGTTCATCATATACATATTTAGATTGCATGGTGTCGCAAAGTATATTGTGTCAAATAGGGATGCAAAGTTAACTTCCAAGTTTTGGAAGAAGTTGTTTATAGGTTTGGGCACCGAGTTGGCCTTCAACACAGCTTATCATCCACAGATAGATGGACATACTAAGAGGGTCAACAGGATATTGGAGGATATGTTGAGGACGTATGTGATGCACCAACAACGCAAGTTGGAAGAGTATATTCCACTAGCATAGTTTTCCTACAACAACGGGTATCAGGAATCCTTGAAGATGAGTCCGTTCGAGACTATGTATGGGCGGAGTTGCAACACTCCCTTCAATTGGAGTGATCCGGTTAACATGGTACTAATTGGACCAAAGATGTTGGCAGAAATGGAACACGAAATGCAAATGATCAAAAATAACTTGAAAGTAGTGCAAGATAGGCAAAAGAGTTATGTAGATAGGAACAGGTTGTTCAAGGAGTTTTAGGTTCGAGAACAAGTGTACTTGCACATCAAGCCCAGGAAGAGATCCTTGCGGATTGGATCATGTGCCAAGCTAGCACCACAGTTTTGTGGACCCTTCAGGATCATTGAGAGGATTGAACCAGTGGCCTATCAACTTGCACTATCTTCCACAGTGAAATTCCATGATGTTTTTCATATATCATTGCTTAATAAGTATGTTAAACATGTTGATCATGTGATCGACTGGTTTTTATTCCAGGTAGAACCAGATGGATAATTCTAGCAGGAGCCTTAATGTATATTGCAGAAAAAGGTGTTTATGCTCTGGAACCGAGCAATGGAACAAGTTAAAGTGCAATGGAAGCACTTTGGGTCTGATGAAGCTACATGGATATGTACATATGTATATGTATGTGAATACCACCATGAGTTATGTTATAAATATCCAATAAGCGGTGCGGGTTTCATGTCATTATAGTTGTCATGTTGTTATGATTTCATTTGGTTTTCTTTTCAGCAAGGTGATAATCATAAATACTGCATCGAGATATGTTATAAATATCCATGGGCAGTATTTTTTCTTTTAAGCGGTTTTGGCTGAGGCATATGTGTGGTTGAACATAGAGGGCGGTGTCCCCCAAGGGGAAGGGTTATGTAACATTCCTAGTGAAAATCGCATGTAATAAAAGTTTAAAATAATAACCACGGTTGATGGGACACTTATTCCAGGCTGAATGTTGGGCAAAACATCATAGTGTGTGTTCATTTCGGTTAACATGGCTAAGAAAATTGGCAAAGGAAATGGCAAAGGATTTGGAGAGGAAAAATGGAATTTTTAACACATTTATTTATGAAAATAATGGAAATTAGGAGAAAAGGGAGATGAAAGGTCACTGGTTGCATGTGAGGAGGAAAAAGATTGAAAATAATGGAAAATGATGAAAATAGAGGTCTCATCAATAAAAATTCTTTTAAGGATTAGTTGGTACATTTTTTCAATTTAGCTTTGGAGCTCTCTCATTATTCTCTCTCTCTCTCTCTATCTCTCTCTCTCTCTCACTCTTGGACACTTGAGTTTCTTGGAGCACTTTAGCATTGGAATAAGAAAGGAAAAAGAAAGAAAGAAGAAGGAGGAAGAAGCAACGAAGAGCAAGATCAAGCAACTACAATGATATTCTTTGTGGATATTGATTTGCATCTGTGTTTTCCTTGCTATATTTTGCATGCATGGTATTGCATGTGGTTCTTTTATATCATGGCATGGGTTTTCCCAGGTGTGACAGTGTTTTCAACCTAGCCTTGCCATTTCTGAATAGCCATGGTGTTGTGGAGTTCTCGTGTTTTGGTTTAGCTGGATTTTCGGATGGATTTGAAGTTGAGTGAGGTAGATCTCCGAATGATATGACACAGAACCGGTTTATGTGTTTCCTCGATTTGGGGCCTAGTGATCCGGGTTTGGATTGTGGTAAATCTTGAGAGGTGGGTGCTCTCCATCAAGCCTAGGAATCTCGAGTTGGGATATACGGTAAAACTTGGAGAGTATGTCTCAGTTTAGGGCCTAGTGATCATTGATTTGGATGGTGGATTGCGATAAAGCCTGAGAGACTAGGAGATAGGAAAATTGCTCATGGTGTAGGAGGATAGAATTCGGTGGTATCCATGCTTTTATTTTGGCCTAGCGATTGGGTGGAGATCATGGTAAAGTATATTATGACATGTTTATTGTGTTGGCCAATTGATCCGAGATTAGCCTTGGGATGCCCTGATTGGTTCTTTCGGTTTGAGTCCCACATTAATGCTTGGAATATGACATGGGGTTGATTAGCTGAAGAGAGATTTGGTTCAGCCAATCTATGGTCAGGTGGAATGTGGTAGTCCCATCTCTACTTAGTTTTTACATTCATTAATGAGAAGATCATTCCTTTGGTATTTTATGTATAAATGCACTAGTTTATGTGTGGATTCTATGGTTGTCATATCCATGGTATTTCTGTTGTTATTATGATTGTTATAAGCATGTATTTTAATAGTGATGATGTATGGCTCTCCCCATGTTTTTACTTGTAAATGAATGCATAATGTATCTATGGTCAAATAGATAGTATTGCAGCTAGTGATGTAAGGGTGCAATGCCTCTTAGCGATTCTCAGATAAGTATGAAACCCTCCTGCTCCATTCTGTTGTTTATACCTGTAGCTTTTGTGTTTGTGGCATGTTTGACGAAATGCCTGTCATGGCTAGTAGGGGTCCAATTTAGTCCTCATGGAAATTTTTGTAAATATATCATTGTTTGGTGATTATAATTCATCTCTAAACTTTCCATGAAGTTCTCGGTAGTGAACTGGGTTTTGGGCCTGAAAAAATAGCTCAAATCTCGAGGACGTTGGCACAACACTAGGTAATTTAGTCCTTGGACGCTGACATGTGGGGTTATTCATGTGTCCAGAGCCTCATAGATGCTGGCTTGCAGGAATGTGCATGCGTCCAGAGTTCCAAAAGCTAAAAAGGTAAGTGGGACTCAGGGGCAGGATGCCTGAATGGTTGGGTTGACTCCTAGGGGTTTTAGTGTTTATGTACAAGTTCTTTGTAATGTTTTTTCATCGATTCCACTTCCTTAAGGCCACCTAAGAGGTTGAGTCTGATCATAGTAGCCTCTCGTCACATGTTTATCCCTGGTGGATGGTTACTTGGGTAGATGTGGGAAGATGGTGTCATAGATCATTAAGATAGTGACATCATCGACAGACAAAAGTAAACAGAAAAAAACTCATCAAATTTCATCATCAAGCCATACTGCAAAATCCTAGAATATATATGCGGCTTCCACAAAACATATCAGTGTATGTATGCAACAACCATGCATAACACCCGTGTACAGATCTCATTATAGAGTATAAATTCACAGAATTTATACACGACCCTACAAAGACAGATACGCATATGTACGCGAATATTCCCAAACATACCTGCGTACAAATTTGAAAAATTTTGCTGCATTACACAACAACTATCAAACCAAAATCTCGACATGCATATTGTTACATTCACACATCATTGTATATAGATTCATACCATCATCATAGATCTATCATTGTTAGCTATAAACAGATAAATCAATATGTATTCATTATTTTTCACTACATTTTCATATCTATCAGATCTGAGCCTCCTCCATGCTCCTTGGTGCACACATAGTTCAGATCAAACCATCCATAAACAATCTATCACTTGCACACTTAACTCTTTAATCTCCATCTACTTATATAGTTTTAGCCTTATCCAATACCTTAGGAAAATCCCTTAGTAATGTCATTGGTGTTCTTTGATGGGATCAAACAACCGTTGTCACACCCATTACTATGGGCCAATACCATGGTAAAGACCCCTAGTATCCAGATTACCATGGTGCGGATTATGTACGCGACTTTTCTTTACAATACTTATGTATGTACACGACCTTGATTCTCAAGACCCGCGTATAATTTTTTAAACATCACCTTTATCATTCATCTATCTCTAAGCTATCATTTCTCTTTTCACCACATCTATAGCATTTGTATCAATCTACATAATCACACTATTAGCATCTCTATTAAGTAGGTTTCCATTAAGGACAACACATTAGCCATAATTCCAATAGGAAAGATATATACCCATTCCTATAGAAGGAATGTACCCAAGCTCCCTCATATCCCAAGACTTGTCCAACCTCCCTCTTAACCATGGAATTGCTTCTAAGCTCCCTCTTAAATAGGGACTTGTTTCCAGCAACAACTCCTTATGTTTTGGTGGATATCATGGGACTTTTCTATGTTTGTTAAGCTCCTCTTTTTTATGTCATGAATTTTATTTTCCTCATCCTGTAGCCTTCATCTTGTAGGGCATCAACCATGCATCACTTTCCTTCACAAGCCATATTAGTCATCCTTCATTTCATTGCAAAGTGATCTTCTAGTCTAGATATGGATTTCCTTCATACAACTACCTCTTCTACGTCATGTTGCCTTCAATATATTTCATCCCAACACACAAGTGCTAGTTATACATCTATAACTCCTTTCTGGTAGTCCTATATCAAATAAAAAATTTCCTTTTGTGATGGCCTTTAATCATGACATTTGCTGCTAGAGACATCAACATCCAACATATTCATAATCACATCTCCAAGTCTTCCAATGTTAAGGGTATTCATCTTTGGCAAGGCCTTCATACCGTTCCCATGGAGATGTCATATCATATTCATCAGATGTTGATTCCTTGTGACCATAGCTGCAACTTTCATGATCTCTTCTTTCTTTATTCACATATTACTCCCCAGGAAATCCCATCCATATTTCCTTCATCAACCACCTCTTATTCATATGAGGAAATATTATGTTGATTTCATCTTGTTAGTATGTGAACCATACCTTCATGCATCTTTCCAAAGGAAGAGATCCCTTTTCTTTGATCATGAAGACTTTCTTTGGAAACTTCCTTTCCTTGCTTGGGAGTACTTTAATTAGAGCCTTCCACGGTACACATCTCTAATATTCATCTAGCCATGTTCCTCATTTTTCAGGATGAGATTTATCTTGCTGCAACGGAACCAAAAAGCTTACTTAAGAAGTCTGCTCTAAAATGGTCATTCTTCTCGAGGTGAATAACTCACTTCTTGTCATCATAAAGGGGAATTCATGATTGATCCTTTCTTATAGAAAGTCCTTAAATCATATAGTTTACTACTATTCCATGAATTCTTCTGTTTTTTTCATAGACTCTTACTATTTCACAATGAATCTAACAAAGTTCCCAAGGATCCAAGGGTCCGTCTACCATCATGATTTCCACAACTAAGGATCTTCCCATCTTTCTTCCTTTACTTCCTGTACTTGCAGGATTCATTAAAAGGTATGTCCAACCAAAGAATACACAAAAACATGATATCAATTTGTCAATCTAAGGTCACCATGAAACTTAAAGGTTGCATTCCTAGGGTGATTGAGTGCCAACCCTATAGCTCCTCAACCTTATCTATGCCTAAACAATTAACCCTGCAAAAAATTGTGTTGGACCCTTGACAAAAATATGCCAAACACACCTTATAATTACATACCTAAAGTGGCCTACATTTTAGGATGCCATCATTTCTTTATTTATTTTTCCTTCAAGGTGATTTTTCCCACTCCAACATATTATATCCCTTTTATGCTTGCAACGATATACCAAGGATTTCAGTAGGTCGGTCAACAACATCTGCCTTAAGATTGTTTCTTCCTTCAAAATTGTTCCTCAACTGAGTCCTCCCACAAACTTTCTTGCAACAAAATTATTGATCATTTTCACAATTTTTCGACTGCCTCTGATATCATTCTTCAAAATAAACTATTATTTTTTCTTCTTGTAGATTTGATATTGCACAGGTCCCACTGCAACTATAATTTTTTCTCAAGAATGTTGACCTTAGAATATTTCTATTACTGAGTTGAGGTACTACTTACGACTTGTAGCTTCCCTTTATTTCCAATGTGACCAAAAAATTTACTCTTCAGTGATATCTTAGGTAGCCTTACTATCTTTAGGTAGAATTGAACTATATATATATGTTATCCTTACCAATGTAAAAATGCACAAACATTCTTCCTTTCATGGATATCTGAGACTCGGAGAATATATTTATGGTCAATGATACTAAACAATTGCACCATCTCTTATACCCAAGATTGCTATCAATTCTACAGGAGATCTCAGCTCCTATCTATGCAACGATAATTGTAATAAGATATTCATACACAAGTGATGCATAGGATTTTATTCAATTTCTTTGCATGCTATATGATTGATCTCAAATAGCTTTTAAGAGTGAGGACCTTCATGAAGTACTATTTAGGATTCCAAGAAAATATGACTTATGATCATATTTATCCTTGTCACAAAACCTTCCTTTTTCTATGAACAGAACAATTTCGATCTTTGTAATGATATCATCCTTAAGATTTATGATATATTCTTATAATAGTTACTCGAGGAACCTGATTAGAGTAGATATGATCTTGGAATACTATCTAGGAATTCCAAAACATAACTTCAGAATTTTGAGGGATTGATCCTTTTCTAGGATTATGGATCATGAGACATGTATACTATAATTTAATGTAGAACTTGAAATCATCATTTTGGACCTTTAATCTAATTGGAAATTGTGGCCTTATTGTATTTGATTAATCTAGGACTTGTATTCTTAGTAGTTCTTCACATGAGGAAAAATTGCGACAAATCATCAAGTCTTATCTTCCTCGCTTGGGATTACTCTTGTTCCTTGTCAATTCGGCTTAGCAAAATTGATTCTTGACACCTTGTTTTCGACCTTCTATGGGTGACTATAACTTTGATCTTCATTGTAACAGAGGGTAGCCCAAAAATCTTGCACGTGAGAGGTGAATAGCCTAGAAACAATCCTTTTATCCTTCAATTTATTCCTCCTAGAGAAATCATACTTATGATGAATATACCCGAGCTTCTTGTGCTTGAGGATGAGCTTGATTGGTGTTGTTATCACAAAGTTGTACTTGATTGGCTGCTAATCAGACAACTCTATGTAATTGTTTCAAACCAGCTTGTGACTGAAGCTTAGCCTCTTCAGTCTAAGAGGGCTCTCTCAAAGGGGTTTATGATATTAGATAATGATGAAACTAGATGGCTAACTCTATTTGAAAAGTGACTTGATTTTGATGTATGTAGGTTGAAAAGAATACAGGTCTGCAACCATTGGGCTTATGAAGTCAACAAATCAGTAGATTCAGTGACAAGGTTTATTGACATGGAATCTGAGGCAGATACGAGTTTTTAACAAAGGCAAATCACATATATAACATAGGGAAACGTAATCATTTCATCAATAAAGGAAGTTAGAGCATAAACATATGAATTATGAGTAATAAATATGAAATCTACTGCAAGTGGTACACATAAAAAATATAGATCACAAAGGCATTAAAAACTCCATGAGAATCTCAAGTTTGTCAAGAAGAAGTCCTCTGTATTACTGATATAAGTCAAATTACATAAAGCAGTAGTAGTGCAAAAAATATCCAACCCTTTACAACATAGATAATATTTTTTTAAACAGACCTTCTTACATCATAAATGATCTGCCTCGTGGCTAGATTCATCGAATTCTTCTAATGACACCTTACATAACAGAAAAACATGTCTTTTAATCAGAAAATGACAGTTACACTCTAAAATAGTCCTTTTCCTAATAGGACTCAAACTCCTATTTATTACATCAAACTACCTTATCTACAACTAATGCTTCACATGTTCGAATAAGTTATGACATAGCTCATCACTACTTGACATCTTAAATATCCTCCTCAACATATGGAAACAAACCCTGTTTTTCAGGAAAACAGGACCCTATCTTCAACGAAGGCTTCAGCTGATGAGTTGTCTCCATTTCATGATCTTCAAGTCATAAATATTTGCTGGCAAGGTCCCTTGACCTATTGGATGTGTCCATCTGTCCAAAATTGCTTTTAAAATGCTCAAAAACCTTCAAAGACAGCTCGCTACGAAAACAGGGCAGTTTCGTAGCGTCCAAAAAATGACTTCTTCACTCATAATTTATGCTTCTTTGCTCTTGCCTGGTGTCCATCATGTCATGACACTTCATCATCACCATTATCCCGTCTTGAAAGCTACAAAAAGTGGTTTTAAAGGCAAAAATACAGCTACAGAAATTTTCGTAGCGTTTTCCTGGCTTCAAGCCCAGGAAACACTACAAAACTGTGGAAAACTATGTAATTTCCAATTTTTGACCTTGTTTCAAAAAGGTACCTTCCATCTGTATAAACTTGGTTTTCAACATGCCATTAACCTCTTAAAACATAATCAAACTCAACTTAAGAGCCTTGAGGTGTTTCCTCTTCATTAATGATGAGTTGAGCTATGGGTTCCTCAACTAAAGTCATCTTTAAACCCTTCCTCTCCAGCTCTTCATGGATCAATTCTAACTGCTCTTGGAGGTCTTTGACTTGGTCCTTCAGTTTTTTGTTGCTAGATTTCAAGTGCAGGTTCATTCTTCTAACATGCTTCACCTCTTTCCTCAATGGCATAGTCCATTTGATTAATTGATGTGTATCATCTAAGGTCTTTGACACACTATCAACCTACTCTAAAGGAAAAAATACAACTACATAAATTTTCGTAGCATTTTCCTGGCTTCAAGCCCAAGAAACACTACAAAACAATGGAAAACTGTGTAATTTACATATTTTGACCTTGTTTCAAAAATGTACCTTCCAGCTGTATAAACTTGGTTTTCAACATGCCATTAACCTCTTAAAACATAATCAAACTCAACTTAAGAGCCTTGAGGTGTTTCCTCTCCATTAATGATGAGTTGAGTTATGGGTTCCTCAACTATAGTCATCTTTAAACCCTTCTTCTCCAGCTCATCATGGGTCAATTCTAACTGCTCATGGAGGTCTTTGACTTGGTCCTTCAGTTTTTTGTTGCTAGATTTCAAGTGCAGGTTCATTCTTCTAACATCCTTCACCTCTTTCCTCAATGGCATATTCCATTTGATTAATTGATGTGTATCATCTAAGGTCTTTGAAACACTATCAACCTGCTCTTCCCAAATCTCTTTCATTTTCTCAAACTGCACTTTTTAGAGATTATGTTTCCTTGTCTCTTTCTTCAAGATTGCTATTTCATGATTTGCTAACTTCAACTGCTCCTCAAGAACCTCAAACTCTGTTTTCTCAATCATTTTCTCCTTTCCTTTCTTTTGCTTGATGACTGATTCTTCTTTTGTAGGTGATGAAAGGTCAATAATGCTTGGTGATGGCTTGGTAGTTTCGGTGATCTTCTAAACTTCTTTACTGCTTTCCAAGAGTTTTATATCATGTCTTGTCATGGGTTTCCTAGCCTGAAACATAAAACCTGCATCCTCACCTTCAAAATCTAACTTCTTTGTTGATTTAGCTTTCTTGAGCTTCTTTCCTCCCTCATCTATATTATTAGCTTGGACTATGGGAGACTCTTCAATATCAATAGCATGCAGAATGTCTTATAAATTTCCCTTAACCACTGTTTGGCTTCTTGTAATCCTTTTGCTGCCATGTTTACTCACAGTTGGCTCTTGTTTTGCAGGTTTGCTCATAGTTGACTTTTGTTTTGCAGGTGAAATAGCAGGGGTATCAAGTTTCTGCAATTTCTTTGTTTCCATGACTACTAGTTCACTTTTCTCTTCTCCTACTGGTTCACTTTGTTCTGCCACTGAAGGTGATGTTATACCTCTAGGTTTAGGATTTCTTTTAGGGGTGATGACATCCACTTCAAAACCACTGACAAACAGAAAAGAAGACCAGTCTCTACCTAGTCTTTTTAACTCATCTAAAACCAACAACTTTATTAAACCATGATGAAAAAGTGAGATTTCACTTCCTTCAGATTTAGCTTGAAATTTATTTGCCATTTTTGCTAAGATTTTGTATAAATAAAAAGGTAGATCAAGGGATTTATTACCAACAAAATATAGCAGAATCTTGAAGTGATAAGAATAAACCTTATGATACCTCCCTTCACAAGTGAAGTATTTCTGAATGATAAGCAGTAGCTTTGAGAAATTATCTTTCATGTAGCTCCTTGGAATGGCATTTGTAAGGTGAACCTCACTATGTTCTGGCTTTATAAATTCTTTAGATTCCTACATGTTGAATTTGAAACCTTTGAACCATTGTTCTTCTCCTCTTGGAATTCATGTTGTTGTTGCAATAGTCTTTGGTGTTATAGTGAGGTTCAGAATTCCCACTTTTGCAGTTGTCCCATTGAAATTTATGGAAAACTCTTTAGAAACCTGTACGTGGCATCCTTGCAATCTTTGGAAAAACTGCAAAAACCCTGTTCTTCTGAAAACTTCTGAAGCTGTTGGGTCTTCATTTATCAGGTTCATGTCTGATGGCTCATATCTAAGACAGTGGCCACCTTTGTTGGTCTTCCTCTTTGCGGCCATGGTACTTTTATGTCTTCTATGCCTCGCTTGATCAGTGATACCTGCAAACCTTTGAAAATGCTAGCCACGGCTTGGGCTCAATGAAATAGCTCTCCAAAACTCAATAACATGCAAAGAGGGAGTGGAGAATAACAAATGACTCAATTGGGAAATATTTTAAAGTTCGATGACAACTCATGGCATAATTATGACTCATACATACTTAAAATGGTAATAATGACCGCAACCATGACCACTGTACCTTGATTTAACCATAACTGACTCGAATGGCATCTATCCTAATCCTTTCAATCATTGACTAACACCTAACAGCTGTTTTGAAAAGACAGACAGGAATACCTCCTTTCATAGCATACTTAGTGTATTTCTAGGTAGCTTTACTACGAAAGTATTAGCAGTTTCGTAGTGAAAAGTGTGTTTTTTTGTGTAATTCGCTACGAAAATAGGGATTCTTGGCTAAAATGACCTTTCTGGAGTTGTATTCTTAGGAAATGAAATATGTCAGGAACTAATGACCGGTGTGACATGAAAAGACTTGAATGGGGGTGGGTTTGGACCTTAGGATAAGATAATAAGAAAAATTTAAAATTTTCCTTAACCAAGTAATGAAAAACAAATTCTATGACCATACCTTTGACACATGAATCTTTAAGACTATGTCAAATGATGTTTCATTTTTTTCTGAGTGATAATAGTGGCTCCACTTGGGATGGTGTGCTCTTGTGGTACACTAAAGAATCTATAGTTCCAGTGCTATCCATCTTCTTGAAAACAAAAACTCTGAAATTTTCCAAGATTTCCTTCAAACTCTAATGGCCTTCACCTCGGGTCAAGCTTGATGATCAACTTGTCTTTATTAGCAGAAAAACATATAAAAATGGAATATATACAATGGAATGAAAGCTCAACAGGACTTAAGAGGAATAGTATTCAAAAACCTGCCATTGACAGGCCCTCCAACACAAGGTTGTCCATCCATCTCCTGCAGAATGTAAGTGTTGCTTCCATGGAAAGTAGCTACTCTAATTGGACCTTTACAAATATTCTCAAACTTACCATGTTTCCCCTTTTCTTCAATCCTAGCCTCCCATTTCAAAACCACATCTTGGATTTGAAAGTTTTTCCTTGATCTTCCTGTCAAATGTCTTCTTGATTCTGTTTTGAGATTGCTGATTATTGTTATAGAATTCCTCCCTTTTGTCTTGTAAGGCTATCAACTGATTTATTCTCCTCTGAATTACATTTGGCTCCTCCTCCAATCCTTGCAGCAGGTTCATGTCAGGCACTCCCAAGGATGTAGGAAAAATGGCTTCAGCTCCATATACCAACTCATAAAGTGAAGTTCCAATTGATCTCTTTGTGCACACTCTGTCAGCCCACAGAGCATACTTTAGCTTCAAATGCCATGACTTCTTATTTTCGTGCAACACCTTCTTAATAATCCTCACAATGCTCTTGTTAGAAGATTCAGCAAGACAATTACCTTGTAGATAATATGCAGTAGAATGCCCAAGTGTAATGTGATATTGATGACAAAAACTTATCAACTTCTTAGATTTGAATGCCTATGTATTATCAGTGATGATCTTCATAGGGAAGCCAAACCTAGACAATATATTATTTTCCAAAAATGAAATGATAAACGAATCACTTTCTTACCTAGTTGGGATTGCTTCAATCCACTTGATGAAATAATCAGTTGTTGTCAGAATCTAGCGATGCCGACCTGAATATGATGGATGAATCTCACCAATAAAATATAGCTCCCACTGCTAAAATGGCACCTCAACATAGATAGTCATCAAGGGTAAAGAAACAAGCTTCTTCTTACCATCAAAAATCTAGCATTCATGGCAGGCAACAATCTTTTTGTAGACATATTTAAACATAGTAGGCCAATAATACCCTGCTCTGAGAATCTTATTTGTTGTAGCCTTCCAATAATGATGACCTCCACAATCTCCTTTGCGAAACTCCTCAATCACTTTTTACACCTCCTCTTCCAGCAAACAATTCAAAAGAATACCACTGGTATCTTTCCAATACAGATTTTTATCAATAATGCAGTACCTCAAAGACTTTAACTTCACAAACCTTGCCTTGGAATTTGTCAACTCAGCAGGGGCTCTATGATGATGTAAGACAAAAACAACGTCTTTGTACCAGTCAAAAAGGATGTACTTCTCTTCAATGGGAATCATCTCTTCATCTTCATCTAATAATCCTGAAATTTCTACAATTAAATTCATATCAAGACAGTCAAAATTTGACTGTGCCATCATCTTTGCTAGGCCTTGACCTTTGACCAATTTTGTGGGTCTGATCTCTATATCATATTCCAGCAAGTTAGCTATCCACTTCCCTCTCTTACCATCAGGATCAGCTTGAGTTAGGATGTCCTTCACAACGGCATTATGAACAAAAGCTATGACATGAGAATGCAGAATGTAAATTCTAAAATATTTGATGGCTTTAACCAAGTCATAGTAGGCCAATAATACCCTGCTCTGAGAATCTTATTTGTTGTAGCCTTCCAATAATGATGACCTCCACAATCTCCTTTGTGGAACTCCTCAATCACTTTTTACGCCTCCTCTTCCAGCAAACAATTCAAAAGAATACCACCGGTATATTTCCAATACATATTTTTATCAATAATGCAGTACCTCAAAGACTTTAACTTCGCAAACCTTACCTTGGACGTTGTCAACTTAGCAGGTGCTCTATGATGATGTAAGACAAAAATAACGTCTTTGTACCAGTCAGAAAGGATGTACTTCTCTTCAATGGGAATCAGCTCTTCATCTTCATCTAAGAATTATGAAATTTCTGCAATTAAATTCATATCAAAACAATCAAAATTGGACTGTGCCATCAACTTTGCTAGGCCTTGAATATGTCTAATCTCTATATCATATTCCAGCAAGTTATCTATCCACTTCCCTCTCTTACCATCAGGATCATCTTGAGTTAGGATGTCCTTCACAACAGCATTAGGAACAAAAGCTATGACATGAGAATGCAGAATGTAAATTCTGAAATCTTTGATGGCTTTAACCAAGGCATAGGCTTGTTTTTCTAAGATGTTGTACTTCAGCTCTGAATTAGCTAATTTCCTACTAAAAAAATGAAATGGGCTGCTCAGTACCTTGCTGTCCTTTCTGCAGCAAAACTCCAGCAATTGTATTTTATGATGCAAATGTAAAAACTAGAAATTCTTTTGAAAAATTCGGGCTGATCAACATTGGTGCTTGAGTGAGTGCCTTCTTGATCTCCTCAAATGAGTGCTTTGCTTCTACTGTCCACTTGATGTCAGCTCCCTTTTTCAGCATCTTAGTTATGTCTTTTACAATCTCAGCAAAATTAGGAATAAACCTCCTCACAAAATTTACCCTTCCAAGTAAAGACTGCATTTCCTTTCTGCTTCTAGGAAGATCCACTTTCTGAATTGCATTGACCCTGTTTGGATCAATCTTAATCCCATATTTAGAAATAATATGCCCAAGTAACTTACCTGAAGTCAGAGAAAAAATGATTTTAGTGGGATTGAGAGAAATTCCAAACCTTCGACACTTCAGCAGAATCTTTTCTAGGTGCTTCAAGTGATCTTCTTCTCTCCTTGAGAAAACAATTATGTCATCCAATTAGACAACCACAATCTTGTCCTTCTCCTCAGCAAAAGCAATGTCCATTGCTCTTTGAAAGGTAGCTCCTGCATTCATCAGACCAAAAGGCATCTTGGCATACATGAATGTGCCCCATGGTGTGGTAAAGGTTGTTTTCTCCTGATCTTCTGGATGCACAAGTATCTGATTGTACCCTGAAAAACCATCAAGCATAGACATCCTTTTGGAACCAATAATATTCTGCAAAATTTGGTCCATCTTTGGGAGAGGGTAATTATCCTTCAGAGAGGCCTTGTTAAAGTTTCTGACGTCAATGCATATTCTAATTTCTCCACTATTCTTTCTTACTGGAACCAAGTTTGCAAGCCACTTTGAGAATCTGATTGGATCAATGATTTTGGCATCAAAGAGTTTATTGATTTCCTTCTCAATCAGAGGCATAAGAAGTGGATTAATCCTCCTCAGCTTATGCTTGAAATGCTTTTCATTTTCTTTAATAGGAATGGTATGCTAAATGATAGTAGGGTCATACTTCTTCAAATCAGCATAACTCCATGCAAAGACATCTATGAACCTTTTCATCATCTCAATATATTTCTGTTTCATGTCAACTGAAAGAAACTTTGAAAGCTTAATCATTTCTGGCATTGTCACTGTACCAAGGTTACAACTCTCTACTTCTCCATCATTAGCTTGTATCCTAGGAGACTTGAACACATCATTCTGATCAAAAAGCTTCTCAAGATTATGAGACCTTTGGGTATAGAGTTATTCTTCAGTTGTAACACTTCAAAATTTTCCTTTGTTTCAGCAAGCATGTTTTGTTGATCTACTTGTGTACTTTCAAACTCCTCTTTCAGTTCTATGAAGTTTTTGACTTGCTGGTCATCCTCAAAAACTTGCCAATGGATAATGTTGTCAAGGATAGCAGGTCTATGGCGAACTTCAACCTCATATCTTTCAGTGGAATGTACAAGAATGATAAATAGACTTGCAGAGACAGCTAGGGAGTCGGCTACTGAGTTTTGGTATCTAGGCTTCGCACTCATTCTCACATCCTTAGTTTGATATACACCCTCAACTTGCTTAATAACTAATTTAGAATCTCCACAAACATAAATCTTTTGGGCACCCATTATTTTCAAAATTTCTAAGCCCAAAAATACAGATTCATACTCAGCCATGTTATTTGTGCAATCAAAATTCAGTTTGTAAGAAAAGAACTTACGTTCATCCTCTGGAGTTGTGATCCAAATTCCTGCTCCAGCGCCCTCTCTTCCTGCTGATCCATCAAAGTGTAACAACCACCAACCTTCTTCCTTCTCCTCATTGATTTGTTGATTTTATGTCTACTGATTTTCTGTTTCCTGAATTGCAGTTTGTTGATTTTCGGCTTTCTTTTCATCTTCTTCTTCATTAGTCAATTCATTGAAGAGAATAGAAGATCCTAATTCAGTATCAACAACATATATTGGAAAATTCTGAGGTTTATCTTTACTACTTACCATGTAAGTCATCCTTGTTTCTCTGTATAGTCTCCTTTTCTCACCAAAAACAGGAATGGTGGCATAAGTTAGGTCCATCTGCATTGTACCCTTGATCTTTGTTGCCCATGACCTTGATAACAACATGCCAAACTTAGGTGCAATGTCTTCTACCACAATTTCCATGACCACTGTCTTGGAAGGGACTTGTGTGAGACCAACAACAATATCTTTTATTAAACCAATGCACTGAACTCTTTTTGAATCGAAGGAAAACAAATCCTTATATGTTCTAGTAATTTCCAACCCCATCTTTTCCATGATCACTTTGGGCATAAGATTGTGAGAGGCCCCTGAATCCAACATGGCATTATGCAATGTCATGTCATGAATACTAAGGCTGACATAAAAAGGAGGCACCTCTTTATTCTGCTCATCCTCTAATCTTGGACCCAAGTATATGGTTGAATGATCTTCTTCAACATTTAGGATATCAATAGCTCCTGGTTGGGAATTGAGAATTTTTACAATCTTACTTTTGTATTCATTCACCATAAGAATTTCTTCAAAAGGTACTGGGATTTTGATCTTAGAGATCTCACTCTCCAAACTGAAAACAGAAGCAAATTTTTTAGTCTCTTTGACAGGAGGAGGAGGTGGTGTATCTTTCCTAACCTCAGCAGCTTTAAGGGCATCTTTCTTGTGTTGTGTTTTGTTTGTAGTAATTGGAACATTTATGTTTCTGAGGTTGTATTGTTTTTTCATCTCAAAGATTGCATGTTGATATTCTTTAAGATAATCAGATGGTTCCTCGCCCTTGTTTACTTCATGATCTGACTCATCATGTTCCTCCTTAGTCAAAAACATTCCTGACATGTTTTCATCTAAGCAATGAATTGAATCTGCTTGTATTTCAAGTTGATTTTCTTCATCAACTAAGTTTTGCTGAAAAGGAGGCCTTACTTGAGGGTGAGCTGGCTAATATATGTTTTCCCTTGGTCTCTGTTGGTGTTGAGGTCTTTTGAACTAAGGATTTCTAAGTTGAGGTTCATTTTGTGCAGAAGGAGTAGAGGAATTCCCAAGGGCAAGTCTATCCATCATTTCTTCCATTGTCTTCATCATGGAGTCAAATTTATCCTCTGAGGTGGAAGGCTTATCTTCTTCTTTCAATTTAGTCTTTCCCATCTTTGACTTTTTTGCTGCTATCATATTGACCTCCACCTTCACTGCATCATTTTGCATTTCAGCAAGTGAAGGGGATTCTCTTTCTCTTAATAGGATAGAAAATTCATAATCAAAAGCTTAAACATATCTCAGTTGAGTTGCTCCTGGAGGAGGCTTTAGATGGGCAGGGATAGAGTCATAAACTTTGTTAAATCTCTTTGAAAAGTTTTGAAAATTTTCATCAACAACTCTCTTCAAACTATTATACTCAGTGAGGGCTTGTACAGGGTTGGTTCTATTTCCCCACTTCCTCAAAAATCTATCTTCAAATTGATTCCAATTATGTATGATTCCTATAGCAAGGGATTTAAACCACTTCCTAACTTCACCAGTAAAGCTCTGAGCAAACAATCTCATCATGCAATCTTCATGGTCAACCTCCTTCCTGTCTATAAAGTCATTAAACTGGTATACATGATATTCAGCTGTAATCTCTTCATCACTCCCCCAAGTTTTGATTCTAGCAGAATATTTGCTAGGAAGGCATTTAGGACAGCTGGAAGAACAAGAGGGGCATACCTAGCAGGTGCAGCAGCAGGTGGAGGTGGCACATTTCCTGCCATGATGACTGGAACTGTGGTAGTTTTAGGGACATCAGTAGTAGAGGAAGAGGAACTGTTAGCAGGAGATTTGGTTGGTCTTTGTTGTCTAGTCACAATTTAACTCCAATCAGGTAGAGGGACACCAATTTTACTTCTTAACAAAATTACAAATGGGTCTAGTTCCTTCAACCTATCCAAAGATTCTCTCTCTAACAGCAACTCTAAAGTGGCTGCTTCCCAAAACTCTTCTTTATCTTTTTGTGTCACTAAGGTTGAGGTATCAATACCTCTTCTATGTAGGTCTAAGACAATTTCAGTCAATTCTTTTTCACTTTCATACCAAAACAACACTTCCTGAATTTTATCATCAAACTTTTTTTCTTCGGGACTTCTTAAAAATTCAAAGGACAAGGATTTTGTATGTAATGGAGTACCTGATATTGCAGAAATGAGTTGAATGCCTCTGGGGATGGTGTTTGGATTGTCCAAAATTGTAGGTGGATCTGGGTCAGGATTACTCCTCGTGTATCTCCTTTTCAAAGCCACCTTTGATCACATGAATTTTAAATGGAGTAACCAAGGTAGATGCAGCCTTGAACATATTTCTGAGCTCCCACTACCTTCAGAAGTTCAACTTCAAAATTTCGGGAAAAGTATATCTTCAGGCTCCCGACAGACGCACCAAAATGTTATCACAAAATTATAGTTGATTGGCTGCTAATCAGACAACTCTATGTAACTGTTTCAAACTAGCTTGTGACTGAAGCTTAGCCTCATCAGTCTAAGAGGGCTCTCTCAAAGGGGTTTATGATATTAGATAACGATGAAACTAGATGGCTAACTCTATTTGAAAAAGTAACTTGATTTTGATGTATGTAGGTTGAAAAGAATATAGATCTGCAACCATTGGGCTTATGGAGTCAACAAATCAGTAGATTGAGTGACAAGGTTTCTTGACATGGAAGCTGAGGTAGATAAGAGGTTTTAACAAAGGAAAATCACATATAGAACATAGGGCAACACAGTCATTTCATCAATAAAGGAAGTCGAAGCATAAACATATGATTTCTAAGTAATAAAGATGAAATCTACTGCAAGTGGTACACATAAAAAATATTGATCAGAAAGGCATTAAAAACTCCATGAGAATCTCAGGTCTGTCAAGAAGAAGTCCTCTGTATTACTGATATAAGTCAAATTACATAAAGCAGTAGTAGTGCAAAAAATCTCCAACCCTTTACAACTTCGATAATCTACCTTTAAATATACCTTATTACATCATAGATGATCTGCCTCTTGGCTAGATTCATCGAATTCTTCTAATGACACCTTACATAATAGAAAAACATGTCTTTTAATCAGAAAATGACAGCTATACTGTAAAACAATCCTTTTCCTAATAGGACTCAAACTCCTATTTATTACATCAAACTACCTTATCTCTTAAAACATTTACATATCTGACAACTAATGCTTCACATGTTCAAATAAGCTATGACATAGCTCATCACTACTTGACATCTTAAATATCCTCCTCAACATATGGAAACAAACCCTATTTTCAGGAAAACAGGACTCTATCCTCAACGAAGGCTTCAGTTGATGAGTTGTCTCCATTTCATAATCTTCAAGTCATAAATATTTGTAGGCAAGTTCCCTTGACCTGTTGGATGTGTCCACCTGTCCAAAAATGCTTTTAAAATGCTCAGAAACCTTCAAAGATAGCTCGCTACGAAAACAGGGAAGTTTTGTAGCGTACTTTCGTAGCGTCCCAAAAATGACTTCTTCACTCAAAACTTCTGCTTCTTTGCTCTTGCATGGTGTCCATCATGTCATGACACTTCATCATCACCATTATCCCCTCTTGAAAGGTACAAAAAGTGGTTTTAAAGGCAAAAAGACAGCTACAGAAAATTTCGTAGCGTTTTCCTGGCTTCAAGCCCACGAAACGCTACGAAACTGTGGAAAACTGTGTAATTTCCAGATTTTGACCACGTTTCAAAAATGTACCTTCCAGCTGTATAAACTTGGTTTTCAACATGCCATTAACCTCTTAAAACATAATCAAACTCAACTTAAGAGCCTTGAGGTGTTTCCTCTTCATTAATGATGAGTTGAGCTATGGGTTCCTCAACTACAATCAGCTTTAAACCCTTATTCTCCAGCTCCTCATGGATCAATTCTAACTGCTCTTGGAGGTCTTTGAATTGGTCCTTCAGTTTTTTGTTGCTAGATTCAAGTGCAGATTCATTCTTCTAACATGCTTTACCTCTTTCCTCAATGGCATAGTCCATTTGATTAATTGTTGTGTATCATCTAAGGTCTTTGACACACTATCAACCTACTCTTCCCAAATCTCTTTCATTTTCTCAAACTGCACTTTTTGGACATTATGTTTCTTTGCCTCTTTCTTCACGGTTTCTATTTCATGATTTTCTAACTTCAACTTCTCCTCAAGAACCTCAAACTCTGCTTTTTCAATAATTTTCTCCTTTCCTTTCTTTTTCTTGATGACTGATTCTTCTTTGCAGGTGATGAAAGGTCAATAATGCTTGGTAATGGCTGGGTAGTTTCAGTGACCTTCTAAACTTCTTTACTTCTTTCCAAGAGTTTTCTAGCATGTCTTGTCATGGATTTCCTAGCCTGAAACATAAAACCTGCATCCTCACCTTCAAAGTCTTACTTCTTTGCTGATTTAGCTTTCTTGAGCTTCTTTCCTCCCTCATCTATATCCTCAGCTTGGACTATGGGAGTCTCTTCAATATCAATAGCATGCAGAATGTCTTCTAAATTTCCCTTAGCCACTATTTGGCTTCTTGTAACCTTTTGCTGCCATGTTTACTCACAGTTGGCTCTTTTTTTGCAGGTTTTCTCATAGTTGACTTTTGTTTTGCATGTAAAACAACAGGTGTATCAAGCTTCTGCGATTGCCATGTTTCCATGATTACAGGTTCACTTTCTTCTGCCACTGAAGGTGATGTTATACCTCTAGGTTTAGGAGTTATTTTAGGGGTGATGGCATCCACTTCAAAACCACTGACAAACAGAAAAGAAGACCAGTCCCTGCCTAGTCTTTTTAACTCATCTAAAACCAGCAACTTTATTAAACCATGATGAAAAAGTGAGGTTTCACTTCCTTCAGATTTAGCTTGAACTTTATCTGCCATTTTTTCTAAGCTTCTGTATAAATAAAAAGGTAGATCAAGGATTTCTTACCAACAAAATGTAGTAGAAGCTTGAAGTGGTAAGAATAAACCTTACGATACCTCCCCTTCACAAGTGAAGTATTTCTGAATGATAAGAAGTAGCTTTGAGAAATTATCTTTCATGTAGCTCCTTGGAATGGCATTTGTAAGGTCAACCTCACTATGTTCTGGCTTTATAAATTCTTTACATTCCTGCATGTTGAATTTGAAACCTTTGAACCATTGTTCTTCTCCTCTTGGAATTCATGTTGCTGCTGCAATAGTCTCTGGCGTTATAGTGAGGTTCAACATTCCCACTTTTGCAGCTGTCCCATTGAAATTTAGGGAAAACGCTTTAGAAACCTGTACATAGCATCCTTGCAATCTTTGGCAAAACTGAAAACACCCTATTCTTCTGAAAACTTCTAAAGTTGTTGGGTCTTCATTTATCAGGTTCATGTCTGATGGCTCATATCTAAGACAGTGGCCACCTTTGTTGGTCTTCCTCTTTGCAGCCATGATACTTGTATGTCTTCTCTACCTCGCTTGATCAATGATACCTGCAAACCTTTGAAAATTCCAGCCACAGCTTGGGCTTTGTGAAATAGCTCTCCAGAACTCAATAACATGCAAAGAGGGAGTGGAAAATGACAAATGACTCAATTGGGAAATATTTTAAAGTTCGATGACAACTCATGGCATAATTATGACTCATACATACTTAAAATGGTAATAATGACTTTAGCCATGACCATTGTACCTTGATTTAACCCTAACTAACTCGAATGGCATCTATCCTAACCTTTTCAATCATTGAATGACACCTAGCAGCTGTTTTGAAAAGACAGACAAGAATACCTCATTTTGTAGCGTACTTAGTGTATTTCTGGGCAGTTTCACTACAAAAGTATTAGCAGTTTCGTAGCGAAAAGTGCATTTTTTTTGTGTAATTCGCTACGAAAGTAGGGATTCTTGGCTAAAATGACCTTTTCGGAGTTGTATGCTTGGGAAATGAAATATGTCAGGAAATAATGACTAATGTGACATGAAAAGACTTGAATGGGGGTGGGTTTGGACCTTAGGATAAGATAATAAGAAAAAGTTAAACTTTTCCTTAACCAAGTAACGAAAGATTCTATGACCATACCTTTGACACATGAACCTTTAAGACTATGTCAAATGATATTTCATTTTTTTCTGAGTGATAATAGGTGCCATCACAAATGTGGTCGAGATCTTCACAAGATTAGTCCTTTGCTTGCCCTCGCTATTGGAGAATAGGCCTACGGACTTGATTCAGGAAAAAATATTAATGCAATGAATCCAAAGTGATGACTTTGGTTTAAGGAGTGAAGATCTTTCATCTCCAAAAAAATTCACTCCTTTAAACACACGACTTGTATGCCCACGATCTTTATAGAGTAGGTTTGCACTTTTGTTACAGAGAAAAAGGCTAAATAGAGATTCCCAGAACTTCGATTTGATTGAAAGTGAGCTCGACCTAGATAGAGCTATTAGAAATGCCTCTTGGTCTTCTAAAACAAGATTTTATTTCTCCCCAAATACCCTTGTTTTTCTTGTGTTCTTATTTATGCAGTTAGGGCTTGTAATTTAGCCCAGAATATTGATCTTTTCGACTCCATGAATTCAATATAGTGTAAATTATTTCTTTGGGATGATATGAAAATTGATCTTCTTTATGCCCTCTACCCAAAGCCTTAGCTCTGAAACCATGTTGAGAAATCTAGGGAAAATTAGTTAGGGTTATGATTAAATTGATTTCTCTATAATTCTTGACATTTTATTGAGAGCTTTATTAGCGAAATAACATTATTCATTATTTTTTTCTTCATCAAGGAAAATTCCAACAAGAATGTCATAATGCAAACAAAAGAACACCAGATGTAGGTAGTAATCCAGGGCCAAAACCTCTCCTAGAGAGGAAAACCCAGAGAACTTCTTCTGATAGAATTTTCAATGAAGACTTCCAAGACCTAGACACTAGACCACCCACCAAGAGACCAAGCTAGCTACCGAAACAAAGTATGTTCCTCCCTTCATAGTTTCAGATTTGTCTTTCTTCGGAGAATTTGGTTGTCTAGGAGAGATAAACCAAAAACTTCAAGATCAAAACAATCTTCCAGATTTCGTGCCTTTTTTCCTTCTATTTTGCCATAGATATTCCTTTAGAAATTTGAATGCTAGTGTGTCTTTGGAGGATGAATTCATCTTCGATATATAGCTATTCGAGGTTCTTCAAGCCTTTTTCTAAGTCGACCCTTAAAGCTATCCGACTTGATCTCTTGGGTAATTCTAGACATTTCCACCAAAATATTTTTTTATGTTGATACAAGAGCCCTTTAAGGGGATTTACATTATGGCTTTGAATTTGACTCCCTAAAGCACTCAATGGGTTCAAAACCTAAGACCAAAACCATGGGTAAGAAACCCATAAATAATTATTCTTTTCCAAAAATAAATATTTTTCTTTTTCTTTCTTTTGACAAGTACAATGATCAAGTCATGACATCATAATTATGAACACTGCCACTAGTTACATTTCAATGGAAGGAAATCTTTGTCCCTACTGCCCACATGTGCGAATTTTGGAGGAAAATTTAGGGTTTCCTCAGTCTTTTTTTGCCGAGAATCTTTTTAAGGGTTTGGCGAGCTCATCTCTTGGAAGGTTGGGGCTTAGGTAAAGGTCAAGGTCTTGGAAGCCTTCATTGAGATTCTATAAGAATATTTTTTTGTGGGTTTTCCTCTCTAGGAGAGGTTTTGGCCCTTGCTAGCAACTTACATATGGTGTTCTTGTGTTTGCATTGTGATCTTCTTATTGACATTTTACTTGATGAAGGACATAATTGAATAATAATATTAATGCTCTAATATAACTCATAAGAAAATGTCAAGAATTACAGAGAAATCAATTTAATAATCACCCTAACAATCTTCCCTAGGTTTATCAACATGGAGTTGGAAGCTATAGTGCATGCATTGAAAATGTGGAGGCATTACCTCCTTGGAAGGAATTTTTTTTTTTTATGTCATATCATGGCGGGTTGAAGTTGTTATGTAACTAGATCACAAAAACAAAAGAAAATATAGATCAATGAATTGAAAATAATCCTCTTTGAGAGGGAAACCCCCTTTTACATCACATAAATGAACAATTATTCAATGATTCAAATGACAAGACCTCCTTGTTATATATAGGGGTCTAAGGATTCAAAATATTATTAGGGCCTACATAACAATAATAATGTAAGGGCACAGCAATAACAATAGGCGGCTTCTATATGGCACATATATGGCACAACAATAACGATGTGGGGGCTACACTAGTATTATATGGACCTATCAATTCCTCTTAGCTGCTTTGTTTGTGTTATGTTTTTAGTTTTTCTGTTTCAATTCTCTTTTCAGTTTCCTCAAGGCCCGAATGTTTAGCTTTTAGTTTATGTATTTTGGAACTTGTCTCATTTAGTCATCTTTTCTGGATTTGGTCACATTTTCCAAGTGGCCAATCAATCAAAACTTCTCTTATTAGTTCTCTTATTTAACATGTATTGCTAGATAGATTTAAAAAAATACAAAACATTTACCACACACATATATATATATATATATATATATATAATCAAAACACTTATCTCATGATACTTTTCACATTATCAAGATTAAAAAAAATCATAAAAATTAATCAAAATATAGCTTTATTATTATTATTATTATTATTATTACTATAAAATGAATTAATATATGAATTAAAACATATGTATATTTAAAAATAATAATAATAAGATTCTTAACCATAAATATTTTTAACCTCTAAATCTACTTAATAAGTATTAATAATTAAATTAAAATTCTAAAAACTTTATTCTAAAATAAAACTCAGCTTAACAATATATAAATATAAATATATTAATAAAATATAATAATTATAGTTAATTAATTAATATTAAATATATAATATAATATAGCAATAATATATAATATTATCCTAATATTATATTATCTAAATAATATAATAATAATATAGGTTGATATTAATATTGATTTTTAAATTGAAAACCAGAAAAAATGATGATATTAATGATGACTATTAAATTGACAATATCAGAAAAATAAAGAAAATTATCAAAGAAAAAACAATAATAATAATAATAATTTAAAAAAAAATTCAATTATTTTTTTCTTGAAGTTAATAATCTCATACAAAATTATTAACAACAATGTGTATATATATATCTTATTTTTAATTGCATAATATTAATAACTAATATATTGGAAAAAGTTTTCTCAATTATTTCTTTTTTATCCAGAATTAATGACAAAATATATATATATATATATATATATATATAAAAGTTAAACTTGTCTATATATATATAAGTTAAACTTGTCTAAAAGAAATATGCTACGCAGCTGATTCAGTATATGCTGTCCGACATTGTCACAGATTTAACTGATCCAGTAGCTTTTGCCACCGTGATGGCTCTTCATCAAAAATATACGTTAGTGGGGAAACAAGGACCCCACTACCTCCAGCCTGTGGAAAAGGGAAAGCTGTTATTGTAATTGGCAGTGTAAGAAAAATCAATATGATAATAACTCCAAATTTTCAGATTGCTTAGTAGAAGTTAGCACACAACGTTTATGAATATATGAACAAAGAGGTGCAGAGAAGCGATCATTATATGGGAAATTGGGAAATTAAAGCATCCTGTAAAGGTATATACCAACTTACAGCTCTCAACTGGCATACAGAGTTATAAAGCTGATGCTTAGGTACGCATATCACTATCGCATAATAACCAACCTTAACCTCTCCATTGTTTTCCCAATGGACTGGACTTACTGTGGGACCCTGTAGCAACCCCAATCACCAGCATGCAAATGAAAACCCATATATGATGCATGGGAATTTGGAAATTGATGCTGAGAATTTTTTTAATGATATTTAAGACCTACTGCTCTTTCATAAGCATCTCAAAACATTATAGTCACCTGAAATCCAGGGAAATCAGTTTGCATAAATATTTTTTCGGCCACCTCCTGTGCTGAGTTGCCCCGCATGTGTGCAGTCACCTATATATTGATTGAACAAGTATATTGAGAAATCTACGTTCATTTAAGCGGAGAAAAAAATAATACAATGGGGTCTTACCTTTGAAATTCAACTTGGGAATGAGGAATAACGATAACATGAATATGTGATGGTTTACACCACATCATTAGAGGTGGGGTGCTTTATGGTGAAGATCTGGAGGATAAAAAACAAAGTACAAACCTAACAAAGTATATTAAATATCTCATTTTGGCCGTGAAAAAAAAAGATAACATTAAGATGGATTCTAGTGGAGTGATTGGAAATCTAGGATTTATATGTTTAACAGGTTTGATCCATTGTGATAACATTGTAAAAATAAAAATAAAGATGGTTTCTAGTGGAGTGATTGGAAGTATGGTTTGTCTCTAGGATTTACATGTTTAACACAGATTTGATCCATTACGATAACATTAAAAAAATAAGTTACCACTCCCATCATTGGAAAAAAAAAAAAAAATTATAAGACGGATCAAGCAAGAACTAAAGATGGTAAAACAATATCAATACCCTGAATTCTCCAACTGCCTTCAAATGTGCTTCTAGCCTTTCAAGCATTTCATGGAGAATCTCTAACAAATCGCCACGCTGAATCAAAGCTTTCTTGTTTGCAGCAAGCACACCCTGCATTAAAATAAGAACACATATCATTGACATGGACAACTATCCTTAAGCATAAGAATCTGCATCTCTATATACCTGAATTCAATGTATGATTTCGCATGAGAGAAATAGAGGAATGTTACTTCTAGATGATCAATGCAAAGAAAAGTAATCAATGTTTACCTCTAGATTTAGACTCTCTATTGCACTTCAAAGTAACATAGATTTTAAGACAGTCTACTTAAACTCAGAAATACCTGGCTTTCCAAGACGAGACCACCTTCTAATTCCTTGAGATTGTTTTCCTGCAAAGTTGTTCCACTACTCACAAGGTCCAAAATGGCATCAGCTATGCCCATCTGTCACTTCAAAACATAGTCAGACACTTTCTAAATTGGATGGTAATAAACTAATAATTTGGTAACAAATATTTTTACATGATCCCATGCATGGTCCAAAATAGCATCAGTTATGCCCATCTGTCACTTCAAAGCATTCTCATAGACTTTCCAAATAGACTAGTAATATACTGAAAGTTTGGTATCAAACATTTTAACATATTCCCATGCATACAATTTCCTAACATCCCCAGTAATTACAAAATGACACTTAAATCAAACAGACTGTATTACTGAAAGTTAAACGTTTAAATTTAAGATGCACCTTCTTTCAGCAGAATAGAAAGAAAACTACAATTTGTCATGAAATGAAAAAGTAAAACGCTAATCGAGACCACCCAAAATGCGTGCTTTTCAGTGGACAGACCTTAGACACACTCGCAAATTGTCCGCAACAATGGGAGCCCTCTGCTACGGTAATGTCCATTCTATATCAATTATGCCCATTCTATATCAGTGGACAAGTTTTGCCTATGTAAAAGGAGAAATCAGTCAACAGAGAAGGTAATGAACAACATAATCTTAAATTTTACTTATTAAGGACGAAAATGTAGAAATTATCAACTCCTAATTGTGTTTTATTGTTATTGTTAATGTGGGAATATTCATTATGTTATTTGTTATTGTTTTTTTTGGTTATTTTGTTGGTTAACATTGTAAGGTAGAGGGAATATCTACATGAATGGGTTGTTCGCTTTTAGAGTCTAGTTGGAAACTAAAGATTTAGTTAAATGCAATTTGACTGGTATAGAAAAAATACATAATACATTTATTGGAATTGGGACCTTTATCATGTTTAATGATATTAGTATTAGAGTAATATTCGATTTAGATTGTAAATAAAAATTATAAAGGAAAATGAAATAGATGTTAGTTATAATTTTCAATAAATAACATTTGGGGATAATGCTTCCATATGACTTTAGAGTTGGTTAGGGATTTTGTTGAAAGATTATCTTAATCTCAATATCTATGTTTGGAATTAGTTGGATCTAAGGCCAAATATATAATTGTGATATAATTGAATCAAGTGTGCAAGAGAGAACATAATTTTGTGTATATTTATGAATACTATGTCTCCAATTTTAATTTCTCTTTTGGTATCCGAGCTGGTTATGGCTTAACTCCCTCATGGGAGAGACAAGTAGATGTGAAAATTATGATGCTTGAGCCTTTGTAAATAATTAGATTAGCATAGCATGATCTAGCGTGTGACATTATATTAATTTATTGTGTGATATTTTCGTGTGTGCATATATGTTTTATGTGTAGATATGTATGCTTGTATGCTTGCAATAGCAACGGTGCCGAAGGTGTTCATTTCTTCCTGCGCTTGGAAGAATGGAAATGAAAGGAAATAAGAAAGATGAAGACACTCTTTGGATCCTCTGCAGAAATTGATTGACAATGGAAAATACTCAGTAGGAAATTTTATGTCTTCTTTGGTCCTCTTCTCGATCTCTGACAACGAGTATGGTTATTACCTTTCGCATCAAAAAATCGTTGAGGGTGTGTTGTCAATTGTTCAATCAATGAACGAGAAGCTCTTAGAAGATTTAGTGTGTTTACATAATTTGGGTTTAAGAAGGTTTGCAATAAAAAATATGGCATAAATGGGTTATATGTGTCAAACGGCGTGGGTTGTATTGTGTATAGAAGAAGATCCGATGCTGCTGAGAAATTTTGTAGGTCACACATTCCTGCACTTCCTATTCAACCCCAGTTCGAGAAATCCTTAATCTTGAATATCTAATATCACTACCAGATCTGATGGAAGCATAGGTGTCTTCGCAGCCAAAGAGAATTGAAGACTTGGGTTAGCGAGAACGGTTGAAATGTCTCCATATTTCATCACATACAAGTGGAATTTGGAACGATACTTTCCAATGTTTATATTGCACCAACAATACTGTCAGCAATGCGACAAATATCATCTGTTGCAGTTGAAGGTTATGGATACGGGTAGTTCGATGAGAGATGTTCATTCATTTATTCTTAGTTCAAGATCTGAGAGGAATATAAGTTGCAAGGCTTGGTTCAATCTGCACAAACACCATAAATCCCAACCAAAGATGCATCTGTCACCGTTAGAGAAATGTTGAGGTCTAAAATGGGCCTCTTAAGAAATATTATAAAATAATAGTGGAAATAATAAAATAAGATTACATTACGTCATCAAATTTTAGAGGGAAAAAAGAAAAAAACTACTTTTTCAACTTATATCTTTGCGTTTTTTCTCAGATTTCGAGTGGGAGCACTGGTTGGATGTAGGATTTAATTCCTCATCCAAGGATTACCCATTTTTCATACTTCCGATGGACCCTGCTACATGAAAAATGAGAAATACATGAAAAAACGTGATTGCAATCACGTTTTTCCATGTATTTCTCATTTTTCATGTAGCATAGTCCATCAGAAGTATGCAATATGATACTCCTTGGATGAAGAATTAAATTATACTCCCACTCGAAATTTGAGTAAAATCGTATAGAGATTAGTTGAAAATAAGAGTTGAAAAAATAAATTTATTTTATTTTTATTTTTTAATCCTTTTGTTCTTTTAGTCCAAAAATAGTGAATCATCACTAATGGTTGACATCATCATCTTAAATCCATTCCATTCATATAAAGTTGATTTTGGTTGTACATTTTTATTTTGATGCCCATTTTTTACCTTAAAATTTCTCTAATGTGTGTCGAGGAAACGAAGAGAATGAACTTGTGTCATTGAAAACAACGAGTGAGAGAACTATCATTTTGTTTGATGGTCAGAGTATTAAAATTATGTCATCACTTCCATGAACGTCCATGCAAAAGTTAATGATGACACACAGACTAGACAAAGTGTCATGGAAGCAGTCTCAATATCAACACAGGGAAACCATCGTGAGCAGAGTTTGGAGCACAATCGTGAGATTAAAAAAAAATCAATTTTGATTGTTCGGAAAACTATGGAACGTAGTGAATGTAGATGGTAGAAAGGCCATTTGGTTTTGTCATCATGAGCCCTTGAGCCTTGTTGGGTTTATTGGGTTATTTGTTTTTTGGTATTTTTTTTAGTTAAAGTGGTGTAAAATTTTATTATGAAAGACCAATTAATGAACATAGTAATATAATTAAATTAGTGATTCTCGACATCCTTTGGTGACAAGAGAATATATCGTTAATTTGACCATGTGAACATGTTATATGTTGATGGGTTTTGTTGTTCTTTAGTGCTTCAAGAGCATTAGTTACAAGTTATTTTTGTGAGTATGTAAGTGAGTATTGTTAGTGCAAAGTTTCTATTCAATATTACCAAAGTAATGCTAAAATATATATTGTAAAATGTCTACTTTGTCTCCTTATATAATAGTGTATATTTTAGATCATGTAAATAGTAGCATAAACCATATTAATTAATTCATTTTTTGGTATAATATTCAACAATTTTATTTTGTTGGTCATCTTATATGTTTTATAAGATCTCCTGCTATGGCATGTAAGAACATTTCCTTGGTTATATCTCATAGGAGTTGTCCTTAGTGCGACTTTTTGGAGTTTCAGGTGCCGGAATCCGGTGAAAAAATTGAGATAAAATCTTGATTTATGTTAATTAAACTGGTTTTTTGACTGCATATACGGATTCAGCACCCTAAAAAACCACTAAGGCACTTAGATTGTGCAAGGTTACCCATCAAACTACTATTTTCAATAAATTCCTGTCGGAATTTAGAAAAATTATACTGGAAAAAACCACCGTAAAAGCCTTCAAAGAGTCGCACTATGGACTACTCGTATCTCATATATACAAATACTATGACATGTCTGGTCGAAAACATTGATTTTAGTGTTGATTTCAAGGTTATAGAGATTTTATTGCGACTTTTCCATGCAATTTCAAACCAAGATTCAAGATTCATTAAATCATTTGTATGTCATAACAATTTTATTTTTTTCTTATGATAAATATATGAAATTTTTTAATATAACTGTTATTGAAAAATAATTTTTTACTCAAACTTTTAATTGCTTTTAATCAAATTTATTAAATTTATTATAAAAAACATTTTTAATGACAAAATTTTAAACATAACGTTCATTAATGAGAATGATAAATACCAAAAAAATTCAAAAAATTTACGGATTAAAAAAAAATCCAAATTCCAACATTGGCCTCAATACATGGGCTTAATACTTAACAATGATTAATACAGGTGATTAATATTTCGTTTCAGTAGATTGCAAATTGCTTTACGTTTTTTTTCATCGCAGCTCATGACCTTGCTGTAGCGTGGAAGCTTTGAATCATCGGTCTTCTCCTCGCTAGAAACTCTAAAAGCATTGCGGCCCCTCCTTCAAGTGTGCCGAAGCCGTTGTACAGTAAGGAAATCGGGATCGACCCATTGCAGCTTTCGGTTCCGAGATTTCTTATTTGATTGCAAGAAGGCCTGAATTGGAATACGAAATTCTTGAATCACGAAGAATTCCTTAATCTTTGTATCAGCATTCAAGTTTGGGGATCGATCATGTAGAGACCAGGGGGAGATAGAGGTGCTAAATGCACTGGACAAGGCGAAAACACAATGGTATTATTTCACAGCAATCAAAATTTCTGGCATGGATTTCTTTCACATGTGCTTATGATCTGTTCTGTGTTATTGTATTCACGAAGCTGCTGGGGAGACTTTCTTACTACAACACATTGACAGTCAAGTGCAGATTGTTGCCATCTAACGTGTCGGTCGCAGTGAACAGTGTAGAACCTTTGCAGGCCAGCTGTTCTTTTACTGGCTCGGGGACAAACTTGGCCACAAGAAAGTCAAATGAAGGTTATGAATTGCCAGTTTCCTGCGGAGAGGGTTGTATCTACTGTAGATCAAACTGAAAATGCCAATTTAGAGTGGCCGTATTAAACTATTTTGTTGCTGAAGTCACCATGTTGGTGTGTCATTGACAGAAAAGTCTAACTGCAACTTGTCTATGGAAGAAGAGAGGCCAGTGTAATGAGTCTAAGTGTAACTTGTCCATGGACTATTCAGGTTTAATTCAAGCTGTATGGTTTTTTAAATGGTCAAAGATATTGGAAGATTGGAGAAACTATTCTTCATTGGAGTTATTAGACATGCCAGTGGTGATTGCCTTTGCTATGGTTACAAGACATTTCAAGTGTTAATGGTGCTGAAAAAATTAGGTCATAGCGGAAAGACTATATTTTTCATAAAAATAGGTTACAACTTAATGGAGTTATGAAAATTGCAATATTTTGAAATAGTTGGAAATGTTGATCAAAACAATTATCTAGACAAGTATTCATTATGATGAAAGGTGTTTGGTGCTATTAACTCACTCTTGTTTTATTGTCACCTAGACAAGTATTCATTATGATGAAAGGTGTTGGTGCTATTAACTCACTCTTGTTTCGTTGTTAATGGGGTTATTTATCATACCATAACGTGTTGGTATGTTAATATTATAAGGTAGAGATTATCTCTTTGCATGAGGGCTTGTTAGATCTTCTTGGACATCAAAGATTATCTCCATCTAATTAGCTCTTGGATTGGTGTGTGGTTGACTCATTCTCTTAAGAGGTTGGTGTGGTTAAGATATGGTATCAATTTTTAGACAAAAAAATTTATGTACATTTATATTTTATTATTTCATGATAGAATAATATAATCAAATTCAAGTTGGTGTTTAAAGAAAAACATGTCTATTCTCCCATTTTCTATCACAAGATGGATGGCACAAGGGCCTAAAAAATTTTAAGGTTAATAATCAAGCAAAATCTTTTCCAAATTTATAATCCACATTAGTGTGCTAAAGAGTTACATTGAGTATGTAATCAAGCAAAAACTTTTCCAAATTTATAATCCACATAAGTGTGCTAAGTAGTTACATCGAGTATGCTAAAGAGAGAGTTTAAAAGGCAAGTATAAGTGTATCAAAATGGAAATGCACAAACGTGCCCAAGAGGTAAAATAACACTATGTATAATTAATCCATAAGATCATATGGTGAGATGATATTAATGAAAGATTGATTTGTGTATTTATACACAACTAAAGTGACGCATCCTTCCAATAGGATTTAAATTATAGAGAAAAGGAAGTCTCAAGTCAAAATTGGACCTGTAAAGTAAAAAATAACAAATGTAGCATACCTACCATCCATGAAGAGAAGTGCTAACGGTTTATGAGCTATACAAGAAAAGCGTTAGGGTTTAAGGAGCTCTAGCTAAACAAGAAAAACCCTAAGGAGGTGCATCATAAGTCGGAGGATGCTTTCTATTGATTAAAACATGTTTTCCCCTCTATAAACAACTAAAGGTACCAAACCCTAAGTTCAAACAATGGAAGCCTATAAATAAAGAAGGATTTCATTTGCTAAAGGCATGGTTGGAAGTGTGGGTGTTCCCCTTCGAGCTTAGTTTAATATCTACACGGAGAAAAATGTTAAAGGGGATTTCAAAGAGAGGTTGTTCATTTTTTTCCCTTAGATTAAATAGCTAGAATAATAAGTTGAAATAATATTTCTAAAATGGTTGTTTGCTTCAATAAGAAGATGTTAACGTTGAGGTGAAACCCTCCCTCGTGTAATCATTGTGTTTATTAACGAGTTGGTAGATGTGGGAAAGGTTATTATTAACCCCATAGGAAATACTAAGTACACCTACCCATGGAGTCTAGGCTTTGTCTTCAACAATTAAGAAAAAGTATACACTTTGTTATAGGAGCTTAATTTAGCCAACTCTCAAAATATCTTAAAATTAATCATTGGTGACTCAAAAAACACAATCTGTCATCATGAATTTGGAATGACCCCCAAGATGACAAGTTGAGTCCAAATTTTCATCAAGTTTGATTGGCACTAAACTCCATCCCAACTGTGGAATAATACCACATCCTAAGAACATATAATGCACAAGCATGCCTACATACAAAAAAAGTAATTCATGGAAAAACGGATGATATTTTGATTAAAAACCAATGTTACTTCCAACCAATTATGTGATGGTCCTCACATTAATCATGGAACAATTATATGAAACCCAAGTTGTAGCCCCATGACTTCATTATGTCAAGTGGGTGACACAATCCCCATCTCCTCACATTAATATGACTGCCTTACCCTTCAATTTACCCCCTTCCCATGCTTTCTCCTAGCCCCGTGCGGGATTTACAAGACTACAATGGATTTGTTCGTCTACAGAGTGATGATGGTGTTGATTGGGTTCATATTTGGATGGGAATGGCCATTATGGGTAGAGAGGAGCACTAGGCATTCTTCAAATTGTGGTGTCTACATCTTTGAGATATATTTTTGTTGGTGCCACTCTAGTTCCCCTCTTGCCCACAATGCTTCTCCTCTATCATTGATTCCATGGAGGGGGGGTGGCAGGGAGGGGGGGGGGTGTGGGGTCACTCTATTGGAATTGATTCCATGTCCCACTAAGAAATTAAAGAGTTTGTGATGGCCCTTTATCAACATGAGGGCTTAATTGAGGAGTTGTATGCCTCATCACAACTTCTCCAAAGTTAGTTTGTAGTATAGGAAACAGGTTCAAAATGAATGTGGAGCATGACAGAGTCAAATTGGGGATCTCCAAGCACGTTGTCCACCTGAAATGTGTTGAAGATAATGGAGAAACTTAATTAGAGAGAGTCATTCACCAGAACCTTGGATTAGGAGTTTGTTCCTATTTCTTAGGTATTGGGTCTAACTTCCCTATAAGCATGTAAGCTATATATTGATTGCATTGTAATGAGAATGAGAGCGACCTGCGGACACAATCCCTCCTAGTGTAGTATCTCATTGTAGAGCTAACCAGTGTTGCATTAATTAATTTGATCTTTCCATTTTTATCATGGTATTAGAGCTCCAGGGTCAAATCAAAGCCAGAGTGCTTTGATCCCTGTGAGTGCCCAGGCATCAGAAGAGAAGCCCATGGTGGCCTGAGTGAGACTGTTTTTATTTTTTGGAGGAAACATTGATTAGCACGTTCATTGGAGGTACAAAAGCACTGATCAGCGCGGACCCATGCCAAAGAAAGGCATTAATCTTCAAAATCAGCGCAGGATCGTGCGGGAAGATCGTGTTGATCAGAGAAGAACTTGCGAGAATTTTTCCCAGTGCGGCATCAGAAAGGATATTGAGCATTGTTGACTTTGTTGTGAAGGTGAAAGAGGAGCTAGAGAGCTCATGCTGGAGGAGCCAAAGAGCTCGTGTTGTGGAGCGTTGTTGAGATCAGAGTGGTTGAGGAGCATTGTTGAGCTAGTGAGCTCGTGTTGGAGGAGCCAGAGAGCTCGTGTTGTGAAGTGTCGTGGAGCCAAAGAGCTCGAGCTATGGAGTGTCGATTAAAGCCAGAGAGCTTGTGCCTATTGAGCCAGAGAGCTCGTGCCTGAAGATCTAGTGAGATTGTGCCAGAGGAGCCAGTGACTCGTGGCAGCAGAGGTAGTAGAAAATCACTGGTAAAGTGTGAGGATCGTTGCAAGCATGATCTGTGACAAAGGAGCCTGTGAGCTCGCAGTAGAAGAGGTCGTGGCACAGGAGCCCGTGAGCTCGTGATGTAGTGCGTAGAGCAACCTATCAGAGTGGTCGAATATCAGGTAGATCTGTTTCTTGACATTGTTTTTGTGGATCTGGGGTAGATCCGTTTTATTGTCAATTATTGGAAGCTTTATTTTTAAGTGTCAAGATGAATAATCTAATGGAGGTATACTTGAACGAGAGAAACAAGCTCGACGGTTCCAATTATACTAATTGGAAATTTAAGTTGCAGACTATGATGGAAGGGCATAGTGCATGGGGTATCGTGAATGGCAATGAAGTGAAACCTACAGTTGTAGGAGGCGCAACAACTGCGACAGTACAAGATTGAGGGAAGAGGGAGAACAAGGAGAAAACAATGTTGAAAATGGAAATCAAAGACTGCATTATCCCTCACATCAGAGATTGAAAATCAGCAAACGAGATCTGGACAACTCTCAAGGATCTGTATGAATTCAAAAATAAAAATCGTCTATTGTTCCTGAAAAGAAAGATTCTCTCCATCAAAATGGAGGAGAATGAAACAATGGCTACGTTCATATCTCGCATAAAGGATCTCAAAGACAAGCTTGGTGACATAGGAGAGGTAGTAAGTAATATTGATTTGGTAACAATTACTTTGAATGGTATGACTGACGACTATCAGATGTTTATCAAAGGCTTGAATTCGAGAGAGAAAGCCCCCAAATTTGAAGAATTGACAGGGATTCTAAGGAAAGAGGAGGAAAGGTAGATGACTCTAAAACCCCAAAATTAAGATCCTGCTTTAATGGCGAAGAAGAATCCCTTCAGAAGGAAGGCAAATGGAAGACACAGAGGTGGAGGTATACCACAAAAAAGGTTGAATCCATCTCAAGGTATGTCATCAAATAGGAATGATTCAACATTAAAATGTTTCTATTGTGGTAAAATTGGCCATATGGCTAAACACTGTCGAAAGAAGAAGTTTGATGAAGGTCAGCAGAGATACAAGAGACATGCAGGACACTTTTTTGATGACGACCATAATCAGGACCTCAGACTGTTTATGGCTGATTCTGATGAAAAGGATGAAGCAGATACGTGTTATTTCTTCAATGGCTTTGACAGAAGGATGAAGCAGATATGTGGTATTTCTTTTCTGAAGCACCACATCAAGCTTTGACATCATCAGGTATTTCTGCAAAAGATTTATGGCATGAGATATTTGGCCATATTAATTTCAAGGATTTGTTGCTACTTCAGAAAAGAGGTATGGTCAATGGTCTCCCTGATTTAAAGCATATTCATGTTGACTGTGAAGCATGTGCTTTTGGGAAGATGCACAGAGATGAGTTTCCTGTAAATGTGGATAGAAAATAGAGAGATATACTAGAGTTAGTCCACACTGATTTATGTGGACCAATTCAATCAAGGTCACTGGGAGGTCCTTATTATTTCTTATTATTTGTTGATGACTGTACAAGATTCACGTGGGTATATTTTCTCAGCAAAAAGAGTCATACTTTTGAATATTTCAAGCAATTCAGAAGCATGATTGAGAAGTAGACAGGTAAATTCGTCAAGATTCTTTGCTCAGATCAAGGGGGAGAATACAGGAAGGCTGATTTCAGCAAATATTGCAAAGACCATGGAATATTATAGCAGTTTACAGTACCCCACACTCCTCAATAGAACGGGGTTGCAGAGAGGAAAAACAGAACCCTTGTGGAGTGTGCTCGCAGTACGCTGAAAGGTAAGAATATTTCTAATGGATTTGGATTGAAACGATAAATACTGCAGTGTATTTGTAAAACAGGAGTCCAACAAAGAGTCTTGAATTTAAAACTCCATTTGAAGCCTTATTAGGAATTAAAACTGCAGTTAAACACTTAAGAATTTTTGGATCCAAAACCTTTTCTCATGTTCCAAAGGAGGATAGAAAGAAATTGGATTCAAAGGCAATAAAATGCACTTTTTTGGGGTATTTTACTGAATTTAAAGCTTACAAATTGTTTGATCCCTCTACTCATAGATTTTTTGCGAGTAGAGATGTATTTTTTCATGAGCAGGTTCATGATGGAAACAATGAAAACAACAATGAAGAATGGGACATTCCTTTGTTGGTGGAAGAAGGGAGTAATGAAACAAGAGACAGCCATGAGCAGCAACAACAGTAGAAAAGGGAAGAAGCAGATGTTACAGATGCAATCGTTGAACCAAGCCCATCAAGGGATAATCAGAACAGGTTTGATGCCACTCTAACACCTAGGAGATTAGGTAGCCAAACTCAATTTCCAGCAAGATATAGGTAAATGTTTTTATAACTAGCATGTTAAATGTTGTTGAACCCTCTAGCTATAAAGAAGCCAATCAATATAATCAAAGGAGGGAAGTCATGGAAGAGGAACATGAATCAATACAATTAAAATGTTAATTTCCTTAGCTACTAAACATCATTGGATGATGCACCAGCTAGATTTTAAATCTGCATTTTTAAATGGAGAGCTGAAAGAAGAAGTGTATTTAGAGAAACTTGAGGGATTTGTTAAACAAGGGAAAGAACATTTATTCTGTAGATTAAAGAAAGATTTATATGGACTAAAACAGGCTCCCAGGTCATAGTATGATAAAATTGATTCATTTTTCATGCAGCATAGTTATAAAAGAAGCAAAAACAACCCCAATCTCTATATTTTGTTTGATGAAAAGGGGCGAATTATTTTGATTTCTTTATATGTAGATGATCTTATCATTACAGGAAATGCAGATAAACTCATTCAAGAAATCAAAGAGAAGATGTCACAAATGTTTGAGATGAAAGACATCAATGAGCTTCGTTATTGTTTGGGTCTTGAGATCTGGAGAGATTCAGGACATATTTTTCTATCACTGGGTAAGTATGTCAGGAGTCTACTGAAAAAGTTTAAAATGGATCAGTGTAAAGTTGCAGTAGTGCCGATACAGCAAAATACGAAACTTCAGAGTGATGACGGTTCAAAGGAGGCAGATGCAACATTGTACAGGAAGTTGGTTGGGAGTTTAATCTACTTGGCCACTACTAGACCAGATTTGGCTTATGTAGTTAGTGTATTAAGCTAAATTATGTCCAAGCCACTTGAGATCCATTGGATTGCAGCAAAAGGTGTCTTAAGGTATCTTCGAGGAACCTTAGACTATGGAATTATATATATTGATTCTTGTGATGTTAAATTGACAGGTTTTTCAGACACCGATTGGGCTGGAAATGTAGATGAAAAGAGATCCATAACAGGCTATGTGTTTAGCATTGGGTCTGGGGTCATTGCATGGAGCAGCAAAAAGCATAACACAGTTTCCTTGTCTTTAGTAGAAGTTGAGTATCAAGCGATGTTTGCAGTGAGTTGTGAGGCAGTTTGGTTGAGGATACTTCTCTAGGATGCAGGAGAAGAACAGAAAGATACAACAGTTATCATATGTGATAACCAGAGCTCCATCAAACTTGCAAATAAACTGGTGTTTCATAAAAACATTGAGCACATTGATACAAAGTTTCACTTCGTCAGGGAGAAATTTCAGTCAAAATAAATTCATGTCGAATATTGTAATACTTGTGATAATGCTACCGACATTTTTACTAAGCCTCTTGGTAGAATTAAATTTGAAATGTTTAGGGAAATTTTAGGAATATTTGTGAACCCTTTCTCCATTAAGGGGGAGTGTTGAAGGTAATTGAGAAACTTAATTAGAGAGATTCGGTTCACCAGAACCTTAGATTAGGAGTTTGTTCCTATTTCTTAGGTATTGGTTCTAACTTTCCTATAAGCATGTAAGCTATATATTGATTGCATTGTAATGAGAATGAGAGCGACCTATGGACGCAGTCCCTCCTGGTGTAGTCTCTCATTGTAGAACTAACCAGTATTGCTTTAATACTTTGATCCTACAATTTTTATCAAAATGCAACTCCTCTCTCCAATTGTTCACTTTGGCATGGAATATTCAATATCTATAGGACCCAACCTTCTAGATTTGAATGTTCAAGCACCAAGGACAGCTAAGGAAGATGATGGAACTATTGGCACTCCTCACCAACCAAGCTGACTTTGATGCAATGTACTTTTCTTATAATTCTCAGTGTTTCTTTTTTAATTTACTCTATAAATATCTTCCACGAACCTCTTAAATAGTATATATTAGTTGTGCTTAGATATATAAATGAGCCTTATCTTTTGGATTTGAATTTATCAAAAGGTGTTTCTATTTCGTAATTTTGTTGCATGTATTTATTGCAGATGTTGCTTGATATAATATCTCCTAATTTATGTTAAAAGAAACATTATGTTTATTGAAGGATATTTGTTGTTGTATTGTTTTGGTTATGGTTTTTCACTCTATTTTGATGGTTATCCTAGCTAGGGTTGAAGGTTAAGTATGGCATGTTTATTTTCTATTAATCTTTTGGGGAAATCACATTTGAAAAATGTTGTAGTGTTGGTAGGTCATTTGTTATGAATAACATATATATATATATATATAACAATAATAATGAATAATTATTAATTAACTAATAATTAGTAGTGAAGAGGCATGTCTCTATGGACCTGACTGTTCGTGAAAGGGTATCTGCCTAGCTATATATATGGGACCCTCAGTGGTAATTAAATAATCTCACTTGTATTCAAATATTCATATATACAATTACTTGTCCTACAGTGGATGTCTTTTTCTTCGAAGTGTTCTGAAGATTATTGCAGAGTACGAACTTTTTTCATAACATTGGTATCAGAACGTATAAGAACATTTTTCGTTACATTGGTATTAGAGTTGTTCGATCATCTGGTCACTCAACCGCCGCACAGAGAACCAGTGTAATCTGACATTTTTCCATCAAGTTTTCATCAACCTTGCTATCGTCAAAACGTTTCACTACAAGAGTTGGAGTTTCTCCTTTCTATTGAATTCACCGTCACGCCTTTGACCATTAAAAAAAAAAAAGGTAGAAAAAAAAAACATTTAAAAAAAAATAAAAACAACCAAAAAATTATTGGAAAAACATTATAAAAAAAGGCAATAAATAAATATATATATATATATATATATATATATATATATATATATATATATATTAAAAAAATAAAATAAAATCAAATAAAAAATAAAAAAACATTAAAAAAAATTATATAGAAAAAAACTACATTACAAAATAAAATATGTATATAAAAGTTATATAAAAATAAAAGAACAACGAAAAACAAAAAAAACAATGGTATCAGCCGCAAGAGCTTCTGTGTGTCGTCGACGGACCATCAATCTGCCGCAATAGAATTTGTTGTTGCAGCTGCTTAACCCTGTCGCCACTCCTCGACCGAGATCTCTTCTGTCTCCATCGTTTTCCAACCACCTCTTCTCCACATCTCCACTATCGCACAACTACACCTCCGTTGTTTAAAAAATAGAAAGAAAACCCATAGAAGGATTAAGGAGCAACTACGAAATTGTGAAGGAATCAGGCTTTATTGTTGTGTGTAGCTTGAAACTATAGAAGGAGAACTAAAATCACACCCATTTCTAGATCTATATAAACTCATTGCCATCCAGCAAAGGGCATTGACAAAATGTGATTGTGGGTATTAATACTTGTAGACTAGAGAAGTGTGTTGACCACAACTTTAGCGATTATTTACAACCATTTACAAACACCACTTTAGGCCGCCATCTTAGTTGCAAGCTACAACTGCCAAGGCTATCCATACAAATCCCAAATAGCCCAAATTAAATTAAATAAAAAACTGCAATTCATTTCCTTTCTCCATACATCGGTCCAGATTTTTTCTTTGATTCCAATTCGTACAGTTTCGGGATCATGACTCATATACATACAGGTGTGACTTTTTATCAAAGAAAAACATAATTTCATATAATTAAAGGGTTAAGAGCTAAACATAAGGAGTTATATAAAATCTAAAAATAAATACAAAGAAAATACAATATATTCAAGTGGATAAAGGGTGATATTAAAAGGGTCAAGACAAGTGCCAAGATTGTAAGGATTTTTTAATATATATATTAAAGAGTAAAAAAAAATAGAAGTTCAAGTAAAAAAGTGATATATTATAGAACTGAAAAAGGGTTACTTTTAAAACCCTAAGTTCATTCCGATAAAAAAATTTAAAAAAATGGAAACCAACAATAATGAAATATTTCCTAAAACTTTTAGTAAATGTGTTAGTATGATATTTAAAATCAAAGGATCAATCACAAGAAGAGATATTATAATTTCTATCAGTCCTACTGAAGATAGTAATTATGATAGTACTAAATGTGCTAACCAATTAGTGATTCTTGAATCGAATATAATTGAAACAAATTTTGTTGACACAAGTGATAAACAATACGACATAAGCAATCTACAACTAAGTATTGGAGATTATAGTTTTATCTCACAATTCACCGTGAAAACCTTATTTTTGATGATAGTGACATTGCTTTGGGATCACCCTAAATAGAAACTATATGGTCCTTTATCCTAATACGAAAAATAAGTTTTTGACATTTTCCCACAAAAGGAAAAAAATAACGCTACAGGACATTACTTTGAAGCCACATTCATTGATGCCAGAAGACCTATAAGAAATCTCAAAAGTAATTATTCAAGAAAGTAAAAAAGAGATACAAAATATGCAAAGGGAAGTTGACAAAATAACCCCTGACAAAAACGAAGAAATTACTCACTCAAATTAAGAAACTTAAAAATGATAAGCAATCATTGAAAAATAAATTAGAACTCATCATGAAAGATGTATCGAAGTCATCAAATGTAACCATCCAAATTGAAGATAAGGGAACGAATATTGATCCATTCAATATCACAACTAAAAAAGAGGACAAACCAGTTGAAGCAAAAACATATTCAGATGTTGCAGTTCAAATGATGGAAATTCCAAGTGACAATTTGGTAACTCCTTATCGACATCTGAACCACAAGAGCAGACATCCAAATCAATTGTGTATTTGTATCACTCAAAATAGAAACAACAAACTCACATTCTACAGAATATTAATGTTGGCACAATCCAGACTGGCGATAACAAATTGTCCCAACTATCAATTAAATGTCAAGTTTCACAGAAAATTGATTTAGGATGGTCTGATCCCTTCTCAGTTCAGACATTTTATTTATCCCTCAAAGGATCATATCGTCTTGTATCAAAGAAGATGACAATTCTGAGACGAGAAGACATTCAAAAAAAAAAAAAAAAGATCAAGCCTTTTCATAAGCTTTGATGACAAAGTTTTTTGAAGAGGAAGGCAATGTTATGAAGAAAATATATATAGAAATAATACAAATAAGGGAAATAATAATATTAATGATTAATTAACTTATAATTAGTTAATGAAGAGGTATTCCCCTAAAGACATGATCGTTGGTGAAGAGGTACATGCCTAGGTATATAAGCAGGCCATCACCCTCATTTGTAAATCATCTCATCAATTCTTTTATATAATATTCAATATACAATTACTTGTCCTACAATGGATGTTCTTGTCTTCGAAGTATTCTGAAGATTATTGCAAAGTATAAACCTTGTTCGTTATAAGACATATAACTAACAAAGTACGTAAACGCTCTTACACCAATGTTACGAACAAATTTAGTACTCTGCAATATTATTCAGAATACTTTGAAGACAAAGAAATCCATTGTAGGACAAGTAATTGTATATAAGAATATTTGAATACAAGTGAGATGATTTGATTGCAACTGAGGGTCTCGTATATATAGCTAGGCAGGTACCCTTTCACGAATCATCATATCCATAAAGACATGTCTCTTCACTACTAATTATTAATTAATTATTCATTATTATTATTATTTACATTATTTTTATTATTTTTATATATATGTTATTCATAACATCATTTTATAAAATATCTTCCTACTTTTGCCTACTTCATTTATAGTTTTATGTGTTGTTCTACTCTAATTATTCTTGGTTTCACATTATAACTTCATTGATTTTATACTTATTAGAAGCATGTTTGGAAATTATTGAAATAGATACATGCAGTTACTTAGAGCACGTTTATAATATCCTAACAAGACATCCCTCCATAATGTTAAATCCTTTTTTATTGTTGCTCCTAAATACACTTCCCTTTTGGATAAACATTGGTCTTAGCAATTGATCTGAAAGGACTGTATTAGTTTTGTTGTGTTAAGTGTCTTTTCAGTTAATAAACATGTGCATACTTATCTCCATTTGTTTGCTTAAGTATTAAGGATTTAACCATGAAATATAAGTGAATTTTTATGAATTAGAAGCATAAAATAAGAGCCAATAACACTGAACAACCGTGTATAACAGAGATATAAAAACCACACATAACATTTACACGGTGGGATTGATGAAGCAGTTCACCCCTCATGGGCTACATCTATTGGTCGAGCTCCTAATGGCATGTCCATCTTTCATTAAGCTCAAAATTTTGCAAATGCATGTGTTTACAGGCCTCTAATGATTGTTTTCTCTGCACCAATGGCTCCAGAATGCTCCAATTAGTCTAGGTAGACTCTTGTTTCACCCAAATTGGTCAAAAATTGACCCTCCTAGATTTTTTTCCAATGACACCTACAAAACCTCCACTAAATGTGGAGAACTGCACTTGTCTGCAGTTAAAAGTGGCCAAAAATCCGAAATTTAGTGGCGTGCTTAAACTCCCGCCTACACAAACTGTCCGATTTTAAATGTCAAGGTTAAGGGGGAGGGGGTGGCCACATGCCAACCCTTGAAATTCCCGTAGTTATGCTAACCACCGAGCAGAACTCCAGCGATACTGTGGTTCACTCCTTGGAAACCAGAGTTAGAAACGGAGTAATTCCAAACCGTCGGCATATAAAACGGTAACCGCGCGGTATCGCATGTGACAAGGTCAACAAACATCCGAGTGAAAACCATTGGTGTCAAGTTTTAATGTTGTGGTTCGTTTGCGTTAACATGTGACCATTCTACGGGACCGTCGACGGTCCCAACCCTCCGGCAACCCCATAGAATGGTCAAATGTTACTACAAACAAACCGCAGCATTAAAACTTGACACCCGACGATTTTCAATCCGATGTTTGTTTACCTTGTCACATGAAATACCGCGTAGTTACCGTGTTATATGCCGACGGTTTGGAATTACTCTGGTTCTAACTCCAGTTTCGAAGGAGTGAACCACAGTATCGTTGGAGTTCCGCTCAGCGGTTAGCATAACTGCAGGGATTTCGGGGGTTGGCATGTGGCCACCCCCTCCCCATTAACCTTGACATTTAAAATCCGACGATTTTTGCTAGCGGTAGTTTAAGTGCACCACTAAATTTCTAAGTTTTGGCCACTTTTAACTGCAGACAAGTGCAGTTCTCCACATTTAGTGGAGGTTTTGTAGGTGTCATTGGAAAAAAGGCTAGGAGGGTCAATTTTCGACCAATTTGGGTGAAACAAGAGTCTACCTAAACTAATTGGAGCATTTTGAAACCATTGGTGTAGAGAAAATAGCCATTAGAGGCCTATAAACACATGTATTTACAAAATTTTGAGCTTAATTAAAGATGGACATGCCATTGAGAGTTGGACCAGCAGATGTAGCCCAGGAGGGGTGAACTGCTTCATCAAGCATACTGTGTAAATGTTATGTGTGGTTTTTATATCTCTGTTATACATTGTTGTTCAATGTTATTTGCCATTATTTGCTTCTAATTCACAAAAATTCACATATATTTCATGGTTAAATCCTCAATAATTAAGCAAACAAATGGAGAAAAGTATGCACATGTTTATTAAGTGAAAAGACACTTAGCACAACAAAACTAATACAATCCTTTCATATCAGGTTGGTATCAAAGCACTTTCAATTTTGAGCAAAATTTATGAACTCCTGATCAGCAATCCACCATCCCTTAAGTTCGAGGAAAACCATAAATATTTTTTCTATGTTTTCCCGCTTGTGATCGAGGAGAGCTAACCTAAAGTGAGAGGAAGAGTTGTGTGATGAGAGGAAAAGTTGTTGTGATGAAAATAGGTAACCTTCCTAAATGCCTCTAGAGTTGCACTTCATTTAGGGGCTTGAATATCTTTGGGTGCAAATCTAGGTGATAACACCTAGGTCTAGCACAGTTATGGGAGGTTATTTTCCCTCTATTGGTGCACAATATGGTATTCATTTTTCCTCTTCTATCTATGTTGCTTTGTATCATAATTCTTGGGAATCAGGTGCTTTTCCATAAGAGGATGTGGAGGGTGATAACTATCTATTGGATTACTCTATTACTTTCTAGATTTTCATGTTTACAATTTTTTTATTTTGAGCTTGTGGAGCTTTCCAAATAATTAGTCTCTATCATTGATATATTGATATATTATTATATTTGAATTTGATATTAATATGTGATCTTGATTGACGAACCTACAATATATGGGTTTTGTGAAATGAAAATTCTATATTGATCTCAACTCATTAATTTTGTAATTTTGTTTAAATGGGAAATCTGAAAATTCAATTTTATTTCAATTCAGAGAATTACATATATGGTCTATGAATTCCTAGAATATATTACTAATTCAATATTTACTATTTACTATTAATGAATCTCATTTCTAAGTTGCCAATCAAGGAAACTATAAGGAGTTAAATTTTTCCCATAGATTAATTTTGAATGTTTATTTTCAAATACAAATTCACCAATTTCTAGCTTTTCCGGTTTTTCTTAAAATGATTTGTCCAAATTTATAGGATACTTTAAACTGCAAATTCTTTTATAGATTTAAAAAAAATAGGAATTTAATTTGTTCGAGTGTGTGTGTTTCCACGGTCAAGAACATGTTGATGAGATCTTCTGGAATCCTGAGTATTCTTATCAAGGGGCTTGACGTTTCGAGTGAACACTTCACCCATCTTCAGGAGAAAAAGCTTGATCAAGCTTTTGCTCCTGAAGATGGGTGAAGTGTTCACCCGAAACGTCGGGCCCCTCGATAAGATACACAGGATTCCAGAAGATCTCGTCAACAAGGAATTTAATTTTTTTTTATTTTTTTACAATATCAAACAATTTCAATAAAGTTAATGGGAGCATTCAAAATTTCTATTATTTTTGTCCACAAGGTCTTGGATAGATGGTGATCGGATGTTTTGGAAGGTACTCCTGCTAATGCGAATCATTCATGGCAGGGAAAGATGAGTCTTAGAAACATCTATTCTATCACTACCTAGCTCATGGAATGATTTGCTTATGATAGGCCTGTAAGAGGGTTAAAAGAAGAAAGCTTGATTAAGAGGGCACAATCAAACTCATCAATGGCTTGGGAAGGCTCCATTATTCATTTTTACTGTGCCATGCACTATGAGGAAGAGATTTCCTTGGCCTAGCATAGTGGGGGAAGACGAAAGGACAAGGTGGAAAGCTTCATGCTTCAAGGTTGCGCCATGTGCTCCAAGGAAAATAAGGAAAGCCTAAAAGCGCAGTTTGACTAATCAAGGGTGAGAGGAGGCATCCTTCTTCCTTCCCTACTACTCCATGCGCTCAAAGCAAGGGTCAAAGGAAGGCTTAGGGCGCATGAGCGCATTGGGAAGCAGGGAAGGTGAAAAGTTCAACCTTCAGGACTACGTTATGCGCTCAAAGGGAAAGAAGTCTCCAAGGAGGGCACAGTTTGAATGGTCAAAGGAATAAAGAGGCTTCCTTCAACCTTCCTTACTACACCATGTGCTGTAGAGGAAGAATTAGGCCAAGCTTGGGCACAAAGCACATTGAGGAAGGGGGAAGGGTGAAGCTTCAGCCTTCTGGAGTGCGTCATGCGCTCAGAGGAAGAGGAGGATTGAGAGAGGGCACAATTTTCTTGAACAATTCATTGCTACTTTTTAATGTGCTTTCCATCCTAGGCTAGCGCAGTTTGATGCAACAGTGGGTTCTTGACCATTTGGAGTGTGCTTTTCATTAATGGAGGCCATAAGGTTGAAGCCACTTTTCCTAGGAGGTTTTTCACTGCAATGGGAGGATAGGAGGATATTTTCATTGCAATTTTTGCCTCTGCAAAAGGGTGAAAGAGGTCCATGCTGCTAGCTAGGAGTGCTCTATGTGTCATGTAAGGCAAAGTTGACCAAAATTCAGTAAAGTGAGTCAATATGGGCAAGAAGGATCAAGTGACTGCCCTTGGGAGGATCATAATGTTCAACAAATTTGGGGTAATCTTGACAGGGACTTTTTGCACCAACCTTTGGGGTAGGATTGCATCATTGAGGCATATAGATATATTGATATCAGCACTCGTTAAGAGGGATAAAGGCTTCACAACTTGCTCTGGGGTAAAGGACCAAGAAGGGCTCTGAAATGGCTAAGCGTGGGATAAACCGAGTAGAAGAGGAAAATTCATCCGGACAAGACTCAATCTTGGATCACACACATAAACCACCAATCCAAGCCAAAAAGAGACACAAGAATCATGAATGAATTTCACACCTAGAAATGATAGCAAAGCGATACTTATTTCTAAGTGTAATAGTTGAAATGACACATTACGACACTTAGAACACAAGTTACGACAAATATGACGATTGTGACCAAACGGTTCGCTAAGTTGTAGGAATGTGTCTAGTGCATATTCTGATGATATGTAAGTTCGTATAATGTAATAGAGTGCACCAAAACTAAATTTGGCGATGTGCAATGGTGTGACACAAGCAAGAGTGAAAATCACAAAAGCGACACCTGTGACATGAGGAAAACATAAGACGACACTCGAAAAATGTGAACGACCTTGAAAGTGACACATACCAGAGCGAAGATAACATGAAAACGCCACTTATGAAAGTGAAAGCAAGCAAAAGCGACAGCCGCGAATGTGAAAACGACACTTGTGAAAGTGAAAATGTGCAAAAGACGACAGTTGAGAAAACTCACCAAAATAGAAGTACAAACGCAACAAATTGAGGGGGATTGTCAATAAAAGTGTGCATTGACTGTCGACATGAGTTGTGTGAAAATTTATGAATATCTCATACAGAAACCCTACTGTTAATTTTCAGATTTAATTCTCCTACTTACATTAAGTTATTAATGTGAAATCTTTCGCATTAACATCGAAGTAAATACATTAACAACCTACACATACAGATCTAAACTAAATGCATGCATAATGACAAAGTGACACACAAGGATTTTATGGACAATTGTCCCCAGAAAAACCCAATGCGGGAAAGCTGGTATTTTGGCTATTAGAGGGTTTTATTATTAAGTAGATTCTAATTACTACAAATCTGAGCACCAAAATGGTTAACCCAACAGAGAAAATAAATAATATGTAGCTATACCTCTGTTCTGGAGATAGAAAAACTGACTAATCCACACCCTCAAACAGGATTTACAGAACTCGGCCCTTTTCAGTCTTCAGAAACCCCAGCGCTGCTCTGAAGCCCTCTGCATCAGCTCTGCTAGCCTGCGTCATCTATGCTAGCCTGTGTAAGCCCCTACGCTGCTCAGGAAGGGCCTGTGTCACCCCAGAGTGGGTTACGTTGCCCCTGCGCTACCTTGGTTGGGCATGTGTCAGCCTTGGTGGCCTCCTGCTACCCCTACGCTACCCTTTTTGGGCCTACGTCAAGCTTGCGTAACCCCTGAAGCCTCTGCGCTGCCTTTGCTGGGATATGGCTTCTCTGCGTAGTTGTTGCTCCCTCTGCGCTACTCAATCTGTTGCTTCTCTTCCCTCGTTGCACTCTTGGCCTGGGATCAAACCATCCCTTTCGCCAATACTACCCCTCGCTGCAAGTGAAACACTTCTGAAATTCTTAGCAAACCACGCCCTAGAATTCCAGCTTAGTTTCAGTGCTCTGCCACTGTGTGCGTTCTCCAATTGACCCTAAGCCCTCTTATACTTTTCTCGTTGAAACATCAACAGTCGTGATCTGATCTTGAATCAACGGCTAATATTAGAAGATGCTTGATCTGTGTGACTTAAGTCAATTTCATCACATGTTTAATTTAATTAACTTTAATCTTTTAATTCACCTAAGTTAGACTTTGGATCCTTAATTAAAAATATTAATTAATTAAATATATCTTAAACAAGATGAAATTTCTTAAATTGCTTTCTAGGTCTTGGAGATCTCATGTACTCTAGTCCCTCCACAAAGTTTGGCAGCTAGAGCACATCCGATGTTATCCCAACATCTCAAAATCTCAGCACTCCATCCTAGCAAGGAATGTGCTCTAGCAACAATACTTCACCCCGAAGTTCTGCACTAATCTCTGGTGTGGGTCTTTGCGTTGATGCTTGGCCTACTACCCTTCATCACTGCATTGTTGCTACTCTCCTATACTGCTTCCCATGACGCTGCCACTGCCACTCCTACATTTTTACTGCAACTCCCCTCAATCTGTTGCATCGTGCTACCAACTGCTACACTGCAACTCAGTTGGTAAGAGTAAGAAATTGATGTTCTCCTACCCAATATTTGAAAGACAAGTCAGTTGGGCTGCATCTCATCACAGAAGCTCCATAGACTACCGTGTTGTGCTAACATCTGGAGGTTGTTTCACTGTTGTAGCTCTGCACTGCGGTAAGTAGACCTCTACTGCGTTGAAGTCCCCTACGTTGTTGTTGCGTTGTGATGTCCCCCTGAAGCCTCTGTGTTGTTATAGCTTTGCACTGCGTAAGCAAGCCTGCTCTGCGCTATTGAAGTCACATCAGCCCCTCTACTACGTTTTTTTTCATCTGCACTACGCTGCTCCCTCTCACCATCCATCTCTGCCTCTGCTCCATTTGTGGTTCTCTGCACCCACTGCTCCACTTGCCCCGCTACCGTCTTAAGGCTCTTGTAGCTCGTATGTGATCCAAGAGTTGCGCTACTCAAGGATTTTGCCTTCCACTCTATAGCTTCTACAGATCAAGATCATCCCACTTTCGTGATTCAGGAGCGCTCATGGATATGTCATCTCTGAAGCCATCGTCTGTCGCAGCGGCCTTGGAGCTAGAAGCTTCCGTGTCCTTTTTCTTCTGAGGATAATTGTTGGCGAAATGTCCTAGTTCGCCACACTGGAAACACTTGATCTTTGACAGATCATGCTTCTTTCTGCCTTGCTGCCTCTTTGATGCCAAGGTTGCATCTTACTCTTCTTCCTTCTTTACTTTGCTCGAACCAGTGTTGTACTGTCTTTTCGTCATCCGACAGATTTCCTCTTGTTTGAGGATAGCCAACATGTTGTCCTAGTTGGGAAGATTCGCTCTGCCCAAGAGACTTTGGACAAAATTTTCCCATTCCTCTATGACTGCATTGAGAGTAGTCCTCACCATGAAATCGTCATCTACCTTGACACCCATGCTAGTCAGTTGATCCCGGATTGATTGTAGTCTGGATAGAAAAGGATCAATCCCCTCTCCCTTGGCCATCATGAATAACCTCAGCTGGTTCTCCAGAAGCATCTTCCTCTGGACGAGTCTTCCTTCATATACTGTGGTTAGAGCTACCCACATCTCGTGATTCATTACCTTCTCGGCTATGTGGAACCACATGATCTTTGACCTCATCCATAATGAAGCACTTGTCGTGTGCCACTGCTTCTTCATGCTTGTCTAGGAGCTTCGCATCGGTTGTTGTGGCCAAGAGTTTCTTTGCATGCTCCCTCAAGCTGTATGCCTCCATGACTACCAGGATTCTGGCCTTCCATATTGCAAAGTTGGGCAGGTCGTCCAACCTATCCCGATCACGTAGTCCATGGGGTGTCATCTGCTCAAGAAAAGTGTCGAAACGAATCCTCCTCTCTATGCTAGAGACTCGGATCTAGGGTCCTTGGCGAGAAAGGCACCCTCTACTCCCTTTAACAATCGACTCCCTCTCTTGGAAGTTTGCCAAACAAAACAAATCAGCTCTCTTTGATCCTATAATCGATCTTCAAACTTCTTTGGCATGAAATCTTCTAAGAAGTTGTTCTCCTCCCGCTCTTTGTCAACTTAGCTTAGGCTAAATTCTGCACTGACAGAATTTTCACCCCACCAGTAGTTGTTGAAGGTCTGCATCTTAGCTTCTGACACTCTGAACATCAATCATATTCTGGACTGTGTCACCCTAGCTGGCCTCTATGTGAGCAGACAGTCTCAGTGCAGCGTCTGCGCTGCCTCTACGCAGTAAGTATGTGGGCCTGCATGAGTATGCATGGAGACTGTGTCAGCCTTGCCAATGCTCATCTCTGCTTCCTTCTGTTGTTGCGTTGCCTTCTCTGGTACAATTTACTGTTGTTTTTGCTGCTTTCTGCAACAAATATTCTTCAATCTTCTTGCTGGAGATCCAAACTAGATCTGTAATAGCTCTGATACCATGTGAAAAATTCTGAATATCTCAAACAGAAACCCTACTGTTAATTTTCAGATTTACTTATCCTACTTACATTAAGTTATTAATGTGAAATCTTCAGCATCAACATCAAAGTAAATACATTAACAACCTACACATACAGATCTAAACTAAATACGTGCAAAATGACAAAGTGACACACAAAGATTTTCTAGAAAATTGTCCCCGAAAAACCCAATGCGGGAAAACCAGTCTTCTGGCTGCTAGAGGGTTTTATTATTAAGTAGATTCTAAGTATAACAAATATGGGCATAAAACTGGTTAACCCGGCAGAGAAAATAAATAATCTGCAGCTATACCTCTATTCTGGAGACAGAAAAAATGACTAATCCACATGCTCAAACGGGATTTACAGAACTCAACCCTTTTCAATCTTCAGAAACCCCAACGCTGCTCTGAAGCCCTCTGCGTCAAACCCTGTACTGCTCAGTAAGGGCCTGCATCACCCCAGACTGGGTTACGCTGCCTCTGCGCTACCCTGGTTGGGCCTGCATTAGCCCTGCTGGCCTCCTGCACTGCCCTTTTTGGGCCTGTTTCAAGCCTACATAGCCCCTGAAGCCTCTGCTACCTCTGCTGGGATATGCCTGCTCTGCGTAGCTGCTACTCCCTCTATGCTACTCAGTCTTTTGCTTCTCTGCCCTTGTTGCACTCTTAGCCTGGGATCAAACCATCCCTTTCACAAATACTACCCCTCGATGCTGCTGAAACACTTCTGAAATTCTTAGCAAACCACGCCCTAGAATTCCAGCTTAGTTTAAGTGCTCTGCCACTTTGTCTATTCTCCAACTGACCCTAAGTCCTCTTATTATACTTTTCTCATTGAAACATCAACAATCGTGATCTAATCTTGAATCGACTGCTAAGATTAGAAGATGCTTTATTCATGTGACTTAATCCATTTTCATCACATGTGCAGACAATCTCAAGTCAAAGGGGGAAGGCAGGCACCAAAGTCTGCAAGGATGATGGGCGGAGAGACTGTATGCTTACATTTGATAATGCATCGACAGAGAAGTGTAATAACCCTATTAGGAGTGGCCCAGTCAAAATCTAGTAAACAAGGGCCCCAAACCTATGAACTATCAATAATTGTGGGCCGATAATGATGTTCATGAGATATATCTTGGATGATATGTCTTGGAAGTGTGTCGGAAATGATATCTCTCAAGCAGAGCTAGGGACCAATAGCCCTTGTTGACCCGGGGCTCAAGAGCATACCTCAAACTGAAACGAGGCCCTAAAAATTTGACTCAAAGTATGTATAGGCTCTGGCAATTAATATTTTAATTTTCCTAAGTTAGACTTAGGGTCCTTAATTAAAAAAACTAATTAATTAAATATCTCTTAAACATGATGGAATTTCTTAAATCGCTTTCTGGGTCTTAGATATCTCATGTACTCTAGTCCCTCCACAAATTTTGGGAGCTAGAGCACATCCGATGTTATCCCAACACCTCAAAATCTCAACAAGTTGAACATCGCAGAGGCATTGTCTTGATGGATGGTGTTATGCCTATTCAAGTTTGCATAAAGGAAGTGTTCTCATGAAATCATCGAAGACTGTGCATGCGAGTGCAAGTGACTTGACAATATGAAACTAAGAAGAAGACTTGAATTCTTTGCAATACATCAAATGATCATGGAGTAACCATAGAGATACAGATCGTAAGATCCTCAGTAGGCTCCAAAATTTGAGTGCGAGCAAAATTTTGGAGGATCTTGATCGCAGTGACAACACTACCTTTAAATCAATTAGTTCATATGACCCTATTTAAAGAGGAAAAATAGGCCATGGTGACTTCTTCGACCTCTAGAATTGTTGAGACAACCATGTGCAGAGCTAGTAATCAACCTCTTGCATGACCACTTTATTTGTTAGAAACTTCAGCATAAGATGTGGGCCCTTACAAGCTCTAAATACCTTGATGAAAGTACACTGGGAAGATGTAAACCAGTATGCCACTTCAGTTATGGCTTACCTAGCCTTATCATTCATGCAAGGTGCCTCAACTCCAAATATCATATGGAATAATATTGTGATGAATTGCTCAATGTTTTTTTCATACATCCCACTATACCTAACCTCTAACAATATCTTGTAGTAGATGTGGACGAGAGGTTGTTGCTTAGTCCACTTCCATTTCAGAACTAGGAATTTATTCTTGGCATAGATCCCATATAGCAAGTATACTAACATGTAAAACTCGGGTTTCTCTCCTTGTGAGACATTTTTTGCCTTTGTAACATTCTACTATAATTGTTGGGCTACCAGGTCAGACCAATTGAAAATATTTCCTTCAACGGCACATGGGTAGACCATATAGTCCCATATTTCTTCAAAGAATTATGCATTTTCAACCCCATACAACCTGCAACATTTAGCCATCAAGTATTGACATATATTCTTCAATGACTTAGTTTTGTAAATCCCGTCAGGTATCTGGCGAAACTTGCTCGGCTCTTGCCACCATGTCTTCAGAATGTCCTTTGTCGAATATTGAAGAGAGAAAGCAACATATAATTTTGAATTCAGGTATTTCTTTGGCTTTGGAAGCTTTTAATATGAATGAAGTTCATGGAGTTGGTATGCGGCGAGCTCTTGTCCACATGCACTTCTGAGGATCTTTCTTTAGGATCAATATGATGCAATATCCACTTGATTACCTTTGCACATGGTAAAATTGGATACCGTTTAGTAGCCCTATAAAATCTAGAACTTTTAACATTAATATACACTTCCTTGTCCTCTAGGTATTCTTGGAACTCCTTAACTAAATCCTCGAATATCATCTGTCATGTTGCTAGTCCTTTCCTTGTAGTTGGAGACATGGTGTCAGTAGAAGCTGATAGACTGATAGGCTATGGATCCATAGTACCTAGGAACTAAAATTCACTCATGGAAAAGCACACAATCAATCTCAACTAAACACCTACTCTACCTTTTTTACATATGAAAAATATTATATATGATGGGATAGTGCATTGGCTTTGGGCACAAGTGCATAATCTACAAACAAGATTGATCGGACTAGTCACCTAGAGAGAAAAATGCGCTAGCACTATTTGGATAGCTTATCCTTGGCGCAAGGTTCAAGGTATAAAGGTATAGTTTGAAGGACCAAGCACTAAGAGAGTGCAGCGCACCACCACTGAGAGAGGGTTCATAGGTCGGGCGCATGGCACATTTGCAAGGGGCAAGGACTGGCATACTTTTCCACTAAAAGTTGGCAATGCACTAATCAAGGTGAGGTTGGGGTATGGCGCATGTTTAAGGAGAAAGGGGGGTTGGGACTAGGATTTACAAGTGCACTCTGTGCCAATGAGGAGAGGTTGGCATTATGATGGGTGCACAGCACAATTGTTGGAGACAAGGGTTTGGTGAGTCCACCAGCTAAGAGAGTGTAATGTGTTAATACTTAGATTTATGGATCCATGTGTTTAGATTTGGTGTAAGGTATGATGACAAGTGATTGATCAAAATTGGCTAAGTGTGGGATGAAGGCAAGCAAGAGAGCACATAGGAGTGGAATAATACTTGCCATGCACACACATATATACACAATCAACATATGATAAAATACCAACAATCTAGGAATGCAAAGGGGCGTTAAAAACAAACATGCAAAAGATGAAATGATAACAAACAAGCGCAATCTCCAAGTGCAGTATAGGGGGACTTACTCGGAAGATACTGCCCATGCAACCAAGTGTGAGAAATTAGCCTTCTGCTCCAAAAGTACACAGAGCTTCGATGAGAGAAATGAATGTGTAATGAGCTCTTGGGGCTTGCCCCTTTATATAGGAAGAGCCACATGTGCAATGAGGGAGGAGGTTTAAAGTGTGCCTAGTGCAAATCTTTCTAACAAGGAGTGTTGATTTCCATTAGAAAGTGCACTAGCCCTAGATCAAGGAAGTGTGATCGACGCATGTTCTTGTGACAAGGAGGACTAAATAGCATTTGAAGATGTGTTGGAGTTCCTTCTAGAAAGTGCACTAGAACTGTGTTTAGAAAGTTCACTAGCCTGCGCAACAAAGGTGTGTTTGAAAGGAAAGAGCACTTGATTGGTGGGAATAAGTGTGCCATTACTTAGAGACCCTTTGAAAATGAACCTGACGGACTTGAACACTTAGAATGTTTTCAAACAAACTTAAGACGACCTTAAAGACAAAAGAAAATAAATGACTTGGTCAAAAGGGGCCCCAAAATTGGTGATTCACTGAGAGAACCTCAACTTCTTTGTTTAGGTCTTACTTTACACATGAAGTCTAGCCTTTGGGATGTATTGATTCATCCTACAGATTATCCTAGCTTCCCCACTTAGTCTAGTTATAGGTGTAGTCTCTCCTATTCCTCTTGTTGGCTTAATACACTTCATAAAACTAGTGAAACTCCAATTGTTTCGATCATGGAGAAGGATCATATGTGTTTCGCGAGTTTAAGATGTTCATAGTTTTAACATTGTCTCTGATGTTGCTTAGTTTCCAGCGGGCTTGTTTAGTACCCCGACGGAGTCACTTCAAGGAATCACAAGCATTGCATTAGGGAAATTTTGAGGTCTAAAATGGTCCTCCTAAGGAAATTATAAAATAATAGTGGAAATAATAAAATAAGATTTGATTACATCATCAAATTTTGGAGGGAAAAAAGAAAAAACTACTTTTTCAACTTGTCTTTTAAACTTATCTCTCAAAGGTTTTACTCAAATTTAAAGCGAGAGTACTCATTGGATGTAAAATTTAATTCCTCATCCAAGGAGTACCCATGTTTCATACTTTCAATGGATCCTACTACATGAAAAATGAGAAATAAATTAAAAATGGTATTTCAATCGCGTTTTTTCATGTATTTCTCATTTTTTGTGTGGCAGAGTCCATCAAAAGTATGCAACATGGGTACTCATTGGATGAGAAATTATATTTTGCATCCAATTTGAGTAAAAAAATTTGGAGATAAGTTGAAAATATGAGTTGAAAAAATAGTTTTATTATTTTATTATTTTTTAATCTTTTTACCCTTTTACCTTAAAAATGGTGAATCATCCCCCATGTTTGACATCATCATCTTGAATCCTATTGGTTCTTATAAATTTTAGTTTGGTTGTACATTTTTCTTAGGAGGCCCATTTTAGACCTCAAAATTCCCCTAATGCTTGACTGCCAGCAGGCATGTTCAATACCCCAGCAAAGTTGCTTGCTTCACCTCTCTATGGAGGAAGCCTTTCTCTTCTTTCACCCTTTATTTATTTTATTATATTATGCACATTGGCATTTTATGGGCATTTATTTCGTTAGGGCGGAAGAGGGATCCCGACTTATTTTACGGGAAAGAGGGGTTGTTCCTTGTTTTATAGAGACTCTTATATATAGATCTGAAATTTGTTTGCTCGCTTAAGATTTCTCCTTTCCCTTCTCTACTCGACTGAGTTGACACGTTAGAAACCAAACAATACAAGTGTTGAATTAAGGAATGAAGATATTATAATGGATAGGAGCATCATAGATTTGCTAAAGCTTTCTATTCGAAATGAGTCATATTTTTGGTTCGAACATCATTGACCTTAGAAGATATTTGGTCCCAAGCAAAGAAGGAGATAAAAAGTTAGCCAAGTGTTCCCAGTTGTCACAATGCCCTTTTAAACTTTTGCCACATTATCTTAGAGCCAAACAACACACTTTTCACACAAGATCTTCGTTATCTACAAGAATCAAGAAAGGAAAACATATGCAAGGAAACGACGGAGATGTCAGTTGGAGATCCAAGGATTGGGTGTTGTGCCATTTAGGATGGAGATAGCACATATGATGCAAGTCTAGGATGTACGGTTTGTACGAGGACTCATATATAGTGTGATTTTCATCTCGGTGATGGAGAGGAAGGGGTTTGAGGTCTTGTTCTAGAATGGGAAGGCAAGACTCTGGCCTAGAGGCTCTAAGTCTGATGGGATTGTACTCAGAGTTAAAGAGCATGGTCTCTACATATTGACGGGAAAGCCTATGGATCATGGAAAGAAGCAGGTGGAGCAGGTGCAGGTACAGGCTTCAGAGGAGTAGGTATAGGTTCCTGAGAAGATGGTTCACTTTACTGAGAAGAAATTCCAGGTTCCAGAGACTCACAGGGAGTCGAGTTATAGCGAGAGCTTGCAGGTTCAGAGGGAGACTTTGCAACCCAAGAAGAGTGTGTGGTCAGTGGGGAGCAAGGTTCCTTCCATATATACCAAGAAGGAATCATGCAGGGAATGGAAAGTGATACAAGAGAAGAAGAAGAAGCAAGATGCTTCCAGCAGTGACAGTGACACTACCAAGAGAGGCGTAGTTCACCGAATAGGGATCACTACAATTGTGAACGCCAGAAGTTGGGAAAGGGTTGCGAGCAGTGATGATGATAACAATTTATTTCCTAGTATTGGAAGTACCTCCCTTGCTGAGAGGGAGTGTTGATTTTTGTAGCTTGGGAGGTACTCCAAGCCCTATGTTTCAGGGTTTGGAGGGAAAATCGCCACAAGGGTCACTAGTGGGCTTGGAACCCAAGTATGGGGTTTTGCACCAAATCGTGTTTTGGGCATTTCTGGGAGCACATTTCTACATGTGATGGCATGAGACGATAGAGGCTGGAAAGGAGAATCCAATGCTTCAAGAATCGCTGAATTCCAAGTTGTAGAAGTGGAGATATGAATTTTTGAAGTTATCATTATTATTTGGACAAGGAAAAGTCATGTAGGCTTGAGGAATTCATCCAAAAGACATGACTCTTCATCAATTATGGAGCCCTGTTATTAGTGTATAAATAAAGTGTGAGGTGGAGGACTTAGAGCATACATTTGTGCAATGAATACATAAGAGATCAACTCATGGAGGGAGAAGACTTATCTATTTGGGCCGCAACAAAGGAAGAAGGCAAGAATAGGAGGCTAAGTTCTGTTCTAGGGCTTTTTGAGGAGGTCGAGGCTCAAAAAGGAAGACCATGGGCCTATTCTTGGAGGCCAAGACAACTAGGAGGAAGTACAGACTATTTTTGTGGGTTAAGAAGAGGTGCAGACCCTTGGGAAGGGCTCCCACAGCAAGGAGAAGGCTTGTTGTAGCAAGACACAGTCCTTAAAGTCACCATAGGTCTGTGCTAAGGAAAATCAAGAGGGTTGTAAGTCCTATTTGGAAGTGTTGAAGCATGAAAAGGCGGCGTGGGGTTTAAAGAAGGCTGGAGAAGGGTGACCGCAGCAAAAGGAGGATTGTTGCAACAATTTTGTGAGGGATGGTAGGACTGTGAATTGTGCCCTAGCCAGTCCAAAGGTGTAGCAATCAAAGGGACTACAAACAATGAGCTAGTACATGCTTGTTGGAGCAATTTTTGGTGTTTTGTTGGGTCAAGAAGTGACTAGTTTGGATCAGTTGTTCTTGCAACATGTTGGTGCCATGTGGAGGACCTTCCGTGGTGGTGAAGAGTCCATCCTAGGAGCAAAATCCACAGTGTAGTATTGGGTGCCATTGATCTGGTGGAGGGTAGTGTGTTGGCTACCCAAAGTAGCCCTAGACGATCTATCTTGACGTGACAAAGAGGAGTTGAATTTTGGGTGAAGTTTGATGCCAAAGTGCGGCACCTTGATGGAAAAAAGTGGCTACTAGCTTGGCGGTTTAGAGCTTGGGAATTAGGCCTAACTAGAGAGCAGATTGGATCAACCTATGTACACTCTATAGAAGTGACTTGCAATAGTGTTAGGTGGCAGCCCTCCTGGAGTCTCGATTTGTTGTGGCCTTGATGGACCAAGCCACAACTAGTGAGAAGTACGAAAGCCAAGGACCGACAAGACGAGATATGACATTAAGTTTGTCATTGTATCTCATATACCATAGACTGTTTTATTATTCAGATTTTGGTTTAATATAATGGAGATTGGTGGTTGTACATTATTGTACAATTTGTTAAAACTATGTTTATTTGTGCATATGTGATTTATTGCTTTATATTTCCGTTGTGAAAAGTAGTTCATGGTTGAGATTCTTGGTTTGGTAGCGTGAGTGATTTTAAGACTCTAACCTAGACCCAGGGTCATGGAAACTCAACATGGTATCAGAGCATGTCTAAGCTACTTTGAAAGTCAATGAATCAGAGTTGTACGCAATGAAGTACAAAGTGAGAGAGAGTAGGTCACATTGTAAGTGAAGGGCTCACTACAACGTCAAAGTTGCATGCAAGTCTCCATTATGAGGACAAGTTGGAAGGGTTGTCCAACTATACTCCTTGGAAGGAAAGGATCAAGTTGCTCTTGCAGGTCAACAAGATCTGGGATTTTGCCAAGAAAGAGATCAAGCCGCCAACCGACCCTAAGGAGCTGGATATATGAGAATATTTGGATACGAAGGTGAGGTTGATCATCCTTGATGGTGTGAAGGATTCCTTAATGCATCATTTGTCCAAGAAGAACAATGCACATTAGATGTGGATGGCTCTTTAGAATTTGTTCCAGAATAAGAAAAAGAACTGGGTATTGGAATTGGAGGATAAGTTGAAGTCCGCCAAGATGATAAAGTGTGAAGGAGTGACTTTGTATCTGACGAGGTTGTCTCAGGTCAAAGATGTGCTTGATGTTGTCGGTGTGAAAATTTTAGATGGCTATATGGTAAGGATTGCCTTGAATGGAAGCCCTTCATCAAAGAAATCGTTGCCAGGGAGAAATTGCCAGATTGGAATAGACTATGGGACGACTTCATTCAGGAAGAGTTGCGAGACGAGGATCTTCATCCATCGGGGAAGGTAGATGAGGACGCAACACTTGCAGCGTGAATGAATGGTAAGCTGAAGAAGGACTTGAGTAAAGTCAAGTGTTTCAACTGTGGTGAGATGGGTCATTTTTCGTCGAGATGTCCGATGAAGATGGGAGATGATGAGAAGAGGAAAGGAAAGCAATTCGTTGGTGTTGCCACTTCAGCTGAGATAGATGATCTCTCCAGGAGATTGGAAGAGTTGGACTTTGTTATGATTTCTCATTTCTCATAGGGTACTATCAAAGAGGATGGACGATACATGGATAGTGATGTGACGAAGCATATGATAGGGTCACAGGAGGTTTTTGAGACTCTAGCTGAATGGGACTCAAAGTTGCACATGGTGTTGGGTGACAAGAGTCAATTGGAGATCTGAGGATCGGGTGTTGTTCCATTCAGGATGGAGACAGGATGTATGATGCAGGTCTAGGATGTCTTGTTTGTACCAGGACTCATATATAGTGTGATTTCTATCTCGATGATGTAGAGGAAGGGGTTTGAGGTCTTGTTCCAGGATGGGAAGGCAAGACTTAGGCCCAAAGGCTCTAAGTCTGACGGGATTGTACTCTAAGTTAGAGAGCATGGTCTCTACAGATTGACGGGCAAGCATGTGGATCATGGAAAGAAGGAGGTGGAGCAGGTGCAGGTGCAGGCTTTAGAGGATAAGGTACATGTTCCCAAGAATAAGGTTCACTTTCCCGAGAAGAAATTCCAGGTTCCAGAGACTCAGAGGGATTCAAGTTCTAGCGGGAGCTTGCACATTCAGAGGGAGACTTTGCAGCCCAAGAAGAGTGCATGGTTAGTGGGGAGCAAGGGTGCTTCCACATCTACCAAGAATGAATCATGGACGGACTGGAAAGAGATATAGGAGAAGAATAAGAAGAAATATGCTTCCAGCAGTGATAGTGACACTTCCAGGAGAGGCGTAGTTCACCTTACAGGGATTGCTGCGATTGTGAGTGCCAGGAGTTGGGCAAGTGCTGGTAGTGATGATGATGATGAGATACTTCCTAGTCTTGGAAGTACCTCCCTTGCCAAGAGGGAGTGTTGATTTTTATAGCTTGGGAGATAATCCAAGCCTTAGGGTTCAAGGTTTGGAGGGAAAAGCGCCACAAGGGTCACTTGTGGGCTTGGAACCCAAGTATGGGGTTTTGCACCAAATCATGTTCTGGGCATTTTCGGGAGCACATTTCTACATGTGATGGCATGAGACGGTAGAGGGTGGAAAGGAGAATCTAACTCTTCAAGAATTGTTGAATTCTGAGTTGTAGAAGTGGAGATATTAATTTTTGAAGTTTTCATTATTATTTGGACAAGGACAAGTCATGTAGGGTTGAGGAATTCGTCCAAAATACATGACTATTCATCAATTATGGAGCCCCTTTATTAGTGTATAAATAAAGGTTGAGGTGGAGGACTTAGAGCATATATTTGTGCAATGAATACAAAAGAGATCAACTTGTGGAGGGAGAAGACTTATCTGTTTGGGTTGCATCAAAGGAAGAAGGCAAGAATAGGAGGCCAAATTTTGTTCTAGGGATTTCTTAGGAGGTAGAGGCTTTGAAAGGAAGGTTGCATGCTTATTCTTGGAGGTTGAGACAACTAGGAAGAAGTCTGGACTATTTTTTTGGGTTAAGGAGAGGTGCAGACCCTTGGGAAGGGCTTCCTAAGCAAGTAGAAGGCTTGTTGTAACAAGCCACAATCCTTAAAATCACCAGAGGTTTGTGCGAAGGCAAAGCAAGAGGGTCGTAAGGCCTATTTGGGAGTGTTGAAGCATGAACAGGAAATGTGGGGCTTAAAGAAGGTTGGAGAACGGTGACCGCAACTAAAAGAGGACAGTTGCATCAATTTTGTGAGGGCTAATACGACTGTGTATTGTGCCCTAGCCAGTCCAAAGGTGCAACAGTTAAAGAGACCACAAACAATGAGCTAGTACATGCTTGTTGGAGCAATGTTTTGTGTTTTTTTGGGTCAAGAAGTGACCGATTTGGATCAGTTGTTGTTGCAACCTGTTGGTGTCGTGTGGAGGACCTTCCATGGTGGTGAAGAGTCCATCCTAGGAGCATAATCGACATTCTAGTATTATGTGTCATGACTCATTAGAGTTATTGATGGGAATATTGGTAGGCAATAGGATTGGGTTGAGAGTTTCTCCCCTTTTGTGATTTCGGGTTGAGAATGGACTCCCCAATGAGATTCCAGGGTCATAGATGTGCTCCCATGTATGATGAATTATCTTATTGTTAGGTATGGGTGGAAGCGTTTGCTCCGTGATTCTTCTTCTTCTAGATTCAAGAATGTTTGAGCAGATGGAGTTGAGCAGTGACGACACCTTGATTTAAAGATATACAAGTAGAGATTACCGAGTGGAATTCTTCGTAGCTGAGAGGGAGTGTTAATTTTTGCGACTAGAGTCAAATTCCACTTTGGACAACTCAAATGGTTAAGATTACAATTTAATTATATTCCTCTTTTCGAGAGGACCAAAATCGACCTATAAATCACCCAATCGGTTAAGAAGAAGTTAAGTTATGAATTATTTTATTTATTTATGGGTCGGCCTCAACACATGTGGATTTGGTCAAAGACCCAAGCAGTCCCTCACAAATCTATAAATAGAAGCGACCTCAAGATCATTCTCACAGATTCGATCATGAGATTTTTGTCTTATACATTTTGCCTTGGATCGTATTTTCTATTTTTGGCTTGCACAGGTTTGTCGAGAGAAGTTCGCGCAAGGGTTCAAGATCACAGGCAAGAGGCTCGCTTTGATCTGGGTATTCTGAGTCAGGGCCATCGGCACAATACTGAGGTTTTAGGGCTAGGGCCACAGGTAGATCGTGTTAAGGGCGCGGCTAAGCTGGTATAGCCACGGGCAGATAGTGTTCAGGTCGCGGCTAGGGTTTCTGAGTCAGATCAGGTTGATTTGGACTTGGGCTGCGGGCTCAGAGTGTTTCGGTTGCAGCTAGGTCTGCTATAGCCGCAGGCTCACAATGTTAAGGTCGCGAAAAAAGGGATTTTCAGGGCTGATATACGTTGGATCTCACTCAGTTTCTTGCACAGTGCCTTCATTCATCTATCACTCAGTCACAGTCGCTTCAGATCAGTCTTCAACAACATCCTGGATTCGTATCTAGGACTTGGCAGTTGAGATCACTTGGTTTTGGTGTTCCATCAGATCCTTGCACTTGATGTTATAGATCTGCAGATATGTATATTAGATCTATTTGTTTCCGCTGCATATATCTATTGGGATCATTGTACTCTCCGCTCAAAACTTTTTATGATGATCTATTGAAGAAGAAGAATTGAAAGGGTTCCCCCCATATTGGGGTTTTTCCTTGGTCTTGGACCAATCTTCTGTCTCTTATGGTTGTGTTATTGTCTTCTTTTTCGATGCATACATTGTTCTATCTTCAGTCACAATTTATGGTTATTTACACTGCTTATATGTGAACACATTGTTTATGAAGAAGTTATTTGGGCTAAAGTAATTGACATAACATAGAACAATATGAAAAATTAACACAGTTCAGCTAAATCAATCTGCCTCTTTGAGGATTCTACGCTACCCCTGCGCAACCTCCTGGAGAATAACTCGACCTCCTCTCCTCACTCTCTAGAACTGGATTCCTCCTTCGAAATCAGTGTCTCTACCCCCCTTCGTCCCTTCTATATTGAACTCTCTTCCTCTGCTTGACCTCTGAAGCTAGATATTTCGACTTGCCAAGGAACTCGCACTATTGACTCTCACTCTATGTAGTTCTCCATCTACCCATCGACCTCCTCTTATAATCCCTAGTTGAGTCTTCAATGACCAAGTTAATACTTAATTAATGGTTGATATCATCTCCAAGTTGATTCTAGTGAGTTTCTAGAGAATTCTCACTTTTGTCAATTAATTACTATTAATTAACCAATTTTCCCAAGTTAGACCTGGGAAAAATTTAAATCATGGTCAATTAATTTAATTGAGCTATCTCTAGGTGGAATTTCCATAAACAATTTATGGTTTTTGGAGAACTCATGTGTTTTAGCCTCTCCACAAAGTTTGAGACTAGAACACCATGTGATGCTACAAAAACTAACATTAGATAGTGACTAAGTCTCTGCAATTCATGCTCAGGCATAACACTATAAGTTTTGACGACAACATTGGGAGGTTTTTAATAAAAGATGACTTAATTCAATAGATATGAAATTATTTGGCTCAATAATGTTGTGAAGGGATTAATCCACAAGAATTGCAGGGAATTTGCTTCTAAGGAGATTGTCCTTCTATATAGTAAAAAATGCTCTCTTTGCTTAGCGGAATTGAGCTGAGCACATTCGGATTTGTTAAATTTTGGGTGTGTAAAACTTATCAAGTGTATTTAAACTATACTAAGAGGGTTCTAGGATTGCACTCGAATTTTCCAAATTTGGCCATTTTGGAAGGAACAAGTAAGAGCACTGTAATGTACGTTAATTAACCCAAAATGAGCCTCCTAATGCAATTTACAGTAATCAAGACCTGACATGTGTGCACAAATGTTTAGGCGGAAATATTTTTTTTTGTTTTGTTAATGTCAACAAGGTGTGGGTGCAATTGGTGTGGGAGACACATGGAATAATTAAATGGATTTGGGGGACATGTAGCGACCCCCGCACCATTGATCTCTCGGCTATGAAAGGCATCAAGGTGGTGCAGAGTCAACAAAAGACTGACACGTGTTCCTCTCTGCAACCCTTGGCTCGGTTAACCACCATGCAATTTAAAGGTGTGAGGCTTACTACAGGCATTCGATGGGCTATGTCCTTCGTTGTTGGATGTGCGTGTCATCATTTCCACCGAGGCCTTCTTGATTTCAGAGTGACACTTATCATGGTGGCAACATTGGACTACGTGAAAGACGATTGGGTACAGAGATGGTGGTGCAGCTGATGATGGAGAGGTGACGTGGCAGATGAGGTGGACATGGAGGCAAGGGGTACAAAAGATCCACGTGGCGAATGACATGGAGGCAGAATGGTGATGGTGGGGCGATGTGATGTGGGGGTTAGTCATAGGTGACTAGGGATGTGGATGGTTGCATGGCGAGTGTAATTTGGCATAGCGGGAAAACACATATGAGACACGTGTCAACATTTTACAGCCGGTGCGGGGTGGATTTTTGCAGTCTGTGGGGTGATGTGAGAGGCACGTGACATAGACATGTGGCCTCCTCTGCATGACCCTACGAAGTTATCCCTCATGCAACTTTAGGGAATGGAGTGATGAGATTCATTCGATCTGTGAGCGTTTTTGTCCTCGGATTTAGGCGGCGTGCACCTTCTGTTGGCGCTATGCCGCCCGCATATATCCGTTGCAACAACCCAATGATCTCATGCCTGGGAACGCCTTCCGACACACGATGCTTGGGGCTATGGTGCAACACGGCCCGTGTAAATGTGCCTACATCAAAATGATTGTTGATGCCTAGGAATGACTGCGTGACCACACTCGGAAGTGAACCATTGGATGATTTCCCTTGGCCTCATATTTTATAGGGTGTTCCAATTTTACACCAACACAGTGGGGACTAGATGTTATTGGAGAAATTTTCCCTCATTCATCAAAGCAACATTGGTACATATTAACCGCAATAGACTATTTCACTCAATGGGTTGAAGTCGTTCCACAAAAACAAGTGAATGATCAGGAGGTCATCAGCTTCTTCAACCAAAACATCATTACTAGGTTTTGCATTCCTATGTCGCTTGTATTTGATAATGCAAGTTATTTTTCATCGTTAAAACTATATGATTTTGCATTGGAAAACAACATTGTGTTGAAATAATCAGCTAATTATTATCCTCAAGGAAACGATTTGGTGGAATCAACAAACAAAATTAATTTCAAATCATTAAGAAAACAATTTTAAATGATCAAAGGAACTGGTGTAATTATTTATGGGTCGACCATGTAACCCCTAAACCTTCCCCTGGAAATTCCCCCTACTTCCTTATCTATGGCATTGAGGCGATATTACCTCTGAATCTCTACCACCCAACTTTACAATTATCTTAGGAATCCAACAGTAGATTGTGTCCAACTATGTAGAATAGGATTGACACCGTCCTTAGGTTGCAAGAAGAAAGGGAGAAGACAAAAGAAAAATTTGTGGTCCATCAAAAGCATAGTAAATGTTGGTTCAATAAAAAGTCTGCAGGGAAGAAGGAATTCTATGTGGGAGATCTAGTCCTTAAATCGGATAAATTCCACGAGGACAAGGGAAAACACACTAAGTTCCAATCCTTGTGGATTGGTCCATTTAATTTCCATGATAATCTTGGCCCACACACTTATTATTTGCAATCTATTGATGGGAAGATTGATTATCTTCCCGTAAACGACCAAGACATGAAGCAATACTTCCAGTAGTATTCTTGGGATACTTTTCTTGTGTGTACATATTATTTTGGTTTCTTGTATTTTGTTGTTATTTCCTATTTTATGTCATGTCATGTCTTATCACCCAACACCATGTGCAACTTCGAGTCCCATTCAGTTAGAGTCTCAAAAACCTCCTGTGACCTTGTCATATGTTTGGTCGCACCATTGTCCACGTATCATCCATCCTATTTGATAGTACCCTGCGAGAAATGAGAAATCATAACAAAGTCCTCTTCCAATCTCCTTGAGAGATCATCTATCTCAGCTGAAATGGCAACACCAGTGACTTACTTTACTTTCCTCTTCTCATCATCTCCCTTCTTCATCTAACATCTCGACGAAAATATCCCATCTCGTCACAGTTGAAACACTTGACTTTACTCAAGTCCTGCTTCTTCATCTGTGTTTTCTCACTATGCAAAATTACACTCGCCATGCAACCATCCACATGCCTGGTCACCCATGACTAACCCCCACATCACATCGCCCTGTCATCACCATTCTGCCTCCCTGTCATCCACCACGTGGATCTTTCGTACCCCTCACCTCCACGTCCACCTTATCTGCCACGTCACCTCTCCATCATCAGCTACACCACCATCTTCGTACCCAATCATCTTTCACGTAGTCCAGTGTTTCCACCATGATATGTGTCACTCTGAAATCAAAGAGGCCTCGGTGGAAATGATGGCACACACATCCAACAACGGAGGACATAGCCCATCCAATGCCTGTAGTAAGCCTCACACCTGTAAATTGCATGGTAGTTAGCCGAGCCAAGGGTTGCGAAGAGGAACATGTATCAGCCTCTTGTTGCCTTTGCACCACCTTGATGCCTTTCATAGCAGAGAGCTTGATGGTGCGAGAGTCGCTACATGTCCCCCAAATCCATTTAATTATTCCACGTGTCTCCCACACCGTACTGGCGTTAAAAAATCAGAACTAAATCTTCTCGCCTAAATATTTGTGCACACGTGTCAGGTCTTAATTACTATAAATTGCATTAGGAGGTTCATATTTGGGTTAATTAACGTACATTACAGTGCTCATACTTGTTCCTTCCAAAATGGCCAAATTTGGAAAATTCGAGCACAATCCTAGAACCCTATTAGTATAGTTTAAATACACTTGATAATTTTTACAAACCCAAAATTTAACAAATCCCAATTTCCTCAGTTCAATTCCGCTAAGAAAAGAGAGCATTTTCTATTGTATAGAAGGACAATCTCCTTAGAAGCAAATTGCCTTCAATTTTGTGGATTAATCCCTTCACAATATTATTGAACCAAATAATTCCATATCTATTTAATTAAGCCATATTTTCTTAAAGACCCTCCAAATTTGTCGTAAAAAATTATAGTGTTATGTCTGGGCATGAATTGCAGAGACTTAGTCACTGCCTAATGTTGGTTTTTGTAGCATCACATGGTGTTATTGTCTCAAACTTTGTGGAGGGGCTAAAACACATGAGTTCTGCAAAAACCAGAAATCGTTTATGGAAATTCCACCTAGAGATAGCTCAATTAAATTAATTGACCATGATTTAAATTTTTCCCAAGTCTAACTTTGGAAAATTGGCTAATTCATAGTAATTAATGTTGATAAGTGGTTGTCATTGATGTCAACCCAAGCAGCACCAGTGGACTCTAGTTGCAAAAATTAACACTCCCTCTCAGCTAGGAAGATTTCCACTTGGTAACCTCTACTTGTATATCTTTCAATCATGGTGTCGTCACGGCTCAACTCCATCTTCTCAAGCATTCTCGAATCTAGAAGAAGAATCGGGGAGTGAATTCTTCCACCCATACCTAGCAACAAGATAATTCATCATAAATGGGAGCACATCTATGACCCTTGAATCTCATCGGGGTGTCCATTCTCAACCCGGAATCACAAAAGGGGAGAAAATCTCAACCCAATCTTGTTGCCTACCAATCTTCCTATCAATAACTCTCATGAGTCATGGCACACAATACTACACTATTGATTCTGCTCCTAGGATGGAATCTTCACCACAATGGAAGGTCCTCCACACGACACCAACAGGTTGCAACAACAACTGATCCAAACTTGTCACTTCTTGACCCAACAAAACACAAAGCGTCGCTCCAACAAGCATGTACTAGCTCATTTTTTGCGGTCTCTTTAACTGTTGCACCTTTGGACTGGCTAGGGCACAGTACACAGTCCTACCAGCCCTCACAAAATTGATGCAAAAGTCCTCCTTTAGTTGTGGTCACCGTTCTCTAGCCTTCTTTAAGCCCCACCTTGCATGTCCATGCTTCAGCACTCCCAAATAGGCCTTACGACCCTCTTGCTTTGCCTTGGCACAAACCTGTGGTGATTTTAAGGATTGTGGCTTGCTACAACAAGCCTTCTAATTTCTTAGGCAACCCTTCCCAAGGTTCTCGCCTCTCCTTAACCCACAAAAATAGTCCAGACTTCTTCCTAGTTGTCTTGGCCTCCAAGAATAGGCCTACAACTGTCCTTTCAAAGCCTCGGCCTCCTAAAAAAGCCCTAGAACAGAACCCGGCCTCCTATTCTTGCCTTCTTCCTCTGTTACGACCCAAACAGAAAATTCTTCTCCCTCCATGAGTTGATCTCTTTTGTATTGGTTGCACAAATAGATGCTCTAAGTCCTCCACCTCAAGATTTACTTATACACTAATAAAGGGGCTCCATAATTGATGAAGAGTCATGTCTTTTGGACGAATTCCTCAAGCCTGCACGACTTGTCCTTGTCCGACTAAAAATGAAAACTTCAAAAATTCATATCTCCACTTCTACAACTCAGAATTTGACAATTCTCGAAGAGTTGGATTCTCCTTTCCGCCCTCTATCGTCTCATGCCATCACATGTAGAAATGTCCTCCCAGAAATGCCCAAAACACGATTTGGTGCAAAACCCCGTACTTGGGTTCCAAGCCCACAAGTGACCCTTATGGCGCTTTGCCCTCCAAACCTTGAACCCTAAGGCTTGGAGTACCTCCCAAGATATAAAAATCAACACTCCCTCTTAGAGATGGAGGTACTTCCAAGATTAGGAAGTAACTCATCATCATCATCACTGCCCACACTTTCCCAATTCCTGGCACTCACAATTGCAACAATCCCTATACGGTGAACTACGCCTCTCCCGGAAGTGTCACTGTCACTGCTGGAAGCATCTTGCTTCTTCTTCTTCTCTTGTATCACTTTCCAAGCCCTCCATGATTCCTTCTTGGTAGCTGTGGAAGCACCCTTGCTCCCCACTGACCATGCACTCTTCTTGGGCTGCAAAGTCTCCCTCTAAACCCGCAAGTTCCCGTTAGAACTCAACTCCCTCTAAGTCTCTAGAACCTGGACTTTCTTCTGGGGAAAGTGAACCTTATTCTCGGGAACCTGTACCTGCTCCTCCAAAGCCTGCACCTGCACTTGCAGCACCTTCTTCTTTCCATTATCCACAGGCTTTCCCGTCAATCTGTAGAGACTATGCTCTCTAACTCTGAGTACAATCCCATTAGTCTTAGAGCCTCTGGGCCTAAGTCTTGCCTTCCCATCCTAGAACAAGACCTCAAACCCCTTCCACTCCATCATTGAGACAGAAATCACACCATATCTGAGTCCTAGTACAAACAGTACATCCTGGACCTGTATCATACGTCCTATCTCCATCCTGAATGGCACAACACCCGATCCTCGGATCTCCAACTAACTCTTGTCACCCAACACCATGTGCAAATTCGAGTCCCATTCAGCTAGAGTCTCAAAAACTTCCTGTGACCCTATCATATGCTTCGTCGCACCAATGTCCACGTATATCTAGCTCCTTAGGGTCGGTTGACTTCTTGATCTCTTTCTCGACAAAATCTCAAATCTTGTTGACCTGCAAGACCAATTTGATCCTTTCCTTCCAAGGAGTATAGCTGGACAACCCTTCCAACCTGTCCTCATAACAGAGACCTGCCTGCAACTTCGACATTGTAGTGAGCCCTTCACTTACAATGTGACCTACTCTCTCTCACGTTGTACTTCATTGCATACAACTCTGATTCACTGACTTTCAAAGTAGCTCAGACACACTTTGATACCATGTTGAGTTTCCACGACCTTGGGTCTAGGTTAGAGTCTTAAAATCACTAGCGCTACCAAACTAAGAATCTCAAACATTAACTACTTTGCACAACAGAAATATAAAGCAATAAATCACATATGCACAAAAATACACAGTTTATATCTAGCTCCTTAGGGTCAGTTGGCTTCTTGATCTCTTTCTCGACAAAATCTCAAATCTTGTTGACCTGCAAGACCAATTTGATCATTTCCTTCCAAGGAGTATAGCTGGACAACCCTTCCAACCTGTCCTCATAACGGAGACCTGCTTGCAACTTCGACATTGTAGTGATCCCTTCACTTACAATGTGACCTACTCTCTCTCACGTTGTACTTCGTTGCATACAACTTTGATTCACTGACTTTCAAAGTAGCTCAGACATGCTTTGATACCATGTTGAGTTTCCACGACCTTGGGTCTAGGTTAGAGTCTTAAAATCACTGGCGCTACCAAACTAAGAATCTCAACCATTAACTAGTTTTCATAGCGGAAATATAAAGCAATAAATCACATATGCACAAATATACACGGTTTATAACAAATTGTACAATAACGTATAACCACCAATCTCTATTATATTAAACCAAAATCTGAATAATACAATAGTCTATTGTATACAAGATACAATGACAAACTCGATGTCGTATCTCATCTTATCGGTCCTTTGCTTTCGTACTGCTCACTAGTTGTGCCTTGGTCCTGTTAGTCACCCATAATTCTGATGATATCCAAAGATGACTAAATTACCAATCCTAGATTTCTAGAAATAACATTTCAGACAAACATTATCAGTTCTAGAAATCTCATTGCCTTCATCATTTTAAGTCTATCAACTCACCAAAAAAAACTTCATCCATGCCTCCTAAAGGGTTATCCTGCTGCTTTAAAAAAGAAGGCTCATTTCAGGCTGTTTTATCCCTATTTTTCAGTCCATTTCCCTCTAAGAAATAGCCCTCATTTCCCTCATTTTTCTTCATTTTCCTTTAAAAACCTCACTCTTTCCTTCACTAAAACTCCTCATTTTTCCCTAAGAAACCCCTTAAACCATTAAACCCACTCTGTTTTGGTTTAAGACACCCCTTTTAGCCTATCGGAATTTCTAATTTGGCCTAAAAACCCTCATTTTTGGCCAAAAGGCATTTTTTCTCAGAAATAAGGGTTTAAGCCCCCGAGGGCTTAAAAATCTTCAGTCCCTTTCCTCCGTGTGTTCGAGCGCCTGAACCAAGCGCTTAAAATTTTCTCCCCCGCCTTGTTTGGCCTCTCTCCGCGCCTTCTTAAGCCCTTAGCCCCTTTTTAGTTTTTACCCCCGGTCCTCCTTTTATCCACAGGACCGCACCTCAGCCCCTTTCCTTTAGCCCCCTTCCTTTTTCTTTCCCCTGAGCTATGTATTCCCTTGGTCGACCCCTACCGTAGATCTCATGATCTAACGGCTCCACACTCCCCTCTCAACCTCCCTCCTCCCGACCAAAACTTAAACATTCCCCCGCCTTACCACTCCACGGGGCGATCTCCACCGTGGATCTTCATGATCCAACGGCCATGCTATCTCTCACTTTTCACCCCACCCCTATCCGTTCATTTCTTTAGATCAATCCCGACCATGGGTCTGAACAGATCTAACGGTTATCATCAAACCCGAAAACTCAACCTCCCTCCGGTCCTACCATCCACTGCATAAAGCGCTCGCCCTATCACACGTTGCCACCTAGTTTCCACTTTCTTTCCACCTGAGCAACTTTTCCATCGCGCTCGGTCTGCACCGTCAGATCTCATCCCCTTCATCCGACAGCATTTGTTGCATATCGCGCATTTCTCACTCTCGAGGTTTAACACTCCAAAATCACGCGATGCCGACGATTTTCTAAAAGATAGGTGTCGCGTAGTGTGGGGAATCGCGTTCAATCGCATTTAAACCACTTACCATCTATTCGTCGCGCGAAAACCGCCGACGGTTTTCATAAAACCACCGGGCCATTTTTCGCGCCTATATCCAAATTCAAACTGGTTTTTCGCAGTTTGATCGCCTCTCCACCATAGAAATCTCTCCTCCGCCCCCACGCAGCCTCTAAAAATAGTAGAGCCTCCATTGCAAGGTTTCTTAATATTTGATGTTTTGTTTGCAGGGTTTTAAAGGCGCTTAAAATATTAAAAGGACCCCCACAGCCGGACCAATGGCGAAAGACTCCCAGTTCGATGACCCTTGGGATTTAAAACACAAAGAAGGATTTGCTATAGGTTTTACCTATTTTATCGGTGCCCACTTGCGCTGGTAAAGCAAATAAAAACCCTTCAACACACTAAAATACTCCTATCCATTACAAAGTAGCAAAACAGTGAAGACAGAGGTTAAGGAACGAAATATTGAAGTAGTTCTAGTGTTCGAGATGAAGGGTTAAAGGATCAAAGGTTTAAACTTACAATTTGAGGGCTTATACACAGTATAAAGGGTTAAATATAAAAGGCCAAAGATTAAGAGCTTAACCCTATAAGAGAAGACTGAAAGCCAACAAAAGGGGAGATATGACAGTGAACACAATGAGTAAAAGAACAAATTGAAGACCAAAGAAGGCATGATTAGCCTCAAAAACAAAAAATTAGTGTAAAAGCAGAGTATCAAGGTATACAAAGACAGACAGGAGCGTTAAGGGTTTAAATTAGCAGATCAAGGCTAAAAGAGCCTTAAAACACAATTAGATGATGAAATAAAGGCAGATTAGGCCTAAGGAGCAGTTTTAGAATTAGATCAAGAATACTTAGGCTTAAAGATAGCCTTGAATACATCAAAGGAGCAATTATTTACTTAATAAATCAAAATGACACCTTTCACTTACTTTATACCTCAAAGGGCAAATTGGCAGTTATTACACAAAAAGATATTTTATAAACTGTCAAATAGTTATTATAAAAGGCAAAAAGGAGCCTCAAAGTCAATCTTTTCAGCTGTTTCATCCTCACGAAGTAAATATAGACTTAATACATAGATAAGTAGTTGAGAAACATTCATACCTTATGCATTGCATGGTTTCTAAGGATAGGAGTGCATTTACTATGTCATTTATGACATTCTGAACCCTAGATGTTTCCACCTCCTCAATTGTAGCATAAATACTGCATTCAAACTCATTGTAAAGGAGGATTTGATAACTCTTTGAAGTAATACATAGTTCTACTGAGATTAAAGAGAAATTGATGTACTGGAACCTGTGGATGTTTTAACCTGTTTGTGGATGAAGAAAGCTCTATCATTGGATCCATGAGCTTGGTTGTTGGTGAAGTATTCCAAACTATTTAATGTTTTTCCTGTTTTCATTCTGTTTTCATCATCTCTTGCTTACAGTAGAGTAAAAGTTTTAGGCTAAGAAATGTCTCTTGGAAGCACATTAGACCTGTTTACTCTTCACTATATTTATGTTTTTCATCTGCTGAATGTTTGATTGAGTAATTTTAACTGCTTTTTCAACCTTAAAGCTTGTTTATTTCAGAAGTAAGTCAATATAGTTGGCCTCAGGATGATTTATGGTTTTCCCTGCTTCTTGCTGACACTTTAAAAAACTATTTCTGAAGTCTCCTTTCAAAGTACCATTGTCCAAAGTTTGCCAAAGAGGTTTGTTTTGATCATGCCCTTTGTACTTGCTCAAATAATTGCTTTGAAAGTCTTTATAATTGCAGTCCCAGATGTTTAGGAGTTCCCTCTTCTATGAATGCAGTTATCTGTTTATCTTGAATGTTTTCTTATCCTTGAAAGCGAAATCTTTGATGAAATAGAGCGTTCCTCGACTCTTAGATTTCATTTTGAAAGTTTGTCTTGAAATTATTATTTGCTGAGGTATAGTTTCTAGAATTCATGGTTAGCCCTGTCTATAAATTACTTCTTCGTGTTCAAATGATGCTTTAATTCCCTTTGTTGAAGAGTACATATAATTAAGGATTCTTAATTGCCCTTAGTTCTATTTTTCATTCTAAAATCTTGATGTTCATTTCATTTCACTTGAAAACTTTGTAGATCCAACAGCCAAGTTAGATTTGCCCTTTGATACCCCTAATTCATCTACAAACTTGTTACAAACTTCCATTAGACTCCATTGCCCAATGACTTAGAGATTTCCCTTTTCTATCTTTGTTGCCTAGGTCATCATGTCACACAAAACAATCAAACAAACTCAAGCTTAATAACTAGCCTAAAATCAACCCATTACAAGCAAACAAGTCATATTTTTGCAAACATATTGAGAGATCCCTCTCTGAGACTAGGAGGGCTAGATCCTGGAGCTCTAAAGACTAGTTTACATGTTGCCTTTTCATTTGGTTTACCAATCGGCCAAATCACAGGATCCCAACATTCTGGAGATCACGGTGGGACTTTTGAGTAAAGGCCCCCAAAACAAGACACTCAGTATTCATTTAAGTGAAACATAGCTTCTTCAAGCACGACCAGCATAATGGTAATCATGATAGGATATGTCTGAATCAGTGGCAATCTAAGTAACCCTTAGGATTCTAAGAGACCCTTATCAAACCTTGAAGAAATCAGCTAGTAAGCCATAGAGTAGACTCTATTTGTTTCACCACCTTAGCTAAGTGTTGAATCAGGTATAGGACACTCTCATAACCAGAGAACCACATAAAACTCAGAAAAAACCCAAAAACATTTTATATTGGTTTTCAAATAAACCATTGGTGGTGGACCATAAAACATTTTACCTTCAGAAAAGCTAAAAATTTCCACCTGGCGACTCCACTAGCCCTAGTAGGCCTATTACCTCACTAGATCTCCAGATTTCCCTAAGATTGTGTTAACCAGCCTTGAGGAAGTTTAGAAGCCTAGTTATCCTATTATAGAAATCACTGTGAGAGGAAAACTTTTGAAAAACAGTCCTAAAAACCTCTTCCTCTCTAAATTTTGAAAAATTGAAATCTGGTTTCACATAGGATCAACACTAGATCCCATCCAGATAATAATCCCCCTACCATAGTTGACAATCCAGAAAGGATTTTGTGGCAAACTTCTAGACTTGGAAAACCAACTACTGATAGGGCCATTCCAAGAACAAGATCTGTCCCTGAAAACCTCGCAGTCTTGAAAGATCCTCACTTTGACTTACCTCACACAAAGAACCTCTTTAGAAATAAGTCTCAGAGTGATTTAAACCAAGTTGATTTTGAAATCACAGATTTGCAATAGAGCTTTAGCAGAGAGGCCTCACCTTCTACTCCACCTGATTCTCAGCTTCTCCATCATTTTAGCTCCTTCCATAACAAATCTGCTCATCATCAGTTTGCTGACCCAAGTGTTTCTTCCACTCTTATCCACCCATCCACTATTCAAAACACTCCATTTCAGCCTACTTTCCCTCTTGTTAATCCACCTCTTGTAAATCCCCCATTATTTTCGATCATGGCAGCATGGTATGCTCCACTAGTGTTGCCACAGCCTATGGCCCCCTTACCAAATGATTACCAGTCCAAAATTCCCCATTTCACTGCAAATGAACCTACTACTGCCCAGCAGCATGTAGACAGAATGAATGATGCTTTTGATTATATGGAAATAGAAGAGGAGACCATTAAGATGAGAATTTTTTCTCAAAGTTTAGGAGGAGAAGTAAAAACTTAGCTCCTCACAGCATAAATGATCTCCCTTCTTTATCTCAAGCATTCATAAACAAATGGAAAATTAGAAAAAACCCTCTCCAAATCCTTTCAGACTATATTAATCTCAAAAGGAATACTAGGGAAAGTGTCGATGATTACTGCACTAGATTCAATAGTGTGTATAATGCACTTCCTCCAAACATGAAACCTCCACTAGGCTTAGCCTTGGCTAAATTCCCAGAAGGCTTTGACCCTGAAATGGCCTACCAGCAAAGAGAAAGAGACCCCTCAACCTTAGAAGATATGCAGAGGGGAGCCATGAGTGTGGAGGCAAATCTGATTGAGAAAAGAGATAGGTTGAGAGCAGAGAAAAGAGTTACATACAAGGATGATACAATGCCATCAACCTCAGCATCAGACACTAAAATTGATAACTTAGTGAAGGTAATGGAGAGGATGCTTAAAAAGATAAATCTGAATGATAGAGTGCCTCCTAGAGAAAACCAAAACAGAAATAGAAACCAAAATCTTAGTAGAGACCCTAATCAAGATAGGAAAAAAGATAATGACCAACAAATTAGGCCTCCATTTCAACAAAACTATGTTGATCAAGAAGAAGAAAGGGAAATTGAAAGGTTGGAAGAAAATCATGTAAACTTGATAGGATCTGATAGTGAGACAGATGTTTTTCTCACTGAAGAAGAACAAGGATTCTTCTCTTCAGAACAAACTAAATACAATAATGAGGATTCTGAAGATTACAGATTGGGGTTTGAAAATGCTATCATGGAGGTACAAAAACAATACAATATTAGAAGCAAAGGTAGCCCAGAGAGTTCCAGTGACAAAAACACTAGTATTGCTGTTAAGAAAACATCAGAAAATCAGCCTAAGAAAACAACAAGTAGCACTAACACTTTAGCCAAGAAAACTAACCAAAATAAAGATAAAAACATTCAGCAAAGTGTTCAACAAAGCTGCCCTAGTACTTTTGCTAGTGGCCCTAACAAATCTGTCCCAAATAATAGTTCAAATAAAAATCAGCAAATCAGAATTGTTGAAAGAATTGTAAATGAAAAAACAGATGTAAATATGTCAAGAACAATAGTTCCTTTCTGCCAAAATCAAAATCACCATACCCTTAGCTGAACTAGTAACTCAGGATGTATATAAAAAATAAGTTTTGAAAGATTTGAATATGGGCAGTGACACTGATACTTTAAACTTGGCGGATAATAAACCAGAATTATTGTTTGGTCCTGAAGTTGAAGGGAAATACCAAGAAGGCACTGTCTCTCCCTTCTATGTCAGCTTGAATATACATGAGAAAATCTTGCACAATGCCATGCTAGACTCAGGTGCCTCTCACAATCTTATGCCCAAAGCAGTAATGGAAAGCCTAGGCTTAGAAATTACTAAACCATATAAAGACTTGTATTCTTTTGATTCCAGCAGGGTCAAGTGCTTAGGCTTAATTAAATATTTGTGTGTTAACTTATCTCAAATTCCTGCTAAGAGTCTAGTAATGGACATAATGGTAGCTGACATCCCCCCTAAGTATGGCATGCTTTTATCTAGATCATGGGGAGCCAAAATTCAAGGAAGCCTCCAAATGGACATGTCTTATGCCACCATCCCAGTGTTTAACCAAACTAGAAGACTATACAGGGAATCCCACATGAAATATATGGTGAGCAATATAGACAGACCAAACAATTCTCCTATCTACTCCATCCATTCATATTTGGATTCCTTTATCTTATATAATGAAGATGAAATCAGCCAACAAGAAAAGGAAAAAAAAGGAGAATTTAGTCTACAAAAAAAATCAAATATGCCATCAATTCAAGAAAATAACAGTCCAGATTTCAACAGTCTTGAACAGCAAAAAGAAAATGAAAGAGAAATTGAAATACCTTGGAAAATAAACTTTGATGGCTCTTGTAGTAAACTAAGTGCAGGGGTTGGTGTATGGATACAAAACATAAACCAAGGATTCTCCTCCAAACTGGATTTTCCATGCACAAACAATATTGTTGAGTATGAAGCCCTCCTTATTGGCCTACACTTACTCAAAGATTTAGGAGCCAAAAGAATATCAGTCCAAGGGGATTCTGAGCTAATTATCAGGCAGATTAAAGGGGAGTATTCAACCAAAAACCCAAAACTTAGAGAATATAGGAACGCTGCCCTTGAACTCCTGAAAACCTTTGAAAAATATGAACTCATTTTCATCCCAAGAGCTCAAAATCATCTAGCAAATGAACTTGCCTTTGCTGCTAGTAATTGCCAAATACCAGAGACCAATGAACAATTTGATGTAAAGGTAAAAAACAGACCTGCAATACCAGATAATGAAGATTATTGGCAAGTATTTGAAGGAGACAAACACATAGATGACTTTCTACAATCAAAGAATGACTTTTCCATGCCAACACCTGTTTTAAGCCATGAGGAAGACTGTTTTAATGAAGAACAAAACCTTGAAACAATGTTGTCCTTTTTTGCTGATATAAACCATTTGGAACATCCATTTAGAACAGAAATAGTTGACAGTATGGACCAGAATGACCTAGAGGTTTTACATTGTAAAAATGATACAATTCCAAGAGGTCTTACACCATTAGAACAACTTTTCTATTTCAATGATGTAGCCAAAGAACCAAGGATGGAGCCTATAGAAACAGACATAGAAGAACATAACATAGGCAACCCAGCAGAACCCAAAACGATCAAGTTGTCCAGCACTCTCCCAGCCCATATTAAACAGAAATACATAGACCTATTCAAATAATTTAAGGATATATTTGCATGGGGATACAAGGATTTAAAATCATATGATACCAGCATCATTCAACACAAAATTCCTCTTAAGGAAAATCAGAAACCTTTCAAACAAAAACTCAGAAGGATAAACCCTGTTTTATTGCCTTTAGTTGAGAAAGAGATTAAGAAAATGTATGAGGCTGGGATCATAGTTCCTATCAGGTATTCAGAATGGGTATCCAACTTAGTATCTGTTAGGAAAAAGACTGGGAAAATTAGACTCTGCATTGATTTCAGGAATCTAAACAGAGCCTCCCTTAAAGATAATTATCCCTTGCCAAAAATGGATCATATACTTCAAAGAGTGTTTGGGTCTAAAATAATTTCACTGCTGGATGGATTCTCAGGTTATAATCAGGTTTTAGTACTCCCAAGTGACCAACATAAAACTACTTTTACTACACCTTAGGGTACATTCATGTATGTCAAAATGTCATTTGGCTTAATGAATGCAGGGGCCACCTTCTAAAGGGCCATGGACATAGCCTTCTCAGAAGACATAGGCTATTTCATAATCATTTATCTTGATGACATTACTGTTTTCTCCAAAACTAATGAAGAACACTTGATTCATTTGAGAAACGTTTTTGAGAAATGTAGGAGATATGGCTTATCTTTGAATCCCAAAAAGACACTCTTTGGTCTCCAATAAGGAAAACTTCTTGGCCACATTATTTCTGAAAGGGGAATCAAAGTAGACCCTAAAAGGATTGATGCCATATTGAAGATCAGCCATCCAAGAAACCTTAAAGAATTACAATATTTCATTGGGAAGATAAATTTTTTAAGGAGATTCATCCCCAACCTTGCTGAGCTATTGAGAAATATCACAGACATGCTTAAGAAAGAGGTAGGTGTTAAATGGATAATACAGGCTAAACAATCATTTGAACTAGTGAAATAAGCTTTAACTCAAACACCAGTTCTTATTAGTCATGATTTCACCAAGAATTTTTATATCTTTTCTTTCGCATCTGAACATACAATAGCTGCAGTATTACTACAAAAGAATGACATGGGGCATGAACAACCAATATCCTTTTTTAGTAGGGCTTTAAGAGATGCTCCACTCAAGTATAACATCATGGAGAAACAAGCCTTAGCCTTGGTAAAAGCATTGAAAGACTTTAGAGTCTACATTTTGCATTCTCACATCATTTCTTTTGTTCCACACACAGTTGTCAAGGATATTCCAAGTCAAGACCCTGATGGTAAAAGGGGAAAATGGATTTACTATTACTCTAGAGTATGACTTAGAAATCAAGCCTACCAAACTAATCAAAGGGTAGGGATTGGAAAAACTCATGGCTGAGTCAAACTTCCAAGCACTTGATATGAATATGGTCGATGTCTTAGAAGAAATAGAGGAATTCACAGCTCCATTCATTGAAGAAACGTTTGTGAATTCACCTTGGTATGCTAACATCATATATGTACTGGTTTATCTAAATGTTCCTCCTTCTTTGTCCAAAACTAAAGCTAGATTTTTGAAACAGAAGGCTTTAAATTATTGCATATTAGATGGGGTTTTCTATTGGAAAAATGTTGTTGGAATATTGCTTAAATGTCTGCTTGAGATTGATGCAGGAAAAATCATGCATGAACTGCATGAGGGAGAATGTGGAGGACATCTATACTGGAATACTACAGCAAATAAAATCTTCAAATCTGGTTACTATTGGCCCACCCTTTTCCCAGATACTCAGAAACTTGTCATGTCTTACCATAAGTGTCAAATTTTTTATGGCAAAAGAAAACTTTTACCCTTACCCTTGCATCCCATCAATGTTGAGGCTCCCTTTCAACAATGGGGCTTGGACTTCATTGGGGAAATTCATCCATCATCATCAGCCCAACATAAGTGGATCCTCATTGCCACTGATTATTTTACCAAGTGGATAGAAGCCATACCCTCTAGGAATGCTACTGACTTTGTCATTATCAAGTTCCTTGAAACCAACATACTATCCAGATTTGGTTTTCCAAGAAAAATTATCACAGAAAATGTTGTTGCCTTCAAATCTAAGAAAATGGTTGACTTCTGCTATAAATATCATATTACATTGGGTCATTCCACTGCCTACTATCCCCAGGGAAATGGATTAGTTGAATCCTCCAACAAAAGCCTTGTCAATATTATCAAAAAGATGTTGGAGCAGAATCAGAAATCATGGCATAGTAAGCTTATTCATGCTTTTTGGGCTAATAGACTAACCACCAAAAAGTCAATTAATATGTCCCCCTATCAGCTGGTTTATGGCATGGATGCATTCTTCCCAACCTCACTAGGAGTTCCAGTCATGAAGCTCCTCTAAGAAGTACAATCTGAGAAAAATGATATGCATAGAATGATAAATCACACCATTCATTTGCAGCAGACTAGAGAGGAAGTGTACAGCAGAACACAAACAATCCAAGAAAATATCAAGAAATTATTTGACAAGAGGACTAAAGAGAATGATTTCCAAGTTGGAAATATAGTTCTAAAGTGGGATTTTAGAAGGGAGGAAAAGGGAAAACATGGAAAATTTGAAAATCTGTGGAAAGGTCCCTGTATTATTCATTCTATCAGGGGTCATAATGCATTCTTTCTGCAAGAGCTGAATGAAGATTTGTTAGGAGGTCTTGTCAATGGCAGGATGCTCAAGCACTATTTCTGCCAAGAGTCCTAAAAATTCAGAACTTTATTTTCCACTGTAGATAACATTGTTTTTAAATTTGAAAAAAAGAAAAAAAAACAAAAACAACAGAAAAAGAAAAGAGGGCAGATTCAAAAAGGGGTACAGCCCCATACCCAAAAAGAAAATTTTCTAAAATTGAGCAAATCTTAATGCCACTACTGATTTGAAAATGACATATTGTTCAGTCATCTAGCCTAATCATGGTTGAGCATACTTTAAATTCATGTTGATAATTTAGTAGAAGCACAAATTTATAAAGATTTTTTCAGACTTGGCTTATCAGTAGAATAGATTAGGATAGGAAGGAAATGGTTCTAACAAGCTCAAAATATGAACCAAGAAAAGGAAAAAGACAGCTCTAAATAAATCAAAATCAAAGCTGGAAAAGGACTTGAAGGATATGTTAGCCACCTATATTTTTCCATTCTATCAGCTGGTGGCTAAATATTCTGTGCAGCCTTCAAGAAACAAATTCAGTCCTGAAGTTGTTGGTGCTTAAAGTCTGTTGGTAAGATCATGAACTGCTGGTTGGTTCTTCATACTTTCCCTTCTCTCAGCCTCTGATATTCCATGAAAATCCTAGTCAAGTACTGCTGCATCCCTTTTTCTTTTCCCTCCCTTGCTTCCGTTTTTACCTTCATTCTTCCATTTCCCTTTATTCATGAAAACCCCACCAAACCACGTGATATTCCCTACCCCTTCGTTAATCTCTTTTCCCAAGGTTAAAAACCCATTTTTTAACCTTATCCGAATCATATTTCCTTTTGCAATTCTTTGGAAAAACCATAGAAAACACACGTTTCTATGCGTTAGGCTTAAGCCCCTCAGGCTAAGCCCCTTGCCGGTTCTCCCTCCACATAACCGAGCGCCACGACCGACCGCTCAAGCCCTGAGGCGCTAAACCGAAAAGTGGTCCCACTCCGCTCTTTTTCTTTGAAACATTCAAAAAACCCATCTTTTATAAGGTTTTGGCGTGAAATGTTAGAACACGTGTTTTATTGCCCCAAGTCCTCCCAGCCGTCGATCTGCTCCCCAGATCCGACGGAGCGGAGCGAGCCCCGCCTGGTGGACCCCCCTTCCCCGCACCCGTTTCCAAAACCATGGTTTTATCCCGCACCGCTCCCCGGGCAAAACTAGTTTTCCCCCGTCGGCCAGCGATTCCACACGCTGGCCGACACGTGTCCTCCGCCCCGTTTCTGAAACCGCCGCGCTATCACATTGCCCGCGCGTTATCTATCGTCCCATAACCCCGCAGCGGGATTCACCTCTACCGTCGGATCTGGGCCCTCCCATCCGACGGTTGCTAATCGCCTTTTTTGCCCGGCCTTTAACGGACTTGCCCGCCTGTTAAACTTCCCCCGGCGCGTTCGAAAGCCAATCTCCACCGTCGATCTTCGCAGATCGACGGTTCTCATGCAACCACCCGATTCCATCGTACAGTCCCCTTTTTCTCCGCTGAATTTTCAGAACGCTCCCGACCGTTGATCGCAATTCGATCAACGGCTCCGATTGCTCCTTTTTCCCGCACGCCCTCCGATGCAGATTGTCCATATAACGCAGGATTTTCTCATTTTGATTGTATTTTGCAGGTTTTGATGTTCTTTCGTCGTGTTTTAAGAAAATTTGAAAGGCGAGGGTGACGACTCCCGTTCTTTCGATTTGTCCAAGAAGATCGACCGCAGGGTGAAGGACAATGCTATCAACGAGGTTTCATGAGCCCCGGTTGCCGCGCATCCCTGTAAAGCTTGAAGGATACCGTCGAAATCAACGGAGGGAAAGAATATCAGATATTGAAGACAACAATGAACCAGAGCAGCAGATCAGGGGATATATTGGCGGGGATTACGGCTAAGACGGTTATCAAAAGCCTAATCCCCGACTCAGAACACAGATTAAAGAAAAACCTAAAAGTTCTCATCAGATACATTGCCTCCACCGTCATACTTTGAGGCAAATTGATTCCTCAACCACCGCAGTGCCACCTATTGCCTCAAAATGCTCAATCAGAGGCCGAATTTATTGAACAGGATCAGATATTGCGCCTCAAAACAGCCAAAGAAGTTATTTCTGCACCGGATTTAATGACAGAATGTTTGCAGAGTAACCCTAATAGTACGCAAAGCCTCAAAGGTCAACAAAAGCTCCCTTCGAGCTTACTTCATAAGTGTAAACACATTAATGCAGTGCAACACCTGTATAACCTCTTCATCGAGCCTCCCAGGGCCAGGAAGACATTAATTCTGCATTAATTGTATTTGAGATCTTTTCCTTTAGATCTCACCTCCTCATCCTTCTATAAATACTCCAGAAGAGGATGAGTGAGAGGTTGGATTAGTTGGTTGTCAATGTAATTGCTGAAGTGTTGTAGCTGTTTCTGAGTGGAAAACTCTTGACTGTAAATAGTGGTTTCATTGGCTCTTGGAGCTCTACTTGTAACAGATAGGTTAGGTTGTGAAGAGAGATGGATTAAAACATTGGATCTGAAGATTGTAACCGGTTTGAAGCAATCAATACAAGCTGATTTATGGGATCTTGGTCTATGCTGATGGTGATGTTATTCTCACTGTAACTTGTATTTTGTTTCTGTTTTCAATTTGTTTCATTTTCCACTGTAAAGAACAGTTTAAACAGTGTCAGGACCTACTGTATATTAGTAACCTTCTCTGGCTGAGAAATATTTATTTAAATGTTTTCTTTCTGCTGTGTTATTTGAGAATGATTTAATTCAGTCTAAGTACAGAGATGCTGGCGTTCCCTCATCTTTTCGTCACTGCTGAATGTTATTTTTAAATGTTACTTTCATGTATGTTGTGTAAGGAATGAATTGAGGAAATCAAAGGTTAGCCCTGAGTCCCTTTCTTGTTTGCTCAACTATTTGACTGTTTCCCTTAGGATGTGTCAAAAGCTGACTAGTTTCGAAGTACTTATCAGATCTTAGGCCATTCTGTGTTATCTTTGTGATTGTCTTGGAAGTAACTAAGTAAAGAAGAGCTAGATGAGGATCATGGTGAGCCCAGCCCACTAGTTTCTACTCCAAAGGTTGCCTTCAAGTTTCCCTTCGTTTTTATTTGTATTCTATTAGAAGTGTATCAAAGGCTGGATAGTTTCAAAGTACTTACCAGATCCTAGTTTGCTTCTATGTTTTTCTTAAGTGCTTGGTCAAAGGCTGGCTAGTTTCAAAGTACTTACCAGATCCTGGGCTGCTCTTTGTTCTGCATCTGTTATTTCCCTTTCTTATTGTATCACCCCATTCCATAAATCAAACTTTAAAGAGATCCTTAGGCATAGATGACTTGCCCCATAGATTACTCTTGAACCTCAATGTTTCAATTAAATTCTCTTATGACTCCATAGCCCAATGGATTGAAAACTTGCCATCATCTTTCTTTATAATCAAAGCTTACTCTGTTTGCTTGCAACTTCTCACCTTTGAACCTATTTGCATATAGATCTTTCCGCCTCATACAGCAACTATGTTCAACCATCCGAGAAAACCAAAAAAAACCCTTGGCCTTCATAACTAGCCTAATATCATCACCCCAAACTTCAAAGACAATATCCATCTTTGTACATATTGGAGAGATCCCTCTCCGGATTCAGGAGGGCTAGATCCTAGAATCTCAAAGTTGGTTGAAATGATGTTAACTCAAGGACTTGACTTTACACCTTGTTTGAGTACAGAGACCAATGATATTTTAGTAAAATCTGATCTTAAGCCTTCATCATTTTGTTTTTCTGCAAATAAAGTCTATGTGCAGCTTGTATATACAGCCATAGACACCATAGCAAATCAGACAGTCTAATCCTGATTTGACTGTGTTTAAATTTCCTGTTTTAGAAATAGAAATAAAATCTATCAAACAGTTTAATCTCGACAGATAGTAGCTAGGTAGAAAATAAAGAGTTCAACAGTTTAATCTGGACTCTTAGAAGAAATAAGGATAGGATTAGATAGTTTATTTCTGTTTTCAAAAATAAAATGTCAAAGAGTTTGCTAGTTCAAATGCACTCAAAGGAAGAAGAAAAAATGCTAGAACAAGTAAGGTTGGGTAGGTAGAGATGTTGTTTGAAGAAATTTCATGTTGCAGATTGATAAAAGTTGCCCTTTTCAGAGAAAGATCAGTAAGAAAAGAATAAATCTGCCCAATGGGTAAGGAACCTGACTCCACGAAAGTCCTAAAGAATAAAGATCTCTCTCCCTTCTCAAGTTTTGACACCTGTAAAACAAATACATCCCTCCTAAACAGACAAATGATAGTCACCCATACCTTATGATATCCAAAGATGACTAAATTACCAATCCTAGATTTCTAGAAATAACAATTCAGACAAACATTATCAGTTCTAGAAATCTCACTGCCTTCATCATTTTAAGTCTATCAAATCACCAAAAAAATCTTCATCCATGCCTCCTAAAGGGTTATCCTACTGCTTTAGAGAAGAAGGCTCATTTTAGGTTGTTTTATCCCTGTTTTTCTGTCCATTTCCCTCTAATAAATAGCCCTCATTTCCTTCATTTTTCTTCATTTTCCTTTAAAAACCTCACTCTTTCCTTCACTAAAAATCCTCATTTTTCCCTAAGAAACCCCTTAAACCATTAAACCCACACTATTTTGGTTTAAGACACCCCTTTTAGCCTATTGGAATTTCTAATTTGGCCTAAAAACCCCCATTTTTGGCCAAAAGGCATTTTTTCTCAGAAATAAGGGTTTAAGCCCTCGAGGGCTTAGAAATCTTCAGTCCCTTTCCTCCGTGTGTCCGAGCACTCGAAAAAAGCGCTTAAAATTTTCTCCCCCACCTTTTTTGGCCTCTCTCCATACCTTCTTAAGCCCTTAGCCCTTTTTAGTTTTTACCCTTGGTCCTCCTTTTATCCACAAGACCACGACCCAGCCCCTTTCCTTAGCCCCCTTCCTTTTTATTTCCCTTGAGATGTGTATTCCCTTGGTCAATCCCTAGCATAGATCTCATGATCTAACGGCTCCGCACTCCCCTCTCAACCTCCCTCCTCCAGACCAAAACTTAAAATTTCCCCCGCCTTACCACTCCACGGGGCGATCTCCACTGTGGATCTTCATGATCTGACAACCACCCTTTCTCTCACTTTTCACCCCATCCCTATCCATTCATTTCTTCAGATCAATCCTGACCACAGGTCTTAACAGATCTAACGGTTATCATCAAACCCGACAACTCAACCTCCCTCTGGGCCTACCATCCACTGCATAAAGCACCCGCCCTATCACACACTGCCACCTGGTTTCCACTTTCTTTCTGCCCGAGCAATTTTTCCATCATGCTCGGTCCGCATTGCCAGATCTCATCCCCTTTATCCAATGGATATTATTTCATATCGCGCATTTCTCGCTCCCGAGATTTAACGCTCCAAAATCACGCGATACCGGTGGTTTTCTAAAAGACAGGTGTCACATAGTGTGTGGATTTGCGTTCAATCACGTTTAAACCACTTACCATCTATTCCTTGCACGGAAACTGTCGATAGTTTTCATAAAACCACCGGGCCATTTTTCACACCTATATCCAAATTCAAATCGATTTTCACAGTTTGATCGCCTCTCCGCCATAGAAATCTCTCCTCCACCCCCACGCAGCCTCTGAAAACAGTAGAACCTCCATTGCAGGGTTTCTTAAAATTTGATGTTTTGTTTGCAGGGTTGTAAAGGTGCTTAAAATATGAAAAGGACCCCCACAGTCGGACCAATGGCAGAAGACTCCCAGTTCGATGACCCTTGGGATTTAAAACGCAAAGAAGGATTTGCTATAGGTTTTACCTATTTTATCGGTGCCCACTTGCGCTGGTAAAGCAAATAAAAACCCTTCAACACACTAAAATCCTCCTGTCCATTAAAAAGTAGCAAAACAGTGAAGAGAGAGGTTAAGGAACGAAATATTAAAGCAATTTTGGTGGTCAAGATGAAGGGTTAAAGGATCAAAGGTTTAAACTTACAATTTGAGGGCTTATACATAGTATAAAGGGTTAAATATAAAATGCCAAAGATTAAGAGCTTAACCCTGTAAGAGAAAACCGAAAGCCAACAAAAGGGCATATATGACAGTGAACATAATCAGTAAAGGAACAAATTGAAGACTGAAGAAGGCATGATCAGCCTCAAAAAAACAAAATCAGTGTCAAAACATAGTATCAAGGTATACAAAGACAAACAAGAGTATTAAGGGTTTAAATTAGTAGATCAAGGCTAAAAGAGCCTTAAAACACAGTTAGATGATGAAATAAAGGCAGATTAGGCCTAAGGAGTAGTTTTAGAATTAGATCAAGAATACTTATAGGCTTAATGTAATATTCCCAATTTTTGCAGCTAGTGGGAATATTGCATTTTATTTTCAGTTTGCTTTATTCATAAATAAAAGTATGAGAAGGAGGTTTATTAAACTCCTAAGTTGAGAATAAATACATGCCCAATTTGAAAGAGGACAAATCTGGGCTATTATATTAAACACCCCCTAAGTGTGAAAGGGGAAATTCATTTGAATGGGTCAAACTTGGCCCCACCTATAGTGTAGTTTGGAGGGAAGCTTATCCATCAAACACAATGTACTTCTAGAAGAGGATCTCTTGTGTGAAAGAGGATAAGTTGAAGAAGGTGGTTTAGGGTTTTGGCAAGCCCTCATGTTATAAAAATAAGGAGAGGCAACAAGCAAAGGTTGTTGATGAATTTTAGAAGTTGTTGCAGCAACTCTAATCTCTTGGCTGTTTAGCCTAAGGGAAGAGGATTTCCTGTTTAGGAATCCTCTCTCCATCCATGGAGTAGCTCTTTGGAGGAGATTGTGATGCATCTCTCCACTATCTGGCATTATGGCCAAGCTCCATCTCTATAGCAGCGCTGGTCTTGTTGAGGGTTTTGCAGCTGCTATGAGTTGCAGCAAGTGGGGGAAACTAGATCTGCAAAGATCTAGCAATTTGTGGAGTCATCTCTCAGGGAGGGTGTCTTGTGACCACCCGGAAGAGGATCTCCATCATATTTTGATTTCAGATCTGTGATTGTTATCTGGTGTAAGATCATGTTGAAGCTACAGCGTTGTCTCCTTATGGAACTGCGTTATTTTCATGTACATGTTTCAGTGTTGTTTAGATTTCTCATTGTACTTGCTTTCTAGTGATTGAGGCTTTCCTCTCACTTTGAAGATTTGTAAAGTAGCTTGCTGATCTATTCATATTCATATCTGATATGTAATGTAATGAAAGCCATCTTCAGAAATCTATGAAGTTTTCTGCAGTTCAATGTATTAAAAGCTAGATCAACACTTTATTATGAATTTTTCGGTTAAAACTCCAAGGGGATCTGATAAAGAAGGTTGTGTAGTTTCCAGATCTGGTATGGATCTGATGTTTCAGCCATAGATCAATTGTAGATCTAAGTTTTAACTTACAACAACTGAAGCTCCTCATATAGAACGCTGTCAAGTCTTTTCTGCATCTTTTACATGTATTACTTCTGAATTTCTGAAGAATTCTTGCTCTTGCTTCATGTAAATTCAATGCTTCTACTAAGGAACTTCATTATGGATCTGATTTTTTACTGCCACACTGTAATATGAGATTAATGGCTGATTTCTAGTGACTCCTAGCAGAAACAACGCAATTCCTGAAGGAGGGTTTCTCTATTAACTCAACCCTCTCCTTTAGCTGATTTTTAGCTAGTGTTGATTGTGGGAGATCTATTTAAGCCCTCTAAACCCATTTATTTTTGCTGAAACTCTGCATGGAAGTCCCACACAGCCTAAACCAAGGGAACCCAGCCCTAGTCTACATTATTTTTACACTGGCTTGCTTATACAGCGTTTTCCTTGAGCCTATTGCAGATTTTTCTAAGAGTGGAATTTCCTGCTTCTTACTTGTTTGGTTTTTGCTTCTCTTTGGATCCATTCTTTAGATCTGTAGATCTAAGGTTCCCAAGGGTAGAAAACTCTAAGAGAAGTGTGTCATCCCCACACTTGCTGTGTTTCACCAACTTTCTATAGACAGAGTTTGAAACGGGCCAGGTAGCCTCTGGATCTCACCCTCTCCTTAGAGGTGACATATCCAGTAAAAGCCCCTTCAGTCTATCTCTGGTTTAGAATTGCTGGTGTATTTCCATACTGCTGTGAATCCATAGTGGAATATCTTAATATATTCCCTACTGAGCTTATTCTTCCCCATTTGGAACATTACAGTGGTATCAGAGCATGATCTCTAGCACACCCTGTGAGATCAAGCTACCAGTGAATTAAAGAGTAGAAGCAGAGATCAGCTTGATGGAGCAGATGAGATTATTCTCATCATTTCTCAAATCTAAGAAGGGCCTCTCCCAAGAGGTAAATCAGAAGAGAGAAAGAAGAAGCACCAAGACTCCTAGAGGGTTTCGAGAAGAAACAAGTTGCAGTAAGAGCTGCATGAGATTTCAAGAAGAAGAAGGAAGCCCTAACACTTCCTATCAGCAAAGCAGAAGACCGGAGAATCCTAGATCTCCTCATAGATCCACTATGCCCACTTTCTTTGAAGAAGGTGAGAGGTATAGCAATGAAGAAAAGAGATGCAAAGAAACTCCTAAATGGTTTCAAGATGAAGAGGAAAAACCATACACTTCTTGTCATCACCAGGCAGGGAGAATGGCTGAAGAAGAGATCTCATTGCTTCTTTTTCAAACATTGAAGAGTATTGAAGAAAATCTCAGGGAGTTTTAGGAGGAGAGGAAAAATATGAGCTACAAAGAGACATCTCCCAAGGAAAAAAAAGAGAATGTCAATCTTGTCACTTTGGGCAAGAGATCTCCATTTTCACTACCTGCTACTAAGGAGCTTGCATCTAGATAAAAGGCACTTGCATCTTTGCAAGGTAGTCTTGAGTTCTTAACATATGGGGTCCCATGAATGAATCAGGAGATGCATGAGGAGGAGAAGGAAGATACCAGCGCTGGTATACTAGAAGAAAGGAGGCCATCATTCTTACCAACAGTTGGAGGCATCATTGATCCGGATGGAGGAACTCTTGGGTTCTATCAAGAGGTTCCCACATATCAGTTGATCCAAGGTATGCATAAGATTTCAACACATATTATTTCAAGATCCATGCATAGCCAGGGGTTAGATCAAAGTGTTGATTTGAAGCAAAGATATATCACAGCGCTGTCACATAGTGGCTGTGACAAAGAGGCTTCATCATTCTTGGAGCATGTTGGAGGTTCTACATATTCAAATCTTCACTGGTTTTGGAAGACCACACATGAGAAGGTCTCACTAAGAGATCACAACAGAGATTCATTTCAGTATTCCATGAGATACAAAGTTCTTCAATGGGTTAAAGGAGATGGTATTCTGCAAATGGAGAATGCCATGATTATGGAACACATCACTCAACTTCCATATTTGAGTGAGTGGATGAGGATGGTGAGCAAGGGGTCACATGATCACTTGCGGACATATATGGACCAGTAAGCTTGGTTACGCTGGTTTCCCTTGGGAGACTCCTATCACTCTCCAAAGGTACCTATTTTTCTGATCTATGCCTTGAAGAGCAGCTATGAAATGTATAAGGAGGCATGGCAGCGCTGGTTGCTTTGGGGGTAAGCATGATCACTACCCCAAAGATTCTCATTCTCTTATCTCATGCTTGGTACATCATTAGTAGATTATATGAAGAGGAAGCATGGATGATGTGGTTGTTAGAAGGAGAGTTGGACATCACAAGCTAAATCTTATGTCCATGTATTCACCTATGCTTGAAATATGTCTCATATGTCCACATGCATTTTTGTTGGAGGTATATTTCATGCATGAACTTTGGCTTGGGAGGAGGGCTGACTCCCACATGATGTGGTATGAGGAGCTTGCTTGTGCTATGTTGATGAGGCATTTTACATGTTCATCATTGTGTTGTTGCTCCAAGATCCACATGTTGATGAGGCAAGAAGGCTGCAAAGTCCTTGTTGCTATGGCTGCTTTTGGGTGAGTATGTTTGCTACCCAATAGCTCATTATTCTCTGAATCATGCCTTGGATTTCAATGTTATGTTGCAGCAAGAGAAGGCATGTACAATTTTGTTTCACTTAAGAAGGTATGGCCACCACATGAAATCTCCCATGGCTATGTGTTTTGCATGGTGAAAAATTTAGCATGATTATCTCAAGGTGTGCATTGATGATGATACTTTGTATTGGGCTGATGTGACATATCATATGTCCATTAGCATGGTTTGGTTTCATGATGCACATGAGGAGGAAAGAGGGAAGCAAGATCACTTGTTTCTTTGGTGCTTTGAATGAGTATGGTGACCACTCCATGGCTCATAATTTTCTGATTCATGCCTTATGTATCAAAGATAAATTCAGCAAAGAAAGGCATGCACATCATCTTTTGGAAAGCATGGCTTGTCCATCTTACATGGAGGAGATGGAGGATGGAAACAAAGGGCCTTGCTCCGGTGGTTGATTTTGGGAGAATATGGCTTGACATCTTTTGTTTACCCATATTACTCCTTCCCTTCTTCTTTGCATAACGCTGAAATGATGAAGTATCGATCCAACAAGGCCAACAGGGCTAAGAATGGAGGCATAGCAATGCTTATTCAAATTCACAAACATGGGATGGAGGAATGTTATGCCTGATGAAGCTTTTCCTTTATAAGAGGAGCTAGCTTGCTTTATGTCTCTCATGTATTTGTGAAGGTGTTGGACATCATGTATTTTTCATCTTGTACTTCATGGTAAGGAGAGGACATCTAACCTCATAGTTGGAAGTCATCTCATGCATTGGTAGAAGACAAGGTTGGAACCAAACATACATAACCTATTGCAGCAAATGGAGGAAGCCTTCCTTATGTGGATGCCATTTGGAGGGAATAGATGGTTTTCATCTACAATAAGAGTTGCTTGAGGGCAAGCAAAATTTTGCCGGGGGAGACCGTAATATTCTCAATTTTTGCAGCTAATGGGAATATTGCATTTTATTTTCAGTTTGCTTTATTCATAAATAAAAGTATGAGAAGGAGGTTTATTAAACTCCTAAGTTGAGAATAAATACATGCCCAATGTGAAAGGGGATAAATCTGGGCTATTATATTAAACACCCCTAAGTGTGAAAAGGGGAAATTCATTTGAATGGGTCAATCTTGGCCCCACCTACAACGCAGATTGGAGGGAAGCTTACCATCAAGCACAACGTGCTTCTAGAAGAGGATCTCTTGTGTGAAAGAGGATAAGTTAAAGAATGTGGTTTAGGGTTTTGACAACCCCTCATGTTATAAAAAGAAGGAGAGGCAGCAAGCAAAGGTTGTTGATGAATTTTAGAAGTTGTTGCAGCAACTCTAATCTCTTGGTTGTTTAGCCTAAGGGAAGAGGATTTCCGGTTTAGGAATCCTCTCTCCTTCCATGGAGTAGCTCTTTGGAGGAGATTGCGATGCATCTCTCCACTATCCGACATTATGGCCAAGCTCCATCTCTATAGCAGCGTTGGTCCTGTTGAGGGTTTTGCAGCTCCTATGAGTTGCAGCAAGTGGGGGAAACTAGATCTGCAAAGATCTAGCAATTTGTGGAGTCATCTCTCAGGGAGGGTGTCTTGTGACCACCCAGAAAAGGATCTCCATCATATTTTGATTTCAGATCTGTGATTGTTATCTGTTGTAAGATCATGTTCAAGCTACAGCATTGTCTCCTTAGGGAACTGCGTTATTTTCATGTACATGTTTCACTGTTGTTTAGATTTCTCATTGTACTTGCTTTCTGGTGATTGAGGCTTGCCTCTCACTTTGAAGATTTGTAAATTAGTTTGCTGATCTATTCATATTCAAATCTGATATGTAACGTAATGAAAGCCATCTTCAGAAATCTCTAAATTTTTCTACAGTTCAGTGTATTAAAAGCTAGATCTACACTTTATTATGCATTTTTCGGTTAAAACCCCAAGGGGATCTGATAAAGAAGGCTGTGTAGTTTCCAGATCTGGTATAGATCTAATGTTTCAGCCATAGATCAGTTGTAGATCTGAGTTTTGATCTACAGCAGCTGAAGCTCCTCATATAGAACATTGTCAAGTCTTTTCTACAGCTTTTACATGTATTACTGCTTAATTTCTGGAGAATTCTTGCTCTTGCTTCATGTAAATTCAATGCTTATACTAAGGAAATTCATTATGGATCTGATTTCTTGCTGCCATACTATAATATGAGTTTAATGGCTGATTTCCAGTGACTCCCAGCAGAAACTGCGCAATTCCTGAAGGAGGGTTTCTCTATTAACTCAGCCCTCTCCTTTAGCTGATTTTCAGCTAGTGTTGATTGTGGGAGATCTGTTTAAGCCCTCTAAACCGATTTGTTTTTGCTAAAACTCTACATGGAAGTCCCACACAGCCTAAACCAAGGGAACCCAGCCCTGGTTTGCATTATTTTTACACTGGATTTCTTATACAGCGTTTTCCTTGAGCCTAATGCAGATTTTTCTGAGAGTGGAATTTCCCACTTCTTACTTGTTTGGTTTTTGCTTCTCTTTGGATCCATTCTTTAGATCTGTAGATCTAAGGTTCCCAAGGGCAGAAAACTCTAATAGGAGTGTGTCATTCCCACACTTGCTGTGTTTCACCAACTTTCTATAGACAGAGTCTGAAATGGGCTAGGTAGCCTCTGGATCTCACACTCTCCTTAGAGGTGACATATCCAGTAAAAGCCCCTTCAGTCTATCTCTGGTTTAGAATTGCTGGTGTATTTCTATACTGCTGTGAATCCATAGTGGAATATCTTAATATATTCCCTAATGAGCTTATTCTTCCCCATTTGGAACATTACACTTAAAGACAACCTCGAATACATCAAAGGAGCAGTTATTTACTTAATAAATCAAAATGACACCTTTCACTTACTTTATACCTCAAAGGGAAAATTGGCAGTTATTACACAAAAAGATATTTTATAAACTGTCAGACAGTTATTATAAAAGGTAGAAAGGAGCCTCAAAGTCAATCTTTTCAGCTGTTTCATCCTCAGGAAGTAAAGATATACTTAATACATAGATAAGTAGGTGAGAAACATTCCTACCTTATGCCTTGCATGGTTTCTAAGGATAGGAGTGCATTTACTGTGTCATTTATGACATTCTGAACCCTAGATGTTTCCACCTCCTCAATTGCAGCATAAATACTGCATTCAAACTCATTCTAAAGGGGCATTTGATAACTCTTTGAAGTAATACATAGTTCTGCTAAGATTAAAGAGAAATTGATGTACTGGAACCTGTGGAGGTTTTAACTTGTTTGTGGATGAAGAAAGCTCTGTCATTGGATCCCTGAGCTTGGTTGTTGGTGAAGTATTCTAAACTGTTTAATGTTTTTCCTGTTTTCATTCTGTTTTCATCATCTCTTGCTTACAGTAGAGTAAAAGTTTTAGGCTAAGAAATGTCCCTTGGAAGCACCTTAGACCTGTTTACTCTTCATTGTCTTTATGTTTTTCATCTGTTGAACGTTTGATTGAGTAAGTTTAACTTCTTTTTCAACCTTAAATCTTGTTTATTTCATAAGTAAGTCAATACAGTTGGCCTCAAGATGATTTATGGTTTTCCATGCTTCTTGTTGGCACTTTAAAAAACTATTTCTGAAGTTTCCTTTCAAAGTACCATTGTCCAAAGTTTGCCAAAGAGGTTTGTTTTGATCATGCCCTTTGTACTTGCTCAAATAATTTTTTTGAAAGTCTTTATAATTGCAGTCCTAGATGTTTAGGAGTTCCCTCTTCTATGAATGCAGTTATCTGTTTATCTTGAATCTTTTCTTATCCTTGAAAGTGAAATCTTTGATGAAATAGAGCGTTCCTCGACTCTTAGATTTCATTTTGAAAGTTTGTCTTGAAATTATTATTTGCTGAGGTATAGTTTCTAGAATTCATGGTTAGCCTTGTCTATAAATTACTTCTTCATTTTCAAATGATGCTTTAAATCCCTTTGTTGAAGAGTACATATAATTAAGGATTCTTAATTGCCCTTAGTTCTACTTTTCATTCTAAAATCTTGATGTTCATTTCATTTCACCTGAAAACTCTGTAAATCCAACAGCCAAGTTAGATTTGCCCTTTGATACCCCTAATTCATCTACAAACTTGTCACAAACTTCCATTAGACTCCATTGCCCAATGACTTAGAGATTTCCATTTTCTATCTTTGCTGCCTAGGTCATCATGTCCCACAAAACAATCAAACAAACTCAAGCTTAATAACTAGCCTAAAATCAACCCATTACAAGCAAACAAGTCATATTTTTGCAAACATATTGAGAGATCCCTCTCTAAGACTAGGAGGGCTAGATCCTAGAGCTCTAAAGACTGGTTTACATGTTGCCTTGCCATTTGGTTTACCAATCGGCCAAATCACAGGATCCCAACAGGTCCATCAAGGGCACAACACATCGAGACTACAGGAGGGTTGCCACCTAACACTATGGCAAGTCACTTCTATAGAGTGTACACGGGTTGATTCAATCTTCTCTCTAGGTAGGCCTATTCCCAAGCTCCAAACCACCAAGCTAGAAACTACCTTTTTCCCTCAAGGTGTTGCACTTCGTCGTCAAACTTCACCCAAAATTCAACTCCTCTTTGTCACGTCAAGATAGCTCGTCTAGGGCTACTTTGGGTAGCCAACACACTACCTCCCACTAGATCAATGGCACCCAATACTAAACTTTTGGTTTTGCTCCTAGGATAGACTCTTCACCACCACGGAAGGTCCTCCACACAGCACAAACAGGTTGCAGCAACAACTAATGCAAACTGGTCACTTCTTAACCCAACAAAACACCAAACGTTGCTCCAACAAGCATGTACTTGCTCATTGTTTGTAGTCTCTTTGATTGCTACACCTTTGGATTGGCTAGGACACAATACACAGTCCTACCATCCCTTACAAAATTGTTGCAACAATCCTCATTTAGTTGCAGTCACCCTTCTCCAGCCTTCTTTAAGCCCCACACTACCTTTTCATGCTTCAGCACTGCCAAATAGGACTTATGGCCCTCTTGCTTTGCCTTAGCTCAAACCTATGCTGACTTTAAGGATTACGTCTTGCTACAACAAGCCTTATCCTTGCGGTGGCAGCACTTCCCAAGGGTTTGCACCTCTTCTTAACCCACAAAAACAGTCCAGACTTCCTCCTAGTTGTCTCAACCTCCAAGAATAGGCCTATGGTATTACTTTTTGAGCCTCGTCCTCCTCAAAAAGTCCTAGAATAGAACTCGACCTCCTATTCTTGCCTTCTTCCTTTGTTGCGGCCCAAACAAATAATTCTTCTCCCTCCATTAGTTGATCTCTTATGTATTCATTCCACAAATCGATGCTCTAAGTCCTCCACCTCATCCTTTATTTATACACTAATAACAGGGATCCATAATTGATGAAGAGTCATGCCTTTGGGACAAATTCCTTAAGCCTACATGAATTTCCCTTGTCCAAATAATAACGATAACTTCAAAAATTCATATCTCCACTTCGAAAACTCGGAATTTGACGATTCTCGAAGCATCGGATTCCCCTTTCCACCCTCTATCATCTCATGCCATCACATGTAGAAATGTGCTCCCGAAATGCCCAAAACACGATTTAGTGCAAAACCCCATACTTGGGTTCCAAGCCCACTAGTGACCCTTGTGGCGCTTTTCCCTCCAAACCCTGAACCCTAGGGCCTGGAGTACCTCCCAAGCTACAAAAATCAATACTCCCTCTTAGCAAGGGAGATACTTCCAATACTAGGAAATAACTCATCATCATTATCACTGCTCGCATCCCTTTCCCAACTCTCGGCGCTCACAATCGCAGCAATCCCTGTAAGGTGAACTATGCCTCTCTCGGAAGTGTCATTGTCACTTCTAGAAGCATCCTGCTTCTTCTTCTTCTCTTGTATTGCTTTCCAGTCCCTCCATGATTTCTTCTTGGTAGATGTGGAAGCACCCTTGCTCCCCACTAACCACGTGCTCTTCTTGGGTTGCAAAGTCTCCCTTTGAACCTGTAATCTCCCGCTACAACTCGACTCCCTCTAAGTCTCTGGAACCTGGACTTTCTTCTCGAGAAAGTGAACCATCTTCTCGGGAACCTATACCTGCTCCTCTGAAGCCTGCACCTGCACTTGCTCCATGATCGACAGGCTTTCTCGTCAATCTGTAGAGACCATGTTGTAATATTCCCAATTAGTCATGGGCTAATATTCATTTTTGTTTTATTACTTTTTTTAAAGAATAAAAGAGAAAAGGAGGTCCATAATACTCCTTAATAATGAATAAATCAATGCCAAATGTGAAAAGGCTAAATCTTGGCTGCTAAATCAAGCACCCTTAGGTGTGAAAGGGGCTGGATCATTTTGACTGGGTCAACCTTGACCAAATCTATAGCGTTGTCATGGAGGAGTGGCCATCAATGAGGCATAGCGCAGTTTTAGATGGATATGCCTTGTGTGAAAGAAGTGATCTCATTGGAAGTGGTTTGGGGTTTGCATGCTCTTGACTTATAAAAGGAAGAGGATGGCAGCATTAGAAGGTTGTTGATGTTTATCATATTTTCTGAATATATGGTCTGTTTAGACATATATCTTTCTCTTGCTATTTAGCTGAGATTGAATGCTATTTAGCATTGGGTCTTCCTGGTCGGGAATCTCACCTCTTTCCATTGAGTAGCTCTTGGAATAGTTTGTATTGCATTGTCCACTATCTAGCTTAGGGCCAAACTTCTTCTTTCAACTACAGCGCAGATCTTGTTGAGGGCTTGGTTTTTTTTGCAAGTTGTAGCAAGTGGAGATTAGATCTTTCAAATCTAGTCCATTTCAGTGCTTCTTTTCATTGGAGGAGGATCCTACTTCATTGGGAGGACTATATTTAAGATATTGAGCATCATTTTCAAATCTTGGCATAAGGCCAACCTCATTTTGATCGCCAACCTCATTTTGATCCCTACAACGCAATATAGATCCAGATCTGCATTATTCCTGTAGGTGCAGTTGCAGGGTGTTTCAGCACACCAGTTGGAGAGTGATTTTCCTAGTGTTGAGGATCTTCCCTTCACTTTGGAGATCTGTTGGAGGAGATCATTCTATTGTTTATATCAGACCAGATCCACTTTCCAGATCTGAATATTTCTATAGATCTACAGTCTTAGATCTCATATCTACAACTTGTACATGGTGTTTTGCTAAAAACCCCAAGGGGGTTCTTTAGAGGAGCTTATATAGTGTATGGATCTATTATAGATCTGATTTTTTATGCACTTATCTGCTCTAGATCTGATGTGTAATCTATAGCTGTTGCAGACCAATAAAATAATGTTGTAAGGCTTTTTCCAGTCTTTATATATGGTTGCACGACCTCATTTTGAGGCTTTTCTTTCATTGGAGACTTGTATTCCCTGTTATGCATCTTATGGGTTATCTTTTACATCTATTTTGCTGTTGTAAATACAAATGAAAGGTCTCCATATTGGCCTCCTGCTTTGTCTATGATGATCTGCGTTATTTTCCTATCTTTCTACATTATAATGCTGCATTCCCCATTTGGGAATATTACAGTGGTATCAGAACATCATCTTGGCACAGCCTGTGCTTCCTAAAAAGCCAATATGTCTTTTGAAGAAGGAGATCCTCTTACTGATAGAGAGAAGAGGTATCAAAAGAGAAGACACGGAAAGTTAGATTACACAAATGATAACTAAGACAAGCGTAAAGCCCCTTCATCTGGAGGTGAAGATGAAGAGAAGGATTTCCCTAAGATCCTTCTAAGAGCCATGAAAGACCTTGCTAGAGAGATCAAAGAGATGAGAATGGAAAAAATCAAGGAATCCCCTAAACAATTTCATCTTGGAGAAGGCTCTGGCATGTCTCATCACTGGAATGATCAACCAATGCATCAACCACAAGTTTCCCAATGCTCTACCATGCCTACATTTTTGGCTGTGGGAAATGAAGGGTTTTAAGAGCATGGATCCTTGAAGACTATTTTGAAGAATATGAGTCTCAAAATCAGAGATTCAAAGATCATTTGATTTTTCAGGAGTTTTTTCACATAAAGGACAATAGAAGACCAAGGCATCATCATAGAGGTGGTGGATTCATTCAGAATCATGATCGACACCACACTATGGGCATATTCTTTTTATCCAAATTTGATGGGTCATCCAAGTTCTGCCAAATCTTGGGAAGAAAAACTTGACATCTACCTTCAGTTGAACAAGGTTCTAGAGATGGAGGCTATCAAGATTGCAGCACTACACCTTGAAGGTGAAGCACATGACTTGTGGTTCCATGGCTTGTCTACATTGGGTCATGCCAATGTGACTGCTTATTCAGAGTTCACGGGAAGGCTGTTGGAAATATTTGATAGAAGAGATCCAGAGGCACCATTCAAGAGCTCTGAAAAGTTGAAACAATCAAGTAATACAAAAACTTACATCTCTGAATTTTTAAGACTTTCTGTTATGGTTCCCGATTTTTCTGCAACAAAAAGGGTGTACATGTTCATTGATGGTTTAGATGAACCTCTTCATGGGTTGGTTAAATCTACCAAGCCCACTACCCTGTTAGCCACCTATAAAAATTTGTCATATCAAATGGTGGCTAAATATTTTTTTGGCCTTCAAGAAACAATTTATGTCCAAATTGTGAGTTCTTGAAATCTTATGATGATCTTTACCCTTTGAGTTAATCTTCATTGTTGTTTCACTATTAGTCCTAAGGTACCTGCTGTTTACCAAAGAAAACTGCTTAAGAGGCCCATTTTCCATCATTTCACTTCTCTCTTCACTCACAAAAAATTCCATTTTTACCTTCATTCCCTTCACAAATCCTTCTAAAACCCTTTCATCTTAACCTTCAAATCATCAAAACCCCCTTAAAACCTTATATCTCCCCTTTATTTGGTTTTAGATTCCCTTCTTTCATTTACCGAAACCCTATTCAGGCCTTAAAAATCTTTGTTTTTGGCCTAAAAATCAATTTTCTGCACTATAAGGTTCTTAAGCCCCCAAGGGCTTATATCCTTTAGCCCCCGTTTCATATAACCTAAGCCCCGTAATCGAGCGCTTAAAGGCTTAAAACCCCTTTCTGAAACCTTACTTTCCTTTATTTTTTCATTACCCCGACGTTATGATTTAAAATGAATCTAGACCGTTGATCTAAACAGATCAACGGCCATCAAGCCCCATCCTTCCGCCCGATCACCTTTCTGTCCCTTTTCCCCTTTCAAGATTCTTCGCCTCCTCTTTAAATCTCGATCGTCCATTCATCAGATCTGACGATCGGGATTAAACCCAATAGGCCAACCCCTGTCCACTATGCGACAAGGCAGAACACGTCACCGTAGACCCCACTCCATTTACCACCATGCATCTTACCCCCCATTGCGTTTTATCCGCGCCGTTGGATCTGAAGTCTTCAATCCGACAGCCAGAACTCAAAGTCGTGTAATTTTTGGCCTCCCTTCCTAGTGCGCTACTTCCGCGCGATATGGGCGGTTTTCATTTTCCACGTGTCAATCGTTGTATGGAATCGTGTTCCAAAAGCGAATACCGCCTCCCCCCCACAAACGCTGCGCGAAAACCATTAATGGTTCTGAAACCACTTAACCTCAAATTTGTGCCATAATTCAAAATTTTGCCTGGTTAGATGTTCTGCCAGGTTTCGACCCTTCTTCCGCTACATTTCCTCATCCTCAAGTGCTCTATCACCTCCATTAAACCTCTGAACGCAGTTTTACCATGAATCGCAGGGTTTCTTAATGATTTTTTTGTGTTTTGCAGAATTTTTAAGTGGTGGTTAATCCATGTTTTTCCACAGTCACAAACAGGTGACAAATAAGGCTCGAAGTGATTATTTTGTGCCTTAAGCCACGAAGAAAGGAACCAACAGGGTTTCGGGCTCTCAATTGCATCGATGGATCGCGATCCTTGATCAATTAGATGAAACCCTCCAACTGACAGAAAGCCACTTGTGCCACTGAAACAGAGCAACAAAGTGTATCAGAATGAAAAATCAACGATAAAGGGATTAATGCCTAAACCTAAAGATCAGGGTTTTTAATCCACGGATCAAAGAGATTGAGACAATATTAAAGAATGAAGACCCGAAAATAAAGATCAAGGCTTAATCAAGCCAAACACAGACCAAAAGCAGATTAAAGTGTTTTTAAGGTTAAACAGAGAAAAATATCAGTAAAGAAGCCTCCACTGCCACATCAGAGGCTAAAGTATCCTTTCAGCTACCAAAGTACCACCTGCAGCCTCAATAAATCAAATGAAGGCATAGTTATTGCCCAGTCAGAAGATATTTGCTTAAAGACAGCCAGAGTTATTGCCAGCCTATCTGAAAGAGTTTTAAAGTCAACAAAATCTGCTAAGCAGTTAAATACTTAATGAAAACCAATTAATACAGAGAAAATATCAGAAATCTTCTCTATTGATCTTCTCAAAGACAGAGAAGCATTAACTTGTATTAATTAAACCTAGAGACCTTTCCTTTTATTCCACCTCCTCATTTTCTTATAAAATCTCCTTGAGGAGCACATTGTTGGTTGTTGGACATTGATGTAATGCTTACTGCTCGAAACTTTCTGCATGTAAATAGTTCTCAGAGGTCGTTGAAGCTATGTTTGTAATCAAAGAAGTTAGGCTAAGAAGAGAAGTTGTTGTGGTACTAAAAAATTGGACTTGAAGTATGTAACTGGATTGACATCAATATACAAGTTGATTCATGGGATCCTGGTCTATACCATTGGTGATGTACCTTTCATTGTACTTGTTTTCCTTCTTATGTTTTCCATAAAATTGTCCATCTTTCTTTGATAAAGAACATCAAATATAGAGCTAGGATTTACTCTTTAAAGTACCCTACTCTCACTAATAAGATTTATCTTTATTTTTTCCTCCTTTGTGTATTTAGGAATGATTTAATACAGTCCAAACAGTCAAGGAATGTTGGTGAGCCCATGTCTTACTGTCTAAACTTTAAACATTGTTCTTAAATGATATTTTCATTACATGCTAAGTAGAGTTAAACTAGAAAAGTTTATGGTTTGCCCTGTCTTCTAGCTCTTTCTCCAAAGGTTGTTTGAAAGTTTCCCTAAGAGTATGATGAAATCAAGCCTAGATTTTAATGATATCTTACTTGATCTTAAGCTACACTTTATTTTCTTATATGTTTTCATCCTTTCTGAAAATAATCATGTGGATTACTGGATTGTTTGTCTGATAAGTTGGCTTTAGTACAAGTTTGTCCAAAGAAGTCTATGGTTAGCCCTGTCCTTTGGTTTACTTCAAAACAGTTACTTAAAAAGGATTTTCTTGTTTGGAAAGTTGATAAATCCTTGTTGAAATTATTGGCTTTTTCCACTTTCTCAACACTTTTAATGTTCCATTCCATCATTTAATCTAAAGGATATTTTGATATAGATGACTTGCTCCATGGACCATTCTTGAAAACTATTGTACAATTAAAACCTTTTATGACTCCATAGCCCAATGGATTAAGTGTTGTTTCATACCTATCATATCAGTTGAACCTTGTTTTGATTATTCACACCTTCACCCCTCTGAAACCCTTTCATTTTCAGGACTTTCCACTCAATTAAAGATCACACCCAACCAAACAAACAAACAAAACCCTTGTTCTTAATAACTAGCCTAAAATCACATTTTCAAGCCATAAAGATCACAACTTTACTCACATATAGAGAGATCCCTCTCTAGATTCAGGAGGGCTAGATCCTAGAATCCCAAAGTGGTTCATATGTAGGCTCTGCAGCGTTTGTATTTGCCAATATTGCAAACTACGGAGACCTATCATTCTGGCGACTCCACTGGGAACCTCTGAGTAAAATCCTTAAAACAAAACACTCAGCATTCAGTGCAGTATAAGTAGCTCTGTTCAAGCACCACCAAAGAAAATGGTGATCATGATAAGACTTATTTGAATCAGTGACAAACTAAGTAACCCTTAGGATTCTCATAGAGCTTTATCAAACCTTGAAGGAATCAGCTAGCTAAGCCATAAGAGTAAACTCTATTTCTCTCATCACCGTAGCTAAGTGTTGAAATAGATTTAGGACACTCTCCTAACCCATAGGACTGAAAAAACTCAGAAAACCCAAAAACAATTTCATATTGGCTTCATAATAAACAATGGTGGTGGAACCATAAAACATTTTACCTCTATAAAAGCTAAAAAATTTCCACCTGGCGACTCCACACTCTACAACTCCCAAAAGACCAAATGACTCCACTGGTAGAAGACTCTGAACTGGTTGAGTAGACACAGTGACCTCTTTCCTGATTTACAAACATGATTCCAAGGATACAATGAAGATATGTCCCAATGAGTAGAGAACATATCCCTGGGTTTCCACATAAGATGCCCCAGGTGAATTGGGATGACAACCTGCCTATTTTTCAAGGTGAAAAGTTTGATGACCCTTTATTACATCTCATCAAATTTCATATACATGTATGGAGGTTGAAAGTTGAATGGCATGAAGATTGCCTAATGAAAATGTTCATGTTAACATTAGAAGGAAAAGCTAGGGATTGGTATGAATGGTTGAAATCTGGTATTTTGTTTTCTTTAAAGGACCTTGAATATGTGTTTTATGAGAACTATAAAGGAAACACTACATCATTATCATGGGGTGAAATACATTATGATCCATCACAAAACATCACCCAACACATTATAGACAATGCTGAGGATTTGTAAGAAATGCATCCTGAAGATATTTTAACAGCCATTCATGAGTTTAATACTCAGCTAAAAAATTACAAAAACCTAGATGAATCAGTTGAGGAAGAAATCAATCAAGAAATAAAGGACATTCCTCAAGATATCCCTGAAAACCCAAATAATGATTCATCATCTCTTATAGCTGAGGCTCAAGAAGACATCCAGCCTCAAAATCAGTCTTCACAAGAGACAGACAACTATTGTACTCTTGTTCAAAGGAACATAGAAACATCTTCCCCTTTGACAGAAAAAGAGATAGGTCAGACTATTAATAAACAGCCAGTCTCTGAAACTTTTTGCAAAACAAATAGCCCCTTAGAAAACGCAGTATATGATCTGAAAAGACACCCATCACATATAGGGAATCTCCCTCTATGTTATAACTCGTTTCAGATTATACAAAAAGAGTGGCATCCTGATAATATAAAAGAAACAACTATGAACCCTGCACTCAAATTAAGTATCATAACAATCATGAGGAGTTGTTTGAAACAGAAGTAGATAAGGAAACAGTGGAAGATCCTCAAAATTTCCCTGCAAACATAAGTAAAGATCCCTTAGAAGAGGCTCAAAAAGACATCCAGCCTCAAAACCAGTTTACACAAGAGAAAGAGGGCAGCTCTATTTCTGTTTATGCTGAAAGAGAAATCTCTCCTTTAACAGAAGAAGAAATTGATCAAATACTAAACAAACAGCCAGCCTCCGAGCCTTCATTTGAAAAAGATAATCATCAACATAGTGCCTATCCCACAGAACAACCAAATGGCAATGAGGACAGAGAGTATAGTAGGGAAATTAAGGGTAAAACTAAAAATAGTCCTCTTTGGAGTATGAATTTTGGTGGGTCATGTAGTAAAACTAGTACAGGTGCAGGAATATGGCTTTACAATACAGAAAACAATTATTCTAAAGCCTATTCATATAAATTGAATTTTCAATGCACAAATAACATCGCAGAGTATGAAGCACTTCTTTTAGGGCTGCACTTATTGAAGAAATTAGGAGCCTAGAGGATAACAGTTCATGGAAATGCAGAATTGGTAATTAGGCAAGTGAACGAAGAATGCATGGTTAAACATCCCAGACTTAGAGCCTATAAGGATGATGCCATGGATTTGTTAAAATATCTTAAATAATTCCAACTTACCCTTGTTCCTAAAGACCAAAACAATTTTGCTAGTGGATTAGCCCATGTTGCTAGTACATGTCTGAGACCTTGGGAAAGCAAACAATATACAATTCAAGAAAAATTCAAACCAATTGTCCCAAACAATAAAAGGTACTGGCAAGTCTTTGGGGAAGAAAAACAAATACAAGACTGTCCTACTGAGGATGTATTATCTTTTCAAGAGAAATCCTTTCCCATTGCTGATATCAATCTGCCATCCAAAGAACCTAAATTCACACTAAAACCAAGCATAGATTTAGAGAAAGAAGAAATTTCACTGCTTGTTGATTTGCAGGTTGATCCTTTGAAAGAGTGTGTGGAAGTCCCAATTGGCTCAAATTCTCAAGCATGGATCTTTTGCAAGAGCCAAAGACATAAAACGTTGTCACCTCCTGTGACAACCTTGATTTTAAAGATTAAGATTCAATATGTATTGTGGTTACCTCTGACTTGTAGCCAGTTTCTCTATTCCTTTTTGTCACTACTCAACCGGCTACATTGGCATTATTGTACTATATAAAGCAGCAGAGATATTACAAGTTAGAGTAGGTTAGATAGGAATGACAATAAAGCTCAACTTTGAGCATTTAGTTAGTTGTTGATTTTTGCTTTCAAAGTTAGAAAAAGAAAAATACAAAAACAATAAAAATAGAAAAGAGGGCAGAATGAAAACAAGAAAGGTATAGCCCCATACCAAAAAAGAGAGACAAAGTCTGAAAGTGTGCAAGCTCAAATGCCACTCCTAAAAACACACTTCTAGTTAGTCATATAGCCTAATCATGACTAATTAGCTTTTCAATTTACTGCTGATAGGTTAGTGAATTAGATCAGCCAAACAACTCAATCTTGGCTTATCAGTAAGGTAGATTAGGATAGAAGAAAGAAGGCTCAAACATGCTCAAATCCTGAACCTTTGAGATTGATGAAGAATTGGTTCTAAAAAGCTCAAAACTTGAACCAGAAAAGAAAGAGGAAGTAGCTCAAACAAGACTAAAACCAGAGCTGTAGAAAAATGAAGGATGTTTTTAAATTTTCAAATTTTAAGCCTTCATAATTTTGTTTTACTTATCTGCAAAAATAAAAGTCTATGTGCAGCTTGTTCTATGCCATAGATCAACAACAAGTCAGACTGCTTAATCCTGGCTTGGCTGCTTTTAAATTTCCTGTTTTAGAATTTAGAGAATAAAGGTCTGTCAGACAGTCTAATCCTGACAGATAGTAGTTAGGTAGAGAAAATTATGAACTCAACTGTTTAAACTGAGTTCATGGAGAAATAAGAGTAGACTTAGACTAGTTTTATGTTTTCAATAAAAGAATAATATAATTGATGAAAAGGTTTGCAAGTCCAAATGCACCTTCTGAAGAAAAAATGTTAGGAAGTAGGTTGTGTAGGTAGTTGTTTGAGAAATACTTTTTTGCTGATATATCAAGTTCTAAGTCATTTTGTTAGCAGCTGATAAAAAGATTATCAAAAGTGCAGAGCACTGATCAACTTCTAGAGAAAAATTGTCTGAAGTTCTTGACACCTTCAAGAAGATGCCATCCCCATGTGGAGCCACTGTTAGCTACCTATAAAAATTTGTCATATCAAATGGTGGCTAAATCTTTTTTTAGCCTTCAAGAAACAATTTATGTCCAAATTGTGAGTTCTTGAAATCTTATGATCATCTTTACCCTTTGAGTTAATCTTCACTGTTGTTTCACTATTAGCCCTAAAGTACATGCTGTTTACCAAAGAAAAATGCTTAAGAGGCCCATTTTCCATCATTTCACTTCTCTCTTCACTCACAAAAAATTCCACTTTTACCTTCATTCCCTTCACAAATCCTTCTAAAACCCTTTCATCTTAACCTTCAAATCATAAAAACCCACTTAAAACCTTATATCTCCCCTTTATTTGGTTTTAGATTCCCTTCTTTCATTTACCGAAACCCTATTCAGGCCTTAAAAATCTCTGTTTTTGGCCTAAAAATCAATTTTCTGCACTATGAGGTTCTTAAGCCCCCAAGGGCTTATATCCTTTAGCCCCCCGTTTCATATAACCTAAGCCCCGCAATTGGGTGCTTAAAGGCTTAAAAACCCTTTCCGAAACCTTACTTTCCTTTAATTTTTCATTACCCCGACGTTATGATTTAAAATGAATCTGGACCGTTGATCTAAACAGATCTGTTAGGTCTCTGTAATTTGCAAGATTGACAAATACAAACTACAAAGCCTACATATGAACCACTTTGGGATTCTAGGATCTAGCCCTCTTGAATCCAGAGAGGGATCTCTCTATAAGTGCAAAGATTGATTTATCTTTAAAGCTTTTGGTATGATATTAGACTAGTTATTAAGAACAAGGGTTTTTTGTTTTGTTTGGTTGGTCAAGTATGATCTTTAATTGGATGGAATATCACAAAATGAAAAAGTTCAAAAGGTGAAGATGCAAGTATATTGAGAAGTGTTCAGCAGATAGGATTAGTGTGAAAACATCTTTAAACCATTAGGTAATGGAGTCACAAAAGGGTTTAATTGTACAACAATTTCAAGAGTGGTCCAAGGGGCAAGTCATCTATATCAAAAGATTCTTTATATTAAATGATGGGGTGGAACATTAATATTTTTGTGAAGGTGGAAAAAGCCAACAATTTCAACAAGGATTTATCAACTTTCCATACAAGAAAAGCCTTTTTAAGCAACTGTTTGAAACCAGCCAAAGGACAGGGCTAACCATAAACTTCTTTGGACAAGCTTGTATTAAAGCTAACTTATCAGACAAAAAATCGAGTAATCCACATGACTACTTTCAGAAGGGATGAAAACAGATAAGAAAACAAAGTGCAACTTAAGATCAAGTCAGATGCATTAAAATCTAGGCCTGCTTTCAGCATACTCTTAGGGAAACATTCAAACAACATTTGGAGAAAAAACTAGAAGATAGGGCCAACCATAAAATTTTCTAGTTCAACTCTACTTAGCATGTAATGAAAATATCATTCAAGAAATTCCTTTCAAGATTTGCACACCAAGACATGGACTAACCAACATTCCTTGATAATGTTTACACTTAACTTAAGTCATTCTTAAATACACAAAGGAGGAAAACATAAAGATAAATCTTATCAGTGAGAGTAGGGTACTTTTAACAGTGAATCCTAGCTCTATATTTGTTGTTATTTATCAGAGAAAGATGAACAAAATGGCATACATGAAAGGAAAACAATAACAGTAAGAGGTACTTCACCAATGATATAGACCAGGATCCCAAAAACCAGCTTGTATATTGATTGTCAATATAGTTACACACTTCAAGTCCAATGTTTCATCACAGCAACAACTTCTCTTCTCAGCCTAACTTCTTCAATATCTTAACAGAGCTTCAGAGCTTTAGAATTTATTTACATTCAACAATGATTCGATACAACAACTATTACATCAGAAATCGAATAACCAACCTTTTACAATGTGCTCCTCAAGGAGATTTTATAAGAAAATGAGGAGGTGGGATCAAAGAAAATATCTCTAAGTTCAATTAATACAAGTTAATGCTTCTCGGCCTTTGAGGAGCTCAATAGAGAAGTTTTTTGATATTTTCCATGTATTAATTGGTTTTCATTAAGTTTTTAGGCTACTTGGTAGATTTTGTTGACTTTAAAGCTCTTTAGGCAAGTTGGCAATAACTCTGGCTGCTTTTAAACAAAATATCACTGACTTAGGCAATAACTCTGCCTTCTTTTGATTTATGGAAGCTGCAGATGGCTCTTGGTAGCTGGAGAGAATTCAATTAGCCTCCGATGTGGCAGTGGAGGCCTTTCGGACTGATATATCTCTTTGTTTATTCTTAAAACACTTTTAATGTGCTTTGGTCTGTGTTTTAGGCCTAATTAGGCCTCGATCTTCATTTCTGGTCTTTGTTCTTTAATGACTGTGGATTAGGCCTTCGATTCTCGAATTGGTGCCTTAATCCCTTTAAAATCTGTTTAAAATTATTAATCTTCACTTCTGCTCTGATCTTATTCTTTGACACTGATACTCTTTGTTTAATTGATGCTTATTGTGTTTTGCTGTGTTGCAGGCGCGCAGAAGGTTTTATAACATCACCAATGCTAATGAGGCACAGGAAAATTCATAGTTTTAAACCTTGTAGGTTCCTTTTCTTCGTGAATAATGGCATGGGGGAATCGTCATCCCTGGCCTTCATTTCATTTTAAAACTGTGGAGAAACCTTGATATCATGCAAAAACACACAAAAGTTAAGAAAATCCTGCGAAAATAGGTTAAAGGCTACTTTGGAGGTTTTGGGCGCGAAGTTAAATCGGAGTCGTCGATTTAGATTAATCAACGGTTGAGATCTCCTGATAAAATAATTTGGGAGGTTAGATGGTGGGGAAACGTGAATGGTGATAAAATTAAGTCTGGGCCGTTCGATCTTAGAGATCGACGGCCAGGATCAAATTGGGAGTTTATAATGCGGAGGGGGAAGTGGTATAGAGGAATGGAGGAAATTGCAGCAAAAAGGGAGAAAACCTTTAGCGGAAGTGAAAACGGTTTCAAATGAAGTTTGGGCACAACTTTGAACGAGAACCGTTAGATTAGGACATCCAACGGCGGAGATTGCCCGATGAAATCTTTTGGGAGGATAGATGGATGGAAATGGCTTGGGGACAGGGCATAATGTGAGTCGTCCGATTAAAACAATCGACGGCCAAGATTAAAAGGTAAAAACGGCTTCTGCGGAGGATGGTGATAAGGTGGAAAACCATCAGTGGTTTTCGCAAAATTTTTGGGTGGTATGCGGTTTTCACAAAAAAAATGTGATACGATACATTAGCTGACACCTGTCGCTTTCGAATACCGTCGGTTTCGGACATTTTTTGGGCATTAACGTTCTGTCGCAAAAATTTTGCGAAATGCTGCATCCGCCGTCGGATCGGAGGCTCTAGATCCGATGGTGTAGATCGCGCGCGACAGGGTAAGCTACGGGTTAATGAGGTAAGCAGGACCTACGATGATGTCAGGTTTTTTTGTCCTGTGGTGGGTGGGTCTATTGGTTTATCGGGTTTTATCCCGATCGTCCGATCTGATAAATGGACGATCGAAATTTGATCAAAGAGGCGGATGGATGAATAGAGTAAAGGCAAGGCGGATAGATGGGTGGAATAATAAAGCGCGAGGGTTTTTGATCTGTGTAGATCAACGATCGATATTTCATCATAAAATAGAATCGTCAGGGATGGGAAAATAAGAGGAAATAAGGGGTTTCGGAAAGGGTTTTCGGGTTAAATACTTATCGTCAGATGTTTTTGATAGACAGACATGATTAAAAGAGGGAGCAGGGTTATTTGAGTAGAGGAAAAGATAAGGCAGGGGATCGGGTAACCCAAGGCCGTTGATCTGAAATGATCAACGGTCTACTTTCATTTAAACCTTTTCGTCGGGGAATAGAAAAAACAAAGGAAAATGGGGTTTGGGAAAGGAATTTAAGCCCTTTAGAGCCCGGTTGTGGGGCTTAAGGTCTTATGAGGAAAGGGGTTACAGGAGTTAAGCCCTCGGGGGCTTAGGAAACCTTTATATGCAGAAAGGGTGCTTTTAGGCCTAAAAACAGGGTTTTTGAGGAAAATTGAGGGTTCCGGTAGGGGAAACAAGGGGATTTAAAACCAAATAAGGGAGAGTAAAAGGTTTTAAAATGGGTTTTGGTTGATTTGGAAACCAAATGAAGGTATTTTGGAGGATTTTTATGGAGGAAAAATGGATGAAAATGGGGTTTATTTATGAGTGAAAGGAGGGGTAAAAATGATGAAAGGTGTAGTTTTAAGCAATCTTTCTCTTGGCAAACAACAGGTTCTTTACAATAAAGAGGGAAACAGCAGTGAAGATTAACTCAAAGGTTAGTTATCTTCATAAGACTTTAAGAACTAACAATTTGGTCATGAAATTGTTTCTTGAAGGCTTGAAAAATATTTTAGCCACCATTTGATATGACAAATTTTTATAGGTGGCTAACAACGTCTCCAACTTGGGATAACAGCTCCTTGGAGGTGTCAAGAACCACAGAAACTCATCTCTGGAATGTAGATCAGTATCTTGCATTTTGACAACCTTCCTGTTCTCTGATCAGCTGCTTGACAGATGAGTAGGACATTAGGTATATCAGCAAAAAAATTCTTCCCAAACAGCTACCTACACAACCTACTTCCTAACATTTTTTCTTCTGAAGGTGCATTTGGACTTGCAAACCTTTTCATCAATCATTTTATTCTTTTAATGAAAACATAAAACTATCTAAGTCTACCCTTATTTCTCCATGAACTTAGATTAAACAGTTGAGTTCATAAGCTTCTCTACCTAACTACAATCTGTCAGGATTAGACTGTCTGATAGACTTTTATTCTCTAATTTCTAGAACAGAAGTTTAAAAACAGCCAAGCTAGGATTAAGCAGTCTAACTTGTTGTGAGTCTATGGCATAAAAACAAGTTGCACATAGACTAAAATTTGCAGAAAATTAAAAACAAAACAGTGAAGGCTTGAGGTCTGAAAATCAAAAACATCCTCATTATTTCTCCAGCTCTGTTTTTGAGTTTGTTTGAGTTGTCTTCTCTTTCTTTCTTGGTTCAAGTTTTGAGCATATTGGAACCAGTTTTTTTTCTATCTTTGGCTCAAGATTTGATCTAATTAGAGCCATTCTTCTTTTGAGATTGATAGGTTCAGATTTTGAGCTTGTTTGAACCTTTGTTTTTCTATCCTAATCTACCTTACTGACAAGCGAAGATTGAGTTGTTTGTCTTATCTAATTCACTAACCTATCAGTAGTAAATTGAAAAACTAATTAGTCATGATTAGGCTGTATGACTAACTAGAAGTGTGCTGTTAGGAGTGGCGTTTGAGCTTGCACACTTTCAGACTTTGTTTCTCTTTTTGGTCTGGGGCTGTACCTTTCTTATTTTCATTCTGCCCTCTTTTCTTTTCTATTGTTTTTGTATTTTTCTTTTTCTTCAAAGCAGAAATCAACAACTAACTAAATGCTCAAAACTGAGCTTTATTGATATTCCTAACTAACCTAATCTAACTTGGAATATTTACATTTTTTATATGATACAAAAGTGCCAATGTAGCCAGTTGAGTAGTGAAAAAAAGGAATAGAGAAACTGGCTACTGGTCATAGGTAACCATAATACATAGTGAATCTTAACGTTTGAAATCAAGGCTGTCATAGGATGTGACAACGTTTTATGTCTTTGGCTCTTGCAAAAGATCCATGCTTGAGAATTTGAGCCAATTGGGACTTCCACACACTCTTTCAAAGGATCAACGAAGAAAAGATCAAGATTCTCTTCTTTTTGGCCCTCCATGGTTAGTAGATTGTCAGCTTCCAAGACATCAGCTTTGAGGACTGTATCTTCAGTATGTTCCTTGGAAGCGTCATCATCTTTAACCTACAAATCAACAAGCAGTGAAATTTCTTCTTTCTCTAAATGTATGCTTGCTTCTGATATAAATTCAGGTTCTTTGAATGACAGATTGATATCAGTAATGGGAGAAGTTTCTTCTTGAAAAGATGGTATATCCTCAGTAGGAAAGTCTTCTATTTGTTTTTCTTCGTCGAAGACTTGCCAGTATCTTTTATTGTCTGGGACAGCTGGTCTGAATTTTTCTTGAATTGTATATTGTTTGCTTTCCCAAGGTCTTAGACATGTACTAGCAACAAGGGCTAATCCACTGGAAAAATTGTTTTGGTCTTTACGAACAAGGATAAGTTGGAATTCTTAAAAGATTTTAACAAATCAATGGCATCATCCTTATAGGCTCTAAGTCTGGGATGTTTTACCATGCATTCTTCTTTCACTTGCCTAATTACCAATTTTGCATTTCCATGAACTGTTATCTTCTGGGCTCCTAATTTCTTCAATAAGTATAACCCTAAAAGGAGTGCCTCATACTCAACTATGTCAGTTGTGCATTGAAAATTCAATTTATATGAATGGGATTCAGAATGATTGTTTCCTGTATTATAAAGCCATATTCCTGCACCTGCACTATTTTTAGTACATGACCCATCAAAATTCATACTCCAAAGAGGACTAGTTCCAGTATTATCATTAATTCCCTTACTATCCTCTTTGTCTTGAGTGCCATTGAATTGTTCTATGGAATAGGCACTATGTTGATGATTGTCTTGTTCAAATGAAGGTTTGGAGGGTAGCTGGTTGTTTAGTATTTGATCAATTATTTCTTCTGTCAAAGGAGAGATTTCTCTTTCAGCATAGACAGAAGTACAACAAACTTCATTCTCTTGTGTTAACTAGTTTTGAGGCTGGATATCTTCTTGAGCCTCTTCTAGTGAATCAAGACTTGTGCTTGAATGGAAACCTTGAGGATTTTCTACTATTCCCTGATCTACTTCTATTTCAAACAATTCCTCATGATTGTTATGATGATCAATTTGAATACAAGGTTCATGAGTTGTTTCTTCTACATTATCAGGATGCCACTCTCCTCTTAAAATCTGAAATGAGTCATAACATAGAGGGACAGTTTCCATATGTATTGGTTTTTCCTCTATTTCAGGTTCTGTGTTTTCCCAGTGTGGCTTATTGTTTTGCAAAAGGTTTTAGAGACTAGCTGTTTATTAATAGTCTGATCTATTTATTTTTTTGTCAAAGGGGAAGATGTTTCTATGTTCCTTTGAACGGGAGTACAACAGTTCTTTGTCTCTTGTGAACACTGATTTTGAGGCTGGATGTCTTCTTGAGCCTTAGCTATAAGGGATGATGAATCATTATTTGGGTTTATAGGGATATCTTGAGGAATGTCCTTTATTTCTTGGATGATTTCTTCCTCAACTGATTCATCTATATTCTTAAAATTTTTCAATAAGATATTGAACTCATGAATGGCTGTTAAAAGATCTTCAGGATGTATTTGTTCCAAATCCTTATCATTGTCTATAATGTGTTGGGTGATGTTTTGTGATGGATCATAATGTATTTCACCCCATGATAATGATGTAGTGTTTTCTTTATAGTTCTCATAAAACACATATTCAAGGTCCTTTTAAGAAATCAAGCTACCAGACTTCAACCATTCATACCAATCCCTAGCTTCTCCTTCTAATGTTAACATGAACATTTTCATTAGGCAGTCTTCATGCCATTCAACCTTTAACCTCCATACATGTATGTGAAATCTGATAAGATGTATCAGTGAGTTATCAAACTTTTCACCCTGAAAAATAGGAAGGTTATCATCCCAATTCACCTGGGGCATCTTATGTGGAAACCCAGGAATATGATCTCTACTCATTGGGGCATATCTTCGTTGTATTCTTGGAATCATGTTTGTAAATCAGGAAAGAGGTCACTGTATCTGTTCAATCAGTTCAGGGTCTTCTACCAGTGGAGTCATTTGGTCTTTTGGGAGTTATAGAGTGTGGAGTTGCCAGGTGGAAAAATTTTAGCTTTAATAAAGGTAAAATGTTTTATGGTTCCACCACCATTGTTTATTATGAAGCCAATCTGAAATTTTTTTGGGTTTTCTGAGTGTCCCATAGGTTATGAGGGTGTCCTAAATCTGTTTCAACACTTAGCTAGGGTGATGAGACAAAAAGAGTTCCCTCTTATGGCTTAGCTAGCTGATTCCTTCAAGGTTTGATAAGGGCCTATGATAATCCTAAGGGTTACTTAGTTTGTCACTGATTCAAATAAGTCCTATCATGATTACCAACATGCTTGGTAGTGCTTGAAGAAAACTAATTATACTGCACTGAATACTGAGTATTGTGTTTTAAGGATTTTACTCAGAAATTCCCCAGTGGAGTCGCCAGAATGTTAGGTCTCTGTAATTTGCAAGATTGGAAAATACAGACTGCAAAGCCTACATATGAACCACTTTGGGATTCTATGATCTAGCCCTCCTGAATCCAGGGAGGGATCTCTCTATAAGTGCAAAGATTGATTTATCTTTAAAGATTTTGGTATGATATTAGGCTAGTTATTAAGAACAAGGGTTTTTTGTTTTGTTTGGTTGGTCAGGTATGATCTTTAATTGGATGGAATATCACAAAATGAAAGAGTTCAAAAGGTGAAGATGCAAGTATATTGAGAAGTGTTCAATAGATAGGATTAGTGTGAAAACATCTTTAAACCATTGGGTAATGGAGTCACAAAAGGGTTTAATTGTACAACAATTTCAAGAGTGGTCCAAGGGGCAAATCATCTATATCAAAAGATCCTTTAGATTAAATGATGGGGTGGAACATTAAAAGTGTTGTGAAGGTGGAAAAAGCCAACAATTTCAACAAGGATTTATCAACTTTCCATACAAGAAAAGCCTTTTTAAGCAACTGTTTGAAACCAGCCAAAGGACAGGGCTAACCATAAACTTCTTTGGACAAGCTTGTATTAAAGCTAACTTATCAGACAGATAATACAATAATCCACATGACTACTTTCAAAAGGGATGAAAACAGATAAGAAAACAAAGTGCAAATTAAGATCAAGTCAGATGCATTAAAATTTAGGCCTGCTTTCAGCATACTCTTAGGGAAACCTTCAAACAACCTTTGGAGAAAAAACTAGAAGACAGGGCAAACCATAAATTTTTCTAGTTCAACTCTACTTAGCATGTAATGAAAATATCATTGAAGAACTTCCTTTCAAGCTTTGCACATCAAGACATGGACTAACCAACACTCCTTGATAATGTTTACACTTAACTTAAGTCATTGTTAAATACACAAAGGAGGAAAACATAAAGATAAATCTTATCAGTGAGAGTAGGGTACTTTTAACAGTAAATCCTAGCTCTATATTTGTTGTTCTTTATCAGAGAAAGATGAACAAAATGGCATACATGAAAGGAAAACAATAACAGTGAGAGGTACTTCACCAATGATATAGACCAGGATCCCAAAAACCAGCTTGTATATTAATTGTCAATCCAGTTACACACTTCAAGTCCAATGTTTCATCACAGCAACAGCTTCTCTTCTCAGCCTAACTTCTTCAATATCTTAACAGAGCTTCAGAGCTTCAGAATTTATTTACATTCAACAATGATTCGATACAGCAACTATTACATCAGAAATCGAATGACTAACCTTTTACAATGTGCTCCGCAAGGAGATTTTATAAGAAAATGAGGAGGTGGGATCAAAGAAAAGATCTCTAAGTTCAATTAATACAAGTTAATGATTCTCGGCCTTTGAGGGGCTCAATAGAGAAGTTTTCTGATATTTTCCATGTATTAATTGGTTTTCATTAATTTTTTAGGCTACTTGGCAAATTTTGTTGACTTTAAAGCTCTTTAGGCAAGTTGGCAATAACTCTGGTTGCTTTTAAACAAAATATTACTGACTTAGACAATAACTCTGCCTTCTTTTGATTTATGGAAGCTGCAGGTGGCTCTTGGTAGCTGGAGAGGATTCAATTAGCCTCTGATGTGGCAGTGGAGGCCTTTTTGGACTGATATATCTCTTTTTTTATTCTTAAAACACTTTTAATGTGCTTTGGTCTGTGTTTTAGGCCTAATTAGGCCTTGATCTTCATTTCTGGTCTTTGTTCTTTAATGACTGTGGATTAGGCCTTCGATTCTCGAATTGGTGCCTTAATCTCTTTAAACTCTGTTTAAAATTATTAATCTTCACTTCTGCTCTAATCTTATTCTTTGACACTGATACTCTTTGTTTAATTGATGCTTACTGTGTTTTGCTGTGTTGCAGGCGCACAGAAGGTTTTATAACATCACCAATGCTCATGAGGCACGGGAAAATTCATAGTTTTAAACCTTATAGGTTCCTTTTCTTCATGAATAATGGCCTGGGGGATCGTCATCCCTGGCCTTCGTTTCATTTTAAAACTATGGAGAAACCTTGATATCCTGCAAAAACACACAAAAGTTAAGAAAATCCTGCGAAAATAGGTTAAAGGCTACTTTGGAGGTTTTGGGCGCGAAGTTAAATCGGAGCCGTCGATTTAGATTAATCAATGGTTGAGATCTCCTGATGAAATCATTTGGGAGGTTAGATGGTGGGGAAACGTGAATGGTGATAAAATTAATTCTAGGTCGTTCGATCTCAAAGATCGACGACCAGGATCAAATTGGGAGTTTATAATGCGGAGGGGGAAGTGGTATAGCGGAATGGAGGAAATTGCAGCAAAAAGGGAGAAAACCTTTAGCGGAAGCGAAAACGGATTCAAATGAAGTTTGGGCGCAACTTTGAATGAGAACCGTTAGATTAGGACATCCAACGGTGGAGATTTCCCGATGAAATATTTTGGGAGGATAGATGGATGTAAATGGCTTGGGGACAGGGCATAACGTGAGTCGTCTGATTAAAACAATCGACGGCCAAGATTAAAAGGTAAAAATGGCTTCTGCGGAGGATGGTGGTAAGGTAGAAAACCATCAGTGGTTTTCACAAAAATTTTGGGTGGTATGCGGTTTTCACAAAAAAAATGCGATACGGTTCATTAGCTGACACCTTTCCCTTTCGAATACCGTCAGTTTCGGACTTTTTTTGGGCATTAACGTTCTGTCACAAAAAAAAATTTGAAACGCTGCGTCCGCTGTCGGATCGGAGGCTCCAGATCCGATGGTGCGGATCGCGCGCGACAGAGTAAGTTGTGGGTTAATGAGGTAAGCGAGACCCACGATGATGTCAGGTTTTTTTGGTCGTGTGGTGGGTGGGTCTATTGGTTTATCACGTTTTATCCCGATCGTCCGATCTGATAAATGGACTATCAAAATTTGATCAAAGAGGCGGATGGATGAATAGAGTAAAGGAAAGGCGACTAGATGGGCGGAAGAATAAAGCGTGAGGGTCGTTGATCTGTGTAGATCAACGGTCGATATTTCATCATAAAATAGAACCGTCAGGGATGGGAAAATAAGATGAAATAAGGGGTTTCGGAAAGGGTTTTCGGGTTTAATACTGATCGTAAGATGTTTCTGATAGACGGACAGGATTAAAAGAGGGAGCGAGGTTATTTGAGAAGTGGAAAAGATAAGGCAGGGGATCGGGTAACCCAGGGTCGTTGATCTAAAATGATCAACGGTGTACATTCATTTAAACCTTTTCGTCGGGGAATAGAAAAAACAAAGGAAAATGGGGTTTGGGAAAGGAATTTAAGCCCTTTAGCGCCCTGTTGCAGGGCTTAAGGTCTTATGAGGAAAGGGGTTACAGGAGTTAAGCCCTCGGGGGCTTAGGAAACCTTTATATGCAGAAAGGGTGTTTTTAGGCCTAAAAACAGGGTTTTGGAGGCAAATTGAGGGTTCTGGTAGGGGAAACAAGGGGATTTAAAACCAAATAAGGGAGAGTAAAAGGTTTTAAAATGGGTTTTGGTTGATTTGGAAACCAAATGAAGGTATTTTGGAGGGATTTTATGGAGGAAAAAGGGATGAAAATGGGGTTTATTTATGAGTGTAAGGAGGGGTAAAAATGATGAAAGGTGGAGTTTTAAGCAGTATTTCTCTTGGCAAACAATAGGTTCTTTAGGATAAAGAGGGAAACAGCAGTGAAGATTAACTCAAAGGTTAGTTATCTTCATAAGACTTTAAGAACTAACAATTTGGTCATGAAATTGTTTCTTGAAGGCTTAAAAAAGATTTTAGCCACCATTTGATATGACAAATTTTTATAGGTGGCTAACAAGATCAACGGCCATCAAGCCCCATCCTTCCGCCCGATCACCTTTCCGTCCCTTTTCCCCTTTCAAGATTCTTTGCCTCCTCTTTAAATCTCGATCGTCCATTCATCAGATCTGACGATCGGGATTAAACCCGATAGGCCAACCCCCATCCACTACGCGACAAGGCAGAACACGACCCCGTAGACCCCACTCCATTTACTGCCCTGCATCTTACCCTCCATCGCGTTTTATTTGCACCGTTGGATCTTAAGCCTTCAATCCGACGGCCAAAACTCAAAGTCACGTAATTTTTGGCATCCCTTCCCAGTGCGCTACTTCCGCGCGATATGGGTAGTTTTCATTTTCCACGTGTCAATCGCTGTATGGAATCGCGTTCCAAAAGCGAATACCGCCCCCCCCCCCCCCCCCCCCCCCCCCAAACGCTGCGCGAAAACCATTAATGGTTTTCCAAAACCACTTAACCTCAAATTCGCGCCATAATTCAAAATTTGGCCTAGTTAGCTATTCTGCCACGTTTCGACCCTTCTTCCGCTGCATTTCCTCATCCTCAAGCACTCCATACCTCCATTAAACCTCTGAACGCAGTTTTACCACGAATCGCAAGGTTTCTTAATGAGTTTTTTGTGTTTTGCAGAAGTTTTAAGTGGTGGTTAATCCGTGTTTTTCCACAGTCACAAACAGGTGACAAATAAGGCTCGGAGTGACGATTCTGTGCCTTAAGCCACGAAGAAAGGAACCAGCAGTGTTTCGGGCTCTCAATTACATCGATGGATCACGATCCTTGATCAATTAAATGAAACCCTCCAACTTACAGAAAGCCACCTGTGCCACTGAAATAGAGCAACAAAGTGTATCAGAATGAAAAATCAACGATAAAGGGATTAATGCCTAAACCTGAAGATCAGGGTTTTTAATCCACAGATCAAAGAGATTGAGACAATATTAAAGAATGAAGACCTGAAAATAAATATCAAGGCTTAATCAAGCCAAACACAGACCAAAAGCAGATTAAAGTGTTTTTAATGTTAAACAAAGAAAAATATCAGTAAAGAAGCCTCCACTGCCACATCAGAGGCTAAAGTAACCTTTCAGCGGCCAAAGTGCCACCTACAGCCTCAATAAATCAAATGAAGGCATAGTTATTGCCCAGTCAGAAGATATTTGCTTAAAGACAGCCAGAGTTATTGCCAGCCTATCTGAAAGAGCTTTAAAGTCAACAAAATTTGCTAAGCAGCTAAATACTTAATGAAAACCAATTAATACAGAGAAAATATCAGAAATCTTCTCTATTGAGCTTCTCAAAGACAGAGAAGCATTAACTTGTATTAATTGAACCTAGAGACCTTTCATTTTATTCCACCTCCTCATTTTCTTATAAGATCTCCTTGAGGAGCACATTGTTGGTTGTTGGACTTTTATGTAATACTTGTTGCTTGAAACTTTCTGCATGTAAATAGTTCTCAAAGGTTGTTGAAGCTCTGTTTGTAATCAAAGAAGTTAGGTTGAGAAGAGAAGTTGTTGTTGTACTAAAACATTGGACTTGAAGTATGTAACTGGATTGACATCAATATACATGCTGATTCATGGGATCCTGGTCTATACCATTGGTGATGTACCTCTCATTGTACTTGTTTTCCTTCTTATGTTTTCCATAAAATTGTCCATCTTTCTCTGATAAAGAACAGCAAATATAGAGCTAGGATTTACTCTTTAAAGTACCCTACACTCATTGATAAGCTTTATCTTTATGTTTTCCTCCTTTGTGTATTTAGGAATGATTTAATACAGTCCAACAGTCAAGGAATGTTGGTGAGCCCATGTCTTACTGTCTAAACTTTAAACATTGTTCTTAAATGATATTTTCATTACATGCTAAGTAGAGTTAAACTAGAAAAGTTTATGGTTTGCCCTGTCTTCTAGCTCTTTCTCCAAAATTTGTTTGAAAGTTTCCCTAAGAGTATGCTGAAAGCAAGCCTAGATTTTAATGATATCTTACTTGATCTTAAGCTACACTTTGTTTTCTTATATGTTTTCATCCTTTCTGAAAGTAATCATGTGGATTACTAGATTGTTTGTATGATAAGCTGGCTTTAGTACAAGTTTGTCCAAAGAAGTCTATGGTTAGCCCTGTCCTTTGGTTTACTTCAAAACAGTTACTTAAAAAGGCTTTTCTTGTTTGGAAAGTTGATAAATCCTTGTTGAAATTATTGGCTTTTTCCACTTTCTCAACACTTTTAATGTTCCAGTCCATCATTTAATCTAAAGGATCTTTTGATATTGATGACTTGCCCCATGGACCACTCTTGAAAACTATTGTACAATTAAAACCTTTTATGACTCCATAGCCCAATGGATTAAGTGTTGTTTCATACCTATCCTATTAGTTGAACCTTGTTTTGATTATTCACACCTTCACCCCTCTGATTTTCAAGACTTTCCACTCAATTAAAGATCACACCCAACCAAACAAACAAAGAAAACCCTTGTTCTTAATAACTAGCCTAAAATCAGATTTTCAAGCCATAAAGATCACATCTTTACACACATATAGAGAGATCCCTCTTTGGATTCAGGAGGGCTAGATCCTAGAATCCCAAAGTGGTTCATATGTAGTCTCTGCAGCTTTTGTATTTGCCAATCTTGCAAACTACGGAGACCTAACATTCTGGCAACTCCACTGGGGACTTCTGAGTAAAATCCTTAAAACAAAACACTCAGCATTCAGTGCAGTATAAGTAGCTCTCTTCAAACACCACCAAAGAAAATGGTGATCATGATAAGACTTATTTGAATCAGTGACAAACTAAGTAACCCTTAGGATTCTCATAGAGCTTTATCAAACCTTGAAGGAATCAGCTAGCTAAGCCATAAGAGTAAACTCTCTTTGTCTCATCACTGTAGCTAAGTGTTGAAACAAATTTAGGACACTCTCATAACCCATAGGACTGAAAAAACTTAGAAAACCCAAAAAACATTTCAGATTGGCTTCATAATAAACAATGGTGGTGGAACCATAAAACATTTTACCCCTATAAAAGCTAAAAAAATTCCACCTGGCGACTCCACACTCTACAACTCCCAAAAGACCAAATGACTCCACTGGTAGAAGACTCTGAACTGGTTGAGTAGACACAATGACCTCTTTCCTGATTTATAAACATGATTCCAAGGATACAATGAAGATATGCCCCAATGAGTAGAGAACATATCCCTGGGTTTCCACATAAGATGCCCCAGGTGAATTGGGATGACAACCTGCATGTTTTTCAAGGTGAAAAGTTTGATGACCCTTTATTACATCTCATCAAATTTCATATACATGTATGGAGGTTGAAAGTTGAATGGCATGAAGATTGCCTAATGAAAATGTTCATGTTAACATTAGAAGGAAAAGCTAGGGATTGGTATGAATGGTTGAAATCTGGTAGTTTGTTTTCTTTAAAGGACCTTTAATATGTGTTTTATGAGAACTATAAAGGAAACACTACATCATTATCATGGGATGAAATACATTATGATCCATCACAAAACATCACCCAACACATTATAGACAATGGTGAGGATTTGGAAGAAATGCATCTTGAAGATCTTTTAACAACCATTCATGAGTTTAATACTCAGCTAAAAAATTACAAAAACCTAGATGAATCAGTTGAGGAAGAAATCAGTTAAGAAATAAAGGACATTCCTCAAGATATCCCTGAAAACCCAAATAATGTTTCATCATCCCTTATCGTTGAGGCTCAAGAAGACATCCAGCCTCAAAATCAGTCTTCACAAGAGACAGACAACTGTTGTACTCCTGTTCAAAGGAACATAGAAACATCTTCCCCTTTGACAGAAAAAGAGATAGATCAGACTATTAATAAACAGCCAGTCTCTTAAAATTTTTGCAAAACAAATAGGCCCTTAGAAAATGCAGTATATGATCTGAAAAGACACCCAACACATATAGGGACTCTCCCTCTATGTTATAACTCGTTTCAGATTATACAAAAAGAGTGGCATCCTGATCCCTACAGCGCAGTATAGATCCAGATTTGCGTTATTCTTGTAGGTGCAGATGCAGGGTGTTTCATCACACCAGTTGGAGAGTGATTTTCCTAGCGTTGGGAATCTGCCCTTCACTTTGGAGATCCGTTGGAGGAGATCATTCTATTGTTTATATCAAATCATATCCACTTTCCAAATCTGAATATTTCTGCAGATTTGCAGTCTTAGATCTCAGATCTACAACTTGTACATGGTGTTTTGCTGAAAACCCCAAGGGGGTTCTTTAGAGGAGCTTATATAGTGTATGGATCTATTATAGATCTGACTTTTTATGCACTTATCTACTCTAGATCTGATGTGTAATCTACAGTTTTTGCAAACCAATAAAATAATGATGTAAGGCTTTTTCCAGTCTTTATATATGGTTGCAGCACCTCATTTTGAGGCTTTTCTTTCATTGGAGACTTGTTTTTCCTGTTATGCATCTTATGGGCCATCGTTTACATCTATTTTGCTGTTGTAAATACAAATGAAAGTTCTCCATAATGGCCTCTTACTTTGTCTATGATGATCTACGTTATTTTCCCATATTTCTACATTGTAATGATGCATTCCCCATTTGGGAATATTACACATGCTCTCTAACTCTGAGTAAAATCCTATCGGACTTAGAGCCTCTGGGCTTGAGCCTTGCCTTCCCATCCTGGAACAAGACCTCAAGCCCCTTCCTCTTCATCATCGAGACGGAAATCACGCTATATATGAGTCCTCGTACAAATAATCCATCCTAGACCTGCATCATATGTCCTGTCTCCATCCTGAATGGCACAACACCCGATCCTCGGATCTCCAACTGACTCTTGTCACCCAAAACCGTGTGCAACTTCGAGTCCCATTCAGCTAGAGTCTCAAAAACCTCCTGTCACCCTGTCATATGCTTTGTCGCACCATTTTCCATGTACCATCCATCCTCTTTGAGAGTACCCTGTGAGAAATGAGAAATCGTAACAAAGTCTTCTTCCAATCTCCTGGAAAGATCATCTATCTCAGCTAAAATGGAAACACCAGTGACATACTTTCCTTTCCTCTTCTCATCATCTCCCTTCTTCATCGGACATCTTGACGAAAAATAACCCATCTTGCCACAGTTGAAACACTTGAATTTACTCAAGTCCTTTTTCTCCGTCTGTGTTTTCCCACTATGCCAAATTACACTCGCCATGCTTCCATTCAAATGCCTAGTCACCCATGGCTAGCCCCCACATCACATCACCCTGTCATCACCATTCTGCCTCCATGTCATCCGCCACGTGGATGTTTGATACCCCTCGCCTCCACGTCCACCTCATATGCCACATCACCTCTACATCATCAGCTACACCACCATATCCGAACCCAATCATCTTTCACGTAGTCCAGTGTTGCCACCAGGATACATGTCACTCTGAAATCAAGGATGGACTCTGCTCCTAGGATGGACTCTTCACCACCATGGAAGGTCCTCCACACGACATCAACAGGTTGCAACAACAACTGATCCAAACTAGTCACTTCTTGACCTAACAAAACACAAAACGTTGCTCCAACAAGCATGTACTAGCTCATTGTTTGTGGTCTCTTTAACTGTTGCACCTTTGCCCTGGTTAGGGCACAATACACAGTCCTACCAGCCCTCACAAAATTTATGCAACAGTCCTCCTTTAGCTGTGGTCACCATTCTCCAGCCTTCTTTAAGCCCCATATTGCATGTTAATGCTTCAGCACTCGCAAATAGGCCTTACAACCCTCTTGCTTTGCCTTCGCACAAAACTGTGGTGATTTTAAGGATTTTGGCTTGCTACAACCAGCTTTATACATGCTTAGGAAGCCCTTCCCAAGAGTTTGCACCTCTCCTTAACCCACAAAAATAGTCCAAACTTCTTCCTAGTTGTCTCGACCCCCAAGAATAGGCCTACAACCTTCCTTTCAAAGCCTCAGCCTCCTCAACAAGCCCTAGAACAGAACTCGGCCTCCTATTCTTGCCTGCTTCCTTTGTTGTGGCCCAAACAGATAAGTCTTCTCCCTCCACGAGTTGATCTCTTGTGTATTTCTTGCACAAATTGATGCTCTAAGTCCTCCACCTCACCCCTTATTTATACACTAATAAAGGGGCTCCATAATTGATGAAGGGTGATGTCTTTTGGACGAATTCCTCAAGCCTACATGAGTTTTCCTTGTCCAAATAGTAATGACAACTTCAAAAACTCATATCTCCAGTTCTACAACTTGGAATTTGATGATTCTCGAAGGGGTGGATTCTCCTTTCTGCCCTCTATTGTCTCATGCCATCACATGTAGAAATGTGCTCCAGGAAATGCCAAAAATATGATTTGGTGCAAAACCCCATACTTGGGTTCCAAGCCCACAAGTGACGTGTGTGATGCTTTTCCCTCCAAACCCTAAACCCTAGGGCTTGGAGTACCTCCCAAGCTACAAACATCAACAGATTTTATAAGCATCAAAGGAATCTTCGTTGGTTATAGTCTCTCCTAAAAATCATATAAAATCTACATCAAGGAAGACATATTGAAGTAAGCACGGATGTCATATTTGATGAAAATAATGCCTATAAGAGATCCAAGGATATCCCTATCGATTTTGATGACAAAGATATACCTATATTCAAAGAAGAAGAATTACACCACGAAAATCCCACTAAAATTCAAGAAGAAGAAGGACCAAATGAGCCTATTCAACCGGTGATCATACCGACCCGACCACAAGGAAGAGGACAAATTGGTTAAAAGCTACACTTGAAGATGTTGAAGGACATGAAGTTACGAAAGGAACCTTTAGAGAAAGCAAAAGACCGAAGAGATATTTTGGATAGCCTGCATATATATAAAAATTAATTGAAGTTGAATCATCTACATTTGAAGAATCTACTCATCAAGAAGTTTGGAAGAAAGCAATGCAAGAAGAGTATCAATCCATCATGAATAATCGGGTTTGGGAAATCGTTCCTAGACCTAGTGAAAAATCGGTTGTCACCTCCAAATGGATCTACAAGATCAAGCATGTCATTGATGGAGGTATAGACAAATACAAAGCTAGATTTGTTGCAAGGGGTTTCTCTCAAAAGGAAGGCATTGATTATGAATAAACCTTTGAACCCACTGCAAGGTATACTACTATTAGATCCTTGGTTTCATTGGTTGCTACAATGGGATGGAATAGCCATCAAATGGATGTGAAGACATCATTTTTGAATGGGATAATTGATGAGGAAGTATACATTGAACAACCCGAAGGCTTTGAAGTAAATAGCAAATAAACTCATGTTTGTAGACTCAAAAAGGCCCTATATGGCTTGAAGCAAGAACCTAGGACATGTTATGCAAGAATGGATGCATACCTCCTAATAATTGGGTTAGTGAATAGTACGGTTGATCCAAATCTCTACGTCAAGGTTTTGGATAATGAGCCTGACAGCTTTATACTATATGTGGATGATCTATTCATCATTGGTGTGGAGCAAAGGATTCAAGAATGCAAGAATATGTTGGCAACCAAATTTGAGATGAAGGATCTAGGACTGATGCACTATTACCTGGGTCTGGAAGTATGGAAGAAACCTGGGGATATATATTTGGGGAAAGGAAAGTATATCATCAAGTTGTTGCAGAAATTCGAGATGATGGATTTCAATCCCATGACTACTCCTATGATCGCGAATCTCAAGAAGTTGAGGGGCTCTGACTCAAGTCTCGTAGAACCTTCCTCCTATCGTCAATTGGTGGGCTCTTTGATTATCTAGTAAATATTAGGCCAAATATATGTTTTGCATTGAGCATTCTTAGTCAGTTTCAGTTGGAGCCTCATCATGATCACTGGGTAGCTGCCAAGCATATATTAAGATATATTTGTGGTACTATACATCACTTCCTAAAGTATGATAGCAAGGAATTCAAGTTAGTTGGCTTCACAGATTCAGATTGGGGTGGCAGTGAGACCAATCAAAGAAGCACTATAGGTGGATGATTTAGTTTTGGATCTGCCATGATCTCATGGACTAGTACAAAGCAAGATCTTGTTGCTTTGAGTAGGCAGAATATGTGGTTGCATGTGAAGTAGGAAAGGAGGTTGTATGGTTGAGGAATCTTCTTACATATTTGTTCGAGAAGCCTCTGGGTCGTACTGTGATCAACTATGAAAATCAAAGTTGCATCAAGATGTCTGGAGATCCTGTGTTTCATGTTAGGACGAAGCATATCAACAATAAGTTCCACTATATAAGGAACTTAGTGCAGGATGGGATCATTAAGCTGGAGTATGTCCCGACAGACGATGAGGTGGCCGACATATTAACAAAAAATCTTCCTAATAAGAAATTTGAATTTCCTAGAAACATGCTTAGTTTAGTAGATATTGCTTATTTTATTGATGATAAAAGTTTGGAAGAGACTTGTTGAGGCTCTGTGAGTCAAGCATTTCCTGGGAGGAAATCAAGTCGACACTATGTGTTGATGTCTAGATCTAAGAGTTGTTAGATAAATTAAGGAGATGCCAGTTAATAAAATTTTCTTATCATGACATTATCTTGTGATGTTTCTTGTTATTATTATGTGTTCTTTCATTTTATATTTTCTTATCATCAAGACTAATGGGAAACAAAAAATAGAGTAGGACACAAGATGTAGGCACACTGCCAAGGCAAAACCCCACTCTTTGGGGAAAACCCAATCAAAATTATTCCTTCAGTAGATTCAAGATGAGACAACCAAGACTCTAACTAGAGACTCTCTCCACCAAGTAATCCCTTCACTATGTTAGCACCAAGATCTCCATGACATTAAGATCTCCTTTTCTTGCACTAAAACTTCATCCTCATTATCTTGACCGACTTCTATAGCACTGAGTTCATAGCACCGAGATCTTTGACAATCATAATATCGAGACTGTAGTTTCACCATGACTTAGATAGCACCGAGTTCTTCCGAGATTCTTTCTATGATATTACTGAAACACAGATAGCATCGAACTTGTGAGACCCTTCATTCTATGATATCACTAAACCTTTGAGATCCTTCTTACTATGATAGTTTTGAATTTGTTATAGCATCATTTTCATGTGATTGCACTGCATCTTTATCACCATAATTACACCAAGAGTATGATTTCACCGAGACTAGAAAGATTTGAACTGTATCTCTTAATTGTGATCTAAATTTCAAAGTGATCTGAAATTTCTGTGATGTAATGTGAAATCAGGTACTTGTATTTATAGTATTTTTTTCTGTAGGAAATGAGTCGACATATGCTTCTTGAAGAGATGTGTTACTTGTGTTAGGCCGACATGAGAATATCCGACTTGAAGATTAATTGGAAGATAATTTGAGGTTGACATGAAGGTTGTCCTTGAAGAGACTGAGGATGATGACCTTGAAGAAGATGACTTAATGGAGGAGCCTTTTGACCAAATAATAAACAACCTATATTACATGATTTAAAAGCCAAGATTGGATCAATTTAAATATGTAATGACTAACCTAGAAGTCCACAATGGGGACCTTAATCAAAATATGACCCAAGCATGAAACCCATACTTTAATAAGTCATCTAATAATAATAAATTCTTTTTGACAAATATATTAATAATGAAGACCGAACCTAGTTACATTCTTCAACAGAAGTAAGGAGGGTGGTGTTGGTCTTAGAGCTCTGACCTCGTATACACACCTAGATCCTTGGGTTGGTGGTTAGTAAGTAAGCATGATAGTGCCTAGAGAGGCTGAAAGCTTTAGTCCACCTTAGTCCTACTCAGATAGATTTCCCTGGTAAGGAATCTAGTTTGTGTCATTGCGGTGCCTAAACTATTGAGAGACCTTGGATAGATTACCTTGGTTAGGAATCTATTCCATGGCATTGTGGTGCCTAAACTCTTCATAGTTAATATAGTTTTAGATCATCCTTGTACTTGTTATGAATACCTCCTTAGTTAAAAGGGAGTGTTGAAAAATTTAACTAGGTTCGGTCTTCATAAATGTATTTGAGTCATTATGTAATGTACTTGTCAAAAGAATAAAGAAAAGAATTTTATTATTGTTACAATGACTTATTAAAGCATGGGTTTCATGCTTAGGTCATCATTATATTAGTCAAAGTCTCAATTGTTGACTCCTAAAATTAATATTTAGTCATTAGATTCATTGTATATTTTATGAGACCCTTCTTGGGCTTTTGAATCATGTAAAAAGAATTATTTTTGAGTAAAATATAAATTATGTCACCTCCACACCAAGTCGGCCTAAAGGAGATCAAGTCAGCCTCAATCTGGGTAGTTCGACCTCACCTTGAGCCTATATATTGGAGTAGATTGAATTCATTTGAAGACACTCTCTCACACAAGTTCAATATCATAAGAAGAGTTGGGAAAAAGTGTGAAGTTAGCAAAGGAGGCTAAAATAAGTGCGAGTTTGGCTAAGAAGGGAAAGATAAAATCGAATTTTTGGGCTATCTTTCTCTCTCTCTCATGGCCTATTTTGGAAGATCGAATTATCTTTTTCAAAACGAAGATGTTGTTGTTTCATGTTGTTGCATAGTCGAAGTTGTTGGGGTCAAAGCGTTGTTGTTGCAAGGTCGAAGGTCTAGAAGGGCTGACTTGGTGTAGAGGAAGGTCTGGTTTGTGTCTAGGTTGAAGAATCTTAGGAAAAACTATTGAAGGAAGAGAATTTTGACTAGGTTTTTCCCTGGCAGAGTGCCTACATCTTGTGTCGTGTCCTTGTGATCTTCATACACACATAATTTGTAATTTCTTGATGAAAGATAATATAATAAAGAAGTAAAAGAAGCCAACATAATTCACAAGTAATTATCAAGAAGAACAAATCAAACCCTAACCTACTTGCGTTGATTTCTCAACATCAAGGAAAATGTCTAACCCAATAAAGGGAGAGAACAAACTAGAAGGAGCATCGAACTACAAGGCTTGGAAGAAAAGGATTAACCTCATCCTTGAAAAGAATAAAGTCTTGGATCTAGTCAAAGGAAAGGTGAAGAAACCTACCGAAGGATCAGTGATGTAGATAAAGAAAAGTTTAGAGAGCCTGAGATATTGGCTATGAGCCTAATGGTAGAGGCTATGTTGTCAGGAAACATGGGGACGGGGACAGGTGCGTCATTTTTTGAAACAGGGTGTGTGGGTTTGTCGATATATATATACGAATTTGTATATTTTCCAATTTTAAACATGAAAACTAAAATATTTGTTATTTAAACTTTAAATATGTAAACATGCACATCATTGAACATCCAACATTCACATTGAAATTTCAAAATTTCTAGTTTGATATCAAGTGCAAATTGGAGTTTACACATACTTGTAAATCCAACCCAAAGCCAATTTCGCCCAAAACCCTAGTAGGGAAAGATAAGGTCAAAAGTCACATCCTTGGAAAAAAATGTAAAAAAAAACACAGTTAAAAGAGTGATTACAAAAGAAAGTGATGTCAGTTGGCCATGAGAGAATTGCAGATTACAATAAAAAAACAAGAGTTTGGAATCACAATTTATGGCAGTATATTGTTTATTGTGGTTGCTTCAAGATTCTAATACTCGTCATAAGGAAGCTTTCCCATCTTTGACATCATGGGTCGATTTACTATTTAGAATTAAATTTTAATTTACTAATTTTGTTATGCAAACAGTGAAGTTTGAACACACAAAAATTAGAATTAATTCATGCCGCACGGTGAATCTTCAAGAGCTACCTATGAATCTTCAAGCAGGGATTGCATGTCTGTGGGAACCTCCAGTCACCTGCACACACACCAGCGAATGCCCCAAACACATCGGGGAATGCTCGTCGTCTCAATAGTCAAACCGAATGGATGTTGTCTCAAATAGAATGTCGTCGTTGTAGAGTGAAGCGATTTTAGCTTTTATGGGTTATGTATTCACCTTTTGACTTTCCACGAATTTTTTTTATTTAAATTTTATTTCAAAAATATTTCAACAAATAACCCTAAAGAACATGATTTTGGGGTTCCAAGTACCTTAAATGTCAAACACACCCAATATTTTTAATTAAGAACCCGGTTCTTGATAGAAGAACCTGATTCTTATGGGTTCGTTTCAGAATAACCCGTACCTGAATCTGGTTCTTGGGGACGAGAATCCAAGACGGGTTTGAGAACCCCGAACCCGTGCAACATAGGGTAGAAGGCATAAAGGATAGTCTTGTACCATACATTTCTAGCATAGACTCTACTCAAGAAATGTATGAAGCCATCAAATATTTTCACCATCAAGAACATTGTTCAAGTGGCAAGTCTTAAGAATGAACTAAGGACTACAAAAATGACAAAGGATGACAATGTGACTTCCTTCTTTGTAAGGATAGCTAGAATTAGAGATGAACTTCAAGCCATAGATGAGGTAGTACCGGAAAAATAGCTAGTGATTGCTGCATTATTGGGATTGCCACCCACTTGGAGTGATTTTTCTTCAGGGATCAACAGCTCGAGAGAAACTCCTTCATTCGAGGAATTATGGAATGCTTGCAGCCAAGAAGAAATGAAAATTTCACTAGTAACCAACAATGAAGAATGCAAAGTCTCAAATGCTTACTCCGCTCATCATAAGAAAGGAAACTTCAAGAAATCTAAAGGGCCAAGAAGGAAGGCAGATATGTCCAAGATAGGATTCTACCAATGTCATAAAATGGGTCACTATAAAAGTGATTGTCATGACAATCTGAAGAATAAGGAGATGAACAGGGGTCAAGCTAATGTTGTTGAAGAAGGATCTCCAAAAAAGAATAAAACTGAAGAATCAGAAATAAGGTACTTACACTACTAATTCCTTTGCTCTAAGCTTTAGTTGTTTTTCTTTTGTAATTTTGATTTCTAGTATTTGTAGGTTTAACATGATTTGGAAAAACATTTTTGAATTGTTTTTAAAGTTATAGGTATCCCTTGAGATTGGATTAAGAGGGAGCCCTCACCAATTTCCAAAGATAAGTATCTTACTCCTTGTATTACTTTTTCATAATTGGTTTCCCTTACTTATCTAAGTTTTTTTGTACTAGATTCTAATTACATTTCTTATATATTTTTCCTTGTTGATGAAAGCCTGCTGATATGGTCAAGAATTATGAAGAAGGCCTCACAAGACAAAGCATTGGAATTACAAGGTTTGTTAAAGAAACAAAGGTATGCCTTAGACTATAAGTTTTGTTCTCTTCATCATAAAAGTATATTAATTCTTTTTGGTAATCTATTCTACATTACTAACATTGTTTTTTCTAGTTCTCTTGAACCATAAAGATTCTTGATTGGGTGATTAATCTTTAGATAAATCTACCCTCATATCTTTGATCATTCTTGTGGAACCCTACAAAGGTTCTATGTAAAACCCTAAATTAAGGGCATGTTGATGATAATGTGTGAAACCCTAACCTACTTAGGGTTATTAGTGAAGTCTAATAAAATGTTATTTTTGATGTTTGATGTTAATGCCATGTTTGGGGTTTTGGTATGGGTATGGAAACCCTAATCTGTTAGGGTTGGATGGTGATATCTGAAAACCCAAACCTTTGAAGTTTTGAAAAATTAGGGTTTGTTATATGTTTTAAAACCCTAGATGCTTAGGGTTTGGTAGAGTTTATAAGAAATACCCTTATTTTAGATGATGTCTTAAGAATGAAACCCTAGGTATATATTTAAGTTCGTCATATGTCTAACCTTAATGTGTTTGTGTCATTGGTTTTTCCTTATATATGTTATGATATGCTTGTGAATGATTATAAAGTCCTAGATATATATATGTGTGTTGACCTAATTGTCGATGTTCATAAGTCCTAGGGTTTGTAACTAAGCCTGGTTTGGTGGATCAAATTTACGCTCCAAATTCAAAGTCGTTGAAATAGATTGGAACCTGAACGATCGCGTAGATCTCGTCATTCTGAATCCAACACAACTCATTTCGTTAAAAATCGACGTTGTATGCTCCTGTAATCACAATCTATTCGTTTGTGGAAACAATGAAAAAAATTAGTTTTTGGTTGTACAGGGCTACCCAATTAGCAGTCTGTATTGCTGACTAGACCTAGATTGGGCTCCATTGACCAATCCGTGGTTGAAACTTGGCATTATGTGATTGGTTCGAGTTTGGATGGTTTTTATTGGTTGGAGGTCGACCAATAGCAGGGAGCCACATGGGCCAATGGGAGGCAGCCACGTGACCTCCCCATATTGGTTTAAAATTTTGTTATAAGGTTTGAGCCACCCTACAGGAATCGAACGCGAGATCGGTCGCATACAAGCCGCACGTCTTACTAATACACCAATGCATGAGTTCTTACCCCTATAGTGCTCCACTCCTATATAAAGTTTAATGGTGTTGGTAGCGGGGGTTGGGACTGGGGTTAAGACCAGGGTTAGGGGCTAACCCCGGTCCACGATATATGGAACATGTTTTATTATAACCAAAGTAGTTGTGCAATGTATTGAATCAGCAGAATGTATTAATGTCAAACCAAAAAACCCACTAACCAAAGTTTTAAATGACATGTTTCATTTCGGCGGATAAACCTTACTACAAACCCAAATCATAAACGTTCAAACCAAAGTTTTGTTGGCGATGATTTAAGCCAGCAGTCAGGGGGAATGGAGCATCGTTCATATGCCATTTTTTTATGCCACAGTTTGTTGTGGGAACGCCAACGGGTATGGAGTGTTAACAGTTAACTGTCGGCAGAACAGGTAACATGGCGGATAATATAACATTTTTTGCCAAGTCTGGAGTAGGGTTCCGTGACAGCTACTACGGTGGTTTTAACCACAGTGGTTAAGCAATGAGCACATGTCGTGGTTAGGTTGATATGTTACACCAGCAGTTAGAGAGGTGGTTTAAACCGTGGTTGTGGAATTCATAACTTTTGCAGTTTTTTGCCTTTTTGGGAGCAGAAAGAGGCTAGACAAGGGTTTTGGACAATTCTGAAGCCAATGGAGCTATCATTGAAGCCATTTGAGCATTTTAACTTAATGTAAACACCATTTTTTGAGCATAATGAAAGAGGCCCAACCATTGGAAGCTGGACCAGGAGATGTAGCCCAGGAGGGGTGAACTCCTTCATCATTTGTTGTGTTGTGTTTACTATTATGGTGATGTTGTGTCTTGTTTTCTGCAAAAATTGAACTATTTATTCATGATTATGTGTTTAAATAATTTCAAATAAGAGGCTTAAAAACCTAATGTAATCACTTGCAAAATTTACATAATCTTCAAGCACTTACATATACAGATCAGTCTGGTATCAGGGCCTAGGTTTTCTTTGTTGTTGTGAGGGTTTAATTGTTTGCAAGTGTATGTGATGCTTACAAGGTTGAAGCTCAAGAGAGGAGAAGGAAAGCTTGTGGTTGCAAGTCCTCAAGTGAGGTCAAGGACAAGGAAAGCAAGTTTTCCACAATCTCCACCACAAATTCTACCTCAAGTTGTAGCTGAAGCTTTAGCAAGTGTGTCACATGAAGGAGAGCATGACAATAGGTTAGAGGATGAAAAGGCTTTCAGAAAATCATTCTTTGATATGATATAAATGGTGAAATTTCTCTATGAGGAGAAGAACACAAGGTTGCAATGTGAGAGCTCTAATCCTCCAAAGGGAGATAAGTCTTCAAAAGGAGATGGAGGAGATGGAGACAAGACTCCAAAAGGTAATGGGAATGGTGACAAACCACCTTTGTGATCTGAAAATGGTTTGGTAAATTGTATGTATTTCAAGAAGCTACCACTCAATTTTAATTAAAATGATCTAGCTTTTACATGACAATTTTGCGGAATTATTTACTTGAAAGTGGTGGATGAATTTTTATTGTTTATGTGCCTTAACTTCATTTGTTCTTGTTGTAATTTAACATGTATGACAGCAACATAATGCAGCAAATAATCATTCAAACACAACAGCAATTTTAATCTAGGAGTTCACCCGAAATCTCATGGGCTACATCTCCTTTGAGCTCGGTCATCATGACTCAGCTCTTTGGGATTATGGTAAATTTTTTTACAAAGTAAATACTTAATTCCAATGAATACAACAATGATCCAAAGGACTAAAAATACCATAAATATCCCTCAATTGGTTGTCCAAACTTTGTAAACAACTTTAGGCTCTTGATGACACGACTCCTTCTGTCGCTGCACTAAGCTACTGTGAGCTTCTAAATGGCACAAAATCCCTCAGAAATATGTTTTTGTCACTGAAAACATTGTTGTTGTATCCAATATACATCAGAAATCAAATATCAACTAATAAATTGCTCAAATTGAGCACTGCATTCCCCAAATAGGCTATCCTCCACAGTTTGCCCAGGGTTGCCCAGAACTTCACATCAGCTTTTCGAGCTCTAGAAGTTCCCAAAATGTTCTGAAACCACTTCCATTGGTTCCAAAATGACTGAAACAGTCAAGATAGAGTTTTGGTTCATTAAAAATAGCCTCCGGCTGCTCCGGTTTCGCCTCAATCACCTATTGGCACCCCCCAGCACTGGGGTCAAGGAAAACTCCTCTGCTGAGTTTTCGACCTCTAAAAATATTTAACACTTGCTGAAACCTCTGTAAATAGATTCAGAATGATGTTTTCAGTCAATAATGACCACTGGTTCACTGCATATGGTCTCAAGCAACTCTGGCTAAGCCTTGCACTGCTGCTGGCAAACGCTGGCACTAATGGCCCCTGGAACTTTACTGAACCTTTTCGGCCTTCAAATATTCTCTAAAGGCTCTGAAAACCATCTCATCAGATTCAGAACATTTGAATTATCCAATTTAGACATTGGAACTCTGGAAAATGACTCTAGCTCCCCTGGCTAGGCCTCAAACTGATTCTGTCTCATGGTGGCCCTGATGGCTCCTTCATCTTCCCTGAAGCAAAAGCTACTGAAGGTCACCTCCATTCAACCTGAAACCTATTCCAAAGTCTTCAGGAGGTCGAAGAGACCCAAAATTGATTAAAATTTCGTCCAATTTGGTTCAATAATGAGGGAGTTATGGCTAAAACAAGATTTGTCCAATGTCCCCAAAAAAACTCCACTAAATGTGGAGGACTGAAGTTAACTGCAGTTAGGTTGGCCAATTCTGCCAAATATGGCATGCCACCATAAATTCTGCCATTCCTGTTAGCGCCTGGTCTTCGGCTCTTGGTCACATGGAGTGCTTTAAAGTGGGGGTTGGCCCCCTTTACCACCATCTGAATCAAATTTAAGTTTTAAATAAAACTCGATTTGCACACTTATTAAGATCCATAGGTGTGGTATAGTGGTATGCTGTGGGATTTGTTGTGAACAGGGTCGAGGTTTAAACCTCGTGAGCTACAAAATTTTTAAATAAGCCTACTTCTCCACGACCTGGGGCCACGTGGCGGCCTCCGGGTATGCCACGTGGCACCCAATGATTGGCCAAAAATTTCCCAAGTCAACCAAACAACCAACCAACAATTGTCACTTGTCAACTTATCATTCGCCCATGTGGAATATTCCAAGGAATATTCCCAAAATATTCCTTGGAATATTCTTTTTTTAAATTTTCCAATGTATAAAAGTCAAACTTGGTCAACTGAATTTTGAAGTTTACAGGGCGACTTCAAACCTGAATAACTTTCGCATACGACCTCCGTTTTGCGAACCGTTCACAACGCCAGAATCAAAACGACGAGACCTTTCTGGTCCTTCAGATTGCAACCAATTTTGAACACTTTCACTTTTGAGCAATTTGCATAACTTGGACATGATCTCCTGATCACTTTGACACCACCATTCTCCTCACCTCCATCCTCACCACCATCTTCACCATAATATTTTTCCACAACAACCCCTTCACAAACACCTCCACATTCTCCAAAAGGTCATAGTAAAACTCCATTTCTAAAGCTTGGCATAAATTTTGATTTTCCTATGTATGATGGAGAGGTAAATGATGAGAGATTAGATAATTGGGTTCGTTGGCTTGAAGTGTTTTGAAGGATACAAAGAATCTAGGATGATGACACCCTATTTGATAGTGGTTCACAAGAAAAACTTATTTCTGAAGACTTAGTCAAGAAGTTCAATTTAGAGACCATTCCTCATCCAAGACCTTATCCTTTAGGTTTGTAAATTTTGAAGATGTTATATGCTTAATGCAACTTTACTTCTTATTCCAATATCAGTCAGCAATCACATAAACAATAAAGTAAAATGATGATAGAACATACCAGTAGATCGATAGAAGATAGGTCGGAAATATATAAGAGCGTTGGTGCGTTACCGCGGTCAACAGGATGCTTCAACCAGCAAAGTCTCGATATGGTCAGCCAACCAGAAGTGTCACACAACCCTCTAGGATGGCCAAAACAGTCAACCAAAAGTCAACGTTGTCAGTCAACGGTCGACGCAAACAGCAGTAGCAGCTAGGTCAAGACAGACAAGTCAAAGTCAACGTCCAGCCTCGAGAATAGTGACAAAAACTGCATATTTGGAAAATCGAAATTTTGGGAGAGTTTCAGGTCTGTTTGACCTTGTGTTGACCAAAGTCAACACTGGTCAACGCTGCTACAGAAACCCTAGGCCGAAAACAGAAAATTGCTGCTTGCTGAAATTTCCCACGTGTGAAAACAAGAGCCTCCAAGGTGATCGAACCAATCAGATGAGGAGAGAGAAATGTGTGAGGATGAGATGAGTGAAAATGTCCTCCAACTTTGACCAATATATATCCATCAATGAGGGTGTGTGACACAATTGCTGGGGCACAAAACCTTAAGGCCGACCTGCACATATTTTGAATAAATTCAAAATAAATGTTCTGCTCATCGGATCAAGATGATCTTTAGATCGATCTTGCACCTCTCTGAAAGAGGAATCAAATAAAAATATTGGCATATTCATTTGAGCATCACAACATGGAGTTTGGACCTAGTTGTCCAAAATTAACACTCCCTCTCAACTAGGGAGAACTCCATCCACCTGTGTAATCCAAATATCGTGTGTCATCCCGTCATAACTTGCTTTGTTGGCTTATTTATTTCAGAACAAAAGTGGGTCAGTCACAAAGACATCATTCCCGGCTAACAGATTCAACCTAGAGGTTCGAAACCTCTATAGGACTCACAAAGAGTCTCATACTATCCCGAAGTTGGTTTACCTGACCCAAAGTCAGTTGGAGGTCTGAAACCTCACTATACTTGATCCTAGATCAAGTGGTTGGACCGTGCCATCCTAGATAGAGAGCATGGCAATCTCTGATGCGTCCATCAGTCTTTGCTACTAGTCTCTAGCTTTTCCCACCTCACTGGCCAAATGAAAGGTACTTCCCATGAGCCCTGAACTCAATGGGTAGGATGCATACGGGGCACATATAATGAGAGGTGAACCAAATCAATCATCATAATGGTGGTGCAAAAGCACACCAACAAGGTTTGACAATCCTAGCCCTTTGGTTGCTTATAGCTTCGAGAAACTATCCCCAAAGCCCCCCAGAGCTCCCAGAGCTCATCATCCAACAGGATCCTCAGCATAGAGTCATTCCACGATACCAATATTCTCACGGAAGTTTAGGAACTTGACATTCCCCAGGGACTTTGCGAGAATATCCATGACCTGCTCATCACTTCCTATATGATCGAGCCTTACGGCTCCTTGTTGTACCATATCCCAGATAAAGTGGTACGTGATATCAATATGCTTGGATCGATCGTGGAACACGGGATTCTCGTACAACCGAATCCCACTCTAGTTATCACAGAGTATCACGATGGTATCCAGCACATGCCCGAACAACTCACTGAAGAGCTTTCGCAACCAAACTGCTTCACAACAGGCCATACTCGCTGCAATGTATTCGACCTCCGTTGTGCTTAAAGCCACCAACTTCTGCTTTCTGCTCATCCATGATATTGAAGTAGAACCAAGTGTGAAGCAGCATCACGATATGCTCTTAAGATCCACCACACTTCCAACCCAATCAGCATCAGTATATCCATGGAGTGTCACGCTCCTGGCAATGTATCTCAGCCCATGGTTTATCGTGCCCCGAAGATATCTCAACAGATTCTTGGCACCAACCCAGTGAATGTGATGAGGCTCAACCATATGTTGACTCAAAGTGTTCTGATGCAGGGGCATCCAAGCAAACTTTCATAAAAATTGGAATCCGAAGCTGTGGAAAGGAAAATGTGGACAGTCAATGTAAAACAGGGCAAATTTGTTAAAAACAAAGCTAAATTTGGTGGAACTGATAAGGTCTAATTAAGTGTAATTATCTACCATGTAAGCATTAATGAGAGATTTAGGGTTTGTTGAGAAATTTAGAGAAAATCATGGATCTTAACTGATCCACGCTCTTGTAAAAATCTATAAAAGAAAGTTTGTAATGTGTGAAGAGTGTGTGCGAGGAGCGAGTAGAAATATAATGTAATCACAGGTGGATTTGTTGAATAAGGCTGAAATGCCTTAGGTTTTGTATATAATTAAAATATATGTGATATCGATTTTTTGTGTTTCAGTTGTGGTTTATTTATGATCTAGTTTTATGAGTTAAATTTAGTTTTATGGGTTTACTGATCAACCATCGATCACTGTATGGATTGATGGCAATCCAGTAGATATAATGTCATAGCGTGAGTTTTGTTACAAAATATGGCGGAAATAAACCTGTGTTGGGACCATATCATTTGGAACTAGGCCTAATCTATAGCTCGACGACATTTTCATTTAAAGTGTTCCAATGTTCAGTTAAATTGGAACCATGCGATTTGGAAATCACATTCATGTTGAACCTAGAGATGAAGGCGGAGTGGAATCATGGTGAAAATACGTGTTTTGGAACCACAAGTGGATGAACAATGAAGGTGGTTTTCGAAAACCACGAATGGTTTTCGTGCGGCTCTTGGATGGTAAGTGGTTTCATTGCAATCGAATGCGATCGAATGGTAATGTGACACGTCACAGTGCAAAAACCGGTGATTTCGCGTAACATTTGATTGATAAAGTTCGGGGGCTATTTCTACGCGATAGCCGTCCGATCGTGTGTGCCGGAGATCCAACGGTGATCGCGTCGGAGGTTACATGGAGATGTGTTGGCGATAACGGTGGGCCTCAACGTTATTTCGTATAGCGTTTAAATGATTTATGTGGCGCGACAACCGTCTGATCTATGATCGATGGTTATCGTGAATATAAAATGTTCGGGGTTTAACCCTTTTAATGGACCTGAATGTTATAATATTGAACTATGAATTTTTTGAGTTTCGACCTTAAGGGCGTAAAGGCATCGAAGTGGCGCAGTGGAAGCGTGGTGGGCCCATAACCCACAGGTCCGAGGATCGAAAGATTGGACTTATGAATCTGCAGCCTCAATACAGATTTTGAAGGTTGTAGGTTCATATTGATAAAATGAAAGTAAACCTACCCTATAGTAGGTTTCACTTTTCATCAAGTGGTATCAGAGTAGGGAAAGGATTTCCTGTGAACAAGGAGTTTGCATACAAAGAAAGAAGAGGTACAGTTTTGTTGAAAATTTGTAAAGCTTGTGATTTTTATATTTTGTGAAGGTAGCAGCAGAGGAAGGTGAGAACATTGCAGCAGCCTAGAGCAGGAGTGCTCAAATGGTTCCACAGGAGCGAACCAGAGAGATGCCGAAAGACTAAGCTCAGAAGAGAGAAGCTTGGTGAGGTATCTGGTAGCAGGGAGGACTTGCTATTGCAGAGGTTTTGTTGCAACTCACAAAGGACAATTCCATAGAGGATGTGGGTAGAATTGTTTAAAGATGTTGTTACAGGAAGATCATAAAGGGCAGTTCCACAGTGATGTGGGTAGAATTGCTGACATATGTAGAAGACATATGACCAGGAGGTCATAAAATTTGTGTGCCTCGGGAGTCTGATGCAGGGGCATCCAAGCAAACTTTCATAAAAATTGGAATCTGAAGCTGTGGAAAGGAAAATGTGGACAGTCAATGTAAAACAGGGCAAATTTGTTAAAACATAGTTAAATTTGGTGGAACTAATAAGGTCTAATTAAGTGTAATTATCTGCCATGTAAGCATTAACGAGAGATTTAGGGTTTGTTGAGAAATTTAGAGAAAATCGTGGATCTTAACTGATCCACGCTCTTGTAAAAATCTATAAAAGAAAGTTTGTAATGTGTGAAGAGTGTGTGCAAGGAGCGAGTAGAAATGCAATGTAATCACAAGTGGATTTGTTGACTAAGGCTGAAATGCCTTAGGTTTTGTATATAATTAAAATATATGTGATATCGATTTTTTGTGTTTCGGTTGTGGTTTATTTATGATCTAGTTTTATGAGTTAAATTTAGTTTTATGGGTTTACTGATCGACCATCGATCACTGTATGGATCGATGGCGATCCAGTAGAGATAATTCCATAGCGTGAGTTTTGTTACAGAATATGGCGGAAATAAATCTGTGTTGGGACCATATCATTTGGAACCAAGCCCAATCTATAGCTCGACGACGTTTTCACTTAAAGTGTTCCAATGTTCAGTTAAATTGGAACCATGCGATTTGGAAATCACATTCATGTTGAACCTAGAGACGAAGGCGGAGTGGAATCATGGTGAAAATACGTGTTTTGGAACCACGAGTGGATGAACAGTGAAGGTGGTTTTCGAAAACCACGAATGGTTTTCACACGGCTCTTGGATGGTAAGTGGCTTCATTGCAATCGAATGCGATCGCATGGTAATGTGACACTTCACAGTGCAAAAACCGGCGTTCGCGTAACATTTGATTGATAAAGTTCGGGGGTTATTTCTACGCGATAATTGTCCGATCGTGTGTGCTGGAGATCCAACGGTGATCGCGTCGGAGGTTACACGGAGATGTGTTGGCGATAACGGTGGGCCTCAACATTATTTCGTATAACGTTTAAATGATTTATGCGGCGCGACAACCATCTGATCTATGATCGACGGTTATCGTGAATAGAAAATGTTCGGGGTTTAACCCTTTTAATGGACTCAAATGTTATAATATTGAACTATGACTTTTTTGAGTTCCGGCCTTATAGGCGTAAAGGCATCGAAGTGGCGCAGTGGAAGCGTGGTGGGCCCATAACCCACAGGTCCCAGGATCGAAAGATTGGACTTATGAATCTACAGCCTCGATACAGATTTTGAAGGTTGCAGGTTCATATTGATAAAATTAAAGTAAACCTACCCTATAGTAGGTTTCACTTTTCATCATGTTCATTGCAAAACATACGTCCAGACAGGTGTTCACTAAGAATGACAGGCTTTTCTCTATCAACCTTGAAGTAAAGGTTTGGATCAACATTACTACGAGTGAAGCCCGGCTTCATCAAGTAGCTACCTATCCTCTCGTACCAAGCTCTGGGTGCTTGCTTCAACCCATAGAGGGCTTTCTTCAACCTACAGACATGGGTGTCCCGATCCTGGACTTCGAACCCGAGAGGTTGCTCCACATACACCTCTTCCTTTATCGCACCATGCAGAAATGCGGTCTTCACATCCATCTGATGAAGACTCCATCCTTGTGTGGCAGCAAGGGTTATGATAGATCGGATGGTGGTATATCGGGCCACAAGTACAAATATATCATCATAGTATACGCCCTTGTTACACTAAAAATTGTCACCTTGACGTTTTGTTGTCCGTATGAGCTCATTATCACTCATACATTTCTCCCTTGCAAGTCTAAACACATTAGTTCCTAATATCAAGCCTTGAAAATAAGAGAAAAGTTCATAAAAGTCCTTAAAACACTTGTACCGCACTTTCTCTTAGCTTTGTCTGCGGTGCCGCACCTTTTGGCTATAAATCTTGCAGAGCCAAACGCACTGTTTATTCATTAAGGGTGCGGACCCCTGTAAAAGATAAAAATGGCGCAAGTAAAATCTAGAAGCTTAGTTTGAGTCATTTTTGGAAGCTTCTAGAAACATTCCTGCAGTGGAAAGATCACTCTTTTCAGGTTCATGCATTCCATCCATTAAGGAGCTAACCCCTTGATGTAAGGAGCTAATCCCTTTGAAGAAGGATTCTATCCCTTCTTGTTTGGAACTATAACCTCCTCTCTTTCACTATAAAAAGAGGCATAGGGCAGCCTCAAAGGGAGTTCAAGCTTTAGTATTATTGGAGGTGAAGTGTTGTTGAAACTTAGACCCTTTTAGCTGAGATTTCATGTGGGAAAGATTACATAACTGTATGTATCTCGGTTGGAAGAGTGCAAGGCTGGTCAGAGTAAAGGAAACGTCTGTTCCGGACCCCAGGAAGGCCTATATGACATCAAGGCGGACACGGTTGTAAGGCTCTTCTTTATTCAAAGTTAATACAAATAAGTTTGTTTTTCTCAATAAGCTGTAAATTGACTAGTTTATTTTATGGATTCCTTGATCACCATAATAGATACGATTTATGAATATATGTTATGCAAGTGCTATTTGATGTTTGTTTGTTTGTGATTGCAGATCTTCGAAGGCAACTCTTCGGGTGACTGAAGGACTACTACTACAAACAAGCATTGGATCAAAGGTAAGATCGTTAAGCCTTTATAGCATTTAATTATGAATTGCGACATATCTAGAGAAAGATAGATTTAATTGTTCGTTTGTTGCTAGCTGTCTGTAGGACACTTGGGAGGTCTGTCTTGTCTGCAAGAATGACTTATTCGTCCAACAAAATGGCGACTCCACTGGGGACCGAAACAGGTGTTTCCTTTACTCTGACCAACCTTGCACTCTTCCAACCAAGATACATACAGGTATGTAATCTTTCCCACATGAAATCTCAGCTAAAAGGGTCTAAGTTTCAACAGCACTTCACCTCCAATAATACTAAAGCTTGAACTCATCAATTGTAACCCTTTGAGGCTGCCCCATGCCTCTTTTTATAGTGAAAGAGAGGAGGTTATAGTTCCAAACAAGAAGGGATAGAATCCTCCTTCAAAGGGATTAGCTCCTTACATCAAGGGGTTAGCTCCTTAATGGATGGAATGCATGAACCTGAAAAGAGCGATCTTTCCACCGCAGGAATGTTTCTAGAAGCTTCCAAAAATGACTCAAACTGAGCTTCTAGATTTTACTTACGCCTTTTTTTATCTTTTACAAGGGTCCACACCCTTAATGAATAAACAGTGTGTTAGGCTCCGCAGGATTTATAGCCAAAACGTGCGGCACAGGAAAAGAACTGTCCTCATACTTGATTCATTTTTTAACGAGGTTGACTCAGTAAGAGGAACTATCCTCATAAACTTCTTTCATTTTTTAAACAAGGTTGACACAGTAAAAGGAACTCTCCTCATAAACCACTCATTCATTTTTTAACGAGGTTGACACAGTAAAAGGAACTTTCCTCTTGCAACGTGTTTCATTTTTTAATGAGGTTGACACAGTAACAGGAACTCTCCTCACATCTCTGTTTAATTTTTTAATGAGGTTGACACAGGAAAAGAACCATCCTCATAGAAGACATGTTTCATTTTTTAACGAGGTTGACACAGTAACAGGAACTATCCTCATCTACATGTTTCATTTTTTAACGAGGTTGACACAGTAAAAGGAACTATCCTCATCGAAACATGTCTTCCATGAGGATGGTTCTTTTCCTGTGTCAACCTCGTTAAAAAATGAAACAGAGATATGAGGACAGTTCTTTTACTTTGTCAACCTCGTTAAAAAATGAAACATGTCTTCCATGAGGATAGTTCCTTTTACTGTGTCAACCTCGTTAAAAAATGAAACATGTAGATGACGATAGTTCCTGTTACTGTGTCAACCTCGTTAAAAAATGAAACATGTCTTCTATGAGGATGGTTCTTTTCCTGTGTCAACCTCGTTAAAAAATGAAACAGAGATGTGAGGAGAGTTCTTGTTACTATGTCAACCTCGTTAAAAAATGAAACACGTTGCAAGAGGAAAGTTCCTTTACTGTGTCAACCTCGTTAAGAAATGAATCAGTGGTCTATGAGGAGAGTTCCTTTTACTCTGTCAACCTCGTTTAAAAAATCAAAGAAGTTTATGAGGATAGTTCCTGTTACTGAGTCAACCTCGTTAAAAAATGAATCAAGTATGAGGACAGTGCTTTTCCTGTGTTAACCTCATTAAACAATGAATCAGTAGGTTATGTAGGTAGATTGTAGAGAGTAGATATGAGGACAGTTCTTTTACTGTGTCAACCTTGTTAAAAAATGAAGCAGACCCATGAGGACAGTTCTTTTCCCATGTCAACCTCATTAAAAAATGAATCAGTAGGTTATGTAGGTAGATTAGAAATAGTAGCTTATGAGAATAGTTCCTTTTACCGTGTCAACCTCGTTAAAAAATGAAACAGGCCACCATGAGCATAAATCTTTTCCTGTGTCAAGCTCATTAAAAAATGAAACAAATCCTCTCCTAGTCAATTCGAGTCTTTCATCTGATCTCGTAAATGAACCTTCATTCCATCCAGCTATTAGTAACCAGTAGTCTACTTATTTGAATGAAATGAAGCTTGGGGGGCATGTGCTATAGCAAGCTACACTTGGGGGGCATTCAAACTTATCTCAAGCATAGTTTTCCTATGTTTCAAGCTTGTGTAAAAATGAAACCACTGTCAAGCACAGTTTTCTCTGTTTCAAGCTTCTGTAGCAATGAAACAAACCTATCTGAAGCATAGTTTTTCTCTGTTTCAAGCTTTTGTAAAAATGAAATCTATCTCGAGTCTATTTCAGTTATTATTTTCAAGACTCGTTAAACTCATGAAAATCCCGAGATTATTTTGCCATCTTTCATTCTCGTCAAACGCATGAAAATGCCAAGTTATTCCGTCTTTTCCTGCTCGTAAATCAAATTGAAAGTCGGCCGTATGAGTACATTTTTATCCCTTTTTCAAACTCATTAAAACTTACGAAAAAAAAAATCATGAGTACATTTTTATCCCTTTTTCGAACTCGTTAAAACTTACGAAAAAGTGAAATTTTGAGTTCTCTTTTAAGCCCTTTTCAGACTCCTTAAATATGAAAAGATTGTCGAGTACTTGACTATTCGAACTCGTTAAAGGAAATGAACAGTCGCCCCTTCAGTATAAGTTTACCCCTTTTCCGGACTGAAATGGACTATTTACGAAAAAGGTATACGTTGACTAATCATGGTCAATAGAGTTCTCTCCTGTATTATTTTATCCTTTTTCGGGCTTGAGAGACTAAATTTACGAAAAAGTACACCCACAGAGTTTCCTTAAGTTTTTCTTCTGACTCCCTAAAATTGAAAAACACCGAGTTTCTCCTATACTGGAATCATTAAAATTTAACAGTAAAGGACCTGTCGATTACAAACAGGAATGGAGCACTCCTTCTTAGGGTTCGATTTTAAACTAAGTTGGACTCATCTGAAGGATGAGCTTATAAACAAGCAAATGTTATCCTCCTCAAGCTTGTCAAAAATAAAGAGGTACTTGCCAGAAATGGTGGGGGAAAAGAGAGAAAACAAATTCATTTGTTACTCTTCAATTTGTAAAAGCATTACACCACTCTTGAACACGACACTTTTTGTCACACTTCTACCTGGGTTGGGAAATCCTTTGCTTAACAGTTAATCAAACCATATTGAAAGTCTTCAGCCGGTTTTTGGGTATTAGCTTTGGGTCAATTGTCACCAAGCCATTTGCAGTGTCGATATGTGTTCAAGAGGACAGTTCAAACAAACCATTCATCTGCAAATATTTGTCTCCATTCGCGTTGACCATCCCTGAGTCAATCCTTGCAAGAAATTTCTTCAAAACTTGATCTATGGTTTCGTGTCGTGAGCTTGCTTACGACAGATCACTTTCTATCGACGACAGCTCATCATCTAGGAAATTGATCTAGAATCCGTCAGTACCTTGAAATCTGCATGCCTTAATGGCAGGTTTCTCGCCTTCAACGATAGGTTGCATCATTAACCTTCGATTGAACGATTCTGTGAAATTTTCGACTTCAGATCACTTATTCACATTTCATGGATTGTACTGAGTACTTTGAAAGCCATTGTCATTATTAGTGGTTTCTTTCACACTTGTTAACAGTTCACGTCATTGACTGGTAATGAAGTGGGTTCTACCATGTTCGACTTCAACACATTTAATCGCATGGATAGAATCGTACTAGTTCGGGAAGCAGAAATCAAGACCCTGGATCTAGTTTCCACCATCCAGGCTGTGAGGAGTTTTATTATTCATTATGCAGTAGACTATTCATTACAGATGGTTGCGTCCATGTTGTGTCTACACTATTGATGTAATATTAAAATCATTTCTATATCAGAACAAGTTTAGTTAGTTTTGATCTGAGTATGGGAATGCCTACCTCAGCGATGATATATATGTTTTGCATTGAATGTTTTTACAAGGTTCCGACTGGGGTGTCCACAGGCTGATCCTCAAAATGATAAAGTACTTCACTATTCATACATTACAGACTCACTCTTCATCTATTATAGACTTTGCACTTTAGGGGGCAATCTGTTACACTAAAAATTGTCACCTTGACGTTTTGTTGTTCGTATGAGTTCATTATCACTCATACATTTCTCCCTTGCAAGTCTAAACACATCAGTTCCTAATATCAAGCCTTAAAAATAAGAGAAAAACTCATAAAATTCCTTAAAACACTTGTACCGCACTTTCTCTTAGCTTTGCCTGCAGTGCCGCACCTTTTGGCTATAAATCTTGCAGAGCCAAATGCACTGTTTATTCATTAAGGGTGCGGACCCCTGTAAAAGATAAAAAAGGCACAAGTAAAATCTAGAAGCTCAGTTTGAGTCATTTTTTGAAGCTTCTAGAAACATTCCTGCGGTGGAAATATCGCTCTTTTCAGGTTCATGCATTCCATCCATTAAGGAGCTAACCCCTTGATGTAAGGAGCTAATCCCTTTGAAGGAGGATTCTATCCCTTCTTGTTTGGAACTATAACCTCCTCTCTTTCACTATAAAAAGAGGCATAGGGAAGCCTCAAAGGGAGTTCAAGCTTTAGTATTAGTGGAGGTGAAGTGCTGTTGAAACTTAGACCCTTTTAGCTGAGATTTCATGTGGGAAAGATTACATACCCTTATGTATCTCGGTTGGAAGAGTGCAAGGCTGGTCAGAGTAAAGGAAACGCTTGTTCCGGACCCCAGGAAGGCCTATATGACATCAAGGCGGACACAGTTGTAAGGCTCTTCTTTATTCAAAGTTAATACAAATAAGTCTGTTTTTCTCAATAAGCTGTCAATTGATTAGTTTATTTTATGGATTCCTCGATCACCATAATAGATATGATTTATGAATATATGCTATGCAATTGCTATTTTATGTTTGTTTGTTTGTGATTGCAGATCTTCGAAGGCAACTCTTTGGGCGACTGAAGGACTACTACTACAAACAAGTGTTAGATCAAAGGTAAAGATCATTAAGCCTTTATAGAATTTAATTATGAATCGTGATATATCTAGAGAAAGATATATTTAATTGTCCATTTGTTGCTAGCTGTCCGTAGGACACTTGGGAGGTCTGTCTTGTCCGCAAAAATGACTTATCCGTCCAACAGCCCTGTTTTTGAGAGAAGCCATGGACAACGAATCTTGCCTTGAACTTTTCAGCACTTCCATCAGATCCATGCTTGATCTTGTAGAGCCATTTCGAGATGACCATTGTTTTGTCCTCTAGTCTTGGAACCACATCCGAGACATCATTCTTCATTATGAACTCATACTCTTTGTGCATAGCATCCTTCCAAACTTGATGCTTTACGGCTTCCTCAAAAGATCCAAGCTCGGATTGTACGATAGTACTCGTGGCTACTAGATACCCTTGTTGGAAATACTGAGAGGGGGGTGAATCAGTATTTCTTTTCAATTGTTAATTTTACCAGTTAGATCACTTATATTTAGAACACAAAATGAACAATGATGGAATAGATACTTTTATTAATCTCTTCTTTACAATAAGTAAAGTACAATAATGATATAGGGCTCCAACCCTAGATGAAGACTCCAATCTTCCAGGCACCAACCTGTATTGTGCCAAGCACCGACTTGGTCTTTCCAAGACTCAAACCTTGTCAATTTGAGGCACCAACCTCTAAGGCTCCAACCCTATCTCTGGTACAGGCTCCAACCTGGTTTCTTGAGGACTCCAATCCTTTAGGGCTCCAACCCTATCTTCCAAGGCACCGACCTTGTCTCTATGAGGTTCCAACCTCTTGGGCTCCAACCCTCAACTTCACTTCGTCAAAATATGTTTGGTTATTCTTCACGGCTCCCAAAGTCTTCTTCAACGAGCCTTCTCACACTTAGTCTCCTCGTCACATTATCAATGACAACCTTGATATTTTCACATGAAGGTGTCTCCGTTGTCCTTCATGATACCCAATCAAATCCTTCAACTCACCTCATGATGTCATTAGCATTGCATCATGATCTTCAATGTTATCTTCAAGACAACTCACCAAAATGTCTTCAATAGTATCTCCAAGGTCAGTCAAGGCTAATTAACAAGAAGGCTCCACTCCGGGATCTTCTTCAATATCACTTCTCAAAGTCTCCAAACAAGGTCTTCAATCAATTGCACAAGTTATGAACAAGGTATTCCAAACAACTTCAAGTACAAGGACTACTGCAAACTCTTATTCAAGGCTTCAAATCCACTCAACAAGTTTTCTCTAGCAAGGTTTAAGTCTACACAAAGGATCTTCTAAGAGCTGTCCCAATAATAGCTTCCAAGACACTTCAACCAAGATGCCTCAAGGTGTCTTCACAACGGTTCCTCCAAATGCTTCAAGATCTGGTCAACGATCTGCTCCAATATTCCCTCTGTCAAGATCTTCTTCACTTGTATACCCCCCCAAGTTCATTGTTCAATACTTTAATGTCAAAATAGTTTACTGCTCTCCCATAGATCCTTTAATATGCTTTATTATTCACTGTCCATTAATGCTCATTCATCATTATTCATAGGACTGCAATGGTCATTGTTTTGAGTCCCTCATAAATCTGAGCCTTCCCTAGGGTGACAGGTACAAGGCATCCAAATTGTCCTTCAATACTGTTTGCAACTGTATGTAGATTCTGTTCAAGGGATCTGAGAGGTAATTAGCACTCTTCCACAACAATTGTCCTCTAATTTGTCACAGGTCTGAGCTGAAACAAATCTGATCCTTCCAAAAATGTTGTCCACAGTTTGTGTCTTGACTCTTGCTGTCTGAGCCCTCCACACAAGTTATCCATAGGACCGAACTTATAAAAATTTGAGGTTCAGATGTCACAGAAGTCCTTCTCAGTGCCTTAGTTACAGTACTTGGTAATGATGTCCCTTGTTTGCAGGTTTGAGAAAGTGTTTTAAATTTAGGGTACAAGACTGTTTTAATCACAGAAATGAAACCAAATAATATTTTTAGAATTTATCCTTAAGTTTCCTCTCCTCGGCCTTGAGCTTTCTCTCCTTGGTGTTTGTGCATCTATCTCTGTAATTCTTGACCAAATTCATTGAGTAAAAGTGACAGTTCTTAAGGTAATCTGAACTTCGGTTTTGGTCTTGAAGGATAACTTAATCTTAGAAAAATTAGCCCAAACAGTGTTTTAAAATGTTCTCCTCGGCCTTCTATTAGTTCTATATCTTATCTCTGAAATTTGCACCAAATTGATGGTGAAAAAGGAGTATTGGACGTCATATTTACACAGGTTTTGACCTATGATGAATAGACTCGTCTGTTGGGTGAAGGAGTATGAGCCTACACAAGTCGGCTCAAGTCGGCTAGGCAAAAATAATAATTTGTTTAACTTATAAATTCAATTTCTCATAATCTAGAAGGAGTTAGGAGGCATATAATAGCTCGTTAGAAAGGGAAAAATATTCTCTACAAGCTGGTGTCAATTTCATCCTTAGGTTAGGCAATATCCCATTAAGAAATTTATTTTTCTTTGTCGTTGTTCTTGAAATTTTTAGTTCAGACCATGAGATGACTATTTTGGAATTTGTTTTTGTGCAGTCCTTGATTCTTTATGGATAAGGATATAGTGACAGAATTAAGGGCTTTTCCATAAGGCCTTCAAAGTAGTCTTCCAACCATCATCCATATCATTAAATGTGTAATCATGATTTCCAACTATGTCATCATTTGTCATCAAGTATAGTGTAGTTATTTATGTCATCATAGGCACATGATAAGCACTTAGAATTTACATCAATCTTTAGGGCATTATGATCATTAGGTATTCAGGACAAGACATTTTCCTAAGTGGCATGACATCTTTATTAGTGGCATGTGCTCTTAGTATCTTCATTAATAGCATCCTTAGCACCTAGGGATTGCATGAGGTATTGACATCACAATAATATTTGTCATCTCGATTAATGCCATATTGACATCAATGACAACCTTGATTAACAGGTATCTATTTGGCTTCTTGATTTCACGGAATGTCCCTCTTGGGGCCATATGTCCCTTGGCATCCTCGAGAGTGTCCCTGAGCCATGATGGTATCTTCCCCAATGAAGGAGGTTGATCAATCAGATCCATCGGTCCTTCAGCATCGGGCATCGTCTCATCCTTCGATTCTTCTTGATTTCCAAGCATTGCTTCATGATCTTCCTCAGATCTCAGAAGATTGACTACTTTCCTCAGGGAAGCATCTTCGTCAAAGGTAACATCGTGGAATATCTCCACTTCACTTTGACCAGGTACATAGACTCTATAGGCCTTCGAAGTTTCGTTGTAGCCCACAAACATTCCCTTCTTCCCAAAAGCATTGAGCTTGATCCTCTTCTCTTTCGGCACATGAAAATAAACAGGACATCCAAAAACTCTAAACTATGAGACGTCAGGTTTCTTACCAGAGAAAATTTCTTCGGGAGTTTCGGATGACAGGGCGGAATGCGGCCATCGGTTTTGTATGTACATAGTAGTGTTCGCAGCTTCTCCCCATAGAAACTTCGGTAGACCCTGGTCACACAGCATGGCACGGGTAGCTTCCACAATGGTCATGTTCTTTCATTCATCAATGCCATTCTTCTTAGGATTATAGACAGTTGTGGTCTCCCTCTTGATGCCAGCTTCTCAAAAAAAATTCTTGAACTCGTTGGTCTCATATTCAGTGCCATTATCGGTCCTCAATATCTTGATCTTCTTCCCTATCAGATTTTCCACCAAGGCTTTGAAGGTACAGGACCACATGAAAGCCTCATCCTTCTTCAAGAAGTATATCCAAGTTTTGCGAGAGAAGTCATCGATGAATGTCATATAATAAGAACATCCTCCCAAGGATGTCACGGCCAGTATACCTGTTGGAAATACTGAGACGGGGGTGAATCAGTATTTATTTTCAATTGTTAATTTTACGAGTTAGATCACTTATATTGAGAACAAAAAATTAACAATGATGGAATAGATGCTTTTATTAATTTCACCTTTACAATAAGTAAAGTACAATAATGATATAGGGCTCCAACCCTAGACAAAGACTCCAATCTTCCAGGCTCCAACCTGTATTGTGCTAAGCACCGACTTGGACTTCCAAGGCTCCAACCTTGTCAATTTTGAGGCACCAACCTCAAGGGCTCTAACCCTATATATGGTACAGGCTCCAATCTGGTCTCTTGAGGACTCCTATCCTCTAAGGCTCCAACCCTATCTTCCAAGGCACCAACCTTGTCTCTATGAGGCTCCAACATCATGCTTCAATTCGTCAAGATATATTCGGTTATACTTTACGGCTCCCAAGGTCTTTCTTCAACGCGCCCTGACAATCTTCAACTATCTCCTCACTTAGTCTCCATGTCATTTCATCAATGACAACCTTGTTATTCACATGAAGGTGTCTCCATTGCCCTTCATGGTACCAAATCAAAGCCTCCAAGTTACCTCATGATGGTTAATGCATCATGGTCTTCAACGCATGTATCTAAGAACAGTATCTCCAAGGTCAGTCAAGGCTACTACAAAAGGTATTCTTCACTATGCTCCAAAGCTCAACTTTAATGACATTGAAGGTGTATTCAAATCTGTCTCAAGACTCCCAAAATACTTTCCTCAATAGTTTGCTCTTCAGGACCTACTTCAAGAAGTCTTCAAAGCAATGTCTGATGTACTGCTCTCAAACATGTTCAAATCAACTATACCAAGATTAGCCTTCAAAGCAAGTCTTCACAAGTTAAAAAATAACACTTCAATTTATCATTATGACAATGTTCCAAAGTAGTTGTCAACCCAAGTATGCTTCTAGGACAGTTTCAAGATGTCCACACCATGCTGCTCTAAGGTAACTAGTTTTGTCCAAAAAATACCTTCAAGAATGCTCTAACAGACTGTTACAATAAGCCTTCAAAATATGCTTCAAGAGGTCACCAACTATGCTGGTCCTTTCCAAACAGTTTTTCAAGGTCTCTGACTTTAATACTCAAATCTCAATTATATTTCAAACAAGACTAAATCTGCTACAACAACAAAATTCCAACAACTACTACAGGAAATTTGCAAGGTTGCTCCTTGAGTTTGCTCTCAAAGGTATCAGTAGGCTACTCCAAAAAGTCTCCAATAGTCTGCCCTCAAAGGATGCTCAATTACCAACCACAGTTTTCAACAAATTATGATCAATCTGCAAGGTCGAACTTCAAAGGAACAAGTCTGAATTTCTCACAGAACTGAACTATTGTGTCATATGTATGAATGTCGCAAATCAATACCTTAGGTTATGCCACAGGTCTGAAGTTAAAGTCTGAAAAACGAGCTCTTGTAGCATGTCACGGTTTTGTCCAGCAATCCGAACTCAGAAACAATGGTGAGGTAGGAAGGTGTTACTCTGGGCACTCAAACAAGTCTGAGTTCTCTTTTCAGAAGACTATCCACATAGGTAGATTAGCCAAATAAGATGTCTGAGCTTCTATTTTTCTAGTCTTGTAGGTGTATAGATGACCCAATCACTGAATTAACCCTAAAACTCTTTCTCCTTAGCCTCCTGTAATTTCTCTGTCTTCTCACTGCATTTTCTCTGAAATCTTCATCGAAAACTGTGCTTGAAATGACGACTCTAAACTCCTATTTATATTGGTTTTCGATTGGAATGAAGGTACGTGACTCTTTGGGGGGAGGCCGACATGTGTCCTTGAGCATAGTTCGGCTCAATGTCAAAGTTAATTTCCTCAAATTAAAAAATCAATATCTCCCAAAATATTTGGAGTTTTGGGCCAAGTAATAGCTCATTGGAAAGGAAAAAATATGCTCTAAAGGATGGCATAGGTATCAAATTTAGAGGTTTCCTCTAAGATAGTAAAAAAAAAAAAATTTAATGTGACTTGTCATTAATTAGTGAAGAATTTGAGGTAGGGTAGACAAGCTTCTCTTGTTACAAATCTTCATGGTTTTGGCTTCTTCATTGTTTAACATCTTCATCATAGGATCATGGCAGCGCATCAGCAATGAGTGTATTACATAGTGGCGCAAGATATGTTATAGGCAATATCATTAAGAAGGTCTCTTTCAATCAGCAATCACGTCATCACTTGGTCTTCCAATCTTCATAAAACACCATCATTAAGTGTGGTCATATAAGAGTATAACATCATCACAAGTATGGATTCATTAAGTATAGTTCTTCACATCATGGGCTTGTACTTAAGTATTAGATCATCAATCAGACACTCGGCAACTTCTTAGGGCAAGACATCATCATCTGGAACCAAGCATCTCAAGAATATTAACAACTTAGTCAAAGCCATATTGACATCAATGACAACCTTGATTAACAATATCCCCCTTTGTCATTGATGGCAATATTCTTTCCCTTCCAACATTCTCTCCCCCTTTGACATCAATGGAAAACAGGGCGACCAAGTACTCCCCATGTCAAGATACTTCTTTTCTTCATGAATAGTAGTCCTTCATAGGTATGTTACTGCCCCTGTCGTGGTGCTCTTTCTTTTGGCAATATGGTCCATGATAGATGTGTTTGTATTTCTTCATGTGATGAACCAACTCCCCCTACCTGCATAAACTCCTCTAGCTTCAAGAAAGATTGCTTCCTTGTGATCGAGTGGAAGAAGTCGATATATGAATCATGTTCTTCAATGGAGCTGCTACTGAGAGATGATCTATCAAAGGATGAATGTCCATGGGTGATTCATCAAAGGTTTCATAGGGCCCATTCACGCATAACTTCTACAAGAAAACTCAGAAATCACAAAACTCCCCTAAACTGTATGCATGGTATCCTTTCTGTCAGAGTCTCATCATCAAACACTTGGAATATCAAGGATGTCTTCATCAACTCAACAACATGGGTTGTTGGCTAGAGTGTGCAAGAAACTTTCATTTTTCTTCCTTCTCCATACTTGTGTAACTTTCTTTTTTGGCTTGGTTGTCATGTTTCTAGCTTTTGTAGGGACCCAAGTCAAGTTACAATCACGTGCCATATGTCCAATGTTATGGCAATTGAAGCACTGCATCTTGTTCATGAATGAGAAATCATGACTTCTTCTTGAAAAATTTCTTCTAGGAGACTGACAGGGACAATTAAATTTGTCTTTGTGATATGCCCTACAATCTTTTGCCATGTGCCCAAAGTTTGTACAAGAATAGCAATAACCAAGAAATATACTTTGGTACCTGGGAGATGGAGTTTTCCTTGATGTACTTCTACAGCCTTTTTTCCTTGGGATTCTTTGATGATATTCATTGCCTTTTGTATTCTTGACATCATCTGCATGTCTCCTTAGAGTAGAATTTCTTCCGTTGGTGTCTTGATTCTTCTCCTTGCCTTTGCTGGAACTGGGAGGATCAACGTTTCTTTCTAGGTTCCTCACATATTTGTTGTTTGAAGCATTATCATTCTTTCTTGAGGATTCACCTGCATAGACAAGACCTGATTTATCAAGGGGAGACCTTTGATGACTTACGATGTCATCTAGGGTTTGAGAGCTTTTCAAGTTCTTATTAAAAAATTCAACTTCCTTTTTAAGAAAGACAATTTCTCCTTTCAACTTTTCGCAATCTTCATCTTTCATAAGTAGTTGCTTCTTCATTTCTTCCATCATCCTTGTTGCTTCATGTGCTTCGATTTTAAGGGAGATGATATTTTATTTCATTATGAAGATTTCTTCATTCTCCTTTGCTAGATTGCTCTCCATTTCTTCTTTTATTCTTGTAGCTTCACATGTTTCGGCCTTGAGAAGATTGATGTCTGATTTTAGTTTGAAGATTTCTTCATCCTTTTCTTCTAGTTGAGATTTAAGAGAGGAGACATCTTCCTTGTATTGGCCAATCTCTGCTTCAAGATTGTTCAAGCTCTTAAGTCTTTGTTCAAGGTAGCTTGACAAAGTTTCTTCCCTTTTCTTTGCCTTATTCAATTTATTTCTCATAGATATGACCTCTTCATGATGCTTTTTTTTGTTTTGATGAAATTCCTTTTTTAAGTTTGGCTAGCTCCTCATCTCTTTCTTGTACTTGAAGCTTGACAAAGTCAACTTCCTTCCTTGTCTTGTCTTGGTTACCATCTTGCGCTTTCTTCTTAAGTTCCTCATTTTCCTTTTTCAAACTATCAATCTCTTCCATGGAAGCCATAAGTTTATTCAGGAGATCTTCATCTTTGTTCTCTTCATCTTCTAGGTCTTCTTTAGCCTTGTTGTCATCTCTCTTATCTTCAGCTTCATTGATGGATTATGGAATTCTTTCTTGTCTTCCATCATCTTCTTGACTAGAGATCATTGTCAACGCTTCTTTTCAGTGAAGATCAGGAAGTTTGTCCCATATGACTTTTTCTGATGAACATTTTTCAAAATTGGCCTTCATAGATTTTGGTAACCCATTCAAAATTGCCTTCATTTCTATTGTATTGTACTCCTTGGATTCTTCGTCCATCGTGTCATTAGTAATCACTAATTTCCAAACTTCAATTCCTTTAGTCTTCAAGAAATTCCTCATTCTTGCCTCCCATATATCAAAATTTCCATTGAACAATGGATCCTTCGCAAATTGATTGACTTCAATTTCGATGGTTGAGGAAGACACATCTTTAGGAGGATTGGAGACTTTCTTCCTTGGCTTTGCCATTTGTGTTATAATGATCAACCTTCAAGTTGTTAAGCTTTGAGTGAAGGTATTGGCTCTGATACCAATTGTTGGAAATATTGAGAGGGGGGTGAATCAGTATTTCTTTTCAATTGTTAATTTTACCAGTAAGATCACTTATATTTAGAACACAAAATGAATAATGATGGAATAGATAATTTTATTAATTTCTCCTTTACAATAAGTAAAGTACAATAATGATATAGGGCTCCAACCCTAGACGAAGACTCCAATCTTCCAGGCTCCAACCTGTATTGTGCCAAGCACCGACTTGGACTTCCAAGGCTCCAACCTTGTCAATTTTGAGGCACCAACCTCAAGGGCTCCAATCCTATATCTGGTACAGTCTCCAACCTAGTCTCTTCAGGACTCCTATCCTCCAGGGCTCCAACCCTATCTTCCAAGGCACCAACCTTGTCTCTATGAGGCTCCAACCTCCTGCTTCAATTCGTCAAGATATATTCAGTTATACTTTACGGCTCCCAATGTCTTTCTTCAACGAGCCCTGACAATCTTCAAATATCTCCTCACTTAATCTCCACATCATTTCATCAATGACAACCTTGTTCTTCACATGAAGGTGTCTCCATTGTCCTTCATGGTACCAAATCAAATCCTCCAAGTTACCTCATGATGGTTAATGCATCATGGTATTCAACATTATCTCCACAAGGTCTTCAACGCATGTATCTAAGAATAGTATCTCCAAGGTCAGTCAAGGCTACTACAAAAGGTATTCTTCACTATGCTCCAAAGCTCAACTTTAATGACATTGAAGGTGTATTCAAATCTGTCTCAAGACTCCCAAAATACTTTCCTCAATAGTTTGCTATTCAGGACCTACTTCAAGAAGTCTTCAAAGCAATGTCTGATGTACTGCTCTCAAACATGTTCAAATCAGCTATAGCAAGATTAGCCTTCAAAGCAAGTCTTCACAAGTTCAAAAATAACCCTTCAATTTGTCATTATGACAATGTTCCAAAGTAGTTGTCAACCCAAGTCTGCTCCTAGTTGCTTCTAGGACGGTTTCAAGATGTCCACACCATGTTGCTCTAAGGTTTCTAGTTTTGTCCAAAAAATGCCTTCAAGAATGCTCTAACAGACTGCTACAATAAACCTTCAAAATATGCTTCAAGAGGTCACCAACTATGTTGGTCCTTTCCAAACAGTTTTTCAAGGTCTCTGACTTTAATACTCAAATCTCAATCAGATTTCAAACAAGACTAAGTCTGCTACAACAACAAAATTCCAACAACTGCTACAGGAAATTTGCAAGGCTTCTCCTTGAGTTTTCTCTCAAAGGTATCAGTAGGCTGCTCCAAAAAGTCTCCAATAGTTTGCCCTCAAAGGATGCTCAATTACTAACCACAATTTTCAACAAATTATGATCAATCTGCAAGGTCAAACTTCAAAGGAACAAGTTTGAATTTCTCACAGATCTAAACTATTGTGTCATATGTATGAATGTTGTAGATTAATACCTCAGGTTATGCCACAAGTTTGAACTTAAAGCCTGAAAGGCGAGCTCTTGTAGCCTGTCGCAGTTTTGTCCAACAATCCGAACTCAGAAACAGTGGTGAGGGAGGAATGTGTTACTCTGGGCACTCAAAAATGTCTCAGTTCTATTTTTAGAAGACTGTCCACATAGGTAGATTAGCCAATAAGATGTCTGAGCTTCTATTTTCTTAGTCCTGTAGGTGTATAGATGACCCAATCACTAAATTAACCCTAAAACTCTTTCTCCTCGACCTCTTGTAATTTCTCTGTCTTCTCACTGCATTTTCTCTGAAATCTTCATCGAAAAATGTGCTTAAAATGATGAGTCTAAACTCCTATTTATATTGGTTTTTGATTGGAATGAGGGTACGTGACTCTTTAGAGGGAGGCCGACACGTCTCCTAGAGCATAGGTTAGCTCAATGTCAGAGTTAATTTCCTTAAATTAAAAAATCAATATCTCCCAAACTATTTGGAGTTTCAGGCCAAGTAATAGCTCATTGGAAAGGAAAAATTATGCTCTAAAGGATGGCATAGGTATCAAATTGAGAGGTTGCCTCTAAGATAGTAAAAAACATTTTTTAATGTGACTAGTCATTAATTAGTGCATAATTTGAGGTAGGGCAGACTATAATGTTCCAAATTTTTCTTCAATAAATTGGAACATTAATTTTTGTCTATTTTCACTTATGAGATGAATAATTGGGTGAGAAGGCCCATTCATAATAAAAACATAGATAAAATCCCTCTAGTATGAAAATGGATCAGCCATGGAACTAGATTTCACACCCTCATGTGTGAAAGGAGATATTTGCAAAGAGGTTTGACCAAGTCAACCAGCGTAGGATATGAGGTGGAAAGCACTACATGGGACAACGTAGGAGGGAAGCTTCTAAAGGAAGGGAAACCCTAATTCGAAGTAGGGCCCATGGAGAGCCTTCACTTGCTATATATGGAAAGGAGGAGAGCCATTGCCATTCATGCATATGTCTATGATTTCATGTCTATTCAGACATTGTGCATTCTTTGCTGTTTAGCAAGAATTGACGGGAAACTCCTATTTAGGATTTCCTCACCTTCTTGAGAGGCCTCTTGAAGGTTGGTTCTTCATTCTCCACATTTCTTGGCTCAAAGCCAAAGCTTCCTCCTCCAGGACAGCATTATTGCTGCAGCAGCATAATACTGTGTTGTAGGGTGTTGCAGTGGAGACTTCACAACACCACTTCCATTGCTTGTTTTTCAGAGGGAGAGCCTTTCTTGCCTTTCGAGGATCAGTTTGGAAGCATTGGAGCTGACTTGCAGATCTTGGCACTTGGCCATAGTGTTCTATTCCACTCACTGTGCAGTCCCTCTTAGTGACTGCGTTATTTTCATGGAGTATCTGCAGTGTGTTGGAAATGTTGTCATTGATGGCAAAGAAGGCAGCAGAGGCAGCGAATACAGAGGAAGAGATGAAACGGTAGAGCAATAGAGGCAGAGGCACAGCGAAGGCAGAGGCAGAGATGAAATGGTCGAGCAGCAGAGGCAGAGGCAGAGGCAGCGAATACAGAGGAAGAGATGAAATGGTAGAGCAGTAGAGGCAGAGGCACAGCGAAGGCAGAGGCAGAGATGAAATGGTCGAGCAGCAGAGGCAAAGGCAGAGGCAGAGCTATTATCAAACAGTGAAATGATCAGAGTTGAATTAACGTAAGAATGAAGCAGGCTTCATATATTGAAGTGCTGAAGAAATAAGAAATAAACCTTTTAACACAGCTCATATGAATTTGTATATAACGAAGGCGGGGCAGTCTTCATTGAAAAAGAACCCAAAAGGTTATATTACTACATATATTTGTGTTGGGCTTAAGTCTGATCCAAAGACTTAATATAATATTGATGGACAACATTATATGTAGTGTGGGACCCCCCTACATAAACATAAATTCCGAGAATCATCACCCCAGTTGGAGGATACAATAAAGGCGGAAGCGAAAGCTTATATATATGCAGTGTGTTACATATATTGCGCCTTATACACAAAGGTCCAAAGCATATATATATAAATTTATATGGAGCACTTTATGGACAAGGGACCAAAGGTATAATACAAGGCATATGTATCATATTATTGAGCCTGAGACCAAAAGAACCAAAGGTAACAAAGCCTTATATGGTGGGACCCTTCCCCAATCGCATCGGAAAATTGACAGCGGAACAGGTTAACAACAAGTTGCAATTGCGATTGAGTTCCGGACCTGATGGGTTTATAAACCACGATTGATATATGTTTGAGTTCCGGTAAACAGTGTTACATCGCATCGGAGAAAAGTGTGGCAGCAAAGCATGACAATAGAAGTTGCGATTGCAATTGAAGCCCGGACCCGATGGGCGTATAAACTGTAATCAATATGTGTTTGAATTCAGGCCTAATCGCATCGGAGCATCGGAGTATAAAAATATCGGAACATGCAAATACATGTTGCGATTGCGATTGAAGTTCCAGACCCGATATGGTTTAAACAACGACTTTATATGTTTGAGTTCCGGTCTAATCGCATCGACACAGTTAAATGAATAGTGGTCAATAGCATCAGAGTAAAAGCAGGACATCGGAACTTGCAATTAAAAGTTGCGATTGCGATTAATCACAATCGGAGTAATCGCATCGGATCGGATCGGAGAAATCGCAATCGAAGCAAGACGTCGGAACAAGCCAACATAGCGAAACAGGTTAATAAAGCTTGCGATTGCGATCAATCGCAATTGGAAAACTCTGAAGAAGGCTCATCGCATCGGAGCATAAGAAAATTTCGGATGGTGGGCCCGAAAGGGCATTTTATTTATTAAAGGGTCTTATACAATGAAATATGGCGACTAAGACAAAGGAAAGAGTTAAATGCAAAGGTTTATTAACAGGAAGTATATGCATATGGTAATATATATATTGTGAATAAGTCGAACCTCGCATGAAAAGGATTGTGTATTGGCGTATATTCAAATTGAATGGGTCGGAATGATATGTTGGCATATTAATATGTTATAACCTTGGGATTTTCATAAAGAGGTTAAGCCACATAAATCTTCCGCTTATAAAGTTATATGAGTACGTTGACAGATAATAAATTATAGGCGGGTGCGTCCACTTTCAGGCATAGTGGAGATTGTTGCCTTATGACCATTAGAGAGTTTTAATTTATATCTCAGATTTGAAATTTTAAGGAAGCCAAATATATCATTGAATTTTCCAGACTCTGACTTTATTTGGGGTATTTAATTAAATTTCCAGCACAGAAAATGGAATGTTGAACTGCCCAGATTTTGGAAATAACTTGGATCAATTTTTGGAAAGGCATTTTTTTATATGCACAGGACCTTGAGAGTTATTGGGAACTAAACTGGTAAAACTGTTATATATTCAGCAAATTCAAAATTGCAGTGAACAGGTGTTGATAGGAATATGCACAGGAATGAATTTGACAGGTGAACAAGCAACGAAAACTGGAAAATATGCAGAAGACAGTGAGCAGAAGAAGGCAGAACAGTTACCTGACAGCTGCAGAAAAGACAAAGTCAGCAAAGCCAAAAGCCAAAAATGGGCTGAGTAAAATTTGTCTTGATGTAACTAAAAATTATGAAAGTAAATGTTGTAATTGATTTTTATTGTTTGTGATGCATTGGCAAGTCTCCGGAAGAGAACAAAATTCCCACTGTAATATTAAAGTTAGTACCTACAGTTATATTTTTCTGAGTGAGCTCAAAAGAAATGAGAAGGTAGAAAATCAAGAGGTATGACTATCCATTTCGAATTCCTAGAGGAAAACAAACAGTCATAAGGAAATCTCTATAAGTAATATCACCTTGATATGCATAGAGAGGTTAGAGAGAGTAAAGATAGAGAATGCACAGTATAGAAGATTGAGGCAGAGAAGATAAAGAAAAGAAGAGCAGAAAGAGATGCTACAGAACAAAGTTGATATCTGAGGTAAATTAGCAAACATTCTGTTTGATAAATTGAGGAAGTTGGAGCTTCCCTATCAAGTTGAAGCTTGATAACTGTCAGTTGTAGCTGACTGAGGTTGGAGCCTCCTGTAGGTTGGTGCCTGTAGAAAATTGAAGGGAGTTGGAGCTTCCTTGCAAGTTGTAGCCACTGAGTTGGGTGCTCCCGTAGGTCGTTGTCTCATAAAACAAGGTGAGAGGGAGTTGGAGCTTGCCTTTGCATCACAACAATAATAAGATGTGGTTTTCTCCCTCAATGGGTTTCCACTTATATCTGTTGTCTCTATCTATGTTGTCTATGTGCTGAAATGATTCACCAAATCTGCCTAATGTTTGTTGCTCTCATAATAAGTTTGATGTCACATTAATTTAATACTTGCTGCAACTTATTAAGACTGTTCATATACTAAGGTTGGTTATAAAGGTAAGCTATAAATAAGCTGATGAAAATTTTAAAAAGCTCATGTATGTGTTAAACTGATTCACCCCCCCCCCCTCAGTTTAACTAAGAATTCAACACAGTGAGGGTTTGCAGATTGATCGGAGGGTGAGATCTTAAGTGTAAGGATCAGCTTTCCACTTAGGAGATCCATTGGAGGAGGTTTACTTCAGATTTTTCATGATCTTCAGCATTCTCTATTGAGTTCCAGATTTGAGTTGGAGCAGCTGCCCAACGACTCCGGCATTTTTTCCATTTTGTATATTTCAGCCAATCCCTTGGAGGATTAATGTATTATTGTATCTAAGGGTTAGAGCTTTGCTCCCCTATCATATTTGAGTCATATATTGTCATATTCATGTATTGACATCATCTTATAGCAGTATTCCATCATAGACTGCGTCCTCATAGCCTGGGTTTATGCAGAAATAGCAGTGTTCTTTCATATTCATGTACATGTATTGTTGAGGCTTGCATTGCCTTTCTTGAGAGGTTGTTTCCTCAAGACTTGTACTCTCTTTTGCTGCTATAACATTATTCTTGGCTATATGTTCATCTTATTGTCTCATAGCTCATAAAATAACGTTGTTGATCTATTGTATGTTCATACATTTGTTGCAGCCCCATTCTTTCGGCAATTCCTGAGGAAGGAATTTCACATATCTACAGACAGAGTCTGTGAAGGGCCAGGTAGCCTCTGGATCTCATCCTTTGTTCAAAGGTGGCATATCCGGAAAATGCCCCCACAGTCTATCTCTGGAATAGACTTTTGATATTTCCGAAAAAAATGAACATTACAGTGGTATCAGAGCAATTTTCTTGGCTCAGCCTATGAGTCTAAGCCCAAGAAGATCAGAATGTTGAAGAAGATGAGTTTATTCTCATCTATGTTCAGAATCAGAGGAGACCTCTCCAAGGAGGTCAAGAAGATTGAAGAAGAAGAAGAGGAAGCACCATGCACTTCCTATTCTCATCAAGAAGAAGACATTGAGCATGGAAGACACTTGGGTTATCAGATTCTAAGTGATTACCTTGTTGAGTATAGATCTCAACCTAGAGCCTTCAAGGAGACTCTGGATTTTCCTCATTTCATCCAGCTGAAGGAAGAGAAGAGACCATGTAGTAGAAAAGAAATCAAAGGCAATATATTTCTGTTGTCTACCTTTGATGGGTCATCTACTGCAAGAACTTGGGTGAAAGAGTTGGTAGCATTTTTCTTTCTACATCCTGTAGTAGAGAAAGAAGCTGTTGAAATCTCAGCGCTGCACTTGGAGGGTGAAGCCTATGTTTGGTGGAGCAGCCACTTGAGCCATGAAGAGGTGAAAACTTTTGTAAAATTCACCTAAGGGTTAATCAAAACCTTTGATGATGAAGGGGCAAAGGAAGAAAATATCACACCACCTCTTGAGGAGGCTTGTGATAACGTTGTCACACTCATGGAGGAGCAGCCACATGCATCAACAGTTGGGGCAGCCAGCACTTTTGAGGAAGGAACTCTTGCAGCCCTACAAGAAGTTCCAAATGCACATCAAGGTATGAAAGAATTTCCACAATCTATTGTTGCAGCAACTTCTTTTGAAAATTGTGGAGATTTGCTTTTGAATGACCAAGGGTCAAATCCCATTGCTACTATAGAGCAGCTTGGTTGCACTGCGCTGTGCAACATGGAAACACTCAAGAAGGAATCAAACCGTCATTCTCATGAGCCATTGTTGGGTTGTACATCACATTGGAGGTTGGGGTTTGAAGCCTTGAAGATTGATGGTAGACAGCTTGGAGTAAGAAACCCTTTCTCCCTTCAAGATGACATTTTCTCAATGAGCTCCTCTTAGCTCAAAGAGGAACTTCTACTTTCAGGTCCAAGACCTCATTGGTTTTGGAAGACTATTGATAAAAGGGAGGTCTCAAGGAGAGATCTCATTGGAGATGCACTTCAACACACAATGGAGTGGAGATGCACTTCAACACACAATGGAGTGCAATGTTTTTCTTCCCTTCTCACAAGAGTAGATAGAAGATGGAGGACATCTTAGGATGGATAACATCTCTCATGCTTGTGTTGGACATTCCTTGAGCCATACACATCATGATGGGAGGTTTTTTCCTACCACCTATTTGGGTCTTGATAGGGTCTCATTGATCCTTGAGAAGATTGCATTTCAAAATCCCATGTAGTGCAAAGACAGGAATTTGATTTGGAAGGATGGTAGCCCTCATGGGAGGAGTACCAAGGTGAAGAGAAGAAGAAATCATCCACAAGTGGTTGAGCGGATGTGGTTGATGAGCAAGCAGCTGAGAGGCTACTTGTAAATTTATGATACCGGGCAACAGGAGGCTTGGTTGCGCTGGTTACTCTTGAAAGAGTTTGGCCATCACTTGGCAAACACTCTTCCTAAGAGTAAGAGGATGGATACTTGCATCATTGAGCAGCATAGAGCATGGATGCATGGTGTCGATATGATACTCATATCCTTCATTATGTCTTCATCATATGAGTTGTATGATGGAAGTATGAGGAGGCAGCAAAATCTTTTGTTGCTTTGCTTGTTTCTGGGAGAGCAAGAGCAGATTTTCTCTCACACTTTGTATGATGTTGCAGGAGGAGGAGATGGCATTATCTCCTTGATCTTTGATGATGGCTTGGAAGCACTTCCAACTTGGGAGGTATTCCACATTTGTTGCAGCATTATTAGAGGAGTCTTTGACAAGGAGCATGTCAAAGAACAAAGCTTTGTATTGACAAGAGCTTATTTGCATGAGCTCACAGCGCTGTCACTTGGGAGCAGAGACTTATGGATGAAATGTGCCCAGCGGAAGTGTGGTGAATCCATAACCCACAAGTCCCAGGATCATTTCATATTTGTTGCACTTGATGAACAAAGAGGAGGTAATGATGATAAAGACATCTACCACTATGGCATATTCTTCTTGACTTGGGGTTCAAAGCATGAGGAGGATTATCTTCTTGCAGCACATGGTTCATTCTTCTTCATAGCATGCCAACATACTATGGAGGACTCATTCATGGATCCATGTACCATATTACTTCCAGAATATGGTGAGAAGTTTGTATATACATCCATTGATTTGCACACTCTTACCATTCTTATGCAGTGCATTGCTTCACAAGAGGGCAAGCTTGTCACATTGCTCCATGAGTTGTATTGGGCCAATCTACATGATGGAGGCAGCCATCTCTTTTGTGGCCTTGGGAAAATGTTTTATCATTACATGTATGTTCAGTTGTTGCACTTTAACAAGTATCATATGAATACATGCATGATTAACCATGTAGAAAGAAACATTTTGCCTTGTACTTTCCTCAAGCAGCAGCTTGTAAAACTGTGTTGTACTTGTTTGGGAAGCTGTTGGTACCTTCTTGCACCACATGAAACCTTCAGCATTCTCTTCATTCTATTGTTGATCATGACTTCATTTGCTGATATAGATCAGATTTGTATGAGAAGCATGATTATGAGAGAGGCACATGAGTTGGATGTGTCTTTGAGTGGGAAAAATTCTCACAATTTCTGCACTACATGTTCTAAAGGGAGCATGGGAGGAGATATGGCCACCACAGCCACATGTTTGTTTCCTCTTGAGGTGGGCCATGAGGTTGATATTCATCCATTGTACAGCCATGGGCAAGTACTTGATCATGTATTGTTGTTACATTCAGCCATTTACTATCCATTGGTAGATGTGATGAATCTTGCACATTGCTTGCCATGTAATTTTCTGAAGTTGCCATGGATGAAATTGTGTTGTGTCCACTTGAGATGTTGTTTGCACTTTGTAGCATCATGTAAAACCTACATCAAACTTCTCATTTGGATATTCTATGATAACCATGTCCTATTCATCATGGATAATATGTTTGGGGCCAGCTTGTTCTTCATTGTTGGAGGAGAACTCTTTGAAAGATTTTTCTTCATTTTGCCATTTGAGGGCAATACTTTTGCAGCCCAGGACCAGCACACACTCTACACTTATCATAAGTGGAGAGGAGGACAGCATGTGGTAAGCTATGATGCTTGCCAAGTTCATATTTTCAGCCCACCTTCATTTCTGGAGCTTGAGGTGGAAGCAGATTTTCAGGAGTTGCCAAGTTGGGAGGTGACTCACTTTGTTTGGATGATTGCTTGGGGATGGAGGATCCACATGAGGGAGATGTTCCTCATCATATTTCTGACTCCATGCCTTGAGTGGAGACTTTCCAGTTCCATCCTTGCAGTTGCTTGAGGACAAGCAACATTTGGGAGGGGAGGACTGTAATGTTCCAAATTTTTCTTCAATAAATTGGAACATTAATTTTTGTCTATTTTCACTTATGAGATGAATAATTGGGTGAGAAGGCCCATTCATAATAAAAACATAGATAAAATCCCTCTAGTATGAAAAGGGATCAGCTATGGAACCAGATTTCACACCCTCATGTGTGAAAGGAGATATTTGCAAAGAGGTTTGACCAAGTCAACCAGCACAGGATATGAGGTGGAAAGCACTACATGGGACAACGTAGGAGGGAAGCTTCTAGAGGAAGGGAAACCCTAATTCGAAGTAGGGCCCATGGAGAGCCTTCACTTGCTATATATGGAGAGGAGGAGAGTCATTGCCATTCATGCATATGTTTATGATTTCATGTCTATTCAGACATTGTGCATTCTTTGCTATTTAGCAAGAATTGTCGGGAAACTCCTGTTTAGGATTTCCTCACCTTCTTGAGAGGCCTCTTGAAGTTTGGTTCTTCATTCTCCACATTTCTTGGCTCAAGGCCAAAGCTTCCTCCTCCAGGACAGCGTTATTGCTGTAGCAGCGTAATACTGTGTTGTAGGGTGTTGCAGTGGAGACTTCACAACACCACTTCCATTGCTTGTTTTTCAGAGGGAGAGTCTTTCTTGCCTTTGGAGGATGAGTTTGGAAGCATTGGAGCTGATTTGCAGATCTTGGCACTTGGCCATAGTGTTCTATTCCACTCACTGCGCAGTCCCTCTTAGTGACTGCGTTATTTTCATGGAGTATCTGCAGTGAGGGTTTGCAGATTGATCGGAGGGTGAGATCTCAAGTGTAAGGATCAGCCTTCCACTTAGGAGATCCATTGGAGGAGGTTTACTTCAGATTGTGCATCATCTTCAGCCTTCTCTATTGAGTTCCAGATTTGAGTTGCAGCAGCTGCCCAACAACTCCGACATTTTTTCCATTTTGTATATTTCAGCCAATCCCTTGGATGATTGATGTATTATTGTATCTAAGGGTTAGAGCTTTGCTCCCCTATCATATTTGAGCCATATATTGTCATATTCATGTATTGACATCATTTTGTAGCAGTATTCCATCATAGACTGCATCCTCATAGCCTGGGTTTATGCAGAAATAGCAGTGTTCTTTCATATTCATGTACATCTATTGTTGAGGCTTGCATTGCCTTTCTTGAGAGGTTGTTTCCTCAAAACTTGTACTCTCTTTTGCTGCTATAACATTATTCTTGGCTATATGTTCATCTTATTGTCTCACAGCTCATAAAATAATGCTGTTGATCTATTGTATGTTCATACATTTGTTGCAGCCCCATTCTTTGGGCAATTCCTGAGGAAGGAATTTCACATATCTCCAGACAGAGTCTGTGAAGGGCCAGGTAGCCTCTGAATCTCATCCTTTGTTCAAAGGTGGCATATCCAGAAAATGCCCCCATAGTCTATCTCTGGAATAGACTTGTGATATTTCCAAAAAAAAGGAACATTACACAGACAAGCTTCTCTTGTTAGGCTTCTTCATGGTTTTGGCTTCTTCATTGTTTAACATCTTCATCATAGGATCATGGAAGCACATCAGCAATGAGTGTATTACATGAGTGTATTACATAGTGTATTCCATGGCGGAGATAGACACAAGGTTCTTCTTCAAATCGGGTACATAGAGCACATCCTGCAAGCGAAGGACTTGACCTTAAGACAAGTGGAGGGTCACGGTCCCTATCCCTTTCACAAGATATGTGGCATTGTCTCCAAGGATAATTTCCAGATTAGTATCCTTATCAACCATATCAGAAAGTGCTTCCTTGAACCCAATGATGTGCCTTGAGGCACCACTATCTATCAACCAGACATCCATAGTGTCGAATGGAGATGCAGCAGAGAGGGTGGATAGAGGAATGAATTCATTTATTTTATCAACAACATTTGATTCCTCATACCTGGAATTTCTCGACCTTTTGAAAGGTTGACCATTTCCGCCGGAGGGAGCCTTCCTCTTCCCCTTGAACATGTTGTTCCTTTGATTGTCATTCCTCCGGTTGTTGTTGTTGTCATCATAATGGAGAGAATCCTTCCTGAAAGGGAATTCTCTAGCATAGTGACCTGGCTTGTGAGAAGTGTAACACTTGCCCTTCTTTCCTTGGGCCCCTGCTCTTCCTTTGTTCCTTGGACCACCAAAGTTCTTCTTCTTAGAATGAGCAGCGAAGGCAGCATTTCCTTCATTCTCATATTCCTTCATCCTTGTCTCTTCTTGTACGCATCTCGATAATACTTCGTCAAAATCAGGTATCACATTATTATTCAGAATGGTAGTGTTGAATACATGGCATTCAGATGAGAGACATCCAAGTGCGATGAGAATCATCTCTTGATCAGCTATTGTCTCCCCAATAGCCAGCAGATTATTCTTGATCTTGGTCAGCTTCAGAAAATATGATTGAATAGACTCATCCCCGCCTTTCTTCAGATTCTTCAATTGGTTCTTGAAGAATAGGACTTGATTTGCATTGTTGGCCTTGAACATGTGGACCAACTTATCATACATATCCTTGGATGTGCCCAGCTCAGAGATGTACCAACTTATCATACATATCCTTGGATGTGCCCAGCTCAGAGATGTAGGCAACCAGACTCTTATGAATTGAGTCCCTGATCATCAGTTTTGCTTTGATTTGCCCCTTCTTGTACTTTGTTTTAGCGGCAGCAGTTGCAATGGATGGAGGCTCTTGGATTTTACCCTGCACATAGTCCATGACATCTTGGTCTTCCAAATTAATATCCAATGTGAGATCTTCCATGCATGGAAGTCATCCTTCCCAGTCAATTTGTCATCAGCCTTAAAGCCATTGTAGTTAGAGGAACCCATGCTCTTCTTCGGTGATTGCTACGAACTAGGGCTTTGTCTTCACCTCAACTCTAATACCATGTAAATTTTGAAGATGTTCTATGCATGATGCAACTTTACTTTTTATCCCAATATCAGTCAGCAATCACATAAACAATAAATTAAATGCTGATAGAACATCCCAGTAGATCGATAGAAGACAAGCAAGAAATATAAAAGTGTGTTGGTGTGTTACGGCAGTCAATAGGATGTTTCAACCAGCAAAGTCTCATTATGGTCAGCCAACCAAAAGTGTCACACAACCCTCTAGGACAACCAAAAGAGTCAACCAAAAGTCAATGTTGTCAGTCAACAGTCGACGCAAACAGCAGCAGCAGCTAGGTCAACGCAGCCAAGTCAAAGTCAATGTCCAGCCTCGGGAATAGTGCCAAAAAATATGGATATGGAAAATCAAAAGTTTGGGAGAGTTTCAGGTCCGTTTGACCTTGCGTTGACCACAATCAATGCTGGTCAACGTTGTTGCAGAAACCCTAGGCCGAAAACAGAAAATTGTTTCTTGCTGAAATTTCCCACGTGTGAAGAGAAGAGCCTCCAAGGTGATCGAACCAATCAGATGAGGAGAGAGAAATGTGTGAGGATGAGATGAGTGAAAATGTCCTCCAACGTTGACCAATATATATCCATCAATGAGGGTGTGTGACACAACTGCTGGGGTACAAAACCTTAAGCTCGACCTGCACATATTTTGAATAAATTCAAAATAAATGTTTTGCTCATCGGATCAAGATGATCTTTAGATCGATCTTGCAACTCTCCGAAAGAGGAATCCAATAAAAATATTAGCATCTTCATCTAAGCATCACAACATGGATTTGGGACCTAGTTGTCCAAAATTAACAAGGTTGGATATGTAAGAATGCAATTTTGCAAGTGATGAGTAAATGCATACTTAGATTTGCAATCACTGCAAACTTTCTTGATGAAGTTGAATTTGATGTAGTTCCACTTGCTATTTCTTGTATTGTTATGGGTAGCCCATATTTTTATGATAGGAGAGCAATATTTCATCGCCATGAGAATAAGTATCGCTTGTTCAAGAATGGGATTGAGTACATTTTTAGAGCGCATAGTAAGAAGATGAATTTGTCTCTTATGCATGCTGGATAAATGGAGAGAATTGTTAATGCTAGTCAAAATTTGCTTTGTTAATGTTCAAGCATGAAGATGTTGTGAATGAGGCCTTTCAAGGAGATGCATCATATGAAAAATCTGATTTCATTGAGGTTGTTAATCGTTGTGATAAGATGTTTAAGGAGTCTAACATGTTGCCTCCTAAAAGAGGTAAACAAGATGAGGTAAAATTGCAGCAGCAAACATCATTGTTGAGTAGTGATGTGAACAAGATGCCAGTGCTAGAGATGCAAAGATCAAAGAGTAAGTGCCAAAGCAATTTGACAAAGAGGGCATTAGGTTCAAAAATTCTTCTTGTCGGTTTCACAAAGTTTTGTCTTTGAAATGGGATGCTACATAGCGATGGCGATCACATTTGGTCAAGGGTCGAGCCAAGCGCAAGACTAGACATGTCAAGCATCATCATGTCGACGGTGCTCAAGGTGAGAAGAAATTGAAGTTGTTTAAGCTTTCTTTGATTGACGACAAAGGAGGGAATGTGTTTGTTCCTTCAAGGACAGTTTGTTGTTTTGCATATTTTGGGAAATTGCAGTAATATGGTATCTATAATAGCAAGTCAAGGTCTCTAAAGTCGGAAAAAATGATCAGTTTTCATGAAAATCTCAAATTGTCACATTCAAGCAAATTTTAGTGGATTGATACTAGAAGGGTGAGGGAGTTGTACCCTCATATATTTGTTGATGGATAAAGAGATTTTGGAGGTCCAAAATCTTCTAATGGGGAGGAATGATCCGGTGAATCCAATTTATGCTCAAAATTCAAAGTTTTCGGATTGGATTGGAACCTGAACGATTGTGTAGATCTCGTCGTTCTGAACTTGGTGCAACTCATTTCGCGAAAAATCGACCTCATATGCTCCTATAATTGTGATCTATTCATTTGTGGAAACAACTAAAAAAATTGGTTTTGGGTTGTACAGGGTTGCCCAGTTAGCAGTCCGTACTGCTGACTAGGCCTGGTGACTGGGCTCCATCGACCAATCCGTGGTCAACACTTGGCATTATGTGATTGGATCAAGTTTGGATGGTTTTTATTGGTCGAAGGTCGATCAATAGCAGGGAGCCACGTGGGGCAATGGGAGGCAGCCACGTGGCCTCTCCACATTGGTTTAAAATTTTGTTATAAGAGTCGAGCCACCCCATAGGAATCGAACACGGGACTAGTCGCATACAAGTCGCACGTCTTACCAATACACCACCGCATGAGTTCTTACCCCTATAACACTCCACTCTTATATAAAGTTCAATGGTGCTGGTAGTGGGGGTTGGGACCGAGGTTAACCCCCGACCCCAGTCTGCAGACCAGGGTTAGGGGCTAACCCCGGTCCACGATATATGGAACATATTTTATTATAACCAAAGTTATTGCACAATGTATTGAAATGGTGGAATGTACTAATTCAAACCAGAAAACACACTAACCAAAGTTTTAACTGACATGTTTCATTTCTATGGATAAACCTTATTACAAACCCAAATCATAAACGTTCAAACCAAATTCTTTTTGCTGGTGATTTAAACAAGCGATCAAGTGGAATTGAGCGTTGTTCACTTGCCATTTGTTTATGCCACAATTTGTTGTGGGAGCGCCAACGAGTATGGAGTGTTAACATAACATTTGTTGCCATGTCTAGAGCGAGGTTTTGTGACGGTTACCACGGCGGTTTTAACCACAGCGGTCAAGCAACGAGCACATGTCATGGGGAGGTTGAGACGTTACACCGACATTTAGAGCGACCATTTAAACGTGGCTTGTTCAAATGTTAAGTCATAACCACAGGGGCTTCACTACGGGAGTAATACTATACCACGTGGGTTCATATTGGGGGATATATAATGAGGAAAAAATGACATAATATATTGGGGATATATAGGGGGTAAAGGGTTTTTATATTCGCTGGTATAAAAACTGGAGCTCAAAGTTAATGAAAAAATATAAAGGGGTATAAAAAATGTTAATGAAAAAATGGATACCTCCAATATATAGTAAAAGTAAGGGATTTTTAAATTGGGAAGGTGTATTGGGTTTATGTTGGTAGGGGGTTAAATAATGTGATTTTTAGAGGCATTTTCCAATATGTACTCAAATTAAGGGTATTGTTTAATATGCTATGATCGCACGTGATATGTTAGAGGTTCATTGAGTGAAGCCCCTGTGGTCGTAACAATGTATGTTACCACCTGACGCTAACCCAACCCATTACAAATCGCAAGACACCATTCGTGGAATCACGGTCAAGTGCAACCGACGGGAAACACCAAAATCAACAACGCTCTGAGTGCGACGTGGCAGCCGATTAGTCGGATAATGGGTTTACTAGTGCCTTTAACAAGGCGACAATGCTCCACGCGGCGGGATTTCACGCAAATTGTCACTCATGACCGGAAAAAGGGGAAATTGTAGAACGAATAGCATAGGAACTTAGGGAGTTCACAATTTTTTTCATTTTTTGGCCTTTTTGGGAGCGGAAAGAGGATATACAGGGGTTTTGGATAGTTCTAAAGCCATTGGAGCTATCATTGAAGCATTTGAGCACCGTAACTTGTTGTAAGCACCATTTTTTGAGCATAATGAGAGAAGCCCAACGATTGGAAGTTGAACCAAGAGAAGTAGCCTAAGAGGGGTGAACTCCATCATTGTTGTGTTGTGTTTACTGTTATGGTGATGTTGTCTCTTGTTTTCTGCAAAAACTGAACTATTTATTCATGTTTATATGTTTGTTAATTTCACATAAGAGGCTTAAAATCTAATGTAATCACTTGCAAAATTTACATAACCCTCAAGCACTTACATATACAGATCAAAGCCCTAGTCGAAGTTTGATATTCTAGGATGATATTGTTTAGCCTTGATGATGAATCTAGGGTTTACAATAAACCCTAGTAGAAGCTAGTCATGTTGTTGAAACTTTAAATTGAGTTGTGATTGGTTTTGATTGTTGAAGCTCAATGACTCATGTATGAAACCTAGGGTTTGCACTAAATCCTAGTAGGAAGTCTAACATATGAATTCTGAAAGTTGTTAGATGCATTATTGAATTATGTAGAAATTATACAAACAATATGTATATCAATGGATTCAATCTGATCATGCGATATGCTAAATCAAGATATTGAATCCTTCTACCAATCAATTGCGGAAAATAAACATGATCGCCAATCACAACAAGTAAAGAAAGAAGCAAATCAAACCACAACACAGATATTTTCCGGGGGAAATCTTACTGCTCAAAACCCCTTTATCTTCTATTGTATATTCACCAAGGAATCAGGAAACAATTACAATGCAATCTTCTTACAAGAGTCTCCTCCACTCTCAAAATTGTCTCACACTAATCCGGACAAAATCGACCAACACTTTGCCACTTTTTAGCCTCTATTGAGCCTGCCTTGCTTGCGCAATTCATGTGGAATGCAAACCCTATTCTTTAGGAAATTTAGCCTTCCAAAACTGTGCAATGCTCATAGGCAATCACGTGTTTGTTTTACTGCATGCGGGAAGCCTACTAATAATACAATTGATAGCTAACATCCCTTTAACCTTTATCTCAACTGGGTCTCCACTGGCACTGTCATGCATGCAGATATTAATATTAAATCATCAGTTACATGACAGATCATTGCATGTAAATTAAATCTGATTTAATTCACTTGACCTCTCACTAGTGCAACAAACAGTTACAACTAGTTAAACTAATTTTAACTCAATTAATTGAGTTAACTGAATTCTCATCCATTAAACTAATGCACTAACTACAACTTGGACTCAATAACTAATAGAATCACTTTGCATGCCTCACCAACCACCCTCAACTCGAAATTCATGAGTTAACTGAGTTTATCACACTTAGTTAACTATTACAGTGATTATGAGATAAGATTACATTTTATTGTCCAATTTAATTAAGTAAAAATTAAATTAGACACACATTTCTTGTTGACTTTTCAACACTCCCTCTCAACAAGAAAGGGATTATCAGCTACCCCGATCCTGCCTCTATGGTATTCGAATTTTCTCCTGGCGAGCACCTTCGTCAGAATATCTGCATCCTGATCTTCAGTGGGAATGTACTGAATTAACATAATGCGCCTCTGAACACAATCTTTGAGATGGTGGTATCAGATTTCTATGTGCTTGGACCAATCATGGAATACTGGATTAACCGAGAGTTTAATGCAACTCTGGTTATCACAATGTGTCACAGTGGGATCCATCTGATGACTAAACAAACCAACCAGAATCTTCCTCATCCAGATGGCCTCACATGCAGCTTGACTTGCTGCCATGTACTTTGCCTCGACTGAACTAAGTGCCACAGATCTCTGCTTCCTGATGTACCAAGAAACTGTTGTCGATCCTATGTTAAAGATCCCTCCTGATGTGCTCTTTATGTTTGATGGACTGCCTGCCTAATCTGCATCAGTGAAGCCCTGAAGCTTCACTCCCTCTGTCCATTTGTACCATAATCCATACTCTGTAGTTCCCATAAGATATCTCAAGACATGCTTCCCTGCCTTCCAAAAGAGTTTGGTCGGCTTAACCATATCTTGACTCAGTTGGTTAACTGCATAGCAAATGTCTAGTCTGGTGTTCACCAAGTACAGCAGAACCCACAGGCTGCCTATAAACAGTAGCATCCACTACCTCACCTGAAGTAGCATCCTCCTTCCTCCAGTTTCCTGGAAGAGGAGTCTCCATGGGTTTACAGCTCTCCATGTGAAACTTACTCAGAATCTCTTTGGCATACTTGCCTTGAGAAACAAATAGCTCACCATCTTGCTGCGATATATCCAAACCAAGGAAATAGTGAAGGAGTCCCATGTCCTTCATCTCAAACTCTCTTGCAAGATCCTCTTTGCAAGAAGTTATGAGTTGCTCATCACCTATCAAAAGTAGATCATCGACATAAAGTACGATAATCAAGAGCTTACCATCAACCACAATCTGGTACAAGTTCGCATCCGCTTCACTCTTAGTGAAGCCCAACCCGGTGAAATAGCTGTCAATCCTGGTGTACCAAACACGAGGTGCTTTCTTCAGCCAATATAGTGCTCTCTTGAGTTTGCACACATGTGACTCACTGTCAAAGGTCTCAAAACCTTCTAGCTGCTCTATGTACACTTCTTCCTCAATAACTCCATTGAGAAACGCAGTTTTCACATCCATCTGATGTATTTTCCACCCCATCTATGTGAGAATGCAAGGATAGATCTAATCGATGAGTATCTTGCAACCAGTGCGAAAGTCTCCTCATTGTCAATCCCCTCAACTTGTGAAAATCCACGGGGCTACAAATATAGCCTTGTACTTCTCCACACTCCCATCTGTTTCCTGCTTCACCTTATAGATCCATCTAGATCCAACCAGTGATTTTCTGACTGGGCTTGGGAGAACTTCCCATGCACTTTTCTTGATGATGGAGTCATACTCCTTAACCATGGCGTCAACCCAAATTGGCTGTTGCACTGCTTCCTCAAAGGAGAACGGTTCTATCATAATACACTTGCTCATAAGAGCCATGTATCCAGTAAACCTATCTGGAGACTGTCTCTGTCTGCGCAGTGAAGTAGGTGCTCCTACATGTTCTGTTGCATAAAGTCTCAATCTATAAGCTTTCGTGGTGCGCCTTCTACCATTTTTGGTTGTGTTGGGATCCTGTGTTTTGATAGATTGGCAAATCAAAAGACAAGGCAACATCATAACCAATATTTAGAGTTCCAGGATCTAGTCCTCCTGTTCTCGGAGAGGGATCTCTCAAATTGTTTGTTTTGCAAAGGTTTATCTTGTGTGCTTTGAGTATTGGTTATAGACTAGTTATTAAGTGCAAGTGTTTGTTTGTTTGTTTGGTTGAATGACATAGGAGACCATGAAAGGTCTAGGAAAGATAGCTAGAAAGGAGAAATGTTAGATTCATTGGGCAATGGAGTCAAGAAGAGGTTTATGACAAACTCATCAATGGATATGGGATATCAGAGGACAAATCTAACTTGGCCACGGGATCCTTTGGTTTTGTGAATGAGATGGACATCAATGATTTGGAAAGAGAAATTGAATTCTCAACAAAGGGAACTTGAAAACATAACTTGAACAATAAAGAGGTATTTGATAGACAGGGTTAACCATGAATTCTGCAAACCGCACTTTAAGCAAATAATGATTTCAAGACAACTTTCAAAATGAAATCTAAGATTCGGGAGCACATCCTATTTCCTCAAAGATTTATTTCAAATGACTCAGAGAACATAAAAGATTCATTGATAATTGCAGTCATAGAAGAGGGAACACCTAAAAACATATATGATCACAACTATAAAGACCTTTAAAACAATTGTTCAAGCAAGGACAAAGGGCATGATCAAAACAGACCTCCTTGACTAACTATAAACAATGGTACTTCAAAGGGAGACTTCAAAAACAGTTTTCAAGTGGCAGCAGACAAGCAGGGAAAACCATAAATTATGCTGAAACCAACTATTTGAACTATTAGAGAAATAAACAAGCATGAGGACTAAAGAGAGAGATTAAAGACTCTAAAATACCTCAGCAAAAGAAAACATAAAATAGTGAAGGATGAACAGGTCTAAGGTGCTTCTGGGAGTCATTTCTTAGCCTAAAACTTTCATCCTACTATAGTAAGCATTTATGGAACAAAATGAAAACAGGAGAAAACATCAAACAGTTCAGAATACTTCACCAACAGCCAAGCTCATGGATCCAGTGATAGAGCCTTCCCAAGAACAAACATGCAACAACATCATCAAGCTTCCAAGACTTCAGATTCTTCCTCAACTTCAGACAGACTATGTATTATTTCAGAGAGTTTCAGTATTACAACTAGTGGACAATCAACCTGTATCTCATCTTCTTCAGAAGTATTTATAGAAGGAATGAGGAGGTGGAAGAGTTTTAGGATTCAAGTGTAATAAATTCTACACTAAATGCAACTCCTAGCCTCGAAAACCATGCAAGGCATAAGGCAGGAATGCATCGAATTACAACTCTATTTCATTTACTCTGTTTATGCTTTTTTTTCAAGGCTCAATGGGTAAAAATATTGACTTTAAGGCACTTTCTTATCTTTTCAATAACTTCTACTGACAGTTGGGATATTTGTTTTGCTTGTAATAACTGTCCAGTTGTCTTTGGCCTTAATGTTTCGGACTGAGATTTGATCTGGGTATTCCTTTGAGGCAGAGAGCTGCAAGGTGGCAATATAGTAGCTGGGGAAATCAATTCACCCCTTTGCTGTGGCTCTGAGGTGTCCTTTCACTGATATTTCTCTATAAACACAGTGATTTATCTTCGGATCTGTGTTTAGGCTTGATTAAGCCATAATCTTCATCTTTAACATTGATACGCTTTTATAATTGATGTTGACTGTGTTTTGTTGTTTGAAGGTGCGTAGAGGGTTTATGGGAGTTTTTCTCAGAAAACCGATAATCATGACTTATCGATTCCCTAAAAACATTTAATTATCCCTTTGAAACCCTTTAATATGTATCAAAAGCCCGCAAGGATCGTCATCCTTGGCCAATAACAGTGTAATCATCTGCGGGAGGATCCAAATTTAACTTCATTAAAACCTGCATAAAAACACACAAACATTATTTAAATCCTGCGAATTCATGGTTCAAACTGCTCAGGAGGGTTGGTGGAATCGTTTCAGAGCGATGCGGAGGAAAAAGGTGGATGCAGCCGAAAAAGGAGGAAAAACCCGGCAGAGCAGCTAACCAGGTGTAAAATGGGAGTTTGGGCATGATATTGAATAAGGACCGTTGGATTAGATCAAAGAACAGAGATCTACGGTTGAGATCATTCAATGAGGTCGTTTGGAGGAAAGATGGAGGGCAAACGAATTGGTGGTAAGGTTAAAATGGGACCGTCCGATCTCAGAGATCGATGGCTAGGATCTAATCTAGAGTTATATAGCGGAGGGAGGAGTGGTATAGCGGAAAACCGGCAGCGGTTTTCACGCAGCTTTGAGGCGGTTTTAGATTTTGGCCCAAAAAACGCGATATAGGTCTGCATTCAACACGTGTCTTTTCAAAACCGCTTATATCGCGCAAAAGTTGCGCACTATGGGAAAGGTTCAAAAATCACGCGATATTAATTCTGGGACGTTGGATGGGAGGATCCAGATCCAACAGAGTGGGTAGAGTGCGATGGACGAAGAGCTACGGGGTAAAGAGAATGTGGGGCCCATGGTGAAGAAAGGCGCAATATCATAAAAAACCAAGGTTAAAACTGATTATGTGCATAAACATGGTTTCCAATGTAAAAATGTAAAACTTTGTGAATGGACAAATACATAGGAAAACAATGAAAATGAGAGGAAAAGGGGCGTGGGTGGTGGGACCGGGAATATGGAGGAGGAGATCAGCGGGTTAAACGAGAGTCGTCGGATTACGATAAAGATCAACGACGGAGATTAAATCGGAGGTCCGGAGCAGAGAGTACAGGCGATATACATTGACTCTAGACACTAGGAGTCACCCAAGGCCTCACCATCAAGCCGTACTTTGGCTTTGGGGTAAAATTGAAGGAAAAAACTCAATTAATTATTAACTCCTAGTAGGGAGATGATAATTAACCAACTAAAAAAAACCTCCCAGAGTAATACTCACTTGTTGGCAAGGTCCCAGGCTACTTAGGCCTGTTACAGACTCAATACTGACTCAAAACTCATCATTACTAGCATCACTTATTACAATTTCCCGTAGGGCGTGGAATCTGGGTACAAGAGAAAATGATAAGAAGTAGAAGTAGAGTTTAAAAACTCTGTTGAACTGATGATATCTGATGATATTTGATGGTAAAAATGTCTTCTGGTTTATCCTTGGGCATGGAGTCTTCTCATTATCATCAAGTGCCACTCCAGTGGTCAACACACCTCAAGCGAAGGTTGTATTGCACAAACACAAGATCATTTAACCGTTTCTGTTCCAAACAGTTTCTCTTCTTTGTGTGTATGCGCTCAAAAACAGACCAATTGCGCTCACAACCTGAAGCATTGCAAGTTTGGCTGAGGATTCTAATTGCAAACTTTTGCAATTGAGGACATTGGCCTCCAAATGACTCCCACTAATGTGCTGCAAATAAAGACATTAATTAGTAACATAGTTCATTTCATTACTTATTTACAAACAATTTAACTTGAAAAGAAAAACAAATTGGAATTGCTTACCTAGTTGATCCACATCTCTTGCCATTTTCGCCAAGTTCTTTCCAAAGGTACCAACTGCCATACTGAAAAGAGTAAGTTGTTTATGTGTTTCCGAAAGGTGTGCACGAATAGGGACCATTCGCTCCAAGCAATCAATCAATCCAGATCTGACCTCCCCATCCTGCTGATCTCCTAGCTGAGCTTTATAATGATACTTTGGGTTCAAAAAATACCCAGCTGCATGTATAGGACGATGGAGTTGATTGTTCCATCTGTTATCAATGATCTCCCATATCCAACCATATTTAGTTAACCTATCCCTGTAAACTTCCCATATCTGCTCCTTTGCCTGATCCATAGCCTCATAAATGTATCCCATTGCCATCTTTTCCCCATCCACCATCTTAGCACCTTAACAAGGGGCTCAGTAATTTTTACAAGCTCTGAAGACCTTTTCCAAAAATAATTTTCAAAGACTTTCTTTTTGGTGTCTTTTCCATCTTGTCTATGAGCCCACCGGGATTCAGTCCAACAATCAGAAGAAAACATTTTCTGCAAGTTTTTCTGTTGAGAATTAAGACATTGCAACGTGAGGAAGTGAGTTGCAAATCTCGTAATTGCAGGCCTAACAAGCTCTTTGCCCCCAATGTTTTTCCTCATTAGGCTCAATACCCATGAGTAGTTGTAAATGTATTTTGTAATGCACTTGACATGCTCTACAGTGTTTTTTACCCACTCGACTTTGTCTATGTCCTCAAGCATGAGTTCTATGCAATGTGCAACACATGGAGTCCAAAATATGGTCCTATACTTGGACTCAAGCATATTTCTAGCAAGAACATAGTTTGAGGCATTATTTGTGATGACCTGCACAACATTCTGCTCCCCCACTTCCTGAATAATCTCATCCAAAAGCTCAAATAGAAGGGTTGCATCCTTCACCCTATCAGATGCATCAACTGATCTCAAAAACATTGTTCCTTGAGGGCAAGAAACAAGGAAGTTAATGATAGTGCGGTTCTTTCCATCAGTCCATCCATCTGACATGATGGAACAACCTATTTTGAGTCATGACTCTTTATAGTCAGCCAAATGCTCATCAATATTACAAATCACTTGTTGCAAAAGAGATCCCATCAAGTCATGCACAGTAGGGCCTTTGAAGCCCTTTCCTGTAGCTAAAACAGAGTCCCACATAGCTTGGTAATAAGGTGAGCAAGCAGCATTAAATGGGATATCTGCATCATACCACAATCTAGCAATGTACTGATAAGAACTTTCTTTGCATTGTTTTTTCCAATGTTGATCCAAAGTGGGTTTGATGACTTGGCTGGGAGGAAGTGGCTGTGGGATTACCAATGGATGAGAAATAACTCTGGATGTTGGGTTTCTTTGTTGGTTTTGACTTTTGGCCAACAGGAGGAACATAGTGAAAGGGGTCATTGGTGGAAAGGATAGAAGTGGAGTCTTGAATCTCATAATCATCATACCCACTCTGTCTGAGGGTTTCTATTAGTTCCCTCTTCCTTGCAATTTCATCTTGGATGGTCTTCTCCCTAGCCTTAGTCTCCTCAAGTTTTTCAAACTTGGCAAGGTATTCTGCCCTGACTGGACCTATCACTTCATTAGGTGCATCACATGGCTTTACTTGGCCTCTTATCCCAGCCAAGTGTTGTTTCAATCTAAGAATACCCCCACCTCCAATAGATTTTTCACAAAATTTGCATATCATCTTTCCTTCAACCACATCACAATGGGCCCATGCACTGTCCTTGGTTTTTGGAGCCTTCTTGACTTGAAATAATTGAAATTTGGAAATAAATCTGCCATTTAAAAAAAATTGCAGCTAAGATAAATGGACAACCAAGGCTAAATTTACGAAACAAAATGCACATTCAAACATACAAAATTTGATAGCATAGGACTAGAGATTTGATAGCAATAGCATAGCTAAACACATGAGAAAACAAATACATGGACAACAATGAAATGATGGATTTTTCAAGTGAAAATCCTTACTTGGCAATACAAACTAGCTTCCTTAGCGTCCTCTTGAAGATGCCAACTTTACTGACAGCTCCAAACTATCTCCAAGATAGCTCCAACTCCAACTCCAAGCCTCCATGGTCACTGCTCCAGCATACACTCAACACTCTCCAAGCTCTCAATCAAACTCACAAACTGCAAATGAGATGGTGTGAGTCAAAGGAGAGGTTGCCCCGCTTATAAAGGATTGGGGAGGGTGTTTTTGGAGGGAAACAACCCTCCCCTTCCCTCCAAATCAGCCCTAAACTGCTTTGCTGGCCGTGCGTGGGTCCCTACAGGAGTTTCGTCCTTAACTGGTCGGTCAACACCTATTGACCGGAAATTTTGGGCGATGTGCTGTGTTGAACCTAGTTTTTCGACCGGTTTTGACCGGCCAAGGGTCTGACCGACCTGTTTGACTAGTTTCCGATTTGACCCGACCGGTTTTTAATACTATGGTTGAACCTGACATGCAAGCAAACTCATCCTCCAACCTGGAAGATAAATTTGAACCATCTTGACTATTAATTCTGTCCATGATTTTCTGTGCTATTTCTCTTTCCTCTCGACGTTGATTATACTACTGCAAAATTGTTGCATCCAACTAGAGATTTGCTCTGCAAAAAGATATGGTTGCTCCCATTGCCTCTGGTAATCCTCGATCTAGAGAAATTGGATTTCTCTATCGCTCCCTCAAAGAAATCTATTTTCCTCAAGAATTTTGACCCTCCTGGCCAAGAACTGCGCTGCCTCTGGGGAATTCAAACTATTGTTTACGCAGAGCAGCGACCCTCCTTTTCTACTGATCTATCTGGCTGATCATGTAAGCTCTGATACCATGTGAAAATTTCATTTATTGCAATAACTGAAAAATATTCTTCTAACTAACAAATTGATTACGCAGTTTATTTGTTACGACAAATATCGAATAAATTTACTACTGCAATTTTCACAATAAATTATTGCGGAAAATAAAATGTTGGAAATAGAGAAATTCTAGCACACACATAGAAAACATTGACACAATTATTTTTGGACAATTGTCCCCAGTAAAACTCAATGTGGGAAAATTAGTACAACAGATGAGGGTTTTCTTATTAATCTCTAGCAACAATTTGACTACAAGAATTTTGACAACCAAAACAAAGGAAAAATATTGAGAGAAACTTTATGATAAATTTCTCACTCTCCACAACAACTCCTTGACCTCGAGATAGACCTCCCTGACCTCGAGATAGACCCTCTACCCATATGTTGGTGCCTCTGCGTCACTCTACACAAAGATTGCACAGAGCTCTAGTGGACTGTGTATTTCCTCATGCTGCCTCTTCCTAAATTCCATCTGCACTTCCCGGACTTCAGTTGGTACCCTCTCTCTCTCACCTGCTACTCACCCTTTGTCTCTCTCCCCTCTGTTGAATCTCAGGAACTGAGAAAATCGATCTTCCTGGGCAACTAAGTAACTACACTGGTGTGTTCTCCATCTACCCATCGACTTCTTATAATCTTTTGTTGGAGCACCAACAACCAAGATTAAAACATAATTGATGGCCCAGATTATTTCCTTGTCGATCTGAGTGAGTTTCTAGAACATTCACACCATGACTTGATTAATTTCGATTAATTAATCATATTTCCTAAGTTTAGACTGAGGAAATATTAAAAACTGATTAATAAATCTAATTAAGTAGTCGCTAGGGGGGATTTCCAGAAACAATTTTTGGGTATTGGAGAATATATGTATTCTATCCTCTCCACCAAATCTCGTGGCTAGAACACATCCGATGCTACAAAAAATTACATTCTATTCTTGACAACTAATCAAATACTACTCTAGAAACCTGCATTCTGCCACTAACCATTGACAAACTACAGATGACAATCATTGAAACCCTTGATGCTAGTGTTGACTACAGGAAACTCACATTTCAACAAGAAAGCTGAAGATTTAACCCAAGGCTAAAACCAACCAGAAACCCATCATTGTAACCATTGGAACATTAACCATTAATTTGTTATTTGAATAGCTATATACAATACTGAATCTTCTGTGAAAATTCCTAGATCTAAATGTCTTCAGAATCCTACTACAACCAGTTGAATTTACTTCTCCAATTTGTAAATTACATTACAGAATTATTTAAGATTTCTTCATGAAATATTGAAGCAAATTACTGAAGCAGCCTACACTTAATTACTTATGATTCTGAAACAAGGAAACTGAGCAAAGAAAAATATACACATAGGACAACATTATTTTTGGACGAAAGTCCTCGGAAAAACCCAATGCGGGAAAACCAGTGCAACAAATCTGAGGGTTTGATTTTATTAAGTAGCAAATTCTGAATACATCTTTGAATACCACAAAGGTAATTCAGTTACAGAGAGAGAAATACCAGCAGAAAGATTGTGAGTTTTCCCTCACTCAATCACTGAAAAAATCTCAGTTGATCTGGTCACTGGATGAAGTGCCCCTGGCAAGCCTTGTGCTGTCTCTACGCAATTCCTGCATCAACCTCGCTAGGCACTGCATCACCCAAATAGGTGATCGATCTACAGCCCAGAATCACTGCTCTCAGCCTCCCAATTTCACACCCCGGTTCCCAACTTCTGAAATTGATTCTTCTGCAAAATCCTAGACTCTTTCTCACCCTCTACGATGCCTCTGAGTGGCCCTGCGTAAGCCTCTATGTGAGAGTTGTTGGATCACTCTCTGCCTCTCTCCGCTGATGATTCTTCAGCTGAGAAAATCTCTCTCCGGAAGCTGTCCCTGCCCCTCACTGCTCTGGAATCACTTAGATCGAATTCTCCTCTAAGCAATGTTCACTTCAAAAAATCGATCACTTAGATTCACTCGGTGTGTACTTCCAAATGATGCTCAAGCCTTCCTTTATAGCCTTCTCGTTAAGACTTTAACGGTCGAGATTAGATCTCCAATCAACGGCTAAGAGTATAACTTGACTTGATCCATGTTGTCTAGAAGATTCACACTTTGTTTTATTAATACCCTTTAATTATTTAATTTTCCTAAGTTTAAACTTAGGGTCACAATAAAATAATTAATTATTTTAATGTAACACATTCTGAGTGGAATTTTCACAAATAATTTATGGGTTCTTAGTAATACAGGTGCCTAAGCCTCTCCACAAATTTTGAGACTTAGAGCACCTCCGATGCTACCAAAAATCAACACTCCCTCTTAGCGAGGAAAGTGCTCTAACAAAATGTGTGTTGCACATTGTTCTGACCCTAAATAATCCTTTGCACTACTTGTTAGGGTCCTATAATAATAGGGTTCATAAAATTTTGAATTGACTTTGATAGTCTTGTAAATATGTACATACCTTGTTTTCTGCAAGTTGTTTTCCCATATTTTGAAAAGATGAAAAATAATAAAAAAGCCAAAAAGAGGGTAAAAAGTCTTAAAAGAAAAATCAAAGGACTTAGAAAAATATAGACCCCAAAAGAAAAAAGAGAAATAAGACCTGAAAGTGAGCAAGTCCAAATGGCACTACTTTTACTTTTATTGCAAGAATAATGATTATGTGCAAAGTGTCAATAAATGCCATAATCCATGATCAGTTAAACAATTTAAACTTAACTTTTCATGCTTTCAATTTCATGTTTTAGATAGAGAATAAAGATTTGTCAAACAGTTTAAAATTGACAAATAAGTAGATAGGTAGAGAATAATGAGGAGCTCAACAGTTTAATCTGAGCTCTCGGATGAAATAAGGTAGATTTAGACAGTTTTATGCTTTGAAAGAAAAATGTTTTAAGGTTGCAAGCCTAAATGCACCTACAAAATGAAGAAAAAATGTTAGAAATAAAGTTGGGTAGGTAAAAAGCAGTTGAACAATCATGTAATAAAGCATCATTGGCCAAAATCACTAATTTCCCCTTCCCTACAATTATTCAGTGTTCTAAACTATCAGTAAAAAAGGCTCAAAGCATTTCTCTGACTTTTGTTGGGACCGAACCCAAGGTTCGATGACTGATTAGTTAAAAATATTGAGTTCCACATTAAATCCACATTCATCAGCATTTGACCCTTCATTCATACATTATAATCCCTTTTTCCTAAGTAAAAACACAATTTTTACTTGGTAAAATTGAAATCCTAAAATAATTAACTTCATTCCCTTCAAAATCATTCATAAAACCCTCAAAAAGCATTTATCCTAAGTATAAGTGAAGTAATACAACAAAGATGAGCAATGCTTTATTTTTATACTTTACTTAGAGGTAACATGTGCTTTGTTTCTATTTTACTACCCTTTTTTCATATTAACACCTAACTTAGTGTATTAAATCCCTAATTACACCTACCCATATATAGTAATTCCCTTATATTTAAATAAATCCACAAAACCCACTATTTTAAAGTTTAGACCAAAGTTTTATATTCCACATGCACATTATAAAAACCCCGCCCTACAAACCCATTGGTCTAAACATATCTTTATTTGAATACCCCACCCCTATAGTTTGAAAACTATTCAAAGGTTGAAAACTATATGATATATATATTAATCCCCGCCTATACCATGATGGACCCATTGTAAATGTTTTATTAAAAAACATTTAAATAAACCAAACCCCTCCGCTATTTCATAAAGCCCAAGGTTTAAACTTTATTAAAACATAGTTTTATAAAGGTTAAAACCATTTCCGCCGCATATAATAAAGCCCAGTCCCACCTCCCATTCCAATGCAACTCCCAATCAATCGCGACCGTTCGCATTGATTCCCCAAATCCGATGGCTGACATCTGAAATCGCGTAGAAAAGTTGCGCGATCGCCCGAGCTCCAAATGTGCACGAAATGGGTGGTTTCGAAATTCCTCTCTCCTCCACCTAGTCGATTCTTATTCGATTGTGTGGGTTAAGCCCAAAATTGCTTACCACCAAATTGTCGCGCGATAACCACTGTTTATTTTGATCCGTTGAATTCTAAAACCACTCTTCTTGCCGATGTGACAATCATTCAATGCCAGAGTAATACAATCAAAATGAATATTAAACCTTAGAAATGCATTCATTTCATACCCTTCTTGCGCGTTAAACCTATGCTCGCGCCTTCCCGACTGTAAAAGCATCCTTTTTAAGCCTTTTTCCACCATTTCTGCGCCGGAAACCTACAAAATTTACCCTGTAACCTTTGAAGATTGTCAAGGAGCTGCACATTGCTCCAGAAAAGTTACAGAAGCCATCAAATCATTCAAAAAACTCTGAAACACTTCCAAAGCCAAATATCTGCATTACAACAGGTATTTTTCTAAAAATTGAACCAACAAATGATTTGAAAGATATCTTAAGAACAAAAGCATACTTAGAATTTAAAAATCGATTAAAAGAAACTGCCAAAAAGCCCCAAAAACAGGCTAGACCTTGTCAAATTTTTCCCAGAAACCCTGTTTCTTTGTTGTGCACCATTTCTTTAAGAAATTTGTGAGTTTTTCACACTTTGATCAACTATTTCAAGCTTGAAATCAAACTAGAAAACTTCTGCAGGTATCTTAAGCCTTTGTAACCCTTTTCAAAAGAGTTTTTAGCCCAAATTTCTATTAAAATACGCAAGAAACCCTTGTTTCTTGTTTTAAACCAGTTAAAGGCCTATAAAACTCTTTCACAGACCTAATTGAGAAGAAAGACCAAAGAAAAAAGCTATACTTTGCCAAATTTGTCCAATAAACCCTCTGCTGAAGTAAATTACTCCTGCAAACTGTCTAAACTTGCAGAAGTAGCCCAAAATGCCTAAAAAGCAGAATACAAGCAAGCCTGGAGGATCCAAAGTACCTAAACCAACCCCTGCCATGACTTCAAATACTGCTATTATTGTCAATCCATTACAACCCCCAGTCATAGATATTGAACATATCCCATTAGCTGATACTGATTACAAGATAGCAGATCCCATTGTTAAATTTAACCTGCTAGATATCCATAACTGGTGTTATGAAAAGTCATTAGATAATGAAGAAGTCCATATTTGGGAATCCCATTTGCCCAAATATGTTGTCCCATTAACTCACCCATGTCAGGAGGTCATTAGATTGTGTCAGCAGTATTATGTTCCTGAGCAAAGAGCCATTGTAAATGCCAATAAAGAAGTGCTTTTTACCATTACTGCAGAATCAATTAACTAGATGTTGCAGCTTCAGCCTGACCCCCAAGCAGTCCCTTTGTCTATAGAGGCCCTCACCAAGCTATATATTGGCCTAGATTTTCCCAAAAGGTTCATGATTTTTCAGACATTTATGCCTCTGCATATAGAAATTCTTAAGCTAAATCCCACATATTCTACTGCTAAACTCCCTGAAAGTTCAAGACATGTGATATCCATGCTTTCCTTCATCCTTGGATATTTTACTGATGAACACACAGATGAGTCCACCTTGGGATTCTTATCCACTTTCTCCCCAGGTCAACCCCCATCAGTAATATTTGATTATGCTGGTTTCATTGCTGATAGTATTCATTATCAATTGACCAATTTACAAATTGAGGGAGTGTTCAGATATACCTCCTACCTTTTCCATATGTTTCTATACTTCCAATTAGATAATTTTCCAATTACTCTCCAAAAACTTGACATAGAGGGAAATCCTCTATTTGTCATTTTTTGGACATCCTTGCTCAAGAAAGAATGTACAAATTTCAGTTATTTAGAATTTTTAGAGTTATTTTTACATCCAGTGATCACAATGTTGACCAAAACAGAGCAGCCAAGAATAAATGAAGAAATGAAAAAGATATTGCAGTTGTCAGAGCAGAGTAAAGTTGGTGACTGATATTTGTATGAAAAATATATTGAGATCAGAGTCTTTGGGTCAAACTTGTTATCTTACAAGTTACCCAAACATCCTTCAATGAGGATCTTTGCCTTGGAGTATATCAGGTAGATCCTAAACTCCGATTCCATAAATTTCATGGCAGCTAAGAAGAAAACCCAATTCAAACTAAAGAATCAGATAGGACCATTCATATGCAATCACAGGGATGCAGAGAAAGAAGCAGAAAATCAGTTATTGGAATATAAATTTGAAGAGAGTTTCCCTTAGAACTATGATCCACAAGGGATCTTTAGTAAACTGAGGGTTAAATGAAAGTTAACACACTTCATCCATGAAGCAAAACTAGAAATAGAAGAGTTTGTCAATCAGATTGAATGGACTGAAAACATTTTAATAGATGTAGTGAACAAAGGTAATACTAGTCATACCTTAGAGACTGCAAATCAACCAGATAAGTCCATTAAAAGAGTAAGGGAAGAAGGAGCCTATGTGGCAGAAACCAATGTTTTAAAAAACGGAATCGGTCAGCTACCAGGTCGAGGTAATGACTCGGTAATGACTCGGTCGACCAGGTTTCAATGACTCGGTCATGACTCGGTTTTTGTAAAAAATACATTAAATATTAAATTTTTTGTACAAAAACATAAATTTAAAGATTTTTATTTATGTTTCCAAACACAAAGCATTACAATATAGACAAAAGAGAACATATGATAAAAGTAGGCTCATGAATATATCCATTATATCAAAATTGCACCCAGTGCACTGTCCAAGGACCAATACATGATCAAAACAAAAAACATAACTAAGGAGGCTCTAAATGGCCTCTACAACAAAACATGAATAGTCACTAGTAACTAGTAACTACTGCTAGTCATCTGAATCTGACAAGCGAATGTCCTCTTCCTCAAACTCTGAACCATGGGGGGAAGACGCTCGCTCCGCCTCCTCCTCTGAATCAACATCCTCGACTAGAACTATACCCTTGCCCTTACCACCTTGAGAATCAGATAGACGAGATATGCGTCTCCGTCGTGGCTGACTAGAGGAAGTGCCTGTACCTGCAGCGGCTGCAACTGGATGGCCTGGGACTGGGTCTGCTACTAATGGATCTACATTGAGCATAGTCGCCTCCATATCTAAATCGAAGTCAAGTGAACTCTCCCTGTCAAACTCTGGTGGACAAGACTCCACTACCCAATCTGATGTTGGATCAATATCCTCCAACACAATGGGATCTGAATCAAGTCTTTTGTTCAGCAATTGGTTCCGTCTTAGTCGAAGGTGGTACTGGACAAACACTAGATCATTTAACCGTTTTTGCTCCAAACGGTTTCTCGCGTGTGTGAATCCTCTCAAAGACAGACCAATTGCGCTCACACCTAGAAGCACTGCAAGTTTGACTCAAAATGCGGATTGCAAACCTCTGCAATTCAAGACAGTGGGCACCAAATGCCTCCCACCATTGTGCTGCAAAAAATGAGTTTCAGTTAGCTCAACAATTTATATCCAACTTTGAAATTGAAATTATAATTTTATAAACAATTATACAAAATAATAAATTATAAAATATAAATTTGAAAATTGAAATTCTTTGTTTACCTGGCTCATCTGATTCCCTTGCAACCCTTGCAAGGTTCTTGCCAAAGGTACCAGTGGCATGGCTGAACATAGTGATCTGCCTGTGTATCGTCAACTGCTCACTCTCTGTGGGGATCATGCGATCAATGCAGTCAATCAATCCATCTCTAACCTCTCCAGTCAAAGCTCCTGTTTCCCGAGCTTTATAATGATACCTTGGGTTCAGAAAATACCCAGCTGCATGTATCGGGCGATGGAGTTGATTGTTCCATCTCTGATCAATGATTTCCCAAATGGGCCCATACTTAGCCACTTTGTCCTTGCATGCTGCCCTTATCTGCTCCTTTGCTTGATCCATAGCCTCATAAATGAAGCCCATAGCCAATCTTTCCCCATCCACCAAGCGCAACACCTTAACCAATGGCTCAGCAAGTTTCACAATGTTTGTTGCCTTTTTCCAAAATATTTCTTCAACAACTTTCCTTTTCATGTCTTTGCCATCCTGTTTGCGAGAGAACTGACTTTCATTCCATTCATCACTAGAAAACATTTTTTGCAAGTTTCTTTGTTGGGCACCCATAGATTGCAATGTCAAAAAATGTGTTGCAAATCTAGTGATGGCAAGCCTAATAAGTTCCTTGCCCCCTGTGTATTTCCTCATCAGACTCAGAATCCATGAGTGATTGTAAATATATTTTGTGATGCATTTGGCATGCTCTACAGTGTTCTTGATCCAGTCTATTTTTCCAATATCCTCAAGCATGAGGTCTATGCAATGCGCAGCACATGGGGTCCAAAAAATGGTTGGGTGTTTTTCCTCTAACAATTTACCAGCAAGAACATAGTTAGAGGCATTGTCTGTGATGATTTGAACAACATTTTCCACCCCCACCTCTTCAACAACCTCATCCAAAAGCTGTAACAACAACTATGCATCTTTCACCCTATCAGATGCATGAACTGATTTTAGAAACATGGTTCCCCGTGGGCAAAAGACAAGAAAGTTTATGATGGTACAGTTCCTCTGATCAGTCCATCCATCTGACATGATGGTACATCCTGTACGTGCCCATGAGTTTTTGAAATCTTTCAAATAATCATTAATGTTTGAAATCTCTCTTTGCAAAAAAGATCCTCTTAACTCATGCAGAGTAGGAGGTTTGAAGCCCTTTCCAACAGCATATATGGCATCAAAAATAGGTTCATAATATGGTGAACGAGTAGCATTGAAGGGAATATCAGCATCATACCACCATCTAGCAATGTACTCACAAGCATCATCTCTCAATTCTTTTTTCCAATGAGCATCTAAAGTGGGCTGCACAGTGTGAGGACTAGGACCATATGCAGTTGCACTATCAGGAGATGAGGGCACAAAAAAACTTTTAATAATACCCTTATTTTTCATTGCACCCTTACCCTTGTCAGAAATAGACTCCCTAGAGGGAGGAACATAGCGAAAGGGGTTTTTTGATGCATCAGTGGAAGGGATAGATGAGGAATCCTGATAATTAAAAGATTCAAAACTTGAGTTGCCAGCCATCATATTTTGTATATTTCTCTTCCTCCCAATTTCAACCTGTATTTCTTTTTGCCTATTTTTGTCTTGCTCAAACTTGTCAAACTGTTCTTTCAACTGCTTCCTAATTTCCCCAATGTTTTCTGCTTCACATGCAGTGATTTGGCCTTTAACACCAGCCAAATGTAGTTTCAGTCTATGAATGCCCCCTCCACCCTCCTCAATTTTTTTCTTGCAAAATTTGCAATACATTTGATCCCCAACCATTTCAGCATATGCCCAAGCAGAGTCTTTTGCTCTAGGGGCCATTTTGGACTGAGTTTTTGACTTGGAAATAAAATGTTTAAATCGAACATGAAAACAAAAAAAAAACTATTCATTCTATGTTCATTTCTTTCACCAAATGGCAAATGCCAAAAACTATGCAAATGCAAATGGCAAATGCTAGATTTGCTAAATAAATAAAACAAACAAAGGCAGATTTAGTAGAGAAAAAATAAATACCTCTAGCCTCTAGCTTCCTCTAGCTCAATACTGCTCCAAAGCTTGCCAATTTGCTCCTCACTGCTGCTCCAAAACTTGCCCAAGAAGCTCCTCACTGCTGCTCCAAAACGAACTCCACAATCTTCAGCAAACACTCACAAATGCTCAAACAAATTGCATGAGAAAGATGTGAGCTCAATAGAGGGGGTGGGTTAGTTCTATAGCATTGGGAGGGCTTAGAGAAGCATAAAAAACCCTAACAGCGAATTAAATTCCGTTTTAAAGTCCGCAAAACCGCAAAAATTGGGCCCACCAGCCGGCTGTAATGACCAGGCCTGGTTGAATCGGGCTCGGCCTGGTCGGCCGGTTTATTACCGAGCTGGCCGAGTCATTACAAAAACTGGCCGGCTCGGTAATAAACCGGCCAGCCTGGCTGGTTATGTAACTGGTCGGACCGGCCGCCCAACCGGCTCGGTCGACCAGGCCTGGTCGGTTTCGACCAGGCCGTTTTTTAAAACAGAGGCAGAAACTACAACTGAAACCAAGTTCAAGCTCATATATAACAAAAGGCCCAAATTAGATTCAGTAGGTAAAGGAAAAGTGACAATTGATGTGGAAGAAACGAAGCCTTTAAATACCAATACAGATTTGCCAGAGACAAATGTTGCTACTGTAATTATCAATGAGCCAAATACTAAAAAGCAGAATGAAGGAAAAATCAATAATGAAGACACACAGTTGATGGAAAGACAACAAAGCATGGAAGCCTCTTCCTCACAGACAGCTGAGGAAAAGGATTTGGATATTAAAGAGAAATATAAATAGATTAAACTGAAGAATGAAGAGATAAAGAATAATATTTATTCTCAATATCTCAAACAGACTCCAAGTGTACAAAACAGGCTCCTTTCTGCATTTGATTATTCAAATCAAAAGTTAATCATGTCAGTGTTGCGTCCCACAGTCAAATCTCCTAAGACAGTGACAGACTATAAGAAAGTTGATTTGGAAGTTCAGACAGATAAGATACATGCTCTTGATCAAATTGAGTTCCATAGACAAACCTCAGAAATGTTATATTCTACTGTCACAAATAAAGCCATGAGTGCTCAAAAGCTCCAAAACATTATCTCCAACATGCAAAATCAGATGAAGTTGGACAAAGCCTCATTGTATGCCAAGGATCTAAGGATAAAAGCCTTAGAAGAACTAGTTTTGCAGGTGGGATATGACCCTGCTAATATCAAAGCGGCAGAATTATTGGTGAAGAAGAAAAATGAAGATATAGCAGCCTTGAGGAAACAGTGCAAACTTCTTCAAAGTGAGCATCCTCAAACAAAAGAAGTCATACAGGAACAGAGTGAAAAAGATGACATGATGAATTTAATTCTTCAATTGACAGCCTAGGTTAAAGAGATGGAAATACAGATGGACAAGCTTGTCCAAGAAAAGGAAACAGTGAAAGAACTAGAGATTCCTACAGTTATTCCAGTTATCACTGCAGCAGTACCTTCAACTTTAGGTGAAAAGTTGGCACCCAAAGAACCACTGCCTACTGCAGTGCCAGTGACTTCTTCCACAACATCAGCTACTGAACCATTTACAACAGCAGTACAGCCTACAGATGAGGCCAGCAAAATAGTGAAAGCAATGGAAGAAATGTCTTTAAAGACAAATGAGATTAACAGGTTGACAAAGATGGTAGAAAATCTTGAGAAGTCAAATAAATTAGCTCAGATAAATGCAAAGACACATGAACAAAATGCCATCAGACTGAATGAAGAGTTGAAGAAATTGCAGAAGGAATTGACATTAAAGGAGCAAATATCACACATTAAAAATCACCTTTGGAACAATGTCATTGAAGCCATCCATGATCTGTGGCCTTCAATTCAGGTAATTTTTGAGCAAAGAGAGTTATTACTAAAAGCACAAGCAGAAATTCAAAAGACTCAAAGTGAGTTGGCTGACAAACCAAAGCAAGCTGTAAGGCTAATCACTTTCCTTAACAGCAAAAACAGACAGGAGTTGGAAGAACTCAAGATTACAGACAGAACTGAAACTATCCTAGAAATTAGGAAAGTTACCACAAAGAAGAATCTGATGAGGCAACTAGAAGAAAAATGTGAGAGTATGAATACTACCATAACCAGGTTTATGGTTAAGTTTACAAATATCAGGCAAAAAGGACTGCCTGATATTATGGTCATTAATGATAAACTGATGCCTCAAAATGACTATGATAAGAATATTAGAGAGTTTGTAAAAGAATAGGTAAATAAACCAACAGGCCAAGGCATACCAACAAGAAAAGTGTTACTCAAGAATTTTGAAGATTTATTCTACTTGCAACATGAGATAAAACACTTGTTTATCATCAAGCCAACCTTTGCTAGATATACTAAAGCTGATGAAAACTTTAGGAAATTAAAGAAAATACAAATTCCTAAAGATGAGGATTGGCAAGCACTCACAAATTTACTATGAAGGATAAAAGATAGGCAGATGAAAAGAGGACTAAACTGTTTTCTGAATTACAGTCAAAACAGATTTTACAGCAGTGACAATTTTTAACTAAGGGTTAAAGAGTATCAGTTTAGAGAGTATCAGTGAATAAAGAGAATCAGATAAAGAGTATCAGACAAGGCAGATCAGATTCCAAAAAATATCTAAGAGCCAGCAAGGAGGACACCAAGGCAACCATTTGCATCTTATCCTCAAAACTGTTTCTATTTCTTTTGGATAAATAGGACAACTTGCTGATTCGTTAAGCAGCTATCTCTATTATTGTTGTAAAGATATTTTATTTTCCTAAGATAATTCCTAGAAGTTTTCTAGGATATTTTGTAAAACATTATGTATAAATACTTCATCTTTAGAAGTATTTTGTGTGGAATAAAATTGTTGAGATTGTTATAGTCATTTCTTCTTGGACTTGAAAGCATCTTATCCTCAAAACTGTTTCTATTTCTTTTGGATAAATAGGACAGCTTGTTGATTTGTTAAGCAATTGTCTCTATTATTGTTGTAAAGATATTTTATTTTCCTAAGATAATTCCTAGAAGTTTTCTAGGATATTTTGTAAAACATTATGTATAAATATTTCATCTTTAGAAGTATTTTGTGTGGAATAAAATTGTTGGGATTTTTATAGTCATTTCTTCTTGGACTTGAAAGCTTTTTTTGTGTCAAAATTCGGGTAGCAGACTGGATCAAAACAATTGGCATCATACTTTAGGGTTCCTGTGATGAGCTATTTGGAGTGAAGTATTTCCTCACTTGTCATTGTTTTCTTTCTTTGTTACATGCATCCATTTATGTTTATTCTAAATCTGAATGTATAACTAGGAGCATTAATACAGGATTTGTTAAAAGCACCCTGTTTTTAACTAGTTATCATTTATATGTTTTCCTCTGATTTCCAGTGTAGGGAACCCTTAATTGCTCCCTCTCTCGTTTGACCTCTTCCTACTACTTCCTTTTCCGAATAAAAGGATTCTTAATTTCCCTTTATCCCGATCATACCACCTCATAAAAACATTTTTCCAAGATCTCCAAGGGTTATCTATCTTATCTCCAAGGGTTATCTATCTTGCCCTGAAAACATTTGACCTTTTGCCCTTGATCCCAGCCCTGTTTACTTGATTTTGACTCCTTAGCCCAATGGACAAATAGATTTCCCACTATCCTTCCTTTCAAGTGATTTTTCCCACCAAATCTACCAAAACAAAACCAAAGCTGCACATTCATAACTAGCCTAATATTTACAAATTGAAACAAAGTTAAATTTTAAAGAGAGAGCCCTCTCTGAACCCTAGGAAGGCTAGATCCTAGAGTTTGAAGTTGGTTTGTGGTTATCTCTAGTATTCTTTGACTAAAAAACCAAAATCCCACAACTTTAGAATTACTAGAGTGATAACATTACTGATATCTGACAAGTTATCCACCAACCACAGTGCTACTACTGTAACTGTACTGATTCCCTAGACTGTCACTGCCAATGCTACATCTATACTACAACTCCCTCTCAAGTGTTGCATCTACTATGTTGCTAGCACTACCACTGCTAACACTACCTCTGCACTGCAACTCAATTGCTGAGAGAAGCAACTGAAACCACCCAAAAACTAAACAAGCGTTCACAGGATGTACCTCGGTGGTGAAGATTTGACTACTGCTAGTCCCACGTTGTTCGATGAAGCCACTGCGTTGTTGAAGCTACTACACTGTGCCTCTACATATTGCTGCCTCTCTGCTCTGTGTTTCTCAGATTCTAGCGTTGCTAACCACTACATCTGTCGCTCCATCACTCCTTTGCTACCAATGAAAACTCCTCCATCCCGCTACCATTGATCATGGGCTCCCGTACCAAGGTGATGATCCATGAGGTGGGTTCCTCAAGGATCCTTCCCAACTGAAGTTGAAGGTGAACTATAGTTCCATGTCACCCCATCTCCCTCCTGGAGATGTGTGGGCACTCATGGCATACTCATCCTCTTCGATCTTCGCGGCTGCAACCTTTGGATCGTGCTTTTCATCCTTGTCCTTTTTCTTCAAAGAACATTGTGATGCATAGCGGCCCATCTTGCCACATCTGAAACACTTCACCTTGGAGACATCCTTCTTGCGTCTCAGTTGCCCTTGATGCCCCGTCGATGTGAGTGATGCATTCTCCTCCTCTGGATTCTTCGATCCACTCCTACTGCTACCGTCAAGTTTACACTTGACTAGACCTCTTCTCAGCTCCTCCTCCTAAAAAGCTGCCCACATCACCTCCCAACTCGGTAGTGTCACCCTGCCCAACATACTTTGGACAAAAACTTGCCACTCCTCAGTGACTGCGTTAAGGGCCAGTCTCACCATAGTTGTAGCAAATCGGGTAGATCCCACGACTGCCAACTGATCACGAATATCCTGAAGTCTCATTAGGAAGGTAACAATGTGCTCCCCCTTTTGCATCTGGATCATCCAGAGTTTCTGCTCCAAGTACATCTTATTATGCTCGTAAGTTCCTTCGTATAGCATGGACAAGGCCTCCCATATCTCCCTAGTTGTGTTCTTGCGAGCTATATGAGAGACCATATGATCCTTGACACCATCAAGGATAAGTCTCTTGGCCTTTGCCCAAAACTACGCAATCCCTCTGGGGATTCGATCTGCAGCTGCTGCAGCAATTCGGCGTTCGCTTCAGTGCTAGATCTGCTCTTCCTATTTCACATCAAACTTTGCTCTGATACCATGTGAAAATTGCTAGATCTAAATGATCTCCAGAATCCTACCGCAACCAGCTGAATTTACTTCTCCAATTTCTAAATTACATTACAGAATTATTTCAGACTTCTTCATGAAATATTGAAGCAAATTACTGAAGTAGCCTACACTAAATTACTTATGATTCTGAAACAAGGAAACTGAGCAAAGAAAAATATACACATAGGACACTGTTATTTTTAAACGAAAGTCCCCAGAAAAACCCAATGCAGGAAAACCGGTGCAGCAGATCTGAGGGTTTGATTTTATTAAGCAGTAGCAAATTCAGAATACATCTCTGCATACCACAAAGGTAATTCAATTACAGAGAGAGAAATACTGGCAGAAAGATTGTGAGTTTTACCTAACTCAATCACTGGAAAAATCTCGACTGATCCGGTCACTGGATGAAGTGCCCCTGGCAGGCCCTGTGCTGCCTCTGCGCAATCCCTGTGTCAGCCTCTCTAGGCACTGCGTCACCCAGCTAGGTGATTGATCTATAGCCCGAAATCACTGCTCTCATGATTCATCCTCCCAGTCTCACACCTTGGTTCTCGGCTTCTGAAACTAATTCTTCTACTAAATTTCGAACTCTTTCTCACCCTTTGCGCTGCCTCTGTGTGGCCCTGCGTCAGCCGCTGTGTGAGACCTCCTGGATCACTCTCTGCCTCTCTCTGTTGATGATTCTCCGGCTGAGAAAATCTCTCTCCGGAAGCTATCTTTGCCCCTCACTGCGTTGGAATCACTTAGATCGAATTCTCCTCTGAACACTACTCACTTCAGAAAATCGATCACTTAGATTCACTCCGTGTGTACTTCCAAATGACCCTCAAGCCTTCCTTTATAGCCTTCTCGTTAAGACTTCAACGGCCGATATAGATCTCCAATCAACGGCTAAGATTATAACTTGACTTTGATCCATGTTCTCTAGAAGATTCACACTCTGTTTTATTAATACCCTTTAAATATTTAATTTTTCCTATGTTTAAACTTAGAGTCACATCAAAATAATTAATTATTTTAATAAAGCACATTCTGAGTGGAATTTTCACAAACGATTTCTGGGTTCTTTGGAATACATGTGGCTAAGCCTCTCCACAAATTTTGAGACTTAGAGCACTTCCAATGCTACCAAAAATCAACATCTGCTGCATGCAACAAGAACTAGGTTCATCATACCATTTTCTTGTGTTACCATCAAGTTACTACCCATACTATAAACTCTGTAGAAGCCTATACGGTGACATTTTCATAGGATTGTCAGCTTATTCATGCCACCTTTTCTGGTTACAAAAAGGCCTGCTTAAATAATTACCTATTTTCTTCTAAATAATAGTAAGACATAACCTTGGCTGGGAAATTTGATCTTAGCAAATCAGACCTTAACAGTGCTGAGATTAGGAATAACCTGCCAAACCAGGCTTCCCTTCAGCATTAGGAAAAAAACTAAATTTAAAGTTGGCATCCTTCTTTACATGAAATATAGCGCTTCTCTTTGTTTTGTTCTCCTAAAAATTTTTACCATTGTGTTTCATGTTATCACTAAAAAAATAAAAAATAAAAGCAAGTCTAGACAAATAGTTAACTATTCTGATCTTACCGCCGGAGCTGCTTCAAGTGCCCCATCTGCTGTCGAAAATGTTACATGTTTTAGTCCATTCTCCTTTGCAAACGTTTTACCCAGCTGCAAGGAAGCATTATTGCTAATAAAAGAAATTCTGTCCTCATCTTTGAACCAATTGAACAGCTACTCTTATGTCATAAATGTTATAAATAAATTGGCAAAGAATGTCATCCAGTACAGATTATTACAAGTAAAAGAAACAAGCTGGCATTTATTTCCATGGGCTGAAAAATTGATGTTGCTTAGAAAATTGTGAATCATACATGAGTATATCCTGTAGCAATTCGCAAGGGCTTTTCTGTCGTCCATTGAGGCATTGTTGCTAATTCATCCAAAGTGCAGATATTCTTATACACCCCATCATTTTGAATCTGTTAAAAAGGAACTTTAACATGTCACTGTGTGCCATGAAATCAAGGATATGAATAGGAAGAATGAACATTCATGTCAAAGATAAGAGATAAAGAACCACCTACAGCAAGAGACAAACGACACTTGCCAAAACCAAGAGCATCGTGCACTAAGATTAACTCTTCATGTCCCTGTCAATAACAAGTATCCAGATGAATATCTAATCTTTTGACAAAATAGCTTCATAAACAAGCATTACCGGTAACATATTTAGACTGACTTTATTGAAAAGCAGATGCACAAAAACTTTTCTCATACATTCCTTCTAGGGCTATAACTTTTATCATTGATGGACTTCCATAAAATACCAAATTGAAAACATCAAGATTAGAAACTTTCTCCAAAAATACAATAGTTGATATTTCAGGCAATAACTGTGACACTGTCAGTATAAAGAAGATTCAGCACACATAGAAAAGGTTGATGAGGCTCATGCTGCAAATATCATGTCAGTGCATATCACCAAGGCTCCAGAAAGAAACTTATCAGAAATACCTGAGAAAATATAGGTAAACTTTTAAAATACGAAAATAGTGAATTTGTTTCACTCTTTTAAAAATCTAAAGCACCTCATCCCTCTAGCCCTTTTACGGGAAAAGGTAATAGTGAGTAGTCCCTTTGCTCTCAATCCCTTCCTTTTCCTCTCCAAACTGAGTTAAAAATCCAAAAAAACTCTCCTAACCCACAACTATATTTTCCAACTCTAACGACATTTTGAAGATATGGAGAGAAGCCCCTTTGTTCTCATTTCTTTGCTTTTCCTCTTCATATCGAGTTAAAAACTAAAAAGAAAGTCAAAAAAATCTTCAAACCGAACCTTTATTTCCATCATTGCCCGATAGTTTGACAATATATTGTGATATTTTTAGAATATTATGATATTTTCATACCTCTCAAAGTATCATGATTTTTTCAGCCAATATTGTTGGGGAGTTGAAAAAC